>JAREYC010000001.1:266565000-267765000 GCA_030015325.1 Cryptoblepharus egeriae
CTGGATACAGTCACTGCTCTGCCCTAGGCAATGCTCAACATCCCTCTCCTGAACTGCCTCGGCTGCCCCAGTTAGGACACAGCAGGTCCACCGCTCTTAGGGCACCCTATGTTGCCTTGCTCTGCCCCAAACCTTTTCCAGAGTAACCAGAGTGGAGCATCTTGCAGTTGGGTCAGCCCAGTGACAGATAGAGCAACCCAAGTGCTACTCTGGATTGGGCTGCCCATAACACTGAAAAGTCACTCACTGACTCATCAACGCCCTGCCAAAACCTAGATGTGCGGAATTTGGGGAGAGTGTTCCTTCTGTGACATCAACACCCACCAAAACCAAGGTTGAGAAATTTAACCATTAAGGGGCGGAAAAGGGGTGCAACGTGTTTTTGTCCCAGACCTTACATGGAAGGCTGACTGATCAACATCCCATTGATGCACTGGGAGGAAGGGTGCACAGGAGGTGATGGTGTGTGTGTGGGGGATGCTGTGCATGGGGGGATGTTGCACATGAGAGACGTTGTATAGGGTTGATGCGCATGTGGGGACAGTGCGCATGAGGGAACAGTGCACATGGGGGATGGTGCGCATGGGGAGACGGTGCACATGGGGAGACAGTGCGCATGAGATATGTTGTACATTGCATCACATGGGGGTTGGTACACATGGGGGATGGTACGCATGGGGGATGGTGCGCATGGGGGTGTTGCGCATGTGGGGACGGTACACATGGGGGATGAGGCACATGGAGGTATTGCACATGGGGATGAATGTGCATGGGGTTGTTGTACATGGGGGATGATGCGCATGGGCATGTTGCATATCGTGCGCATGGGTGGACGGTGCGCATTTGTGGACGTGGGTTGCATAAGGTGCACATGGGGGAGAGTGTGGGTGTTGCACATGGGGAATGAATGGTGCACATGGGGATGATGTGCATGAGGGGGATGGAGCTTACAGGGAGACAGTGCTCACGGGTGTATGGTGTGCAGGGGGGGGTACACATGAGAGGACGGTGCACATCAGGGGATGGTGTGCTGGGGGTTGATGCTCATGGGGGGACATGAGCTTGATGCACATCCAGGGACAGTGCGCATGTGGGGACGGACTTACTAAGTGGACTTACAGACTTACTAACACTTATGGACTTAAGTAAGTGTAAGTCCAACACTTGCAAACTTATGAACAAAGTTTGTAGCAGTTTGGACTTATGGACAAGCTCTCAGAACGGAACTCATTTGTAAGGTGGGGATTTCCTGTATTTTGCCAGGCATGTTGTCTGTATTAATTTCAACCAGTAGGTGGAAGTATTTTACCAATAAGGAAAATAAAACAGAATGGGCTGATTCCATAGGCTTACTTCTGAGTAGACATGAAGGGCTCTGGCATCACAATGGTCACATCCCAATAAATTTGACAGGAGGTCCCAGACAGATTTTTAGGTTTGAAAAGGGTCCTTGGATGAAATGCCTGAGTACCTCTGGTCTAGAGCAGTGATTTTCAACCAGTGTGCCATGGCATACTGGTGTGCAGCAAGTGGTCCGCAGGTGTGTAATGGGAGTTTGGAAAATTTATTTATTAGATAATATCATTTATTAATAGGGCCGTTGAGAGATGTGAACCGTCCTTATCAATTGTCAAAGTACTGATAGAGCGTATTGACAATTTTAGTGCCTTGTCAGTGTGCCATGAGATGGAAAAGGTTGAAAATCATTGGTCTAGAGAGTAGAACTTGAAACCAGCACCAGGTATAAACTGCACTGAAGATGCAGGGATTTTGAGCAGATGCTGTACCTATGCTGTACCTTTTGAGCAGATGTCTTGTGATGATACCTAAGTATCATGTACCTAAGTCTTGGTACATGAAGGCCTCCATGAGCATGTAATGGATTAACATTAAGGACATTGTTGCATTTTAAGTACAGGAAAAAACCTCACAAATTAGGCCTGACAAGAATGATAGTCAGACCCAAAACCCAACTTGGAATGCTCCGTGGTTTGGCAGCCGGTTTTCTGTCCTCCATAAGAAGAAGCTGGCAGCACTAGTGCGGCAAAGGCAGAACTGCTTGTTTATCACACAAGGTGATCAGGTTTCAAGGTCCACGCAAGACACGTGGTCCTTTTTGTGGTTGTTGCTCATTTATGGGAACTCGACACACACGACATGCAGGCTGGGATTTCCTGAAACTTGCAACTTGCAAATCCCCATCATCTCATTAAGAGGGCAGGGCTGGACCCCTCAAAATGCCGACAGCAAGAGAATGACGAGTTTCTCCGGAAATGAATGTTGTCTTTAAACCTTTCATTGTTTGTATGTTGGCTACGTTTTTGTGCTTGAGAAGTTTCTCAGATGCGCAGAACTTGAAAGTAGCCATGATGGACCAAATCCAGCAGATTAGGCTATAGAGACTCGAGAAACTTGACTAGTTCTCATATTTGACTAGGAAAAAAGAACTATTTTGTAGCAGTTAAACCTTTTAGGAAGACTGATAAAAATATTAACTGCATGTAAAAACATTGTAACTGAATTCAAAACACTGTAATATAATACAGAACACAATTACTGTAATGTTAATAAAATTCACTGTAATACACTGTACAGTAAAACAGAAAAGAAAAACCTATGGCTAAGAATGACTAATTTTCACTAAAAGAGTCTTTCACTGGTATCCTTTTGAGCAATTTTCACAAGGAAGCTTCTAATGACATTTGCTTTTCTCTCCTTTTGAGGATTTCACAGAAATGTGACGCTGCCTTGTCAGTCAACAGATTCATCGCTCGCACTGCTACAGCCTTATTTGTGTGGTGCTTTTCTACAAAATTTGGCACAGTTTCCCGATGTTTACAAATGTCCTTAATCTCGTTTAACATGAGGGATTCCTCCTCATTTTCCTCCTCTGCAGATGTGATTCCTCCTTGCTGTTGCTGTTGTTCACAATGCAGATCCATCCGTTCGTTCCATGATTTTACAACATTTGCAACAAATTTACAACAAAAATTTACAACAAATTTTCCTTGTAACTGTCAAACTATACCAAAACTTACATGGCACTGTTAGTCTTACAAAGCAGAATTCCTTAGAAATTTTAGTTTGTCTTACAAAGCATTTGTCTTACAAGGTACCAGTGTATCTGCAATAACATGTAATGTCCAGCAGAGGGAGATAGAAAGCTACTCACTATATTCACTAAATTATTGATGTATCCATATGTGATCATCATCATCATCATCATTTTCTTATCGTTATTCCTGCTCCTCACAGGGTTTGCTTAGATGATTGATGCAACATGTGATCAATGTATCAAATTGTGTGTAGATGTATTTTTTATACGATTGCATTGCATTCAGGGAGATGTGCACAGGATTAAATGCAAATGTTTTTGTTCTGCCCTACCAGATATCATAACCACAAACATCCAAGGACAAGCCCCCCCCCCCAAGACACCCAAGAAAAATGTAGGTCATGACAAAATGACAAAATAAAAGCTATTTATTTTATTTTATTTGTATCCTGCCTTTTATTCCCAAGAGCAAACTCTCTCTCTCTCTCTCTCTCTCTCTCTCTCTCTCTCCTTATATATACACACACATAACCATATACTGTATTTACTCAAATCTAATGCTCACCTTTTCCAGGCAGATTTACCCTACAATCCAGAGTACCTACGGGAGCACCTAAGAGACATTATGTGCACCCGTAGTTACTGCACCGTCTAGTGAATACCTATGGGAAATTCATATTGCAATCCAGAGTAAATTGTTCTTACACTGGAGCAAGGATTCCCCGTAGTTACTCTGGATTGCATCCACTGTCTCCTAAATTAGGGTGTACATTAGATTCAATTGTTAATTACAGTAGATTCGAGTAAATGTGGTCTTTTGATTATAAGTATGGGTTGCGCATTAGATTCGATGGTGCATTAGATTCGAATAGATATTGTATATTGCTTTCTTGTGGTTAATTTAAATACTAGATTACTTATTATATTTAAAACTATTACATATAATTTATTTCATTATATAAGCACAATCCTTACCATGTCTACTTAAAAGTAAGCTCCATTATGTTCAATGGGGCTTACTTACAGGGAAGTGTCTTTAGGTTTGCAGCTATAATTTCTTAATTACAAGAAGTCTGCATACTGCCTGCTCATAAGGAGAAAGAGGACAATTAAGACTTTTTCAGGACTCAAGGCTTAAAAAGAGGACATGATCTGGAAAATGATATATGATCACCCTTATCTTCTGAGTTGTCCACTCTAGAGTAGTCTCTGATTATAAATTTCAGCAATATTAATTCATACTATCTAGTTCATGTTAGATAATCTTGGGCCGCCATGGGCTCCCTCTTGTAGGGGAGGAAAGGCGGGGTATAAATTAGGAAATAAATAAATAAATAATCTGATGAAACACCCCAACTAATCTACCTGTGTAGCGTTTCTAATGCATAACTAACTCAATAGACAACTCCCCGGAGGAGTCAGTGCCTTTTCCCTGGTAGCAGGACGAACTCGCCTTCTCTCCACCTTTGCTCCACCAACTTCTGATGACCTCCTCCCTTTGCCTCTTCCCAGCTGGCCTGTAACTCTGGCTGAACATATTGACCAGCTGTCGTCCACCCTGAACACTCCGATGATCAGGTGTCAGCACAAGGTGTGTCTGTCTAGGTGGGGCCTGAACACACCTGAGCATCCGTTCTGCAACCCAGGCCTCCCTCCCTGCAGCAGGATGTTCCTGGACTAGACAGACCTCTTTGGTCAGGGCCAACTTCAGGGTCAGGGGCATCACTAGGGTTTGCATCACCCGGTACAGGAGGCCAGCACATCACCCCTATACATTGGATGGGGCAACGATATGAATGGTGAGTGTGGTTAAGTGCCATTGCCCCACCTCCACTGGTTTTTTTTAGCCATATATTTAAATAAAATAAAGATATTTCAAAGTGGTTTGTTTCACTGCATTCTGCTGCAAATTACACATTCGGAGGTATATAACATGACGGGATTATTTCTACAAACCATGATTGTAGCCATTTCGGTCACATGGGGTGCCTTCAAGGGTGCCCCCTTTCTAACACCTAATAATGTCCCTGATCGTGACCTTTTTGGAAGTCTTGTCCTCTCCTGGACTGACCTTCCAGTCCAGCCAAGGCATGCCTGCTTACTCACCAGTAAACACAGCTGAGCAGTTCACATCCATTTTCAATGAACTTCAATCCAATCATCAGGGACCTCCTTCAGGATTTATGGGGGCTGTGTTCATTGGATCAGGAGACTTCTGGTGTCCTTAAATTCTTCTCAGCCTGCCCATTCCAATGAACTGTGGCACATTCACCTATTTGCAAGTAAAGCCACGAAATGGGTCACTTTCACTTTCCACAGTGTTCAATGAATATTTTAGTTTGGGGGCCATGATGTTTGATAGGAAAGTACTATTTCAAAACAGACTTTTGCATTAGATTCTGCTCTTCAATATGAATCCAATGATATACGACATGATGGGGTTTGACACTACATCACAAAGTTGCATTTTTAGGTCCCCCAGAGCACGTCACCCCCCTTGGCTGCATCACCCAGCAAGGACCACACCACCCTACTGACTCCACTGTTCAGGGTAACACAAGAACCCTGAAGATTCAGGACAAAGGGATCAGGTCTGATCCAACTTCCTGGATCTTCCAGTGGCCTACCACAGGAGCACACAAGGCAACAAGAGATCCGAATCCTGGTGGCCTCCCCTCCATCCGACATGTTGGAGTAGCCCACTTCTAAGATAAGAAGGCTGCACAGACCCAAACCTGTGATGGAATTTTCCTCCAGAAATGTCCCTCTCAATGGCATCAAGTCCAGATGCTCTAATGACACACTTGAAACCAAAGGTGGACTTTTCCCCCATCAGTCTGTCCAATCCTCTCCTAAAGACCATGTGTCAGATGCCTTCTCCAAATCTGGAGGCAGGGAGATCCACAGATTACTCATACATCTCCATCATGGCTTGGAACCTGAGCTGGACTTTTCTTCCATCGATCTGTCTGATCTCAAAGGCATACAGGCCAGATGCCTTCACTGCATCCTGTGGCAGGGAGTTCCACAGGCTAATTCTAAGCACTGACCCAGCACAGCTTGTAACTTGAGCTGGACTTTTCCTCCAGAAATTGATCCAATCCCCTTATAAAGGCATCCAGTCCAGATGCCATCACATCATCCTGTGGCAGGGAGTTCCACAGGCTAATTATATGCACATCCCCATCACTGCTTCTAATCTGAGCTGGACTTTTCCTCCAGAAATTGCCAGATGCCTTAACTCAGTGGTACTCAAAGAAGGGGTCACAACCTCTGGTCACAGGGATCATGAGAAGGTGGGATCTGCTGACTTGAAATCTCACACTGGGCTTTCCTGGGAGTAAGACTCATTGAACACGATGCGACTTACTTCTAAGGAGACATGGAGGAGCTCCGGGGCTACCAACTTGGAAATGGCCAAGTACCACTGCCTTAACCACATCTTGTGACAGGGAGTTCCACAGACTAATTATATGCACATGAACATCATGGCATGTAACCAGTGTTGGGCTTTTCTTCCTGAAATTGGTCCGATCCCCTTTGAAAGGTGTCCAGGTCAGATGGGATCTTAAAGACCAGGAGCAGCAAGAGAAGGAGGTGGAGGAGAAATGTACACCTGGAAGAGGAAGATGTGCGCCAGCCGAGGAAGAAGGGTTTGCTATCCTAAGCATGTGCAGCTCAGGGTGTCATAACCAAAAAAGAGGACGAGGTCCCCATAATGTAAAACATCCAAGAACAAAGTAGGACATGACAAAATAAAAGCTAAAAAAACTCCTATATGTTGTTTTCATGGGCTTCATTTCAATACTAAATTACTTATAATTAAGTGTAATCTAATCTAATTTATTAACTATTTAGTAATTTACAAATTTATAAATTATAATTATAACTTATAAATTCAATTATTATTAAACTATTATTAAAAGATTGTATTATTAATTATTATTTATAAATTATTGATGATGATGATTAATTTATTAATCTACGTTTAATTTATTAATGACAAGATTGCTACCTGCTCACAAGGAAAAGGAGGACAATGAAGTTTTTTCCCCCAAGGGCACAGGGCTCTAAGTCCTGGGGGGAAAAGAAGACAGACAGGTGGTCGCCCTGGACTGGACGGGGCGGACGGAGGGTGCGCGGTGTGGACGCCCATCGAGTCTCTAGTCGCCTGGGTTGGGCTGCCACCCGCCCCCGGGATCAGGGCTGTTGACAACCCACTTCGGGGATCCGACGGGGCGGACGAAGGGCGTGAGCGGGACCACCCTGGGCTGGGCAGGCCCGACGGGGCGTCCTTCTCTGCCGGGGACGCCGCCTCCCGGGTGGAAAGCCGGGGATGCCGGGCGGAGCGCTCACTCTGGAGGGGCAGCGGCGGCGCAGCGTCCTTGTCCGGCCCCGACGGAGCGGACCTGGCTCTGGGGCGGATGGCGGAGAGCTGCGAGTGCCGGGAGGCACTGCCGCCGTCGGGCGAGGAGGGTCCGCTGGCGTCGGCGCTGATGTTCGGGGCGGGCGTGCTGGGGAACGCGACGGCGCTGGGGCTGCTGCTGCGGGCGCGGGGGCGGCGGCGGGCGCGGAGGGAGCCTCCGACGGCCTTCCAGGGCTTGGCGGCGGCGCTGGTGCTGACGGACCTGCTGGGCACCTGCCTGCTGAGCCCGGCCGTGCTGGCCGCCTACGGGCGCCGTCGGGCGCTGCGGGGGCTGGGCTGGGGGGGACGGCTGTGCCCGGCCTTCGCCTTCCTGATGGCCTTCTTCGCCCTGGCCGGCACCGGCTGCCTCTGCGCGCTGGCCCTGGAGCGCTGCCTGGCCCTGGGCGCGCCCTACCGCTACGCGCGCCTGCTGGGCGGCCGTCGAGGGGCGCTGCTGCCGCTCTGCGCCCTGCCGGCCCTCTACGGGCTCTGCGCCGCCCTCTGCGCCCTCCCGCTGCTGGGCTTCGGCCGCTACGTCCAGTACTGCCCCGGCACCTGGTGCTTCCTCCAGCTCCACTTCCCCGACGGCGGGGACCGCGCCGCGCTGGCCTTCGCCCTCCTCTACGCCGCTGCGCTGCTGCTGATGGTGCTGGCCGTGCTGCTGGCCAACCTCCGCGCCATGGCCTGCCTGCTCCGCATGCTCCGCGCCCGGCCCCGGCCCCCGACCCGCCTCCACCCCAGACGACCCTCGCCCTCCGACGCCCGCGAGATCGACCACCTCGTCCTCCTCTCGCTCATCACCCTCGTCTTCGCCGTCTGCTCCCTGCCCTTCACGGTCAGGCTCCACAGGGACCCCTCTCCCCTTCTCTCCTCCTTTGCCTCGACGGCTCCTCTTTCTCTTGAACCAGCACAAGCCTAACCAGGTCTACTCAAAAGTAAGCCCCATTGTGTTCAATGGGTCTTACTCCCAGGAAAGTGCAGTCCTCTTCCTTGAGACTGCAGCCAGCACGGAGCCTTCTTAGACGGGGTGAACTTCTGTCCCCTTTTTCCAGGATGCGTCCTCTTTTCTCAGAACATGTTCTCTGTTTCCAGGACAGAAGTTTTCCTCTTTTCCCCTCTTGTGTCCTGGAAAAAGCCCTCTTTTTCCTTGTCATCACCCAGCAAGGAGCCTTCTTATAAAAGGATGACCGTCTGTCCCCCTTTTCCCAGGACGTGTCCTCTTCTTCAGCCCTCTGTCCAGGGGAAAAAATCTTCATTGTCCTCCTTTTCCTTGTGACCCTCTGACCTCTTTTTCCAGGACATGTCCTCTTTTTCAGACTTCTGTCCTGGAAAAAGTCTTCATTGTCTTTTTTTTCTTAGACAGGGTGACCATCTGTCTTCTTTTTCTAGGACACACAAATCCTCTTTACCCAGGACGAGTCCTCTTCTTCAGCCTTGTGTCCTGCAAAAAAATCTTTGTTGTCCTACTTTTCCTTGTGACCATCTGACCTGTTTTTCCAGGACATGTCCTCTTTTTCAGACTTCTGTCCTGGAAAAAGTCTTCATTGTCTTTTTTTTCTTAGACAGGGTGACCATCTGTCTTCTTTTTCTAGGACACACAAATCCTCTTTACCCAGGACGAGTCCTCTTCTTCAGCCTTGTGTCCTGCAAAAAAATCTTTGTTGTCCTACTTTTCCTTGTGACCATCTGACCTGTTTTTCCAGGACATGTCCTCTTTTTCAGACTTCTGACCTGGAACAAAACTCCCCCACCCCTGGCTGCCCCCCCCCCAATCCACACCCCCCCCCCCATGATGGATGGGACACAAAGGTAGACATTCTTTTGGGCTTACCTGCCTTGGGAGTTGTCAGGACCTGTCCTGGGCAGGAGGGAATGGAAGGTTGCAGGAAGAAGCACATTTGAGCTGCTGAACTGAGCTATCACTGGAGAGACCACCATGGACAGATAGATGCAAGTCCTGCTCTCAGCCCAGATTAATCTCTTTCTGGCTTCAATTCTAACCTGGGAGTAAGACTTATTGAACACAATGGGGCTTACTTTTGAGTAGACATGGGTCGGCTTGTGCTGTTTCGTTCTTCATTGCAGTGTATCTTTACATAAGGATTATTTGAATCAAATCCATGTATAAAAAAAATTGTGTTCTAACAAGATTGGATTTATTTTATTTTTTAAAAATTGGATATGGAAAGAACATCCAGAAAGAACATATAGAAAGAACATCCAGAAAGAACAATCCAGAAAGAATTACATGAATATAGATTAACACCATGAATTTATGTAACTGCTAAAGTTGACTGGTTGGAGGGTTAGAAATATTTTTCATTCAGCTCAGTGAATCTAATTGAATGTAATGAGATTAGATAGCTGCTGCTGCAATCCTATACACACTTTCCCATGAGTAAGATCCATTGAACACAATAGGGCTTACTTCTGAGTAGACATGTTTAGGACTGTGCTTGCAGAGAATTACTCAGAGTGCTGTGAATTGGGACTTCCTAGATGGGATCTTGGTTCTGCCATGGTCTCCAAGCCACTACTCAAGCAAGCCATTCCCTCTCTGCTCCAGTTTTCGCATCTGCAATGTGGTGATCATGATCTTGACCTCCTTTTCATGGCGGTTGTAAAGATTCCGATCTAAGAAGTTCTTCATAAATGTTGTTTTTCATTCCAGGTCTGTGCCTTCCTGAATCTTGTCCAGGATGGAAATTACAAGGCAGACCTTCAGGCAATGCGGTTGCTGTCCTTCAATTGCATCATTGACCCCTGGGTCTTCATCATCCTTCGGCCACCTGTCCTGCGGCTGATTCGCTCTGTGCTCTTCTGCCAGGTCCCTCTGAAGCCCCAGACTCATAGCAGGGATAGCCCTCCTGTTCCCATTGCACAGCCCCCAAAGGAGGAGGGGGTCTCCTGCAGTCCATAGACTTCTGGCAGACTTTGGCAGAAGATATCTGGAAGTCCATGATATCTGGAAGTTCCTCAGGGTGATGAAGATATACAACTGGAATTTTGCACTTTCAGTCTACGTACTTGCAGCCTAAGTGGACCACGTCCTATTAGATCCTTGGCTGTGCTACATTTATGGCCGAGGTGGGGCATCTGGGAGCATCAG
This sequence comes from Cryptoblepharus egeriae, assembly GCA_030015325.1. Classification (NCBI taxonomy): domain Eukaryota; kingdom Metazoa; phylum Chordata; class Lepidosauria; order Squamata; family Scincidae; genus Cryptoblepharus; species Cryptoblepharus egeriae. Next base: position 266,575,570 of record JAREYC010000001.1, read on the forward strand.
TTGAAGTGGCTCCATTTTCCAAAGCCTCCAAATAATGCTGCCACCATCAGAACTAGTTCCTTCACCCTCCTCAAACTCCTTTTGCTACCCCTCCATAGGGGGTTGGACTACATGACCTACTAGGTCCCTTCCAACTCTGATTCTATGAACTCTGGGACCCCTGCACAGCTGAGGCTGCAGGCTGATCATGTTGTTGGACCTTCATGCCAAAGATTAATGTGTGGTGCCCAATACCAGAGTTTTGTCCTCCAATTGCCATAAATACATTCAATCAGTATGTATCTGTATCAGTAGAACTGTATTTAATTGATTGTCAGAGCGATCAAATCTAATTCACCTTTATGGGATCTTATGGGATCTTATGGGCTTCTTCCCATTTATGCCTCTTCCTAAGATGCTACTGAACCCAGCTTTTTGCAGGCGTTGACAATGTGCAAGACACCCAAGTGTAAGGACCCCCATTCTGTAAGTGGAAAGGCAAAGAGGAGATGGAACTTGGGGTTCAACTAACTTGGATAAGTTAATTAAGTCTGCTGATGTCATTACCTGCAATAGGTAAGGGGCTGCTCTGTGTTTGGATACATATGCTTCAGAGAAAAGAATAAAAGGTGGCCTTGTATTTTTATTTTTTTATTTTTGCATCTTTTATCCTTCTGGAGAGGTCTTTGTTGGACCCAGAATGGTCTTTACCATGTCTCAGTCCTACATTTTTGCCTTCTTATGACAACAGCAGTTCAGCTGATCAAATTCCTCTGAATGATATTTATGAAGATTAACTAAATGGAAATGCAAGTGAGCACTTGGGTTGTTGTTTTAAAGCGTAAGCTCTTATTTTTATATACGAAGACCAAAATGTTATAACGTTCCCAATTCATTTCTTTATTTGTAGGTTGTATTTGTATTTAAGAAATACAATTTGTATTTAAGAAATATGTACACATCTACTTCTTTTTTGCTTTTGTATATTTTTTTCTTGCATTCCACTTCTGTTTTTGTTCTTCCATGAAACTTACAGAAGTTGAAACAATTATGCAAACTATCTAAATTTGAATTATTTATACCAGTTGAACAGTTCAGCTCTCTTTTCCTAAATGTGAATCACACAATCTTGGCACATGGGGCTCGCCTTGGATATCTGTGTCAGCTTTGCGCAGAGTACACTTGGAGCCAACCCTGACCCAACAGAACAAATCCAGACCCCATAGAACTTTTAACTGGTATGGGTTTGAGGAGACCCTGACGCAGCCAGAATGCCTACTCGGAGGTAAATGAAAAAGTTATCTGTGTTTGGCCTTTTGATCGCTTCCATTGGTGCAGCTATGGAATGGTTGGGGATAGGATTCTGCCTAAAAAAGTTCTGCTTGCTTGGTGCCAACTGATAATATTGTGTGGAGTGGGTGCTTATGGAGGTTGAGAAGGTTGCCTTGTGTGAAAGTAATAGAAAATTAAATACATTGCGGCTAGCACTCTCTTGAGAGTAAGACCAATTGAACCCACGGGGCTTCCTTCTGAGTAAACATGATTAGGATTGTGCTCTGCGTCTCGGTATGGCTGTACAGGTCCAATCTTGTTATACACTGATTTTTTTCATATATGGATTTGACACAATAAAAATGGCCCCTGAAAATAAGTTTTTAAAACTGCTTTTCTACTGTTGTAGAGAGGCAGTCATGCAATCAATCAATCCATTCTTCTGTCCCAGAATCAAACCCCTGCAAATACTGATGCGCTACCATTAAGTGCAGTGGAAGAGCAAGAAACTGGAAGTGGTTCTTTTAACCTATTTTTTTATCCACAGGAGGTTCTGGACTGGAACCCTAGTGATAGTGAGGGACACCTGTAATTGATAAATATCTTGAATTATAATTGTATTAGAGTGGCCTTTGGAATTCTGACTGCATTCCCATTGCTTGGTGCCTATATAGCATTTGTGCATTTGTTGTATGTATATAAGATTTCCAACTTCAGCTGCTTTCCAAGGGTAGTGGACAAAACAGATAAACAAGACATTTTAAATTACTGTCCAAACTAAAATTAAAACCTAAACAGAACACAGTGGAGGGCTCGTTTCCAAACACAGGACCAGTATAATTGGTGCCTGTTTTTTAAATACCAAGAGAAAGTGCCAGACCAGCTAAGTAAACAACTGACCAGCAATGGCTGCAGTCCTAACAATGTCTACTCAAATGTCAGCCCCATTGTGTTTTATGGGTCTAACTCCCAGGAAAGTATCTTCAGGATTGCAGCAAATGACTCCCCAGTATTTCAAAGAGAAATTGATCTATCCTACACATTCCAACGGACTGCAACTGGACATGCAAGTCTGTGGCAAGTCAAGGGTACCAAGGACTGCAACTGGACCCAAGAACATGCAAGTCAAGCAGCAACGGTGTGATGCTAGTTTGTCTCCTCGTGGTGCACCCTGAATAGTATGAAAGAGAACAAAACAACTAGCAACAATTGGCAGCCAGACATCCGTGTGGAATTCCTGTCTCTCAAAATACATGGCGATGGAACGTTAACATCTGATTTACCATCAGTCCATGTATTTGCCATACACTAAATAAATAAACTCAGCTAAAACCCATCTCCAACCTAGATTCAGGTATAGCCTAAAAAAGCAGGCCTCCGTCAGTCTTGGAAGACTATGGTATCGTGCTTGACGCTGCATACACTGCATGTGAAGCACGAAAGCCTGGGTTGGATTGTTATGGAGGAGAGGCTGTTACCCAAGCAGCAAATCCCCCCTCTCCACGCCACTGAATTAGTCCAATGGAAAGGCAGAGCTGATACGATTGGATCCAGCTGCGTCGCAGAGCTGGGCTAAGGACAGGAGCTCGCCCTGTCTTGTGGGGTCTCGAACCGTGGCCTGCTGGTTAACAGGCACAGTGTCTTAGCCACTTGCGCCACCCACAGCCCTTAGTATAGCCTAACTATAGTTAGTAACACAGTAACACAGTTAGTGTAACCTAACTATATGTGATTTATTTATATGCAATTTTATCTTAAAGCAACCGAGGTTGACTCTTTAGATTGAAAGATAAGCTTCCCTTAAGGAGCAGTCGCTGCTTAAAGGCAGCCTTGCTAATGGCAACTGGCCGGCAATTAAGCTTGTCTTTGAAAAGTCCATGAACTTTTAGTTTTGTTTCTGTAAGTCCCTCCCTTTGTGATCATCACTTGTGAATTGCTCTGAGCTGAAACTGCTTGCAAATTGCAGGAGCTCAGCTCCTTGCAGGGCGTTTAGCAGCCTCTTGAAAGGGAACTTGATTCATTGCCTGACTTATTACCATGATAATTAATTGTCTTTGTATAAGTAGCTAATCACACAGGTTCTTGGACCAAATGTCATCAATGGGGAGGTTCACAAATGTTTGGAACTCCCCATGACTGTCTTCTTAAGGCAGCGTTTCTCAAAGTGGGGGTCAGGACCCCTTTGGGGGTCGCCTAGAGCTTTCCTGGGGGTCACCTAAAGACACCTGGTACAGGGGGCCAGGTCAGGCTTGCCAGACCTCCAGCTATAGCTGCACGCGCACTGGGCCTGACTTACAGCCTCAGGGCCCAATCCTATGCATGCCTACTCTGAAATAAATCCCATTGTGTTCTATGTGTGCATAGAACACACATTTCATTTGTAACAATGAAACTACATCCTGCATATTGGATATTTACATTACGATTCATAACAGTAGCAAAATTACAGTTATAAAGTAGCAATGAAAATAATTTTATGGTTGAGGGTCCCCACAACATGAGGATCTTATAAAGGGGTCACGGCATTAGGAAGATTGAGAACCACTGCCTTAAGGAAACAGCTGCAGGAGATATTTTGGATTAGGTCCATTGCATTGGGGGGGAGCCTAACCCATTTTCCCAGTATGATGGCCCCCAAAGTGCTCCTTAAATTACTCCCCAAAGTGGCCACAGAAATCTTATGGTGCTAATAGCTGCTTCAAGGAGTGAAAAAGTTATGTGCACAGTTAATTCATCAGCCACACACAAAAAACAATACGGTGTTTCCAGCATTCCCATATCACGTGTACTTTGACTCTTAGAGCACAATCCTAACCACGTCTACTCAAAAGTAAATCCCATTCTGTTCAGTGGGTCTTTCTCCCAAGAAAGTTTAGGATTGCAGCCAAGCCCTACAATCCAGAGTAACTACGGGAGCATGTAAGAGACATTACGTGCACCCGTAGTTACTGCACCTCCTAAAGAAAACCTATGGGAAATTCGTATTGCAATCCAGAGCAAATTGTTCTTACACCGGAGCAAGGACTCCCCATAGTTACTCTGGATTGCGCCCTTAGCCAGTCATGATGCTAATTATTCTTGAGTGTGATTGCATTGAAATATTAATAAAGAGATGGGGGTTAAAAATGCAACCTTGGATCTCACGGAGGATGAGCTGGCCTTTTTGTTCTCAAGAAATTGCAAAGAGGAGGTAGAGAAGAAGACAGTCTGGGATTTTTGAATTATTAAAGTAAACCAGCACAGATTTCAAAGCCAAAGGACAACAATTTTAGTATTTTCCTCGGGCGCATGGGGTGGGTCCCACATGAGACGAGAAAGATTGGTGCTGGACCGCTCACAAACTCGTCTTTAGGAAAACTTCTCTGAACGAAAGTTAATCTTCCCATCCCTCTTCTCATAACTCTTGCGTTCATAGGTTAGTTCCCCCTATTGGAAAGGCTTTTAAGGATAAACTACTAAGAATGTTTTTTTTTCCCACTAAAAAACAGCAGAGTGTGCAATGTGTGCAGGGTGTGCAATGCCAAAATACCATTTATTAAAAGAAGTGGAAAAACTAGGTGGGTTATGTATTTCTGGCCACTATAAAAAGATTTGCAGCTGTATACTTTGGCTACCATGACGCACTCGGGAGCCATTCAGACAAGCCTACAGTAGCGTGCCATGGAGGAGCTGCTTGGCCCCGAGCCCAAATCCACAGGATGTAGGCTGTGGAAAGTGGGGGAGAGGGAGGACCCCCCACAACCAATGCTGGAGCCTCTTGGCTGGTGAAGTTAGTACATTGCAGCCAGAGAGAGCTTCAACCTCCCTCTTGGTGACGTCACCCAGTTTGTGTTACCGTAAATGCCAAGGCATGAGTCAAACTCCTGTGATCGTGTGCGAGGCAAGTGTTCATTTTTATGATCGGTGGAGAGTTGGACCCCAAATACTGCAGCAAGGGTGGGGGGCATCTCTCCTGCCACTATCAAGGAGGAAAAGCCCACCTTCCATAGTAAACATCATGACGGTGCATGACCAGAGGGCTCAAGGCCACTGAGCAGTGGCATAGCTAACAGGGATGCAAAGCACTAGCTTGTGTAGGACGCCTCCCCATAGCATGCAAATGGCCTCTTCTTCCTCCTTCAGGTGTCACCACTGGCACTGAGCAGCATTAAGGGCCAACTATTGATGACAACAATGAATGATGTATCTTTGCCAACATTATCCTGTGTAGATGATGCCATCATGCCTGTCTTTCCCATCGCATGGGTGAAAAAAACTTGGATGTTTCTCACTGCTGTGGCTGAGAAGCAGGATAAGCATTCAAAGAGTAAACTAAAAACTTCTATCTATCTATCTATCTATCTATCTATCTATCTATCTATCTATCTATCTACCTACCTACCTACCTACCTACCTACCTACCTACCTATCTATCATTTGCCATTAATTTTTTCATTTTCTTTGTAAACTGGAGGAAGGGATCAAACAAGCCCACCCTGACTGTGGCTACCACATACAAAGAAGGTATGCACATCATGTCTGGGGAAGGCCAGCATTCACAGGAGAGGGGCAGCTGCATGGATCCCTCCTGCTGCGGGACTGGCTTCTGCCCTGGCTAACCCACTTGGCTGCCCCCTCTTCACAGGGTAACCTTCAATCTACTTGGCAGGTCACCAAACAAAACCAGTAGCATCAGAACTTCCTTTTCCTTCCCTCTTATTACCTCCTCTGGCAATGAGCGGCCACCTTTGTGCACCCTTACATAGCTTTCCATAGAATTTCCAGAAGTCTTAACTTTCACCCTGTTTGAGTTATTTATAAAAGGACGGTAATGTTCACGCCAGGGGGTTTGCCACCTGTGGTGGCCAGGACATTGAGTGCCAGAAGGGCGGTTGTTCAAGGCCAAGGGGAGTGCATTAACTAGTCTGATGCTACTGCTGTTAAATGTGAGAGCAGAAAATAATAAGGTCAGCAGCCTGATCCAGGTCTCAGCTTTGGAAGATGGCGCTGACCACGTGTCTTCCAAAGGCATGACTGGATGAGGCAGGGGAGGCAGATCTCCCCCAGTGTTGCCTACCATAGTTCCAGGTGAGAACCAGCCAAGGCTGCCAGACTAAAGGGGAGGAAGGATCACTGCAGCGTCCTATGATTCCATTAGAGGGGACTGATTCCATCATGGTTCCATCATGATTCCATCATGGGAGACTTCAACTGGTCCATACCGAGGCCCCCAGATTCATACAGGTTCACATGGTTGAATGATGGAAGGCGTTTCAAGAGAGCAGCAGATCAGACTGGTTTAAGAACAACCGAGGAAATTAACACATTATCATAGACGCACTTCGCCAATTATCAGCCCTCTGCAGAATTGCGGGGGTTTTGCTCTCAATAACATGCCTTCATGTCAACTGTTTCCATTATAGTTTGCAAAGCCTGCCCGAGAAGAGATGAAATGCACTGTCCAATTAAAAAAAGCAGGCCTCCATCAGTCTTGAAAGACTATGGGATCGTGCTCGGCACTGCATACGCTGCATGCAAAGCACAAAAGCCTGGGTTGGATTGTTATGGAGGATAGGCTGTTACCCAAGCAGCAAATCCCCTTCTCCATGCCACTGAATTAGTCCAGTGGAAAGGCAGAGCCAATACGATTGGATCCAGCTGAGCTGGATTGGATCCAATACGATTGGATCCACAGAGCTGGGCTAAGGACAGGAGCTCACCCTGTCTTGTGGGGCCGACCCGGGTCTCAAATCCTGCTGGTTAACAGGCACAGCGTCTTAACCACTTGCGCCACCCACAGCCCAATTATTATTCCAAATTAAAGGTAGGAGATTAAATTCAGACCTCTTAAAACCAAAGCTCAGAAGGAAGACGTTTAATTGGACTGAAAACCCTTGAGTGCATTTGATGTCACTAATGTCAAAGGAGCTCTATTGATTTGTGGTTTGGTACATATTTATTTCCATTTATTTATCAGATTTGTACTCCGCCTTTCTCCAGGAGGGGCACCGAAGTTGGAAAAAAATCAATAAAACACAATTAAATACAATTTAAAACAATAAAATGCAATTAAAACAATATAAAGTATTGTGCAGTTAGTTGAGTTAAATGAAAGAACTGCCAGGATCAGGTCCCCATCCAAGAAGCAACCCCTGACCCACCCCTGGAAACGAATCCTATCCTCCAACAGGACTATAAATCTCTGCTCTTGCAAAACTGCTCCTGATTATGTTTTCGTTAAAAATCCAGAAAATAACAGCAAGCCATTAAAAGTTTTTAATGAGTTTTTAATTAACAGGTTTTAATTATTTTCAGGATATAGAATCATACCAGTAATTACAAAAAACAATGACTGAGCAAATCTTCCTTCCTTGCAGCGTCAAACAAATCTACAACCAAATCAGATTTTCACCATGGAGGCAATAAAATTAATAAAATGGACACAGAAACTAGATAAGGATCACTCAATTTCAAGTCCGAACGCTCTGAGGCTGAAATCTTACCAGGGAGTAAGCCTCACTGACTCTAAAGGTAACACATAATAATAATAATGGTAACACAGAATCATTGAGTTGGAAGGGACCTAGTAGGTCATCTAGTCCAACCGCCTGCATACTCCCTGCAACATAGGAGCAGACATACCATATTTACTTGATTCTAATGCGCAATTGAATCTGACGCACACCCAATACTTATCATCAAAATACCACATTCACACAAATTTAATTAACCATTGATTCTAATGTGCACCCTGATTTTGGAGACTGAATTTGGCTGAAAAGGTAGGCGTTAGGTTTGAGTAAATACAGAACGTAGGATTGAGCTCTGAGGTTTCTGCCATTACTTTCCATCCCCCTCTTGCTTTAGTTAGAAAATAACCTCAGATTCTTAAATAACAACATTATTTCTCTAAGTAAGACAAATTCCTCGAATCTCCAAGACGGCTCTTTCTTCCAAGGACTGCCGAGAGATCAGCTCTTATTATTCTGTGTTTAGATCAGAGGATTAGGATGGAATGTCTTCTCGTTCCCCAGGCTTTATTAAAATGTGAAACCCATAAAAAAATAGATATTGCCTTGCCGGGAAGATGTTCTGCAGCAGGTGTAAGAGGTGGGGGTTTCCACCCTCCTACTATCCTGTTCCTCCCATTGCACCCCAAACATTTCCATACACTGGGCAATGCACATTACTGAAAGTACATGCTGAAAGCAGCCAGATGTGGGATAGACACATTGGGTATCTATCCCAGAAACACTATGTCCAGGCCTGAGCTTGGGTTCTGCGCAAGACACTCACAAGTGTGATGTTTCCCCACTAATTTTAAAGTGAATATCAGTGTAATCCTATGCAGATCTATTCGGACACAAATCCCACTGGATTCAGTGGGGCTCACTCCCGGGAGAATGTGTATAGGATTGCAGCTTGAGGCTATCCACACTTTCCTGGGAGTAAGCTGCATTGACTATAACAAGACCATTTATTGATTTATTTGGCTATGTAAAGTGCTTTGAGAACTACTTTGGTTGAAAAGTGGTATAAACAGGCTTTAATCATAGCAGCTTGGGATTTTGCCCATACAAAGGAGCATTGGGGCCATACTATTAGTTATGCCTGTCCTGATTTGGATTGACTCATGAAAAAGTAAACTATTTTCCATTTTGGGGGCTGAATTCTAAGGCCAGCTGCCTCCAGCTGGAGGAACCCCATTCATCTCTAGCTACTGACCCTCTTGGTAGGGTCTGTGGGAAATTGCTACAAAGGACCTCTGGCAAAGCTCCCTGGCCTTAGTGGATTATTTTGGACATAACAGTCCATGGAATTGCCTGCTCCAAGCAATGGGTTGAGGGAGGTGGTGAAGTGGTACTTATCGCAGGCGCAACTACTGGCTGCTGCCCTAGAGTAACAGGTAAGAAGACTTTGGCAGCTTGCCTCCAACTCCAGTGCCACAATCAAATATTATTTATTAATCATATGGCACATCACGTCACATTTCAGTTAAAAATGTCAACTAAAATGCAAAATATAAGATATAAAAATCTGGAATAGTAACTGAAAAATTTATAAACATATCTAAGTGACAACCATTTTCACTTCATTTGTCATAGCCAGAAAATCAGTAAAGTCTCCATTATAAGCCCTGTTTTGGTGCTTTGACACTAAATGTTGGATTTTTCGGCCCCACAATATGCAGAAGGTATTGTGGCCCATTTATAGAGGGCATCTGCACATTTGCCATGCCCAGTGCAAATTTGGTTTAGTGTGGTCCATATCACACAAGACTGGTCCGAGCCAGGTCGTTTTCAGAAATACTGTACAGGGAAGATTTAGACATTGTGGGGTCGGTTTTCTAACCCCTATACATTAAAATCCTCCTCTAGCAGTAACAATGGCATGATGTCTAGATCTCATCCTATTTCACTCCAGGCAGGCTATATCATTCAGTCTTGGTAACTGGGAATTATCAATAATCCCCAAGTATTCTTGAACATGACTATCACATCCATGATATTTCTTAAGCCGCACATGTCCCCAGGGTGGTGTTAAACAGTAGACACTTCAAGGTAAACATTTGAAGCCTTGAAGATACAGCAGCCAGTTAATTCTGGTGATCTGACTAGATCACATCACATTAAATCAAGGAAACAGGGTGAAGTTGGAGGAAGACAAGGAGGCGTTGTTCCCAATTACTCCCAATTACTCTCTAGCAACATTACCTGCCTTCCTCCTCCTCTTCCTCTGCTTCTTCACTAGATGGACAGGAAAGGTCTTGGATGGAAGGAAGGAAATCCACTGCATGGGCAGGAAAGAACTCCCAAAATCCTCCCATCCCCATCCAGTCTTAAGGGTGCCGCAGGCAGAGGGGCAGCAGCACAGGCTCTGGTATACCAAAAAACAAATGTGGAATTGGGGTACCATTTGGGCACCAGCTGGGTTCAGGCAGGCATGAGCATCACTGACCTACACAGTACCAAGGATTTCACTCTGGGTATTTGGAATACATTGATAGGCGATAATGTCGCTGTGCAAAGGATTTTATTTATTATTTGTTTGTTTGTCTGTTTGTTTATACCTCACCTTTCCGCTTAAAAAAGATACCCAAGGCAGTTCAACCACACAGTATTTACGACTCCCCCAGAATAGAGGATCTCAGCTACCTCTTCATTGCAGAGGCTAAAGAGATGGCAATGGAGGAGATGGGAGAAGGAGCTCCGTTTCCCCTAACAATGATCTTAGTTGCTTTTCTATATATCATAAACATATTTTCTCACCCCACGCAATCTTTAATGAATTGAGCAGGTGAAACTCCCTCTCCAAACCGGTACTATGTTGCCCCCCAAAGGTCTGAGATTGACTTTTTGCTTGGCCTGTAAGTGCGGTGCGGCAAGCCAGACTGGTCAGAGGTCTCACCACCGGACAGAACAATTGCTCGGCTTTCTCTAATAGCATCCATCGCACATCTGTTCCACCTCCCCATCCTCTCCGCCCGTGTCTGGTCCACCAGCTGAGTGTGTCACTTCTGTTCTAATTACTGTTCTGCAGCCCTTACCTCTGGAAGTGAACAAGAAGCAGAGGCATGAATTAGCAAGGATGTTTATCAACCTCAGGAAGACCCAAATGACATTAAAAGGCTTCTGTGAAAATGGGGAACGAGTAGTTAGGGGAGAAAATGCAATCAAGGAAGCAAGGCACTCAACCTCAGTCCGGCCAGCTGGAAAGAATATTTCTAACCAGATCAATCATTCTGTTTCTCTTAATTCAGGGTGTGCAGGAAACACACAGTTGAGCATCTGTACTCAGTGCTGGGATCCGACCAGCAATGTGGTAATTTGCAGGACTGATGGCAAGAAGCCACAGATCCAGTCCAGGAAGGCCACACTTTTGATGAAACCATCTCATTGCCTCTCTTTAATAGATCTATGGAGTGCAAATAAAGGAGGGTTGTAGTGGTGGTCTTTTAACAGGGTGACCATATAACCAGAAAAACCTGGATTTGTCCAGATTTTTAGCCTTCTGTCTGGGTGTCCTACATTTTGGCTTTGTTTTGAAAATTCACAATAGTGCCCAGTAACCCCTCATGCCATATGTCGTTGGGTTCGGATTGAAGAGCAGAACCCAATGCAAAAATCAGTTTGGATATATCTTCTTCCTATCAAAAGTTATGGCTGAAAAACAAAAAAAAAACTATAAAAAAATACATTTTGGGGGGCAATTTTTTTAATCGGGTAGGAATTTCGACCTTGGGGTTTAGGAATTTTGGTTTGGCATCTGGTCATCCTGCTTTTAAAGTTGCTACACCTGCAGGATGACCAAAGCCCAAACCTCAAAAGGAGGAGGTCTTGGATTCCTCTCAGCCTGTCTTTTCTGGCAGACAATGACATGTTTGCCTACTCATGAGTAAAGCCACACTATTGGGCACTTTCAATTTCCCATAGAGCTCAATGCATATTTTTTTAGTTTTAGTTTTTTGGCCATAACGTTTGATAGGAAGGAGATATAGTGATGCCTCACATGACAAATTTAATTCATTCTGGAGGCATGTTTGTTACGTGAAACATTCTTTATGTGAAGTGGATTTTCCCATAGGAAATAATGGAAACTCAGACGATTGGTTCCACAACCCCCAAAATATTCATATAAAAACATTAACTAGATGTAAAAATGATGACAGAACACTGGGATTGAATTCAAAACATGCATTCAGTGTGCATGATCTTATGAAGTCTACTTAGGCTGCAGTCCTAAAGACACTTTCCTGGGAGTAAGACCCATTTAAAACAATGGGGCTTACTTCTGGGTAGACATGGTGAGGAGGCTGCAATCCAAGACACCTTCAAAGTGTCTCCCCACTTTCTCCTTCTCTCCAACCTGAGATTCTCTCTCCCCTGCTCCCTTTCCTAGAGCTCAGCAACCGAGTTTGGCAATGATGTGATGAGCATCTGATGTGATGCCATAATTGCCAGAGGTTGCACCATTACTCTCAAGGACCATAAGATCACTCTTAAAATCATCTGCTCTTCAAAGCCAGAGTACACACTGAGACGCAATACTGCACATAATCAGAACATAATTCTGATGCCCTTGTGCTGAGTTTTCTCCCACCCCCCGATTTTCCTACTGAAAATCAGTAGGATCAATAGGATCCCCCACCCTGTTTGCATTTATAAAGAACATGAGTTCAGGGAAACCTGAGCAAGCTGACTCATCCATTTTGTACATGGTTGATGGAGAGAAGGTCCAAACAAGACTAAACAGTGTCATAGGAATATTCAGCATCTGGCTTTCTTCTGAGACTTCTTCTCTTCTCGTAGGTGGTGCTGCACTTTGTGTTAATAACCGTCAAGTGGAGAAGCAACATGTGTGGGAAGAACGTGCTAAAGAGACATCGGGAGGGATGCCAGAGAGATTTCGAGCACAATCCTACGCATGTATACAATCCTCCAAAGCAGTGGCGTACCTGGGACATTTGGCATACGGGGCCCACGCATTTTTGGGACACCCGCATAATTATTTCATCATTATCAGTATTAATTAATACAATTTATTAACTTTTTCATATTTTAAAATTCACCTTACCAATCATCAGCACAGCCTTCACCATGTCTACTCAGATGTCTTGCTCCCAGGAAAGTGTGTTTGGGATTGCTGTGTAAGCTTCTGTTTTATTCTTTTTGGGGAGAGGGTGAGGCTGTCTTCAGGAGCATTTGTTGAATGGATTGGGACCATTCTGGTGGCATGGCATTCCTCTGTATCTGACCTGAACATGAGCAAAATCATGTTTGCTTATTCACAAGTAAACGTGCCTGTCCCACTTTCCTTAAGACTCAAGGCAATTATTAGGGACTTCCTTCTGGGTTGATTTGCAGGGGCTGTTTTCATTGGATCAGGACCATTCTGGGGGCATTGGATTCCTCTCAGTCTGTCCTTTCCAACAGACTTAGGGCCAATCCAGAGTAACTACAGGGAGTCCTTGCTCCAACGTAAGAACAACTTACTCTGGATTGCAATATGAATCTCCCATAGTTTTTCACTAGGTGGTGCCGTAACTATGCTGACATAAATGTCGACATAAATGTCTCTTGCGTAATCCCATAGTTACTCTGGATTGTAGGGTTTGGCTACAATCCAGAGTAACTACGGGACCTTTTACACTGATGTAGTTACGGTGCCACTTCTGGTAAATCTATGGGAAATGCATAGAGCAATCCAGAGTAAGTGCCTCTTACATCTTCCCATAGTTACTCTGGATTGTAGAGTCAGTTTGTGGATGTGTGGGGCTAACAAGATGTCATTTGGCCGAAAAAGGTCCACAGTGAGGACAACTGAGCAGCTCCAATCGGGATCGGGATCCAGGTGTTTATGTTGGCCACTGCCCCACATTCACTTAATCCAGTTGGTTTGGGCCAAACATTCCTTTCCTTTTGTATATAGATTTGCGTAATTCTCCCAACCTCGGCCATTGCCCTTCTGTCAACAAGGAAGGGGGACACGATCCTTTGCTGAAGCCCTGTTCCCACACTAGCCAGAACTATCTTGGGAACGGAGAAACAAACTCCATACCGCAATATGGCCCTGACATTTCCCCCTTGACATTTCCCCCTTGCCCTGCAAAACCTCCACTGATTTCCAATTTCTATCAGTCTACAGCATTTCTATACCACTTTTCAACCAAAAAGTTCACAAAGCAGTTTACAAAGAAAAAAAATAGAAAAAATAATAGAAAAAATAATAGCTAATTAATAGTTAATTTCTCCAAGGAGTGGAAAAACCAGGGAAAATTTACAGCACATCTTTAGCAATCTGTCCATAAAAAGACTGCACAGGTCAAGCAGGTGCTGCCCAGTAAGAGCAAGAGTGGAATTTCTTAAGTAAGGAGGGACTGCTTAGAATCATGTTTTTATTATTATTTATTTAAGGGATTTATACCCCACTTTGCCCATGTCAACACAAATGCCCAAGGAAGTTTAGAAAGCTTTAGTTCCTCCTCTCCTCACAACAACCCTGTGAGGTAGGTGAGGCTGAGAGTTGCTGGTCCAAGGTCACCCATGAAGCTTCATGGCCAAGGAGGAATTTGAATCTGGATCTTCTAGATCTCAGCCCGACTCCCTAACCACTACACTATCCTGGCTCTCAAAATATATTATTGTGGCTGCAATCCTACCCACACTTTCCTGGGAGTAAGTATTATTAAACATAATGGGACTTACTTGTGAGTAGACATGCTTAGGATTGCACTGTATATTACTGTTCTGCTATTGCTTATATCTTTTGATGGCATCTGTACCATTCTAATTGATTTTATTCATTCTTTTTGATGCATTTAACGTTTTTACTGAACTGTGTTATTATTTTATTGCATTTTTATGAACCATTTTGAGCACTGGAAAAGTAGTATAAAAAGTTTTGAAATAAATATGCCTTTGAACCATTTGGCTGTCCACAAAGAGAACCTTTGGCGTTCTTCACCTGACCTTGAAGGAGAGGATCTGGAGACCGCGTAGCTCACAGTCAGGCAGATAACAACAGATCTAGTAATCCTTACATTTAAAAATTAAATTGTCGTCTTCAACAATAAGCACCGTATTGTCTTTTGGTCTACGTTTTCAAAATCTAAGCCAAGCAACCAAGATGTCATACAACATACAGGCATCCCCCACTTTCTGATAGTTCTGCTCTTTCATCGCCTTTCAGTTATACCCAAAATTCATTCATTCAAGACATGCTCCACTCTTTCAACCTCTAAAGGCTAAAATTATCTTCCCTGACGTTGATTGACACATGATCAACAGTTTTTGGCATGTTCTTATGACTTTCTTCAGTAAATCACCATCATTCAAATATATGAAATTCATTGCCCAGAATAATCATTTTACTGCAATTTGTTATTTATTTTGACTACATGCTATTGAGGGCTATGGGCTGTGGGTGGCACAAGCTGTTAAGACGCTGTGCCTGTTAACCAGCAGGCCAGGGTTCGAGACCCAGGTCGGCCCCACAAGACAAGGTGAGCTCCTGTCCTTAGCCCAGCTCTGCGACGCAGCTGGATCCAATCGTATTGGCTCTGCCTTTCCATTGGACTAATTCAGTGGTGTGGAGAAGGGGGATTTGCTGCTTGGGTAACAGCCTATCCTCCATAAAAATCCAACCCAGGCTTTTGTGCTTCACATGCAGCATATGCAGCCCTGAGCACGATACCATAGTCTTGCAAGACTGACGGAGGCCTGCTTTAAATTAGGGTTTTGCAAGTGATGTTTATGTCTTTTTTGTGGCTATTTTGCAAGCTGAAAAAGACAGGGTTCCACTTTTCAACTGTTTTCACTTTTGGACGGTGCTGCAGTCCCTTACCTGTCCAATAAGTGGGGGATGCCCGTATCTGTATGTCGTTGGTTATTCCCCAGGATCAAAACGGATGAATAGTGAATGAAAAGGATAAGCAATTCCTTAAGCAGTCCTAACAGCTTTCAAGAATCATCTGTCCAGACTATTAATCACACTTGGTATTTTATGTTTTATAGGGCAAGTCTTCAGCTCTATGGAAGTGGTTGAACGATCCCTGCTCATCCGCAGGACATCAGGCCGACGCCAAGCTTTACTTCCACTTAGTGAGAGTGCAGAGAAAGCAGATTCGCAAACACAGGAAAGAAGGTAAAAGCTCTTCCAGAACCAGACCAGGCTCAGGCTATTGACAGCTACTGATGCATTGCAGAGTAACATCTATTTTTATCATTTTATGAATGTGGTCAGTAGGATGCTGATTCCTTTTCCTTTTGCAAGACACAAATATTTTCATTCATGTTCTAAATCAGCCATAAAAACTAAAGATCCTGCCCCAAGGAGTCAACAATCCCAATCTACAGAAGGTGAAGGTGAAGCAAAGTTCAGGAATAGCTAATTTATCACCAACATAGGAGCAAAGAATGCAGGTGATCAACCGCTGTTGAGATCCAATAAGTACCGCTGGACCAGATGAAAAGCAAGCACACCACAGGCTTTGAGACTTGCCACCCCGGGATTTTCCTGCACCAGGTAGGCACTGCAATGGGTAAGGCTTGGCAGGATGCTTCTCTCACGTGATGTTTTCTGGTTATGGTTGCTGGAGTCCTGGTGGGAGTCTGAGCTGTATTAGTGAGTACTGTAATGCTTTTGTTCCTCTCTCTCTTCTTGCTGGACTTTACAGTACTTTACAGCACTCACCTGAAGCACGGTGAGTGCTTAAAATTTCATTTTATTTTGATTTTTTCATTAAAATTATCGTTTTTAAAAGTTGTTTAAAAATATTTAGGAACTTTCTTTGTGCTAGAGAGGGTTTTAGGATACGTTTGGAAAGATAAACACCCCCAAGCCCCATTTTTGGGTGTTTTGGAGGCTTGGAAAGAATTGCTTTTCCGTTGAAAGAATGCAAAAGTCTGCTTCGATATCTAAACAATTCAATATACAAACAGGGTCGAGGAACAAATTAAGTTTGTATATCGAGGCACCACTGTATATGGTACATTGGTATAGTCCCGCCAAGTGGTGCAGTCTCAGGGTTCACAAAACCCCATAGAAACCCCAATTTGCATGGTTTTTAAAACAGCCGCTGTGTTGGAGAAGGCTCTGTACATTCCCACAGAGCAGCTGGTTTACTTATTTGGAAGGCGAAATACAGGAGTATAATATGGAATTCACATATATAAAGTATATTATATTCCATGTCTGGGACTATAGCCGGATATCATGTAACCATCCGACAGTAATGTCCTCAAGTCGGTGTAATTCCTGCAGGGAGCCAGAGTACTTTCTAAGAGGGGATTCAACTGCAGTGTGATGTAATGTTTGTGGGACATTTCCCCATTCACATTTAGGATTGTCGGCCAGTGCCCATTTGCATTTGCGATACTGGTCGCTGGCACGGTTAGGGTGAATCCGAATGAGTGCTGTCCAATTCCTACTGGGAAGATCAAAGCCAGAGTGATGCTGTACTGCAGTGGTTCTCAATCTTCCTAACGCGGTGACCCCTTTATAGGTTCCTCATGTTGTGGGGACCCCCAACCATAAAATTATTTTCGTTGCTACTTTAGAACTGTAATTTTGCTACTGTTATGAATCGTAATGTAAATATCCGATACGCAGGATGTATTTTCATTGTTACAAATGAAATGTGTGTTCTATGCACACATTGAACACAATGGGATTTATTTCAAAGTAGGCATGCATAGGATTGGACCCTGGGGCTGCAATCCTATCCACATTTACATGGGAGTATAGGCCCCCCTGACTATAATGGGATTTATTTCAGAGTAGGCGTGCATAGGATTGGGCTGCGCAGCTACAGCCTGAGGTTGGGGAAGCCTTACCTTGCCCCCTGCACCAGGGGTCTTTAGGCATCCCCCAGGAAAGCTCTAGGCGACCCCCAAAGGGGTCCCGACCCCTACTTTGAGAAACACTGCTGTACTGGATCAGGCCCTAGGTTAAGCAGCTGACAACGGAAGGCATTTTCAGACATCTTTACACACGGCACTGACACACCGACAGTCCTTGTTGGCTGCAAACAACCAAAAAATAGGGACAAATCCCTGGAAAATATGCAGACGCTGACCATGTAAAATTTCCTATTATTACCCTAAAGTAGGAGTGGTCCATAACAATTGAGAGTGTGTAGAAATACCAGCAGGCCTTCGTCAGTCTTGGAAGACTATGGTATTGTGCTTGGTGCTGCATACGCTGCATGCAAAGCACGAAAGCCTGGGTTGGATTATTATGGAGGATAGGTTGTTACCCAAGCAGCAAATCCCCCCTCTCCACACCACTGAATTAGTCCAATGGAAAGGCAGAGCCAATACGATTGGGTCCAGCAGGCGTTGCAGAGCTGGGATAAGGACAGGAGCTCTTGTCTTGTGGGGCCAACCCGGGTCTCGAACCCTGGCCTGCTGGTTAACAGGCACAGTGTCTTAGCCACTTGCGCCACCCACAGCCACCACACAGAGGGGAAGCCCACAAATCCACCTGCCTAAACGGCTCATGCACTACATCCTTTCAGAAGGATCCAAGCCCATCCAAGGGAGGAAAATTTGACTAAACATATTTTCTGAATATTTTATATAATTTTCAGAAATATGTTTTATGAAATGAGCTCATTAACATGTTGAAGCTCCAGAAGTTACAAAAGCAAACTAGCACCAGATAACTTGAAGTTACTTGAGGGCTCAAACCACTGTCTCCCCCATCCCCAGTATTCAACCACCTCCAGCAGCGGAAAGCCTACAGAGATGCAGCTGGGGTGGGTGGTGAAGTGGGTGGGGGAGTAGCTGATGAAAAGGCTGGTTTTCATTGGTTTTCAGAATGATCAGGGGAGAGGTTATCACCCATGAATCTAGGGTTTTAAGGCATAAGATCCATAAATGGAGAACCCCACTTTCCTCCCCAGGAAACCACACCACTTCACACGAGATCTCCTGGCTGGCTTTGCAGGCTGGCTGCCTCTTCTCAGCTATCCAGCAACGTCTTTGATGTTCCGATCCTTAGGACAAAAGTCTTTGGGTGCATCCTCAAGTCCGTTACACTAACACCAGCCATGCTTACTTGTCCTTTCACCTTGCAATCCAAGTACTGTACATTCAGAGATTCCCACTCTCTCAAAGCATGCTCATGAATGAAGCAGAACCTCTTGCCCTAAATTGAACCCAGGTAAAAGAGGTAAGTCTCTCCAGGTAAAAGAGGTGTGAGGCACCCCTCACTTTCTAGGGGTGCGCTCCCTTGCTTCTAGTACCACCTATGACTCTGGGTTCAAGGGGAGCATCATAACTCCGCATGGCGCTTGGTTTGTTTCTCCCTTGCTGCCAGGCGTGGGGCAGTCCCTCGCAAGTCCCCTCCACTCGTCGCCATCATGGAAGGACCATCCACAGGCTCCTCTTTCATCACTGCCATCCTCTTTTCTCCAAGGACCACCTCCTCTTCCAGGTGGGCACTCATGCTCCCCTGGCTGTAAATGGTAAATTCTGGCAGTGTGGGCACCATCATGCTCAGGAAGTCATAGGCGGGAAGACGGGGCTTCCAATCTTCATCCGACAAGGCGGCTGAAAAAGAGAGAAATTGACCAGTCAGCAAAGTATAAAGATATTCCTTCCTTCCTTCCTTCCTTCCTTCCTCCCTTCCTCCCTTCCTTCCATCCATCCATCCATCCACCCACCCACCCACCCATCCATCCACCCATCCATGAAAAGTCACTCACCCTACAATCCAGAGTAACTACAGGAGCACGTAAGAGACATTACATGTACCCGTAGTTACTGCACCGTCTAATGAAAACCTATGGGAAATTCATACTGCAATCCACAGCAAATTGTTCTTACACCGGAGCAAGGACTCCCCGTAGTTACTCTGGATTGTGCCCTCACTCACTCAACAACACACAGCCAAAACTGGTGGGCCTAGAAGCATGAAATTCGGGGAAATTCTATCACCTGAACACCCACCAAGAACCCATGTGGAGAAATATAACCCTTAAGGGGCTGAAAAGGGGTCAGTGTGTTTTTGGCCAATACTTAACATGGAAGACTGACCAACATCCAGCCAATTTGGTGTTTAGCGCCTGGCACACTGGGGGGGATGATACGCATGGGGGTTGATGCTCATAGGGGGGTTGATGCTCATGGGGGGATGTTGCGCAGGGGGGGATGATTCACATGGGAGGTTGATGTGCATTTGGAATGTTGCACATGGGGCAATGATGCACATGGGGGATGTTGATGCGCATGTGGAATGTTGATGCTCATGTGGGGTTGATGCACATGGGGCAATGATGTGCATTCAGAATGTTGCACATGGGGGTTTGATGCCCATACTAAGAGCACAATCCTACCCATGACTACTCAAAAGTGAGCCTCATTGTGTTCAATGGGTCTTATTCCCAAGAAAGTGTCTTTAACATTGCAGCCTAATAACCCTACAGGATCAGACCACAGGGCCAATATCCTTTTCCTCACAGACACCAACCTACTGTTTCTGGGAAGCTCACATACAGGGTATTAAGGCCACCAGTAACACCAGTATCAACCTACTCCAGGATCCAGCCACGTGCCTTGTTACATTACCAAGACAGACACTCAAGAGTCAATAGAACACTCCTGGGGAGAGGAGTCAGGAGGAATATTACAGAGCTCTTGATGAAAATATTGTTTCTCTGACGTTTTCCCCATTGATCCCTTTCTGATAAAAATTGGGATTAAACACTCCGTTGGTAACTCCAACAGGCACAAAACAGCCACGTGACTTTCTTGAATAGATGAAAACTTTGACCAGTTTTCCCAAAATGGAAAAGTTTTCCCTAAATGGACTTTGCCTCCCTCTGCCGGATAAAATAGTTTGTTCTGTCCCAGTCTGAACGACTTCCACTAATGCCATTTTATTTCTTGGTAAACAACTCAGAAAAAAGAGATAAAAGTGGGTGCAGGAAGAAAGCTGCTAGTATTTGAGGCTTTCATTTTAAAAAAGTTCTCCAAAAGCCTCCTTTAAAAGACACTATATGGCAGTAACCTCTCCTATGGCTACCAGGGAAATAGGATACCAATTTCAGCCCTGCTCAAAAGTCGCTCCCTCCCTCTGATTACAATTATAATTTTATTTATTTATTTTTTAAAATTTATATCTCACCTTTCTCAGGCGATTAGCCCGACTCGTAATAATTAATGTATGGCAAAATTATACATTGCTGTTTTGAATATTTCACCAGGCATTCTTCACATGCTTTCAAAACTTTTTTTCTAGACTTGTTGATGTTTGGGGATTTTATAACCCACAACTATTTTCCCATTTCCACAGTGCAAACGTGAGATATGGAACTCAGTGGCATAGCCAGAGGGGGTGTAAAGCATGACGTTTTGCAGGGGTCCTCAGCATGGCATGCAAATGGACCTTCTCCTGTTCTTTGGAGCCATTCTGGGACGTGGGAGCTAAATGGAGCCCCTAATTATGCTACCGGAAATGCATATGGAAATTTCCTGTACATAAGGAAATCCATGTCATTCAGGAGTCAGCCACTTTGATAAGGAAAAATAGTGATTTTTCTGCCTGATGGGAGAATTAAATTAATTTTCTTAAATTATTTCATTTTCTTGTAAACCGCTTTGTGAACTTTTCAGTTGAAAAGTAGTATATAAATACTGTAGATAGATAGATAGATAGATTAAATTACCAGGAAAATGGCCAGCTGTGGACATGGGGGTGAAATTTTTCTGAATGAGTCTAATTTATCATAAGAAGAAAGTCAAGTTTGCAGTAACGTCATGGGTGGGGGAATGATCGGATACAGAGAGCCATTTAGGAAAAAAAAGAATCCTCGCTCTGATATAAACACAGTGTTCTGCCAAATGCAAGACGCGGCCTGCAAAAACCCAAGATATTTCACGCCGTGGTGCCATTTGTACTTGTCTTGCTCAGAGTTACAAGGATTAGCAAGAACAGGATCAGAGCGCACAAGGTCTTGCTTAGCAGACTCAACACCGCTGAATACTCACAGCTTGCAACCTGCATGCCAGAGGTCAGCTTTTCAATCCAAGCTTGGACACGGTTGACAGTAACAGACTGATCTGCAGGGAACCTGAAAACGTGGCCCCCGGAAAGGAGGTCGACCCAGACGAGAAGCGGCAAAGGAGGAAGAGGATGTCCAAAATAGGCCTGGAGGATCCCTTTGCCCACTGGAGTCTTTTGGCTAAGTTTAAAAGAGCAGAACGGTCATCAGCAGAAGGACTGAAAAATCTTTCTACAGTATTCATATACCGCTTTTCAACTAAAAAGTTCACAAAGAGGTTTAAAAGAAAGTGAAAAAATTAATAGCTAATTAATAGCTAATTATAGACATCTTGGTGTAAAGGGCCACTGAGCAGATACTGGAGAAGCATCCAGGCTGCGTTCCTCAGTCCTGTGCAATAAAAGTGCTGCACACAGTTTCATCAAGAACACCCAAGACTGGTTTGCTCCATAACAGCAACTTCTAAGTAAGGAAGGCCAGAGCATTTGTACTGCATTCCAAAAGGATCGTGTTTCTGCTGCCCTTTGGCTACTCCAATTTGGTTATTACAGCAAAATCAAAAAGTTCAGACTGTTCCCACACTGAATCATGGACAGTAGTTGGCTCCCCAAACCTCCCTCTATGCATCTTTATGCCATAAGTGCCAAACAAGTGGTGCCAAAACAAAAGCAGTTGTCTTATTATCAGAAACCAGCCCTCTTGTGAGTTTTGGGCTGTACTGATCTCCAGTGGCACATGAGGTGGCACCATCCCTCTTCATCCTCCTTGAAAAGCAGGCCTCCGTCAGTCTTGAAAGACTATGGTAGACTATGGTAAGATTGTTATGGAGGAGAGGCTGTGACCCAAGCAACAAATCCCCCCTCTCCACGCCACTGAATTAGTCCAATGGAAAGGCAGAGCCAATACAATTGGATCCAGCTGGTGTCACAGAGATGGGCTAGGGACAGGAGCTCACCCTGTCTTGTGGGGCTGACGCGGGTCTCGAACCCTGGCCTGCTGGTTAACAGGCACAGACTGCAGAAATGGGCCACTGTTAGTGCAGGGGGTCACTAGGTCACCCCTAGT
Organism: Cryptoblepharus egeriae; assembly: GCA_030015325.1. NCBI lineage: Eukaryota > Metazoa > Chordata > Lepidosauria > Squamata > Scincidae > Cryptoblepharus > Cryptoblepharus egeriae. The sequence goes on from JAREYC010000001.1 coordinate 266,598,371, forward strand.
TGTCAAAAATATATGAGCCTGACCAAACCATAACCAAGGGTGGAGTAAGCCAAAGTGCTGTATACCACTTGGGGTCCTTCTCCTCTGCACTACAAAATAGAACAAAAAGCATTAAAAACTTGTGGATGCTCCTCACATGCCGCGTTGTAACCCAGGAGTATGGACTTTGTTTCATCCACAAATACAGCACAAAAGCATTTTGCAACAGCCATACAGGATCTTGTGTTGCCAGAATGCTAGGACTGGGGTGCTAGGCTGACAATCCTGTTCACACTTTACTTGAGAGTAGGTCCGACTGAATGCATATCTGATTAAACATGAACAGGATTCGGCTGTCAGGATGACACTTATCATAATCAATTACTACCATGTGAATCATAACATTTATCAATCAATTTATCAATCAATCAGCATTTATCTCTTACACTTAAGCTTTGCACAAAAATGACCCCTCTTCCATTTCATAGCAATGGAATTGTTTACAAGTTCAATATACGATCCCGATATACAGTGTATCACCGCTAGACACCAAGGATCTGTTAAACGAAGCTTTATTTTCTCCCTTGATTGTAATAAAGTGTAATTAAAGAGAAAAAACATATTAATTGACTCCAATGAGCCATCAAATCTAATATGCATCCCTATTTTTAGACTTGACTAAATATTGATTTATTTATTTATTTTTATTTATTTATGCAATTTGTATCCTGCTTTTCTTCCCCCAGAAGGGGGCCAAACAACAAAAAACAATAAAACACCACTAAAATTAGATACGGTAATAAATAGAGATTAAAACACAATTAAAACGTAGTTAAAATACAGTTAGATTAAAGCTAAAAACATAGACTAAAAACGATAAAAACAAATATGATAAAAATAAATATTTACTGGTGATTGTAATGCGCAGCCGTAAAGCAGGTACAAAATTTAATTTTACTGCATATAATAATAATAAAATGGCAATGGATTTATGTGGTGATTTTTACCTAATTGCATGACTTTATACAACAATAGGTTTATGTTACATTTTAATCACAATATAGTCAACTGTTAAAATAAATACTGACCCATACTTATGATCAAAATACCTGTATTTACTCGAATCTAGTGCGCCATCGAATCTAATATACATCTCAATTTTGGAGACATACCCTACAATCCAGAGTAACAACGGGAGCACACAAGAGATATTACGTGCACCCGTGGTAGCTGCACCACCTAGTGAAAACCTATGGGAAATTCAGATTGCAATCCAGAGCAAATTGTTCTTACACCAGAGCAAGGACTCCCCATAGTTACTCTGGACTGTGCCCTAAATTTGGCTTTAAAAGATGAGTGTTATATTCAAGTAAATTTGAGTAGATTTCATTACATAAATTAAAACAGAGAGCAAGGCAAATATTCCCTTTACTCACAGATTCAGCCAGCAAGCAACGAAGACTTTGTGGCCGTCGTCTTCAGCCAGACGCTGCATCTCTTGGTGGTCCTTTTCGCTCGGAGTCCCGTTGCTGAACAAAATGAGCAAGGGTTTCTCCAGCTGGAAATACTCTGGAAGATTTCCCACTGCGATTTCCGGCTACAACCAAGGGAGAAAAGGTAACCATAATACAGGAAAAAAGAAATGTGAGCTCCAAAACCAAACATTTGATACCGTAGGGGGATGTTTTGGACAGTGTGGGTTATTTTCCCTGCTGCGATGATGGGAGATCTGTTGAACTTCGCTCCGCCACTCAGCCACGGAAAGGTTTGCATGTTCTTTTCGAGGCCATGCGTTAAATCAGATGTCAGAAACATGGTTGATGCACCACAATCCCTTTAGTCTAGGGTTGGCAAACTTTTCAGCAAAGGGCTAGACACAGTCCCTCTGCTTCTAGAGCACAATCCTAACCATGTCTGCTCAAAAGTAAGCCCCGCTGTTTTCAATCATTCCCCCAAATAAGAGACTTTATGTGCACCCGTAGTTACTGCACCACCTAGTGAAAACCTATGGGAAATTCATATTGGAATCCAGAGTAAGTTGTTCTTACACCGGAGCAAGGACTCCCTGAAGTTACTCTGGATTTTGCCTTTACTCCCAGAAAAGTGTCTTTAGGATTGCAGCCTTAGCCTCAAGAAGAAGCTCTGCTGTTCCCAGTCCATCACACCACCAATGATGGGAGGCTTTATTGCCCAAGCCAAGCTGCATGTGAGCCGGCAGATGAGTCAGGCCACATCATGTCTGGGATCTATAGGTAGCCAGCTCCTGCTTTAGACCAAAGGTAGGAATTGTACTTACAAATGGTTCCAGCAGTGCATGGCGGATGCTTTCCACAATGTCTTGCACAGTGAACTTTGAGAGTCGGACGATGCTTCTCATCCTAGTGTCCTTTTGTGGCCTGGCTAGCAGCAGCACCGGTAGAGGGAAATTATATCTATTGGAGCTGGAAAAAAAATCAGAAACACATGTAAAACATTAATTAAAACATGTGTTCGGGGCTGGCAAAGCGTAGTGGGGTTTGGCACTGCCACTAAGTTGCAAGCCACCCATCCGAACCAGGCAAAACAGAAGCACTACATAAATAAACTGAGTTGAATCCAGACTGTTGGTGAGTGAGGATGCAGTCCTAACTCCCGGTTAGGCTGGCACTACTCCCCAGCTGGTCTGAGTACGTTGCAAAAGAACTGTAAGGCTTCAATCCAGAGTAACTATGGGACTTTTTATGCCGACGTAGTTATGGTGCCAACTATAGGAAATGCATAGAGCAATCTAGAGTAAGTGCCTCTTACATCTTCCTGTTTTACCCTGGATTGTAGGGTAAGGCACTTCTGTGCCACTCTTGGAGGAGTTAGGCCAGGGCACAAACATGTGCCAGCCTCCCCGTACCATCACAGGAATTGGGAATGGGTGAGTGATTGGGAAAAGATCTGGTCTGTTCTGGGTGGAAGTTTTAAAACCATCACAAGAAACTGCCATACAGGAAAATGTATGTACGCACCAGTGCGTCACCTGGGAAAACAGGAACATGTTCAGATTCCAGAGACTCTTTCAGGCACATGGGGCTATAACAGACCCTGGAACTGGCAAGCAATATGAAACCCTTGGCTCACCCAAGCCCAGCATAAATGAATACAGTGAAACCACAGATTGAGAGTGTTTTGCAAGACAGGCAAACATTTCCAATAAATTTGGACTTGATATACATGCAATGTTGTGATAAACAAGCAAAAAAATAGATCCAACTGGTTTCGGTGCACTGCCAGTGCCTGCTCAGCCTCTCCTGAGAGACCTAGCCTTGCATGACTACTCTAAAGTAATTCCAAGTAGGGCCCAGTCCTGTGTATGGGAGGCAAGATTGCAGCCTGAGAAACCTCTGCCAATATGCAGTGCCTGGATCTGAATTTGAGTGCAGCCCCCCACGTCCCCCGTTTGGCCCCGACATGCAACATCAAGTTCAAGGCAACGGACTTACAGAACTGCGGCATCGTCCTCACAGTAGATCCCCGTCCTTACATATCCATTTAGTACAGAGCCAGCTTCAATGAATGCATCTCTTTCTATCAAAAAATAGCAGTCTGTAAATGTGATGGAAGGGACTTTTCCCTTTCAGCAAACTGTAGGAGACCTGGCCAGAAGCAGAAAGATGTGCATGGATTACAGCACACATACATGTACCATAGGAAAGGGATTGTCCAGGTCATACCAGGGTTGCATAGGCAAAGGGGGTGCAACGCACTAAATTCTGCAGGGAGCCTCACCCTATATAAGCAGCCCTTATATTCTGGGAGGAGAAAAAAAAACAGAAGCACTGAATTTCTTTCCTACATGCCTGAAACCTCGAGCAGGATTTTCCAACCTGGAAGCCCTCAGTTTAAATGGACTGTGATTTCAGGTTCCTTCCAAAAGGGTCAGCTGCAGATTCTGCAGGGGTAGATCCTGAACTCTCCGGTCTTCTCTGTGTGCACGGCTGACTCAAGGATGCAATCCTAACCAATTTAGATCAGGATAACTCATGGGTCTTCCTCATCGCTGATCTAGACCCATATTTTCTGAGCCAAGTGCAAGTGCTGCCTTGTATATCTGTCCGGCACAGGAAGGCAATGCAGTCACAAGGCTTTACACGGTTCCTGACCATTGGAACTAAACACTTCCTCTCTGCTGTTTTAACCCACTGGTTGCTGCCTGTGGTTCCTAGCAGTGGGAATCAGTGACCACCTGCCCCTCGAACAGCCCCAAAGTCTGTGTTTGTTCAGAAGGAGCAGAGATCTAATTTGGCATCCTGCAAAAGAGCCACTTGGGAATTCAACACATTATAAATCTTTATTCTTGAGGCTAACAAGATTCCTTCTGGAGCCTGATGGAGCTGAAACAAGAAAAAAAGCACACCTTCTGCCATGCTCAAGTCAAATATCCCCAGAACAGAGATGCTGCGGGAGGCAGAGTTTTTGCTAGTCAAGTAGTCTTCCACTTCTTCAGGTGTCGTCAGCCTCATCGGAGAAGAGGTTCTGCTCCTGAAGGTACAAATCCAAAAAAACTAAAAGGATCCCAGCCAGCTTACAAGGTAGACTTTGATCTCCCCTTTGGCACATGATGTCTGCACCACTCAGGTGGCATACCTAGAGGAGGTGCAAAGCCTTGGCTGCAGAGGAGCACTTACAACTCAATGAAGCTCAGCAGCTCCTCGACTCCCCACATTCCAGAGTATGTCCGCCACCTTCCTCCTCCTTCATCGCACATCTTGACAGCTGGAAACTGAGTGATGTTCTGCTCCGTGCACAGTCGTGGCCAGTCCCAGCAGTTGACTCTTGCAAGGGAAATCCCAGGAGTCCCTACAAAAGATTTATGAGAAACAGTAATTCATAAAAGTTCCTCTTGGTAGGGCTTATGCTACCTAATGGGAGCTTTTCCAGCTCCTGTTTACATTCTTGCAGCCTAATCAATGCACAGTTGAACATATACAGTGTTACCATTTGCCATAACCAAATAAAGAGGAGAAGGTCCTCCAAAATATAGGGCACCCAAGAAAAATGTGGGACATTACACAGATCACCAACCACTCAACCCCTGCCAATTGGGCAAGAAGCACTCTTTCCAGTGGGTATTCCTCTTTTATTTAGCAGGGGGAGAGTAACTGGCCTTTCACACCCAGCAATATCTGATCTACTGACTTCTGCTGGTGTTCTTTTTTGCATTTTAGATTGTGAGCCCTTTTGGGGCAGGGACCCATTAGCTATTAATTAGCTATTAATTTTTTTATTTTCGTTCACTTTGTGAACTTTCTAGTTGAAAAGCGGTATATAAATATTGTAGATAATACATATTAATACATATAGATAAAGGTAGATACATATGTATTTATTTCACGTGGGTAATTTAAACTCCGTACTGCCTATTATTAAGTTTAAAATTATATAGAATTTATCTATATATATATATAAGAGAAAAGTCACTCACTGACTGACTGACTTACTCACTCACTGACTCATCAACGCCCTGCCAAAACCGGTGGGCCTAGACGCGTAAAATTTGGGGTGGATGTTCCTTCTGTGAGGGAGGGGTGCACTAAGAACCGGTTTTCGGAAATTCCAACTGGAAGGGGGTGAAAAGGGGCGCAATGCGTTTTCCTCCCTATACTTTGCATTGAGAATTGCTGACTCAGCAACATTCCGCCCCAACTGCTGGGCCTGAAGCATGGAATTCTGGGAGTTCCTTCTGTCACCTGAACTCCCACCAAGAACCATCTGGAGAAAGTTAACCCTTCAGGGGCTGAAAAGGGGGCAACGTGTTTCTGTCCTATACTTATCATGGAAGACTGACCAACATCCAGCCAATTTGGTCCTCGGTGCCTTATGCACTGGGGGGTGTTGTTCAGAGGAAGAGGTTGCACTGGCGACGATTCTGCGCAAGGGGAGAAGTTGCGCATGGGGGGGAGGTTGCGCATGGGGTTGATGCACATGGGGGTTGATGCACATGGGGGACTGATGCACATGGGGGACTGATGCACATGGGTGATGTTGTATATGAGGAATTCAGGCACACAGGGGGATGATGCACATGGGGGAAGTTGTGCATGGGGGACTGATGCGCCTGGGGGGAAATTGCGCCATGGGGGGATGGCATATGGGGAAATGTTACTCCCACAACGCGGGTACGTTTTTTACTAGTTATACATAATTTTTGAATTACAAAAAGGCCACATGCTGCCTGCTTATAAAGAATAGGAGAAAAAAATGAAAATAAAAAAAATTTCCAGGACACAAGGCAGAACTCAAGGACATGACCTGAAAAGAGAACAGATGGTGACCCTGGACATACATAAATCTGGGGACATACAGGGGCTTAGCTGCACCCTCCGTAGGACCAGATTGGTATCATATAGAACCTATAGGGCAGGGGTCCTCAAACGACGGCCCGTGGGCAGATTCGGCCCCCCAGGGACCTCAATCCGGCCTGCAGGCAGCTGCAGTGTCAGGGGCTTCCTGGCCAGCACGTGCGCATTGTGCAGCTCATCCGCAGGGCCAGAGGTTCCCTGGACGGCGCGGGGGCCGTCCCACTCGATCGTGGGGGCCACTCAATCGCGGGGGCCAGGGACTACCTGGCTAGTGCGCGTGCCTGTTTCCGCTTGTCCGTGGCGCCAGGGGTTCCCTGGATGGCGCGCACGCCCCTCCTGCTGCCACACTTTCTTGGGAGTAAGCCCATTGAATATCATGGGACTTACTCCTGTGTAGGAATGCTTAGGATGGGGCTCTGAGGCTGCAATCCTGCCACACTGTCCTGGGAGTCACTATCATGGGATTATCAGGTAAGAACACCCCATGAAGCTCCTGTGATATGTTGAAGTAACATGTTGCTGCAAATTGCTCTGAGGGCGTCTTGCATGTCTGGGTGAGAATCAGGCACGTTAAAAGGTTTTCAATTTTTAAAGTGTTGAAATTAAGTACCGGAAAGCAATATGAGTATTTTTGCTTCATTTTAACATGTCCTACATTTAACACGTCCTCCCGCAAGGGAGGGGGCAGGGGGGGAGAGCTGACAGGGCATCCCATCCCATAATAAGCCCTTTCACGGGCTTTTAAAATAGTTTTTTATAGTTTTTCCAAATTATAGTCTGGCCCCCGACAGTGTCTGAGGGACAGGGAACCGGCCCCCTCTTTAAAAAGTTTGAGGACCCCTGCTATAGGGGAAAGCAACCCTCAATGGACAGAGCTGCTTTGCTGCTGTGCAATGTTGCCATCTAGTGGTTACAAGGCATTTTTGCAAGCCTCCCCCAACTGTAGTAAAGCAGCAGGCCTCCGTCAGTCTTGGAAGACTATGGTATCGTGCTCAGCGCTGCATGCGCTCCATGCGAAGCACAAAAGCCTGGGTTGGATTGTTATGGAGGATATGCTGTTACCCAAGCAGCAAATTCCCCCCTCTCCACACCACTGAATTAGTCCAATGGAAAGGCAGAGCCAATACGATCGGATCCAGCTGGCGTTGCAGAGCTGGGCTAAGGACAGGAGCTCACCCTGTCTTGTGGGGCCGACCCGGGTCTCGAACCCTGGCCTGCTGGTTAACAGGCACAGCGTCTTAACCTCTTGTACTGGAGTAAATCAGATTGATTCTTACACCTGGGACTTTGCTTTTCCTTGGATTGCCACAGACCAAGGATCTTTTCCTTTGCAAGACAGCATCACTACCATGGCAAACAGCCTGCGTACGGTTTACACAGCAAGGCCCTCTCATAAGACCCAACGCTGTTGCCAGTGCTGTCTGATCTTGCCCTCGCTTTTCCTACACACCAGCAAATGCTCAGACTTCTGCCCTGATATGCTGCATCAGTTACTATATGGAAGATCCTATGGGCTGTTTCACTCATCTGTGATAAGATTTAAATATCCATACCTTTCAAGCGAGCAGCCACTTCAAGGTAAGACTGCAACACAACCAGCGAGACGGCCTCCCCTGCAATGCAAACAAAGACAGAACATCCCCTCTTATTCCAGACGCTTTTGCCCCCGACCTGCCAAGTTAGATTTGATGCTAACTGTTGTTAGTGACTGTTGCAGATTGGAAGCTTGATGTTGTAGACTAGAGCAGGGGTCTCCAAACCTTTTGGCAGGAGGGCCACATCATCTCTCTGACACTGTGCCTGGGGCCAGAAAGCTAATTTACATTTCAAATTTGAATAAATTTACATATGAGAATGTATTGGAGTGGATTACAAAGCTTGCCCAAGGGCCAGATAGAGGAGTCTTACCCGGGGGAGTCACACTGAAGCTTGCTAAGGGCCGCATCTGGCCCCCAAGCCAGGGTTTGGAGACCTCTGGACTAGAGAAAGCAAATGAATACAAATGGACCATGACTGATACAAAACACTATTGCTGTTCTCTCTTTTTTCTCCCTATGGGGAAAATTCACAACCATCAGAAGGTGAGGTTGACCTAAGTGGGTTCCTCTTGAGCCCAGGACCTCCAGTTCAAGGGCAAGTCCTCTGACCAGCATCCATACTGGCTCCGCAAGAAGATTCGGCAAGCCAAGGACACAAGGCACGCCAAAGTGGGGGCAACAGGTGGGGCAAGCCAAGGACACAGCTAAGTCTTATAAATAAATCACGTATAATAAGGCTACACCTGTATTTGATTAGCTGGCTAAAAGGAAAGCTATTGGGGGCGAGGGGGAAAGCGAGGAAAGGATTTCTGTGAAAAGGGTTATGAGCTCAGTTTTAGGACTCGGACCAGATTTGGTACTTAGACTATATTAAAGCTGAGCACATTCTCAAGAGGTACCCCATTCTTCCATCTATGTACTGGTGAATGGATATTCCCACCGCACTGAAATGGAGCCCTACCCCATTCTACCCCTGACTCCAGCTGGTGAACTGTGGGGTAGAGTAAAGGGGGGAAAAGGCCACAGACATGCCCACCCACAAGCCTGCCACTTGCTCACCCATGCAATACTGCACTATATTATCATCTATCTAGCTACAGTACGGTGGTGCCTTGTAAGACAAACTTAATTCGTTCCAGAAGCACGTTTGTCTTACAAAGCATTCTTCTTACAAAGAGGATTTTCCCATTGGAAACAATGGAAACTCAGACGATTGGTTGGACAGCCAAAAATATTCATATAAAAATATTAACTGGGTGTAAAAATGATAACACTGTAATCGAATTCGAAACTCTATAATACAGACCATAATTACTGTAATAAAACACTGTAATATACAGTACAGTAAAACAGAAAACAAAAACCTTTAAGGCCAAGTATGATTAATTTTCACTAAAAGAGTCACTAGTGTCTTTTTCAGGAACTTTAACAAGGAACCTCTGTGTGTGTGTGTGTGTGTGTGTGTGTGTGTGTGTGTGTGTGTGTGTGTGTGTGTGTGTGTTTTCAAGTTTACAGCAGGAGCAGCACCAAAGTCTTCTACCTGATGCAAAAGTGGCAAGATCCTATGCTGTCTACTCAGAATCAAGTCCCACTGTATCCACTGGGACTTACTCACAGGAAAGTGGGGTCCAGACAGGGAAGGTGGTGGTGGGGAAAAACAGGGGTAGTTGTAGTAGGGTCCAGGCAGGGAGGGAGTTTACTTTGGGAGGGGGGGAAGAAGGGGTTTCCTTTGGCGGGGCCAGGAAGGGGTTTCCCTCCTTCTGGATGGCGGCATGCTGGCTGCAGGAGGCTCAGACATGCTGGCTGGGGAAGCTCAGAGGACGCTGCTGCCTGTGCGTCTCTCTGTGTCCCAGGTGCGGGTACTGCATGCAGGAGGAGAGGGAGCCCAGCCAATGGGCATTTGTCTTACAAAGCATAAGGCAGAATCCCATAGAAATTTTAGTTTGTTTTACAAAGCATTCATCTTACAAGGTACCGCTGTATTTATATACCGCTTTTCAACTAAAAAGTTCACAAAGCGGTTTACAAAGAAAATTAAAAATTTAATAGCTAATTAATAACTGTAATCTACTTACAGCTGGCATAGAAAAGCACCATCATGCGGCCAGCCTTTGCCAGGGAGGGGCTGAAGGATTCATCCGTCAGGGTCTGGATGAGTTCCAAGGGGAGATTTTGCTTCCGGTCCTTAATAACGGATTCAACCACCTGATCGTCTTGAATCTCTACAGGAGAAACAAAACACTCCAGTGGGCAGAAGAATAAAAACCCAGAGAATAAAAAAAGAAATAAGAATAAAAAAGAATAAAAAGAATAAAAACCCCTGGGGGGAGTGAAGGGATATTCCCACTGCAGCAATGCTCCAGGACACTGAAATGGAGCCCAACCCTGGGGAAGAGTTACCTTGTTCGTAGTTCTCACTGTCATCCTCCTCTTCCTCATAATCTTGGACAGGGTCACCTTGTTTACCACTTTCCACCAGGGCTACAATCTCCTCCATGTCCTTCAAAACCAGGTATTTCACCGGCACACCCTGCAACGAGAACAAGCAGCCATGCTGAGTTCCTGACTGGGTTGCAAGATAACTAGTCCCCTCCCTTGAACCCTCTTTTGCAAAGCCAACAGAATCCTGCGAAGATCTTGACAACCACAAGCCTCTTCTGAAGTTTCCAGTTTTTATACTGGTACAGATCACTTCCTCTTTAGAGCCAGCATATGCCTCCATATTGCTCCCCCCAAATTGCAAAGGGGGAAGCAACGCACAGACTGAAAACCATAAAGCACAATCCTAACCATGTCTACTCTAAGCCCCATTGTGTTTAATGAGTCTTACTCCCAGGAAAGTGTCTTTATGACTTCAGCCTCTCCTCTGGCTACATCACTGCCAGTTCCATGTAAGTGTGTAAATGTTGGACGGATCCAAATTGTGATTGACAAGAGGAAAGGGACAACCCCAAAATTATCCAGCATATACCATATTTTTTATCCAACATATATTATATTTTTCTGCATATAAGACTCACTTTTTTACCCCCAAAAGCGGGTGGAAATGTTGGTGTATCTTATGAACCAAATGCCTCCTGGAGGCAGCCACTGCACACCCTCGGAGGAGGCCGTGTGAGACTTGGGCGGCCATCGCACGGCCTCCTCCAACCAGCCCAGTTCTTGCGCAGCTGCGCCACCCCTCTGCCACCTACATTTAAAGGAGGAAAACATTTTTCCTCTGTTTCCCGACTTTAAATCTAGGTGCATCTTATAGTAAGCCCAAAAAATACGGTAATATCTTTCCATCAGGCTGTTAAATTTGAACATATAACAGTCTCAAAGAGCAATAACAACTCACCTCTTCTGCTGTCTTGAGAGCAACGTTATAGCGGAGAGGAATGTCCAAACCCACAGAATTCCTTTCCAGACAAAACAACAAAAGTAAAACTGAAATGCAGGACAAGCAGAATCACACTTATCCAAGCTCGTTCTCAAGGAGGGTTGTAGGCTGTTCTTGGACTACACCACTCCAGAGCGCAGCCGGAAGCCCCTCAGACTGGATGCTCCCAATACAAAAGAGTTCCCGGCACACAGAAAACTAGCATCTCAGGGAAATAGGATACAACCCATTTCTCCCAATGTGCTGGGTCCACTGTTTTCCTATTTTTCCAGTGAGAGAGGGGAGGGTCTGTAGGGAGTGGTAAAGCCCCTACTTTGCAGACAGAAGATCCCAGATTCAGTCCCAACTGGATAGTCCTTAGATGTGCTGCGGGAATTTGAGGAGAGACTTTATTAACAGGAAAACGTGGGGATTTGAACAGCGTGATGTGCCTCGTCAGTGGTAAAACAACTGATGGTGTGCCATGAGATGAAACAGGTTGAAACTCACTGCCCTAGCAAGATCTATCTACAGTATGTATGTATGTATGTATGTATGTATGTATGTATGTATGTATGTATGTACAGGGTGACCAAATGCCAAACCCAAAATTCCTGAACCCCAAGGCCAAAATTCCTAATCCCAGGCCAACATTCCTACCCGCTGTTTTTTTTTTTTGTTTTTCTGTTTTGTGACCATAACTTTTGATAGGAAGGAGATGTCTCTAAATTGATTTTTGCATTGGATTCTACCTTTCAATATGAATCCAACGACATATGGCATGATGGGGTACGCGAAGTTTCAAAATGAAGCCAAAATGTAGGACAACGATGCCAAAATGTAGGACACCCAGACAGGAGGCTAAAAATCCAAACAAATCCGGGTTTTTCCAGTCATCTGGTTACCCTGATATATGTATGTATGTATGTATAGGATGAAAGACCCTCTTCCTGAGACCTGGCAGAGCCCCTGGCAATTGTGTTAGATAGCCAAAAACAGACCAAACCCTGACTCCGCAGAGGAGTTTCACATGTTGTGGGGCTTAACCTTGGACATTAGGCCAATGGTCCAAATGCAGCCCCCATTAGCGATTTCTCTGACCCTAATCATATTTGGGTTCTCTTATATTTTGAAAATGTACACATTTTCTCTCCAGCCGTTTGTAGTTTCTATTGTGAGAACAAAGTGCTGATTTCTGGCCACCATCTGCTTTATGACATCACTTCCTGACATCACTTAATGATGACATCACATCACTTAACGATGTCACTTCTGGCCCGCAGCTGGCACTATTAATACTAATTGTGGCCTTCTGTATAAAACAGACATCCCTGATTTAGAAGTTAAATCTCAGGCAGAACGAACCAGGCTTCTGTGGACATTTAGGGACTCATGCAAGATGAACCCTATTTATTCTTTAGGTCAAGCATGGACCCCTCATTCTGGACTCCAGGAGCATTGTGGGGTCACAGGATTAGCTATTCCCCTATCCAAATGGTTTTGTTGCTCTAGTGTTTTGTGATTGTAACCACTGTTAGGGAATTTCTGGTTAGTTGGAAAACATGAATAAACTTCATTTTCTCTGAAAACCACTTTGTGAACTTTTTGTTGCAAAGTGGTATATAAATACGATTGACTGATTGATTGATTGATTGATTGATGATATAACAAACACAGCTATGAAATTTCCTGATTGAAGGCTTTCATAATAAACTGATGGCAATATTAAATCCCATTCCACCTGCCTCCACCAGCCTTTCTAGGATTTTCCTTTTTTTCAAAAAGCAAAAAAGATCATAACAAAAAAGAGGAAATTATTTACATGAGAATAAGTCCCACTAAACTCAGAGAGTCTAACATCTGAGCAAGATTTGGGATTTGGTTGTCTTGTCACCTTCCACTCACTTAATGGGGTGTCTGCATCCTGTCAAACCCCACTTCCCCTGAAAAGGCTGAGATCCCATTGAAGTCCTTATTAAAATACCTTGATAAGAGAACCACACCGGCTTTCCCCAGCAACTGCCAGGCCACAAACTCTGCTGTCACCTTGTCCGCTTCAAGGGTCTCCTTCTGAGTCAGAATAAAGATCAGTGGAAGGCCAAGGAGGAGGTGAGTGGTGGAAACCGTGATGGGATCTTCTGCTACCTCCCTCTGCGAAGAGAGAAAGTGGAAGTACAAACTCCTGGTGTTAATATATTATGAGCACAATCCTAACCATGTCTACTCAAAAGTAAGGCCAATTGTGTTACTTACTCCCAGGGGGTCTTACTCCCAGGAAAGTGTCTTTAGGATTGCAGCCTATGTCCTGCAGTGGAACTGAGATCCTTTTCACAGAGAACAATCTATGAGTAACTGCAGCCAAAGATAACTGCAAGCACAAGATGCGCTGGAGAGAACTTGAGGGTTTCAGAGTCCCAGATTTTCAACTGGGTCAGGTGCCCTGTGCAAGTTTGGCATCCATGAGCGTGGAGAAAGGGGTCATGAAGCCACAGCTCCCACCAAACTTACCACTAGGGGCTCCCCCATTAGCTTCAGGAACTTGTGGACGTTCAACATGGTCAGTGGCTGCTCCATCAGTGTCCTTCGGCATGGCTGGGCAGGGTCAGTGGCCACCTTGCAGTGGCAGAAGAAGAGTTTGGAGGGTGGCACTTCTGGCTCTTCACTGCTGAAGGAGAAAAGCCAAGAACATTGGCCCCCTACAGTGCTGGCACATCCATGCCTTTGTGTTGCATGGCACATCATGTGCTGGCACTTCAGGTGAGCATGAAGACTCACAGGATGCAGCAGTGTGCTCCTGCCTACATTGAGGTCTACACTATGCTTTTTGACTGGAATCTCTTACTATCCAGCTCCACCTTCTTAATTTGATTGATTGATTGATTGATTGATTGATTGATTGATTGATTGATTGATTGATTGATTGATTGATTGATTGATTGATTGAGGCAGCTGGGTGTCAAAAAGGACTTGAAAGAGGACCCTAGATCTGCTACTTGTCATTATGCCCTCCACACTTTGGGATCAGGACTGCTACAGAGGCACCGTTGCCCAGAAGTTATTCCCACAACATGGGAGGAGAGCTTAAGAGCCCTCTGAAAATTGTATCCAGGCCTTAGCTGGGGATCCAGGGGGCAAAATCCTTAGGATCTGGGCTTCAAGGGGGCTGCCTCGGACTATGACGAAAACTCTACAGTCCAAAAAGAAATTCATTACAAAAATAGGAAGGGGGCCAAATCAGGCATCTTGCTTCAGGGCAAACGCCATCTCTCAGTGGCCCAGACCCCAACCCCGTCCCTAACCAGACCCTAACCCCAGAGCTCCCAAGGCTCCTCTCGGCTGCTGAATACCTACCGAAGGCTCCTCAAAAGCATCACTTCAGTGGTCAAGGCAAACTTAAGAGAGCCGTAGACAAAAGCTGCCTCCATTAATGCTCGGTGCTCTAGAAAAAAAGAGACTTACTCAGAAACCACCCCTAACTCATGCTTTGGGGAGCCCTCCAGAGGTTCATATGGGGCTCCCTGCAACCCCAGGGGTCCGCTGAAGCCGCTTCTTAAAAAATAAATCAGAAGAAACCAGGTAAAGCAGCTGCCTAGCAAAAAAGTCAGATTTGTTACCTGCCGTCCCAACGGCCTGCACATAGGCAAACACGAGGTCCGACTGACCCTTGAGAGTGTTTTCCACATTCTGGAGATCTGCCAATGTGGTAACATATTTCACTTCGTGAAAGAGGAGGGCACTGGAAAGAAGGTCAGAGAACACTGTGCATGAAAGGGAAGGGCTACTTCATGTGCCAGAGTACAAATGATGTGCCAAGTGCCCCTATCGGCTGGGCACAGCGAAATCCCTATTTCATGAACACTGCCTTGGGTTCTGCCTCCATTTTGCTCCCCGACCTGGAATGGCTCAGAAGGGGAGAGAGAGGATGTTGCACTCCGCACTGATGCTCTCTGCAAAACTGCTTTGCACCCCCCTCTTGCTATGTACTAGGCACCCCCCTCTTGCTATGCCACTGCTTTAATTCTCTCTGTCATTTGGCAAAGCCTGGTGACAATGTCATGGGAGCATCCTGCAAATTCCCTCCCCGCTCTCAGAACTAAAACTACAGATTGCAAAATAGTGGTGCATGCATCTTGTCTGCTGTGTGCATGAACGCTACCGCACTATGCAGCTAACAGCCTGACCGTCGCACACTCCAACTGGAAAAGCATACTTTAAACTGGTGGCATAGCCAAAGTGGGTGCAAAGCACTAAGTTGCTAACGTACCACCTCTGAGCGTGGCTGCAAGAAATCCAGACAGAACCTCCTGGAAAGCAGGGAACAAAGCCAGAGCCCTTAAAGGGACCCCAGAGCTTCGTTGCCCGCTGTCACAGGGTCAGCCGCAGGGTCACAGGGTCAGCCAGCCCAACCTTTTCTGGCATGATCCTTGATTCTTTCAGCAGGAACCAGCTGTGCCAACCTGCTTCCCGTCTCCAGCAGCTCAACTTACAAAAGCACGTTGGCCACTATGGCATCCACGCTGAACAAGGCATCTAGGGGGAGTTCACGAAGCAGCACGTGGCCCCTGCAACAGTCACATGCTTAGGTTAAACACTGTACAGAGGACCCTTTCCTCCTATACATCCTTCCTCCACAGCCTTCTATTTCCTTCCTCTACATGCAGCGTAGACCATAATCTTATAACATTAAGGTGGGAGAACCAGGTGTCAATGGTTTCTTTGCATGCCAAGATTAGCACTGGGTTGGACTGGCTTATAGAATCCTAGAGTTGGAAGGGACCCAGTAGGTCATCTAGTCCAACCCCCTACCTGTATCAGGAAATCCTCCTAGAGCATCTCCAACAGGTCGAGATGGGTGGAACAGCAACCCCATGACTCCCTGGATATCCAGACTGGGCCTAAATCTGCAGTTACACCATGGGGGTTAATGAACAGCCACTGGCCCTAAACCAGGCAGTGATGCTGATGTCTCCCATGAACAAACTAGGAGTCCAGATAGCAGAAACCAAGAACTGGGTCTCTGAATTAGGGCCTTTTAACTTCTGGATGCTAACAGGCCACATGTGGAATGCCCGCTTTTGGAAAGCCCCAGAGTCTTGCCAATGTTGAGGGCATTATCAAATAGTGGCTCGCCAAAGCCCAAGGTTTCTGCCAACCTGGTTAACCAAACAGCCTTCAACTGGAGGTGATCCTGGATTCACAGTGGATCTTTCACCTCCAGGGCCAGATTTAGGTTTGATGAGGCCCTAAGGTATTGACGTAATGGGGCCCTTTATATGTCCAGCTGTCCTTTGTTAACAATAAATTGTCGCTGTTTTTGGCGTTGTCTATATGCTATATGGTAATTTATGGACCTAATTGGTATCTAAAGCCGTTTGCACATGTAGGCACCCTATAGATAGAAATGAGCAAACCAGTGATATTTGAGGGATAAGGCTAGCAGGCGAGACCCATTACTTACATCATAGAAGCCTACACAACACAAAACACTGTATATATGTTTTATTTTAATTGTTTTTTATCTTATATTTTGGAAGTTTTTTCCCTTTAAATTTTTTTTGGGGGGGGGGGCAAGAAAGTGAGGCCCTAAGCTATAGCTTGTTTAGTACACACGTGAATCCAGTGCTGGTCACCCCTGAATTGTGATTCTTTTTCATTAAGTAGCATATTGACCCCTAAAAAGCTCTCCACGGATATATCCTGGCTCTGACAACTGACATTTCTAGAACATGCAATTCCCAAGGACCTTCTTATTCTATCTAAACCAACAACATTTAACTCAAGTGAACACCAATTATAGGGGTCTTGACAGGTTACTGGAGATGGTGGTCTGAAAAACATGTAGGCACCAAGCTTGAGGAAGGTCCCCATTCATGCACCTGATGAAGTCCACACTTCATCTAGTCCAGGGGTCTCCAAACTTTTTGGCAGGAGGGCCCCATCATCTCTCTGATAAGGTGTTGGGAACTGGAAAACTAATTTACGTTTCACATTTGAATACATTTACATAAATTTACCTATGAGAATTATTGGATTGGATTAGAAGACTTGTCCAAGGGTCGGATAGAGGAGTCTTGTTGGGGGCTACATTGAGGCTCACCAAGGGCCGCATCTGGCCCTATGGCCAGGGTTTGGAGACCCCTGACTCCAGCCCATAAAAGCTGATGCAAAAATAAAGCAGCTGGTCTGAGTGTTTTAAGTCTGCTTTTGTTTGTCTGCTTTATGGAAACATATTGTTTTCCTAAATGTGATTTAGGAAAGACATTGACACTACAGCTGCAAAAACTTCCATTTAATTACAAAGGATTTTAATTTATTTATTAAAATTATTTTATTTTATTCATATGAACTACTTACCTGTACAGGTATGCTGTTTCCAATGAACTGTCTTCTTTACAGTATCTTGAAAGTTCTTTTCCTTGGCAATTCACCTTAGGAAAAAAAATAGACACGTTTGAACATCCTTCTTGAGTCTTTGTACAAGAAGCTTTTAGAACACTATAAAGTGCGATGATTCCTATGAAAACAATAGACAATGCAAAATAATGTACCGTAGTTTTTAATTCTCATATCATTACAGAATGTTAGAGTCGGAAGGGACCCTGAAGGGCATCTAGTCCAACCTCTTGCTCAGCACATACAGCTTCAATATCCATATCAAGTAACTGTCCAACCCCACACCACGTAAGCATCCTTTTCCACTTGCCACTGGAGCCATTCGCTGCCTGGAATGGTTTGGATGGTGAATGGGAAGAGCCATTTACATGTTGCATTGAAATAATAATAAAAAATAAAAATAATCTTTATTTATATCCTGCCTTTTTCCTGGGGGCCTCCCTTTTTCCCTGCAATACTTACCACACTGCCCCCCCTAAATATGCCCCCCACACTGCCCCCACCGCCAAAGGGTCCCACTACCCAAGAGTCACTGTGCAATGTTTTTACTAGTGTAGGTCAATTGATCACCCTTGTCGAGTGAAAAGGACAGACTTTCCAAACTGATGGTAAGGCAGGAAAACTCAAAACAACCAACCTTTAGGACTGAAATCCCATAATCTTGGAGAGCTCCCATGGCACTTTCTAGCTGTTCCAAGAACACCTCCGAAGATGGAGAAACTGGAATGACAATAATAGTTTTGCTTTATAACATTTCTACATTGCTTCTGAATATACACATAATTTTCCAGTTTTTCTTGCATTTGTCCCTCCAGCAATATGGGGGCATCTGCCATTGCGTTCCACCACGATTTCGCTCCCACTGCCCAGAATGGCTTGGAAGAGGAGAGGCTACTTGCACAACACCTTCTGGCTCCAGCAAAATTTGGTGCTTTGCACCCCTCTGGTTACGCCACGGGTGTGTGATTCAACTCCTCACTTGAGATATTAACCTTTTCTGCAAAAACCGCAAAGGGTGACCTCCTCTGCTACCAGGTGTAGGATCCCTGGTGTAGGTGTAGGATCCCTGATCCCTGGTGTAGGATCAGACTGCCCTTTACTTCTAACTGAACTGAACCCATGGTTTGTTGTGATAGTAGTTGTTTGTTGCAAAACTTTCCCTACAAACCAGTCTGAAACTGGTTTGCAACTGGAAAACCCATACAAATGAAAGTGAACCGGTTTGGGCATAACAGCAGCTAGAGTTTCTGTGAAAGAGGAAAAACCTAACAGAGCATGAAAGAGGGGATGGACTGCATAGGCACGAAGCTGATGCCCATTGGGGTGAACCAACCCTACAAGAAACCCCTTCGAACACACTCCAATTCTGTTCTCTTGTGCAATTTCTTATATTTTATACTAATCCTATGGTACAAAAGTATTCTTTTTGGATGAAAATACTCACCTTTCCTCTTAAAGTATACCAAAGATGCTTTGGATGTTTGCAAACTGCTGAGATACTCCTGGGGGGTGAGCTCCTGAAACACATTGTCAGCACTGCTTGCCATAAACTCACGGGAAGTGCAGAAAAGTAGGAAATACAGAAGGCGAGCAAAGTGGTTCATTTCCAACAACGGCATGACTTGCTCCGTTCAATATCACGCCAAGACAGAACCAGATCTTTAAAATAAATAAAATAAATTATTTATTTATTTTTAAAATAAAGAAATAAATAAATACTGTTCTGAATATAGCCTTTCAGATCTGCTACCATATACTAAAAAGCACCCAAACATTCAAAATATTAACAGGCTGCTTTACACCCTGGTTAACCTTAGTTAAGTTCAGTGCCTATGGATCATGGCTGAGGTGGTGGAGAGGAATCTATCCCCCTCCAGTGACTTGTTCTCAATTTCTTAAATGTAGTTGCGCAGAAGGTCTGACCATCCCACCCCATCTTGCCCCATTTCCTTCCCCCACTCCATAGAGATATGCTAGGGTGTGCTGCAGGCGTTCCACAGTACAGGGCTCTCACCTCCAAAGCAGAATAACAGCACAATCCTAACCATGACTACTCAAAAGTAAGCCCCACTGTGTTCAATGGGTCTTACTCCCAGGAAAATGTCTTTAGGATTGCAGCCATGATCATATAAAATAATATACAGTACGGGTCCAAATTTGTTATACACAGATTTGACTCAACACGAATGGCCGCTGCAAATCACAATTTAATTTTAAAAAACTGCTTTTCTTTTGTTTTTTAGATTGTGAGCCCTTTTGGAACCCATTAGCCATTAATTTTTTCACGTCTGTCCGTCCGTCCATCCATCCATCCATTCGGAAGTGGATCTTTAAGTATTTTCCCACCATTTTTATCCATTGATTTTTTTTAACCCATTGGAGGTTCCACAACCGAATCCTAGTGAAGGACACTTGTAATGGTCCCTATTCCCTCCTATGCCAAACAAAGGGAATGTGCAAATGGTTCAATTTGCATAATCTGTCAGATGCTGAATCTTTTTGTCGTGCAGGATCTGAATTGCAGAGCTACAGCTTTACAAAACAAAAACAGCAATAGGTTTAGTTTCATCAAGCAGTGGATTTTTCAATTGCGGAGTACCCTAGGAACACAGCAGGCCTCTGTCAGTCTTGAAAGACTATGGTATCATGCTCAACGCAGCATACGCTGCATGCAATGCACGAAAGCCTGGGTTGGATTGTTATGGAGGGTAAGCTTTTACCCAAGCAGCAAATCCCCCCTCTCCACGCCACTGAATTCGTCCAATGGAAAGGCAGAGCCAATACGATTGGATCCAGCTGGCGTCGCAGAGCTGGGCTAAGGACAGGAGCTCACCTTGTCTTGTGGGGCCGACCCAGGTCTTGAACCCTGGCCTGCCGGTTAATAGGCACAGTGTCTTAACCGCTTGCACCACCCACAGCCAACCTAGTCTTGGCTGAAATACCATAGTCTTTCAAGACTGACGGAGGCCTGCCTAGGAACACAGATCCATGTTTTATTACGTAAATGTAATAGACCTCTCAACTTTGGTCTACTACTTTCAGAATTTTGACTCTATTGGGCTTTTTTTTATAGCCATGGACTTAGTTTATACCCGTGTTCCCTGCCAAGTTTCAATGAAAATGCGGTCATTGTCCTAGAAGCTGGCAGAGCGCTGACACTTCTCTTCCCAGTGCCCATCAGGGAATTCCCGGGGAACTTTGCAACACCTGGTCGGAAAAACAGAACAAGCACAAAGAGATTATTGAAAGATGATATGGATGTTTTGCTTGCAAAGTAACCGGTATTTGGGAATGCCCTACCCCCTTCCTATCAATTTTCATCACCTGGAAAGTACTGAGAAAGAAAGCCCCTGGAAAGTACTCAGTACTTGGGTAACCACACCGGATTAAAAAATTGACCAACTGCCATAGTTTATAATGAACTAAGGGCAAAATCCAGAGTAACTACGGGGAGTCCTTGCTCCGGTGTAATAACAACTTACTCTGGATTCCAATATGAATTTCCCATAGGTTTTCACTAGGTGGTGCAGTAACTATGAGTGCACGTAAAGTCTCCTACATGCTCCTGTAGTTACTCTGGATGTGGGGGTAATGCACTGAGACCACTGCTCAGAGGTACTGTGGACTCCATGGCTATGCCACAGTTGTGCAGAACCTGAAACAGGGAAGAGCAAATCCAGCCCAGTGATTTTCAGTCCTTTTCAACTCAAGGCACACTGACAAGGCATTAAAATTGTCAAGACACTTTTGTTGGTTTTATAACAAAATTGTGGGTTTTATGACAGTCGATGAGGCCCGTAAGACTTGGACTCTCCTCTCTGCTGGGTGCAGAAGTGCCTGAATCAACTAGAACACAGGGAAAGAGGGCAGAAGGCTCAGTATCACCTCCAAGGTGATGACACAAGGTGGTCACATATGATCTCCAAAGTTATGCCACACACCCCACTTTGTACATCATCAGAGGCAGGAATAAACAAATTCCCCCCACACTGGTACACTTCAGGCCCAGATTCGAACTCTGGCCTTCTTCACTACTACTCATGACTACCCTGCATCAAAGTACTCACATCAAGGCACACAGTAGTGCTTATTGCACATATTTTTGCCATATACTGAATATCTCCATCAAGGAGATAACACCTTGATTTTCCATATCACCTTGATCTTCCATAAAGGAATTCAATGTGGCGTACCCATCCATGCATGGATCAGACCTATGTCTGTGAGTGTCAGCAAGGGGGCTGCATCATATGCCCTCAGACAGTCTCAGGCCATGCCCTGGATATAGGTCTGTAGTGAGTTCTGTGCCATAGCTCGGTTCCCCAGATCCCAGGGTGTTGTGACAGCATTTCTGGGTTCTCCAAAAGTGGCAGCTTCCAGATCTGGCCACGGCCCCTTTCTTCTTCCAAGGCGGCAGCCACGCAACACACAGCCACTGTGCAGTGGCTCAATGAGTGGTGGCCACCACCATCATGGTTGGGCCTCATGTGGCACTCTCACATGTGATTGTCCCGCATAGAGTTTGGGGCACCTACTTGCAACACCACTGCTAGCATCTCACTGTTGCACCATCTCCAGTAGCAATGGGAACTAGATCATTGCAGTGGCATAGCTAGAGGGGGGCAAGACACTAAGTTCTGCAGGACCTCACCTTGAGTGCAATCAGCCTGTCCCCTGTGGAGCCATTTCAGGCAGGGAGACTGAAACTGAGGCACATGTCCTGGAATGGCTCCAAAGGGGACAGGCTGCTTGCACTCAAGGTGAGGTCCTGCAGAACTTAGTGCCTTGCCCCCCTCTAGCTATGCCACTGATGGGCTGCCCTCTTTCTCAAAAGGTATGTTGCAGGGGAGTGAAGAGGAAGCCTCCTTGTGCAAGCACAGGATTGGGCCCCCAGGCTGCAATCCCAACCATACTTACTTAGGAGAAAGCCCCACTGACTATTATAGGATTTACATCTCAGTAAACAAGCATAAAAATGAGTTCTCAGGCTGCAATCCCAACCATACTTACTTAAGAGAAAGCCCCACTGACTATTATGGGATTTACATCTCAGTAAACAGGCACAAAAATGAGATCTCAGGCTGCAATCCCAACCACACTTACCTGGGAGGAAGCACCACTGACTATCATGGGGCTTACTTCTGAGTAGACATGCAGAGGCTGCAGTCCAGGCTGCACACATATGCACACTTTCCTGGGAGTAAACCTCATTGAAATCAAAGTGGCTTACTTCTGAGTAGACATCCTTGCAAGCAGCAGCTTCCTTCCTTCCTGGTGCTCAGCTGGTCCTGCAAGCAGGGAGGGGAAGGGAGCAGGCAGACCAGCTGGAACCAAGATAGAAAAGGGAACTCTGCAAAGTCGAGGCCGGCGGCGGCGCCAACCTAAAAAATAAAGCTCCAACAGGGCTGCGAGGGGGCGTGGCCGGCTCCTCCAGTGTAGCAGCGCGGCAGCCAATGGGGCGCGTGCTGGGGCGCGGTGGGGGCGTGGCACGGTTTGGACCAATGGGAAGCGGCGCGTGGTCCGGAGCGAGCGCCTCAAATAATCTGGGCTCCGGGCTGATTGTTTGTTTAGGGGAGCGGAGAGTCGGGCGGTTGCAAGAGGAGGGGAGGCGGTGCTGGGCTGCCGCTTGCAGGGAATTGCATTAATTAATTGCATTAATTAATTGCATTGCATTGGCTGCATTCATTGCATTAATTAATTGCACTGGTTGCATTGCATTAACTAATTGCATTTGTTTCATTGCATTTAATTGTATTATTTGCAAGCATTGCATCGGTTGCAGTGCATTAATTGCATTGCATTATTTTTAGGAATTGCATTGCATTATTCTCATGCATTGCACTAATTGCAACGTTTGCATTGCACTAATTGAGTTGCATTAATTGCATTGCATGGAGCTCTGAGCCTGCAGGGGGGCGATGGTGCAACCGGGGGGCTCCAGCCTCCCCTCCCCGGCTGCAGTGGGGCTGAGCCTGCTGCACACGACCCTCTCCGGGGGCCTCTTCCTCTTCGCCTACCTGCAGCTCTGGCTGCTTCTCTACTACCGGGAGCGTCGTCTGGGCTACCGCTCCGTCGGCCTCTTCCTCTGCCTGCTCTGGGCTGCTCTGCGGACGGTCCTCTTCTCCTGCTGCCTGCAGAGCGCCCTCCGAGGGGGATCAGGCCACCTCCAGCTGCTGCTGCCCCCCTTTGCACACTGGCTGCTCTTCTCCCTGCCCCCCTGCCTGATCTTCGCCATCTCCTGCCTGCTCGGACTCTACTTTGCACAGGTGAGTTGCAAGGCTCTGCCCCGAGGAGGCTGCAGGCAGGCACGCCTCCCCCTGGTGGAGTAGCCAGAGGGGGCGCAGGGCTGAGTTTTGCAGGGAGTCGTAGCCTGGACTGCAAGCAAGCATAACTCAGCCCTGCGCCCCCTCTAGCTACGCCACTGGATCTGGGAAATCAAGATCTGCTTCCCCCAGAGTCATCCTTCACCTCCAGATCTCATCCCTGCGCCCCCTCTAGCTACGCCCCCGCTTGTTGCCTCCCTTGTTTACCACCTTCTGCAGCATTTGCAACCCAAACTCCTTTCCCCCTCCAGACCCTTCCATGAGATGGTGCCCTGCAAAGCCACCCTGGGCGCCCCCTCCTCCAAGGGGGCTCATCAACTGGGCCCGGCACTGCTGGGGCTGCTCCTGCCAGGCATTACGTCACCCCTCCCGAGCCTCTTCCCCTCCTCCTATTGTTGCTGCTGCGCTCCCTCTTTCCTGCATCTCTCTTTTTCTCCTCCAGCATCGCAGTCTCTTCCCAGAGGAACTCTTCTCCTGCCCTTTCAGTGGAACTCCCTCCATCCCTGAATCAGTTGCCTCCAATTCCTAAAACAGTTCCCTCCTTCTCCCAGCCCTGACACAGTTGCCTCCCATCCCCTAAAACAGTTGCTCCCTTCTTCCATCCCTGACACAGTTGCCTCCCATCCCTGAAACAGTTGCACCCTTCTCCTTTCATTCCCTGATACAGTTGTCTCCCATCCCTGAAACAGTTGCCCCTTCTCCTTCCATCCCTGACACAGTTGCCTCCCATCCCTGACACAGTTACGCCCTTCTCCTTTCATTCCCTGACACAGTTGCCTCCCATCCCTGAAACAGTTGCCCCCTTCTCCCATCCCTGACACAGTTGCCTCCCATCCCTGACACAGTTGCACCCTTCTTTCATTCCCTGACACAGTTGCCTCCCATCCCTGAAACAGTTGCCCCTTCTCCTCCCATCCCTGACACAGTTGCTTCCCATCCCTGACATAGTTGCACCCTTCTCCTTTCATTCCCTGACACAGTTGCCTCCCATCCCCTAAAACAATTGCCCCCTTTTCCTCCCATCCCTGACACAGTTGCTTCCCATCCCTGACACAGTTGCTTCCCATCCCTGACACAGTTGCCTCTTTCTCCCATCCCTGACAGTTGTCTCCCATCCCCTGACACAGTTGCCCCTTCTCCTTCCATCCCCTGACACAGTTGCCCCCTTCTCGTCCCATCCTTGACTCATTTGCCTTCTTCCACCCCTTGAAACAGTAGCCTCCTTCTCTTTCCAGCCTCTGATACAGTTGCCTCCCATCCTGATACAATTTCCTCCTTCCTCTCTGGATACTTTGTTACTTGGGGGCATCATTGGTGGGGCAGGAGGTCTCCACTGTTCCTGCTCCAGCCTCGGTCCTGATCCATCCCTAAAAGAGGGTTGCCAAAGGGTGCACCTCATCAGCTGTTTGCAACCCTTTAGCAAATTCAGGATCCAATTCTATCCCCACTTTCCTAAGAGTAAGTCCCATTGACTGTTATATGGCTTACTTCTGAGGAGATATGCATGGGATTGGGCACCAAATATATCCACTCTTTCCTGGGAGTAAGCCCCATTGACTTATAATGAGGCTTACTTCTGGGAAGACATGCATAGAATTGGGCTCCAACCGGATCCACACTTTTGCTGGGACTGAGCCCCATTGACTATGATGGGATGTACTTCTGATGCATAACTATGCATAGGATTGGGCTGTCAGTGTTTTGCAGCTTCTGCCTTGTTGGGCATTCCTTGTGAAACAGATTCTTTCTTTCTTTCTTTCTTTCTTTCTTTCTTTCTTTCTTTCTTTCTTTCTTTCTTTCTTTCTTTCTTTCTTTCTTTCTTTCTTTCTTTCTTTCTTTCTTTCTTTCTTTCTTTCTTTTTCTTCGAGCTGTTTACTGCTGTTGTTCAGTCTTCAGACCCGCAGATGAGCCTCTCCCTTCTGGGTGGGATAAAACTGTCCTGTCACTTACGATGTGGTGTCAACAATGATTTCATTATCCCGGAGGTGTTCACATGATCAACAGCAGGGAGCTGCTCATCTCCTCAAAAATAAGCCCAGAATCCTCATAACAGCTTAAAAACAAAAATGGGGAGGCTGGAAATCAAACGATGAAGATGCCGGAGTAACCACCTTGGGGCCGCAGCCCGTGGCACCCTTGGGTGCAAGCCTCACTGAGCACAGTGGAAAATCCCTGGCCTGCTAAAAAATGGGAGTGTGCAGAGCAGTGGCATAGCTAGAAGGGGTGCAAAGGACTAAGTTGTGCAGGGAGCCACACCAGTGGCCTCTCCTTTCCTCCCTTCCCGAGCCATTGCCTTTGTGGTGCTTTCACAATAGTGGTGAACCTTCCCGCAAAACGTAGCACACCACTTATGCCACTAGTGCAGAGGAATCGACAGCCTGCAGGTGATGTCATCGCAAAAGCAAGCCATGCTCTGGTTCAGGATCTGCTGTTCTACTCTGATCTCGGATCTGATCTAACTAGTCATCAGTTGCATGGTTAATCCTACAATCCAGAGTAACTACGGGAGCATGTAAGAGACATTATGTGTACCCGTAGTATCCCATAAAACCTATGGGAAATTCATATTGCAATCCAGAGCAAATTGTTCTTACACCGGAGCAAGGACTCCCCATAGTTACTCTGGATTGCACCCTAAAACTAGGTAGCCAGTGAGTTAGAGGGAGGTTAGGACTGGCGTTTTCAAAGGTTGGCTGTTGACCATGACCTCTTTGGGTGGCCTTAGACAGGACTCAGTGCTGTTATCCTTCTTGGCTTCCTTACCCATGTTTATGATCTACAAGGTAGTCTAACTCTAATCCATTTATACCTCACTTTTCTTCCCAATGAGTGCCCAAAGCAGCTTGCAAAATGTGAAAGCAGGATGATGAAAACATAACGCACAATGTGTAGTGCATACAACCTATGCATCGTGCCACACCTTTCTTCACACGATATTCTTGATACCATTGGGTATCACAGAAGGGGTGCCTTTTCTGTCTTCGTCCCATGCTGAACTGTTACTGCCACAAAGTGTCCCAGAAACTGTAATTTGATGGTGCTGACATCAATCAATCATCAATCAATTGATTATAATTATAGATTATAAAGCAGTATTTATATACCACCTTTCAACAAAAAGTTCACAAAACAGTTTACAGAAATGTTGGACCTTTTCCTTTTTCCCTGTCGGAGATGTTTTATGCAGATTTCCTGCTACAGGCAGGGGGTTGGACTAGATGACCTACTGGATCCCTTCCAACTCTAGGATTCGGTGATTCTTCTCCCTGTAGAGCTGCAATTGTGGGGCAGGAGTAATTGTGGACACATTGTGGGAATCATAAGCGATGCCCCCTTTACTCTGGCTGGATCAAGACATTCTACTTGAGGGGCAATTGCGACTGGAGTTTTTACATTGTGGCCCTTGGTTTGGAGGACACACGTTCAGGTACTGCTAGCTGTAGCGCATGGCCTTATGAGCAAAGCGGCACCCAGTCAAGCCGCTTCTGGAAACCAGGGCATCTCCTGTTATACAAGTGCCATCACTTGTATAACAGGAGGATTAAAAAAATAATGCAAGGGATACTCTTTAGATTGCATTCTTGCTTCTGGCAACGGATTGCTTTGGATCCCCTCCTCCGAGCTTCTGCAGCATCCCTCTGAAAGTGTCTGGAGTCTGGGAGTGCCTCTGTGGTGGGGAAATCCGACTTCCTTACAAGCCAGGAGATTATGGGGGTGCAATGGGTCTGCCCTCAAGTAGCATCCCCCTGGGCTCTCACTGCAAGGCAAGTCCTGCCAACTGGGAAATTGATTTAAAATGTGTGGCAAATATCCTTTAATATATTAATTACTAATTATGTATAAACAATTTAATATCTTTAATTCTGATATAAATGGTTCTGATGGACACATCTCCTGAAGACAATACCTATGGAGGCTATGATGGTACCTGCACATTGCTAGACTTGAAGAGAAAGGGTTAAAACTTTATTGGGAAGTCTTTATTGCCCAATTGAGGGTTGAACATATTGAGCAAATGGTATAGCTAAGATCACAATATTTAATCAGGGTGATAAACTACTCAGCTGCAGAATATGGGTCCAGGTATCCCTGCTTTCTGAAGTTCATATTCTGACAATCCACTCTCTCAACACCTTTGTTATACCCAGAACTCATTCATTCAATGCATGTTCCGCTCTTTCAACCTCTGTTCTAAAGGCCAAAATTGCCCTCCCCCTTGCATGGCTCCTGGTCTAATCCCAATCCTAAAGCAGTTAATGAGAATCCATTTGCCGAAATCTTTGTGTGGCTGCAGGAATTTGCAAGAAAGGGAGGCATTTGCAATTTTCTGCCTTAAAAAAACATTGGAAACAACATTTATAAACTAAAAAAGATTGTGTTTCACTTTTTAATGGTGTTTCACTTTTTAATAGTGTTTCACTTTAGGACGGTGCTCTGGTCCCTAACCCGTCCAATAAGTGGGGGATGCCTGTAAATAGTAATATGTTCCTGTGGCAATCCTTCCTAGGAGTTGCTTGGTGGGTGCAAATCTGGTTTAGTTGATAGTTGGGTTAATCTCCTAAACCTTCTGATCAATTTAAAAGATGCCCCCATTTTATGATCTTAACACCACCAGCTGCTGGAGCATGTGGATGTGTCTAAAAATGGAGCGCTGGTGGTCAAAGCTCCTTTTTTCTGTTCAGGTTAATTGATTACGGCTCCAGTTAACTGGCTAAGGATTGTAATTGGATAGCATCTTAGTTTAGAAGACTCGGGCAGCAAGCAATCTGTCTTCTCCGCACCTGGGGGTTGCCTTAAGAAAAGGAAATATTCTCTAGTTTATTGTAGTTCTGCACAGTGCTGGTCCAGTGATGGTCACTAGTCTAGTGATGGTCACTAGTCTTGCTTCCAAAGTTGGGTAGAGGTGCCCTCGGAAAACACCAAGCATGGAGTGACTCATGTGCAGGATGACCAGGTGCCTGAACCTCAAAAGGAGGACAAGATCTTGGATTCCTCTCAGCCTGGCCTTTCCCACAGACAATGGGACATTTGCCTACTCACAAGTAAAGCCACAATATTGGGCACTTTCACCTTCCCATAGACCTCAATGCATATTTTTGATTTTTAGTTTCATTGGCCATAACTTTTGATAGGAAGGAGATATTTCAATATCGATTTTAGCATTGGATTCTGCTCTTCAATACAAATCCAACAACATATGACATGATGGGGTAACGCACACCATTGCAAAGTGTCAAAATGGAGGACAATGAAGCCCTTTTGGAGGACACCTGGACAGAAGGCTGAAAAAGAGGATAAATCCAGAAAAATCCAGTCATATGGTCACTGCTCGTGTGCCATCAGGCCACATCATAGGGTGAAATTTGGATTCCAGATAAAACCCCCCAGCTAACAAGCAGGTGACCAGGAAAAATGACTAGAAGGGTGGAAAATTCCTTTTAATCCTTAGTAATACCAGTACTAATTCAGTCTTGGGCAAGCAATAGGAATGTCCTATATATCTCATCTACTGTTATGTCACTTGCCACACTGGTGTGGCTTCCAAGGATCAACTCTGGAGAATGTGTGTTAGCCATCCAAAGAGGAGCCACAGCTTGGTTAGTGGTCAAATCCTCTGCATGGTAGTTTGAGATTTTGGGGTCAAAGGTTGATAAAAATCTTCCTCTGCCTCCAGAACCAAAGGAGCACCTGATGAAAGAAAGCAATGCCACTGGACGTGGACCATGGTTTGTGCCGACTGGAGTTTATCTTCAACCCCCAAGTTATTTGGGCGCCATTGTAACCCACCTTGTTTGCGTTGGAGAGGCCGATGCAGCGATCATTAGTCAACATGCTAATGTTGGGGATGCTGTAGGGGGAATTCCTGCTGCAGGCAGGGGGTTGGACTAGATGACCTACTAGGTCCCTTCCATCTCTATGATTCTAACATAAGGATCTCTTAATAATTGCACATTGAAATAGAAAAATCCCATAGTGGTGATGAGAAGAGATAGGAATCTGTATACCTGTGAATAGGTAATGAGGACAAAAGAGGGTACAGGGGTCTGGCTTTCCACTTTTGGGAGCAGGTAGTCATACGTGGGCCTTCATCATCTCTCTAGAACAGTGTTTTTCAACCAGTGTGCCATAGCACACTGGTGTGCCATGGATAGTCCTCAGGTGTGCCGCAGGAATTTGGGGATGGACATTTATTAATAGGAAAACTTGTAGATTTGAGCAGAATGGTGTGCCTCGTCAATGCAGCGAAGGAGAAACTGAATTGTAGAAATATTCTGAATAGGCTGGCTCTGTGTGCAAGTTTTATTCCTACCTGAAAACTACTGTGGCTTCTGAAAATAATGGATTTTTTTTTTAAACTTCCACTAAAAATTTTCTCTCTTCTCCTAGGTTATCTTCAAAGTAAAGTGTGCAGCTGAATTCAATAAGTACAAGTAAGTATAAACTCTGAGTGATCTACTTAAAAGGATGTAAGCTTTAATTCCAGGTTAAACGAACAAAATCAACAAAGAAATGGACTAGTGGAAAGTAAGGATGGTGCCATAGCAAAAAAAACAAAGTGCCTGCAATAACCCAAAGAAATCCAGTGTGGGGATTACATGTATCACTAACACACTTCCCTGGGAGTAGCAGGCCTCCGTCAGTCTTGGAAGACTATGGTATCGTGCCCAGCACTGCATACGCTGCATGCGAAGCACAAAAGCCTGGGTTGGATTCTTATGGAGGATAGGCTGTTCCCCAAGCAGCAAATCCCCCCTCTCCACGCCACTTAATTAGCCCAATGGAAAGGCAGAGCCAATACAATTGGATCCAGCTGGCGTCGCAGAGCTGGGCTAAGGACAGGAGCTCACCCTGTCTTGTGGGGCCGACCCGGGTCTCAAACCCTGGCCTGCTGGTTAACAGGC
The DNA here is from genome assembly GCA_030015325.1 of Cryptoblepharus egeriae. Taxonomy (NCBI): domain Eukaryota; kingdom Metazoa; phylum Chordata; class Lepidosauria; order Squamata; family Scincidae; genus Cryptoblepharus; species Cryptoblepharus egeriae. The sequence goes on from JAREYC010000001.1 coordinate 266,629,196, forward strand.
ACAGTGTCTTAGCCACTTGCGCCACCCACAGCCCTTCCCTGGGAGTAAGACCCATTGAACACAACGAGGCTTATTTTTGAGTAGACATGGATAGGATTGTGCTCTAAAGGTATAATCCTAAGAAATTTAGGCCAGCCTAACTCACCTGGTCTATCTTTCTATGATGGTATGGGGAGGTTGGCATATGCCTGTGTATTGGCTGAACCCTGCAGGAATGGGGCAAAAGTGTCTTGCTGCACTTTTGTGACACCCCCAGCTCATGCCAGGACATACGTTGGGGCTTAGGCCAGCCTAACTGGAGATAGGATTGCAACCTAAGTATTTGAAACCACCTGGACAGGTTGCACTGATGCTTGTATTTCCTTTTTGCAACACAATAATAAGACAAGAAAGAGCTTGTGTTTGTGGTGTCCCATAGCATCAACAGTGTGCATGTTGCAAGATGGGCCCCTTTGATCCTATGATAATTTAAATTTATACCAAACTGTTAGCTGAAGAGTGTAATGATTCTGAACTGTGATCACGAGAACAAATCCATGTTTTGCAACTTGCATGCATGGCACCTGCATGCTCAAAATTCCTGCATTTTGCAAGCATTTTGAGCAAAATGCTCAAAATTCCTGCATTTTGCAAAATTCCTGCATTTTGCAAAATGACATTTTGCAAGTCATTTCCCCTTGAAATCAATAAGGTTCCCTATTCTTCGGGGCTATCCCGAAATGCTGAGATGGCTGCAGGGAGTCATGATCTTCCTTAACAAGGCCGGAGGGAGGCTTTGCCTGGATGTGTGAATCTCTGTGCAAGGAGATCAGAGGGTCACTTTGAATGGTGCCAAAAAGTCTGACCACCTGCAGGACTCTTTAATGCTGCTTGCAAATAGCCAGCTAGGAAATAAACAACTCCAGACAGGTAAGTATTTAACATAACCATGGCAGGCTGATTTAAAAAAAATCTGGGTTTTTTTGCTAAGTTTTGATTGTTCATACAAGGAAGGATCTATAGATGTTTTAAAAAAATAGAATGTGATTACTGTATTTACTCAAATCTAACGCTCACCTTTCCCAGCTGAATTTAGTCTCCAAAATCAGGATGGACGTTAGATTTGACGGTTAATTAGATTTGCGTATATATGGTATTTTGATTATAAGGAAAGGGTGTGCGTTAGATTCAATGGCACATTAGATTTGAGTAAATGCAGATTAGATTTGAGTAAATTGATTAAATGCACATTAGATTTGGGTCAATTTAAGGTGTAAATTGTATACTCGATTAGCCTGAAATGTACTAACTCGTGAAAAACTAGAATAGTGCTACTTGGGAACAAAGTGGAATGGCACATTCAAGCTTCTGGTCGCACACTCCGGGCACACCCTCGTTGCGGGAAATGGCTGGAATTGCCTGCAAAATATAACTGGTTGCTTTTTAATGATCAAGAACATACAGTTGAATTCCTATATGTTAAAATAGGGTGTCATGAAACTGTCATGCAACTGTCCTATACTGCAGTTATTCGCGTACACAAAGATTTCTTTTAGGGTGGTGTTGCTTTCAAACCAAGACACAAAGGTCAGAAAAGGGCCGAACTGCAATTGTGTATTTATATATTCCTTCTCACAAAAATGGAAAGAACTTGTTCTGGTTTAAGCCTATAGAGGTTGAGGGCTGCAATCCTAAACACACTTTCCTGGGAATAAGACTCGTTGAATGCAATGGGGCTTACTTTTGAGTAGACTGGTTAGGATTGTGCTGTAAGCCTATATATTGTTAATACATACGCTTAATGAATAAGCCTATATACTGTTAATATATAAACCTGTATATTGTTTATAGAGGTCCGAGCCTACATATTGTATAGAGGTCTAAGCCTATATATTGTTTTGAACTGCGCTTTGAGGGTCACTTAAACCCTCAGCACTCTAACTCTAGGAGCTTTATTCTCTGGGGTCGAAGCACTTTTATTGAAACTTAGAGCACAATCCTAACCATGTCTACTCAAAAGTCAGGCCCGTTGTGTTCAATGGGTCTTACTCCCAGGAAAGTGTCGTTAGGATTGCAGCCTTAGACTTCAATCCAGAGTAACTATGGGACCTTTTACATCGACATAGCTACGGTGCCACCTATGGGAAATGCATAGAGCAATCCAGAGTAAGTGCCTCTTACGTCTTCCTGTAGTTACTCTGGATTGGAGGGTTATAAAAAATACAAGAGGGTTGGTGGCATAAGATGCTATAGGATAGTTGACTAGTATGAGTGATATGGAGTTGCAGATTGAAATAAAAAATCTTTTGCTTTTCTCCCCTCCCGCCCCCCCCCCCCTTATTTCCAGGTCAGTTTGATCTGTAGTTTGAGCAAAGCTTAGTACTAACTTCATAATTTTTCTTTTCTAGGGTCTTCTTGTACTTGGGCTCCATATTCACTAGCCTCCTCTTCACGTTTGTGAACTTAACCTGTACGTTGTTAGCCCATGACGGCGTCCCAGAGAACCAGCTGCGATGGATTGTTGTCACCCGTGTTCTAATCAACGACGGACTTTTTATTCTTTGTGCCATCTGGATAGCTTGTTGTATGTGCAAATTAGCCAAAATGTCTTCGGTCAATGTTTATCTCGAGTCCAAGGTAAGGCGGTGCGGAGCTGCATTAAAATCTCCTTGTCTTAGATCAGGGGTTGGTCCCATGGATTGGTCCCATGGATTGGTCCCACCTGGATTGGTCCCATGAATGCTTAGATGAAACACCATCTTCATTTTAGGGCATATGGGGCAGAAGGAAAGAGCATGCAGGGTCAGAGCAGGGGATCTGGGTGCTAATTTCAATAGTTGAGTAGGATATGTGGGAGAAGAAAGAAAGGTGGAAAAGAGCAAGGGAAAGCTTTGGAGATGAGGAGTGGCATAGCTAGAGGGGGGCAGAGCAATCAGCTTGGAGGGAGTTCCAAATGGCTTCATTCAGTTGCATCTGACTCTTCTGTGAACCTGATTCCTCTCAAACATTTAAAAGCTGGTTTTTAATGTGCCTGTTCTGGGTCACTCTGTTCATGCACAATTTACCAGGCATAAAACAACCACTTAAAGGGAAAGATCTGTGTACCAATCTGTTGTATTTTTAATGCCATGTTTGTGTGTGTCTCTCTCTTTCTAGGGCACATCTGTCTGCCAAGCTCTCCTTGTGGGTTCTGTTGTTGTCCTCCTGTACTCCTCAAGGGCTTTCTATAACTTGATAGCAGTTGCGATCTCTCCAGACCACGTGCCAAGTCCATTCAGCTATGGTTGGGACAACCTTTCAGATAAGGTAACAAGAACCTATTGAACCAGATGCTCTCGAAATCCTATAGATGCAAGATGTCTCAAGTCAGTCAGGCCCTTCCTTGTATCTCAACAGTGGTCTGATGAGCCCCTGCTTCTGGCCTGCTAGGAGAGACGTTGGCATTACAAATCTATGAGTGGGCTTTGGAAATTTTTTTCCCATTTTCTGGCTGGTTGTGACTTCATGGTCCCAAGAGCAGAAGACACAGGGTGACCCTAGATAGAAGGGCTGCATGAGCCCCTTGTGTGAGATCTGCTTGGTGGGGCTCAAAACCTCTTGCTGGGAGACAAGATCAGCCTGCAAACCCCCCCCCCCCCCCAGCAGCCTCCATACAATGCAGTCTGTCATCAAAATAATGATAAATTGAATTTTTCGCCTGTGAACTTTGACTCTTGCTGTGTCCTTTTTAGGTTCTGGGGGAAGAAGTAAGCAGTGAAGAGTACTTGGTCTTCGGAGTGGTGCTTTTCCTTTGGGAGTTTGTTCCCACTACTTTTGTGGTCCTCTTCTTCAGGGCACAGAGGCTGTCCCAGAACCTGGTATGGCGGAGTGGGATTAATATCCATTTCCTATTAATATCCATTCCATTAATATTCATTCCTATTAATAGATTTTCCATTTTTGTGTGGTGTTAAATCAAAGAATAGAACCATGCAAGGAAACTAATATTAATAGGAAGCAATAAGCAAAGGGGGGGAATCTCAGCCATAAAGAGACTTACCCTACAATCCAGAGTAAGTACGGGAGCACATAAGAGACATTACGTGCACCCGTAGTTACTGCACTACCTAGTGAAAACCTATGGGAAATTCATATTGCAATCCAGAGTAAATTGTTCTTACACCGGAGCAAGGACTCCCCGTAGTTACTCTGGATTGTGCCCTTAGCTTCTTGTGTGCATGAGTACATATCTTGTACCAAAAGCTCTGATGGGAGGGTTATCCCCTCCTTGTGGGCCTTTCCCTTAATTCTGGCACAGCTGGACATGCTTGCTATTGGACTGGTATTATTTATTACATTATTATATTATATTATATTATTAATTTATTATTATATTAGCAGGCCTCTGTTAGTCTTGAAAGACTATGGTATTGTGCTCGGCGCTGCATACGCTGCATGCATATTATACCTATATTATTATATTATACATTTATTTATTACATTATTTGTACCCAGCCTTACTCTTGAAGACCTAAGGCATCTTGATACCCCAGGGATCTTGATGGAGAATGATGGAAGATATATGGAGTCAGGACTGGATTGCAGATGGGACTGCTGGTTTCAGCTGTGATGCTGAACCCCTGGCACTTTTAAATATACTCTCCTGGGAAGACAGGCCCATAACTTATGCTGATTTGCATGACTCCTCTCATTTCCATAGGGTGGGCAAAGTAGCTGTGAACCATGAGAGTTGTAGTTGTCCGAAGTCAGGCACAAGTCAGTGCTCTGATCATTTTTAAGAGGGACTGAAAGGTGGATTCCCCCCTCCGGTCTGTACTGATCTCATGGGGAAAAGTCATTAAATTTGGAAGTCATAGTGGGCCCCAAGTTGTGGCTGTCCCTTGGGAACCAGGAGCTTTCTTGACTGCTTTAAATGCTTTGATTATTTTTTTTCCATCCCTTATTTGGTGACCCCTCTGGCTTTGAGGTTTCCTGCACATCCAAGCCTATCTTAGCAGTCATGCAGGCTAGAATTTTTGCTAGACCTGACATTTGATAATAGAATTGTATCCAGGGCTACTCAGAAGTAAATCCCATTAGAGTCAATGGGGCTTACCCCCAGGAAAGCGTGGCTATGATTGCAATCTTCATTCCAGTTGCAACTTTTCTTGCAAGAATTGCTCGACTACCCTGACCTTGGGCGCTGAATGCTCTTCTTTTAGCGCAAGTATTCTTGGTAGCGTTTCAGCCTCTTGGAAATGAGCAGCTTTTATGGCTGACGAGGCTAAGGTTTTACATAAGCTGAAGACTCCTTCGAATAGAGGCAGAGATACCAACACCCCTATAGGTTGTGAATGGACCATAAAACTTTTCCATGTAAATTAAAATCCAGTTCACTTGGTATAAATTGTCTGTCTCTCTCTCTGTGCCCATCAGCCATCAGGTGGAATGGTCAACAGCCACAGTTACAGCTCTCGAGCCTACTTCTTTGACAATCCCAGGCGGTACGATAGTGATGATGACCTTCCAAGGCTTGGTGGAGGAGGAAGGTGGGTGTCCTAGTGCGAAGTACCATTATTGTGCCAAGTGATCTTCATTTTGAGTCGGTATAGTTTGTTCATTCTGGCAGCAGTCCAGTCTTGATCAGTACAGGTGTGTCCTCCTTTCCCTCTCGGAGTTGCACTAGGAGGTGCTCCTTGGTGCAGGATCTTCAGGCTGGGCTGCTTACAGCTTGATAGCATTGTTCTTCCCTACACTCCTCTGCAGAAACTCCCTACTTGATAGACCTACTTGACAGCTCCTACTTGGTCTACGGATCTGCAGCTGCTGATTCATAACGCCCTTTGGGAGCAAAAAGGAGAATCATCTATATAGTACACACAATTGCGTGGAGTGGTCCAAGCACATAGTTAGTGGTGTGTGATATATGGAACAGTACTCTGCAACATCCTAGCTTAGGAGTGGAGCACATGCGCATCATGTTGAAGATCCTGCTTCAATTCACAGCAAATGGGTTTTGTACCAGAAATCCTTTAACAGATCTCAAAAGCCTTGGAGAATTTGTGTCGGCCAGATCCAAACACACAGGGTTAGATGAGCAAATACTCTGTATATGGCTTTTTTAGTCTTGGGCAAATACTTCCTGCCAGATTAGCCTTAGACATCCAGATTGCTCTTCCCAAAATCCGGCAATGCTCTTCCTCCGCTGCTGTGCTGCAGGCTGCCTATTATCTCCTGCAGTGACTCAGCAGGAACCCAACACATGCCCTCCATTAGTGCTCCATTGTGAAAAACCCAATGCTGATACAATGCAGTTCAAAGGAGGCACTTGGGCAGAAAGTGCTATGTTAAAATTAGCCCTTGTATCGATTGCAGATCACCCTACTTAGGTTCCTGTTCTTTTCCTTTTCTAGTCTGGCAACTCCTCAGATCTCTGGCTGGTACGGTTCGTTGAGCGGCAGCGATGGCTGTATCATGATTCCTCCTCTGACCGGGCCGACTGTGGATGTTGCCCCCTTGCTCTTCACTTACGGGGCCACGGAGCCAAGAAATCACAACCTGCATCTGACCCCACAGAACTGATCCTGGAGCAGCCCTGGACAGGGGCTCCTTTCAGATATGAAGAACTCAACCCCCTGCGGGACCCCCCACCCTTAAGACACCTGGTGGCTCTCATTCTATTAATACCTGAATGATGTTTGGACTGTGAGGCCAACTGTTTCGTGGCACCTGCAAAGATGGAAGCCAGTGCTGATGAAGGGTCCAGAAAAGTATCTTATTTCAATGGGGTCGGGCTGCCTGGAGGATGCCAACTTGGCAGCTAAAGACAAACCTGGACCTTAGTAGGATTTGACTGCTTGATGGATATTTGCACTTTGAACTGAACCTTTCCATGGAACAATTCTCAATTTCTCCCAGCTTTTTCCTTTGCCAACAATATGTGGGGGACTGTTCAGGACACTTGAATTGGGAAAGTCTTCCTGTGTTAATTAGAGCAGCTTTATTTAATGGTGGAAACTTTTTTTCAGATGGGGAGGGGAGTCTCTGGTACAACTCTTGAGAAAGCTTGAACGGGACCTCAACCGACGTCTCATCACAGGTGTGCCATATGCTCACTTGCAGCCGCATCTTACCACCTCTTTTCTCGGACCATCAAAGACAACCCTAATTTTGTTTGGGGTGCTCCTTGTATCCAGTGGGCAGGTTCCAGCATCCGTCTTGTACTTGGAAAACCCTATTTACAGTAAGGAAACCAGAAATGGCAGCCTGCAATCATCTTCAGGTGGAATGCCCTGATGAGAGTTAACAGCATGATCTTGGGATAATACCCGACTTATCTTCCCTGCTTGTAGGATTCAGATCTTGGCAGTTGCTTAGCAAGCCCAAGTGGTGTGTTGCTTGTGGGTTGTGGGAAAACTGGTATGAAGGTAAAGCAGGATGCAGTAAACTCTTCCCATTAAAGAGAAGGGGGTGAGTACTGAGATCTGTAGAGTTGACTTGACCCATTGGCTTCAACTCAATCTGAGATCTGTAGGGATGGGTTGAGTTGAACATGGCTTTCCACATCAAGATACATCGATCCAGGGAAGCTAAACACAAGGCTTATTTATATTATCTTATCAAATACAGTATTCCCTTTTTGTATCTTGCCTATGCGATCCCAAAATTTTTCTGCCTACAAGTGTCTGTGTGGCCGAGACAGGTCTTACCTCCAACATCTTGGTTCCAAAGTGGAGTAGCGTTGTGTGAAAAATCCTTTAAATACTATGCTTTCTGCTATGGAAAGCTGTTTTATTAAGCCTCAACAAATGGGCTGAGGAGTAAGTTGTTGGCTTATATTGAAATTTATGAGTGGGGGGAGGATATTGTACCTTTTAAAGAGTGAATAAGTTTTGATTTTATCTTGTCTTGTTCCAGCTTCACGTCCTTCCTTTGAGGCTAAAATAATAGCATTGACCTGAAACCACGTATCCTCTGCAGTGGTTCTTAAACTTCTACTTCCTAGAAATATTCCTACTATGTAGGATTTTACTAAAACCCTATCAGACTCAGTGGGGCCCATAACCCATTTTATCTGTACCCAGATTTGGAATGCCCCCCACTGGTCCCAAATGAAATTTCTCTTCCCTCCTCCATCGATTCTCTTCCGTTTCTTTTAAGCTACTCCATCATCTTGAGTGTAAATCTTTCCATCCACTGAATGGCATCACTTGAGGCTGCAAGTTTTTCCCTACAGAAACCCAGTTAAGCTGTTGGCTCCGGAGCTTTTCCAGTTTCAATGTATACATTTTCAGTGTCTTCTGGCAAGTCAGGTCCACCAGCACAACGGCTTTGGTGCAGGTTGGTGACCAAGCTGGATGGGAAGTGCTGACAGTTGCTGCATCTGTGACATTTGCCAGTGTTTCTAGACAGCCTTGACTTGTTGGTACTCACCTGTGAATATAAACAGTAGCCACCATGAGATGCAGTGCACTCATGTTGTTCTCCCGGGAGTACCAGAGCATGCTATTGCTCCTTCGGACTGGTGTGGTTTGGGGCTGAGATCCTTCAGTTTCGGTTGCTCCCTGACTTGTGAGCAAGGCCCTGATCCTCTCTTCATCCAAAGGTACCAAAGACAGGTTGTGCCACTGCCCTTGCCTCGGTTACTCTCTTGATTTTTCAATGACGAATTTTTACGATGCACTTGGAGCACTTTCCGTTGTTTCAGGGGAGGGAGGTGGTTGTAGAAAGGGCTACGGGCTCCTTGTCCAACTTTTGCACTGAACTGCCTTGACTAAAGATGATCTTCTATGGGGCAGCCCATTGCGAGACGACGGCTGGCATCAGATCTATCCTTTTGATTTGCATGGACAACTATTGAGTCTTCTGCTCCAGAGCAGGACCAGTCTGGTGTTTTACGGCAACCATTGACATCTGCCTCTTCCTCTGAATTCATGGCTTTGTCAAGGGAGGGGTGAGATTTTGACACGTAGGACTTCATATGACAGGTTTTTGGGGCAACTCTCCCTCCAGCAAAGCCTTGGCACCAAAAGGAGGCTGCAGCAAATGAATGTACCAAGTTGTCATTTGTCACTATCTTGTTTTATTGTCTTGAAATAAAAGCGGCTTGGTTTTTATCTTTGGAGGCTTGCTTTCGGAAAGTCGGGGTGGGTTATAGGATGAGGAGAATGGCTTTCTTTCCCCCTTTGTGTTATATACATTATATGACCAGCATGGACCCATGAATATTGAATTATTGGGAATACCTCCTTATTTCTCAAAGGCAATGAATAAGCAGCATGTCTGGAAGATTCACTCTGAAAAAATCTTGCATGATTTTCCTCTTACCCCATGACATGGCAGATTGTGGGATGGAGGAACCTGCCAGGATTTTTGCTTTTTTCCCTTCACTATAAAGAGGGCAGATTGTCTACTCGGCTAGAAAATGGGATCAAATCCACTGGTGATCATGAAATGGAGCGGGTAATGCTTTCCCAGTTTGAAATGTACTGGGACAACTTAATGGTGGGTCATCAGCCAAAGAATGATGACCTGCATTCTCAATGCCCAAAAGTGAATTTTTTCAATTTTGGGGGTTTCTCAGAAATAGGACACCAGTTTTAAATCCAGCCACTAGGGAAAGCAGGAAGCATGGACCTTTAGGCTGCGATCCTAAAGGCACTTTCCTGGGAGTAAGACTCGTTGAACATAACGAGGCTTACTTCTGAGTAGACATGATTAGGATTGTGCTCTTAGTTTCCTCCAGCAGGGCTACTCTCCTTTGTTTTCTGGCAACGGTAGCAAGAAAGCTGGGCATATCATACTTCTCCCTACAAGCCAAGCATTGGAAGAGCCCTGCAGTTGTGGGATGAGATGCAACTTCCTTCTACCAGGCTGAGTGGTGTGAGTTCGACTTGTCCAGTGTGGTCTACACAGACTGCCAGCTTGGCACAGTCTTTCCCTTACCTCTAACCTAAGAGCCCCATACAATATTTGCAGAGCCCAGAATCTTCTGCATGCATAGTACCATTGTAGGATGGTGGTCATAGATCCAAACATGCCCTACACCAAATTCTTGTAGCTGTAGAGCTAGCAGGGGAAATGGAACGACGACACTCCTTGCAGCGTTATGAGAGATGTGATGTTTAAGCATAGCCATAGGCAATGGTAGATCTAGAAGGGGTGCAAAGCACTAAGTTTTATGCGGAGCCCCACTCGGTGTGCAAGTGGCTCCTTCCTTCCTGAGCCATTCTGCTTTCACCTCCATTTTTCTCCCATTGCCTATAATGGCTCCAGAGGATCGTTTGCAAAGTGGCTCCCCACAAAACCTACTGCTTTGAACCCCCTCTAGCTATGCCACTGGCCATAGATAGAATCATAGAATCCTAGAGTTGGAAGGGACCTAGTAGGTCATCTAGTCCAACCCCCTGCCTGCAGCAGGAAATCTTCCTAGAGCATCCCCAACAGGTGCTCATCGAGTCTCTGCTTGAAGATCCCCAGTGAGGGAGAGTCCACCACCTCCCTTGGCAATCTCTTCCACTGCCGAACCGCCCGAACCGTCAGGAATTTTTTCCGGATATCCAATTTATTTATTTATTATTTATTATCCGGAAATTTATTCCGGATGTATCTCTTCAATGCTTACACAATGGTTAAAGAACTTCCACTGCTATGGAATGGAAAAAAGGTCACTGTCTTTCTCTTTGGGACCAGGTCCATTAACTAGTTCCTAATCCATTAACTAGTCTATCCAGCAGCCTGCATGATATTCCAAACCCGACCTTTAGGCCCATTTCATGATTCTGGCTGCAATCCTAAACATACTTTCCTGGGAGTAAGCCCCATTGAATATAATAGGACTTACTTCTGAGTAAACAAGGTTAGGATTGCACCCTAAGACTCTTATCATAGAAATCAGGTATACCTGGCTTATGTGATGTGTTAGGGACTGGAGGTGTGGTAAAAAGTAGAAATGGTTGAAAAGTGGAACTCATTTGTTTTTAGTTTACAAATATCTCTTCCGATGGTCTTTCGCCAGCAGATTGCAAATGCCCTTTTTATCTGTCCATCAAAAATTTCTGCAAATGGATTATCCGTAACCCTTAGATGACCAACCGGATTTATTAACCGGCAGTTATAATTTATGCAAATTAGGCTGCAATCCTAAAGACACTTTCCTGGAAGTAAGACCCATTGAACACAATGGAGCTTACTATTGCGTAGACATGGTTACTTGCTCTAGGACTGTGCTCTAAGGCTATTTTTAGATGGTCATCTAAGGGGAAACAGACCAGGACTAAAGTGGGCATGTGTGCTTTTTGTCACTCACACAAACACATGCCAAAATAGTCTGAATCACCATGTCATACACAAATCAAGATGGAGTTGGACAATTTTAGCCTTTAGAGGAGCAGAGATAGTTGAAAGAGCAGAACATGTGTTGAATGAATGATTTCTGGGTATGATTGAAAGAGCAGAATTTCAGAAAATGAACCATCAGAAAACAGGATATATCTATATGGTCATGGCATTTTCTTGATATCCTGTCCTCTGATTCCCATTCCTCTTCCTATGTTCTGTGCATCCAATTTTTGGCTTTGCTCCCCAGGACAGGGATTTATTCACCAAGGAACCAGGTACACTGTTAGTGCTGACTCATTTGGCATAGGATGGCCCAGCTGGTTATTTTCCATACAGTGCAGCGTCCAAATTTTTAGGCATGCAGCAAAAAAATTGTGTTCTACATTTCAAAATTTACATAAATGAATATCTGGTGGAACTAATGAATGAATCAGTGAATTCAAATCAGTTCTTAAACACTTTCTTGCAGAGAGACGGGGAGATCTTCAAACCAGTTCATAAGCACTTTCATACACACAGGCAGGGTGAAGACTATTATTGAACAGGTAAGACTATTATTGAACTGGTCCAAGTTTGCACGTCAGAAAAGAGTTTGGGAAGAACAAACATGGAATTTTATTTTATCTTAACACTTATATATGGCCTTTCCATCCATAAGGGAGCCAAGGCAATGCAGCTGCCCGTTTGCAATTGATCACCATTAAGATAAGGACATTACAGACCCAGCGACCCCATAGAAAGCAGGTGCTTCTTAGGAGAGCAACCACTTTAAGAGGAGATCTCGGTGCTAGAAAATAATCCATGAATCCAAAAGGGGAAAGCAACTGCTGGATCTTCCACATGATGGGAATAAGGAGGTCATGAAAGGGCATCAATAAGCTCCCAGAAATGGCACGTTCACTGCACCCCTTAGAACAGAGGTGGGTAAGAAGTTGGCTGGCCACAGACAACTGGTGGAAAACAGATCGGTTTCCAGTATGCTGTCAAGTTCCTGGGATTCTTGAGGAGGAAACTGGTCTAGCTGGACCAGGGTCTGACCCAGCAAGGCACTTCTTAATTTGATCAAAAGTGCAGGGTTGGGATCATCCAAGCAAAACTTGGGATTGCCTTCAGTGTGGAGTGACTCTCCCAAAAAAAAAAAAACCATCAAGAGGTAGAAGACTGAAGTCGGTCCAATCCTGCCCTGGAGGATGTGCTTCAAGATACGAGTTTCAGCTGCTACATGCTTGGTAGGTAGGCTGGAAAGCAGGAGGTCTTTGGGGCAGTCTGTGCTATAATTGAAGGATGAATTTACCCCGACATCCAGGATTGTGGGCACACCTTTCAGTAATTAAATAATTGATTTTTCCTGCTGCGAAGCAAGGATGCCTGCATTCTGAATTGGAAACCCCATTCACTGGACAGTCTGTAAGAGACCCTTGAAGTTCTCCAGCTCTCTTATACTTGTTGAGAGTCTGCATTGGAAGAAAATAGAAATTAAAGTGTGGTTTGATGGCTTAAAGATTCTTATCACATGGTTCTCGAATAGGGCTGCCATATGTGTCGAAAAACAGGGACAATCCTGATTTGGGGGGGTTGTGTTCAAATAGTGGCAAATGTTACTGTCCATTCTCTGGTACACCCCCCCCCCCCAATGAATACAAAAATGTCATGGAAAACAAAATTTAAATCCACCTGTAACCAGAGCTGTAGCAGCCACATACATCTGCCTCCAGTCTCTGTGGGTTTCAGAAAGGCCCCTATGCACAGGGGTCTGTACACCTTTGGGCCAAAGGGCCATATCAAATACTTGGCACAGTGTCAAGGGCTGAAAAATATTTTCCATATAAAATTTAAATAAATAGATTAGAGATGGAACTTAGATTAATGAATAAATGAACTTAAATTTCCAGGATTTCAGTAAGAATCAATGAACAGTACAGAAATAAAGCACACACTTAAATGGACCCCCATCCAATCCTCACCCCACCATCACAGCTCCAGTCATGGTTGGTCAACTGGGTCAGAAGCTCTTGGCCATGGGCCAGTTAGACCAGTCATGGTCCACATCTGGCCCCTATGCTGGGGTTTGGTGACACCTGCCTTGGAACAAAAAATTCTGGAGACTGCAGAATTGTGAATGATGCTAACCATCCCACATATGCCTTGTATGCATCAAGGCCCTCTATACAATATCCACAGTTCACTGTGGTCCCAGAGTCACAGTTTGTCCATGTCCCTCTTTATGCCATCAAGTCTATCCAGTTTCCAGCAACAGCTGGCCAGATTCCTCGGGTCAACCCACAAGCTAGGTGAAAAAGGAAAGACCCCTTTCCGTTATCCCATTATCTTCCCTTTATCCCAATTCAGAGGGATGTTCCTTCGAAATAAATAACTAGTACAGCACCTCTAAACCAATGCCATTGCATATGATGGTTTGGTACAGTCATCTGGACTGATGAAAAGGACCACCGCATTTCATTATAGAATCCTAGAGTTGGAAGGGACCCCAATAGGTCATCCAATAGATTTACTTGAATCTAATGTGCCATTGAAGCTAATGCGCACCCTATACTTATAATCAAAACATATTTACTCCAGTCTAATTAACCATCATATCTAATGTGCAACCTGATTCTAGAGACTAAATTCACCCGAAAAGGTGAGTGTTAGATTTGAGTAAATACAGTATATGGGAAGGGGGAAGACACCACAAAGGGGGTAGGTAACATGTCCATACACAAAAACTCAAGCTCACCTTCCAAAAGCATTGATGAGTGACACAATTTCCTGTCTTGTTAGGTGGAATCTGGACAAGGGGTCCTTTTCAGACATATTCTCTATGAGATTTTCAGAAAACAGGATCTTCAGTGCAGTGCCCAAACCTTGAGTCTGAAAGCAACACAAATAAGTCATGAGCCAAGCCCAGTTTGCAGGTGATGCTGCCTGCTGCATGTCCTTGGACCATCCGAGTCATAGGCTTAAGGATCCTCACAAAGACCTTTTCTCCTGCCTACCTGGAGCTGCTGCTAGGAATCGAACCCAGGACACTTTGAATGCAATCAGGGGTTCAACCATCTATAGATTGCTTGCTTTGGGAGAGGGAGGGAGGGTGACTGTGCTAAATTTAACACTTCTGAAAACAAAGCAGTACTAACCACAAAAAGTACATGCCCAGTGGCCTCTTGGGTACATCACAGCCCTTGAGCCAACACATTTGTCCATTCATGTTCAAAGTAGTGGTCCTGCTGTGTTTGCAACAGAGTCCCGCACAGCATTGTTCCTTTTGTTATAGACTGCAAGATCCTTCAAAAATACAGAATTTTTTCCTATTTATTCTTCCTTATAGGCTTCTAGGTAAAGTCTTAAACGCTTGGGATGTCGTGTGCAGTGGGCAAGGAAACATACTGGTGGCCACTTTCAGAATTTGGTACATAGGGCAAAATCCAGAGCAGTTATGGGTCCACGCAGTTATGTCACCCTCTAGTGTTATCTTATGGAAAGTCACCTTAACTGCTCCAGAGCAAAGGGCTTAATTTGACTTTAGGATACGGGTCATAATTAAGTAATGATGTACCAAGGATTTGGTACAGCATTAATAAAAAACCTAGCTTGGCGCTGAAATGAATGGGAACTGCACATGAGTGTGGCGTTTCAATAGGGATTGTGCCAGAGAACCTTCCAATGCGCTGCTCCTATACTAATCAGGCACCTTTTGCGCATGAGCATGCAGTAGGATTCTCCACTTCAGGCAACCACCTGTTACAGTAAAACTTACCTGTCCAAAGTCAGTGCTAATCTAATTCAACTTTACTTCCGCATCTGATTAAGAGCACAATCCTAACCATGTCTACTCAAAAGTAAGCCCATTTGTGTTCAACGGGTCTTACTCCCAGGAAAGTATCTTTAGGATTGCAGCCTAAATCATGTTTTGACTGAGGATTCTAAAACTAATAAAGTCCCAAACAAAATTTAAGAAACCAGTCAAAATTTAAGAAACCTGGGTGGGTGTACATACTTGAAGCTTTCCCCAAAGGCGACACTTAAAGCATCCCACGCAGTCCATAATCCTTGAAATGTTCCTAAAATGGAGCCTAAATTCCTCCTGGAAAAAAAATATACAAAAGAAGAAAGTATGTTTCAAGAGATCTGCTGGTTTCTCTTGCAAAGCCTGCAGCCTAATTCGCTTTGGTCAATACGTTAAAGCTCAGGAAACTTTCCATGACATTTTCCTCCTGTCCATAACATCTTTCTTCATAAGGCCTTTTGAGGATTTAATTCCAGCCGCAACAATAATTATTTTTTCCTTACCAAAGTTGAACTGTTAACATTTTATTGCCAATGACTGTTTCTTGAAAAGCTGGAATATTTGCAAACAGTTTTCTAATGCTGCAATCCTAATCCCCAGTTAGGCCAGCCTAAACCCCAGCACAAGTCCCAGGCTGGCCTGGTGATGTCACAAAAGTGCTGTAAGGCACTTCTGCACCACTCCTGGGGGAGGGTTAGGCCAGTGCACAGACATGCCCGTGCCTCCCTTTAGGTTAGGATTGCACCCTAAGCTTGCATCAACTCAGTTAATTCAAGCAGAAGCATCATTGCCACAAGCCCAGTGCAATACCAGTCACATATGTTGTATTGTTATGTGGGCTAAATATTGTTTCGGGTGCACCAGAAAGTAGCTTGGTGCAGAAAAAGGTTGTATGATTACCTTCAACTTGCCAGCTTCTGTTGGGTCTCCAGAAAAAAAGGAATTTTCATCAAAGTGTAAAGGGAAAGACCTGAAACAGAAGCAAGAAAGGAAGTCAATCAATAGGCATTCTTGCCTAATCATCAGTGAGCTGAATTAACAAGCAACTCTGGGATCATCTGCTATAGAAGTTTAGTTTTGTTTTCCAAGCACTCCTTCTGATCGCCGGTATGTTGAATCTCATTGATAGCTGCCTTTGATGGTCTTACTGGGAGGATGAGTAACAAAATAATAAACATGAGACTGCTTTGAGTTCCCCAAGGCTCTGTGGCCAGCACAACCTTATTCCAGCACAACTTAACCAAGATCAGGATTTGCACAGCTAAACATCAACCTTGCTAGGGGTCAAACTCAATGTGACATTAGTTTCATGGAGATTCCTGATGTGCTTGCTTTTTCTCAAGTAGACAACATGCATGGGAGAATCTGATCTGGATCAGGATCTAAGTGGGGGATAGACAGGCTTCAACTTCTCTACTTAAGGCAATGGTTCTCCATCTTCCTAATGCCGTGACCCCTTTATAAGATCCTCATGTTGTGGGGACCCCAACCATAAAATTATTTTCGTTGCTACTTTATAACTGTAATTTTGCTATTATTATGAATCGTAATGTAAACAACTGATATGCGGGATATATTTTCATTGTTACAAATGAAATGTGTTCTATGCACACATTGAACACAACGGGATTTATTTCAGAGTAGGCATGCATAGGATTGGGCCCTGAGGTGCAATCCTATCCACATTTACATGGGAGTAAAGGCCCCCCTGACTATAATGGGATTTATTTCAGAGTAGGCATGCATAGGATTGGGCCCTGAGGCTGTCAGTCAGCCCCAGTGCACGTGCAGCCACAGCTGGAGGTCTGGCAAGCCTGACTTGGCCTCTTGCATCCAGGGTCTTTAGGCGACCCCCAGGAAAGCTCTAGGCGACCCCCAAAGGGGTCCCGACCCCCACTTTGAGAAACGCTGACTTAAGGCATCAAAGGCTAAGACCAGCACTTTGAATAGAACATAGAGCACAATCCCAAACATGGCTACTTTAATCCCCATTGTGTTCAATGGGTCTTACTCCCAGGGAAGTATCTTTAGGATTGTAGCCATAGACGAAAATAACAGAATGTAGTGGAGTGACAGCAACGGTGACCACACATGACCGTGCATTTTAATTACATTGTATATTTTTGTACAAAGACAATAAGTATCTATCTATCTTATCTATCTATCTATCATCATGATTTATTCAGATCTCCACTATTCAGTGAGTATCACTGTGCCAATTATTTCACAGATATGCTATAAAGATATGCCATATATCCTAAAGTCTTTGATCCTCATACAGATTTTGAGTTGCACCTTCCATCCTCTGGAAACAAGTGTGGTCTGGATGCCTCTAAAAAAATTTATAGATCTCAAAACTTGATGCCAATTTACCATTTCCTGTATCAAGAAAAACCGAATTTTGTAACTTAAAAACAGCATTACACCGTTTGTTTCATTCATTCATTCATTCATTCATTCATTCATTCATTCCCTTTCTCTCCGAAGGGCACCCAAGGTGATTTTCCAACATTCTCATTGTCTCCCTGCCATGTCACTTACCTAATTAAATGGAGAAACTCCAGGAGAAGCTTCTTGTTTTCTGCATCTCCACTTGTGTCCCCTGTGAATAACTGGAAATTGGGGCGCTCAAAGTAAGGCAGGACTTTGGAGAGGGCTCGCAACTCAATTAGGTAGATAAAGTACAAGTTCTTGAGCCTTCTGGGGCCTTCGCCGAGAGTCAGGACTTCATCAAACCTCTGTTGAAACTCCGTGACGTTGCTCCCCCATTGGTTCTCCAACCAGGAGTCTTTCAACCAAAACAGGAATTGTATATCAAGGTTTAATTGTATATCGGGGTTTAAGAAGCCTGGCTTCAAGACTGAATAACAACCATTTATTTATATATCATGTCAATATCAAACTTCTCTAAAAAAAATTTTCAAAATGGTAGATAATATAAACAGCCTTGTCAATCTGAAAGGTGGATCCAATTATCCAATTATCAATTAATTGAAAAATCCAATTATCTCAAATAAAATATCTCAAGAAGTTAGTTGCTAGCATTTTGCTGAACTTTTAATGCTACCAAGAGTTTAAGTCATTATGCAGATAGGAACAGGTTCCTTTTTTAGTCCAAAAATTATAGGCAAGGAGGAGGGTTATCAGTTTGTGGATTTAGAAGCTGCCTTGCCATATCAGGAAGGCATCAGCTACCCCTCTATGTTGTGCAGCCGCACAGCTGGAACTGGAGTCCCGCGCAGCTCCCATCATGCCAGGCCAGACTCATAAATGAAGTCAATGCTAAGTGCTCCAGAGCTATACCTTCAGTAGGGTGCCACATGTACACCTTCAGTAGGGTGCCACATGTGCTCTTGCAGGCAACAACTGTGTGAAATGTAGCCAAAGGTACCAACAACATACACACAATCAACCACAAAAACAGTAGTAAAGTGGCCTCCACCAGTTGATAAAATGCAGCAGAGATGTTTTACAGTGAGAAAAACCTGTCTCAAGACAAGCTGGAAGTCCTGATTGACAAGGGAGTCCTTGCTTGACATCAAAATCCTATTAATATTGGGGCCAAGTGAGTTTCTAGATCTTCCAGGCATTGGGTGCCATGACCCAAGATGTTCCCCCTTCTCATCCACACCCACTTAGCTTCTGAAGGTGAGGACCAAAGAAGGCCCCTGTTGGGAGTGCAGGACAGGTTTATATGGCAGTCTTGCTGGTAGACCCATATAGGGCTTGCAGGGCACACTTTGAAGTGAGTGCAGCAACTCTTGCAGAAAGGTAACACTTGTACTTCTAAAAGTAGTGGCAAGACATGTTTCTATAGCCAGGACCACTTCTGGTTAAATCCTATTCCGATCATCTCACCACTTCTTAACCCATCATACTCCAGTGCCATCATATTCCATCATATTCCAACCCATCATATTCCAGTGCCAATGCAGCTGTGCCACAGGGCATTTGCTGTATCCTACAATCACAGTTGCTGAATAGATGGATGAACAGTTGCTGGAATCCTGGCTTCTCTAATTAAAAGTGCCTCACACGACATGGCTGGAAGAGATCCCAGATCTACTTAGATCCAAGTTCTAACATCTAGTGCCAGTCAGAAGAGATAATCCTGGCCTAAGGCAGACTAATTGGTCTGAGTTGGTGGAGTGGCCAATAAGGAAGAGGAAGAGGAGAAAGTTGAAATCAGTACATCTCTTGGCAATGCAACCTCTGAAGTGAATAACTGAGCCAGTCATGCTTAATCATGTGCCATGGGACGGCACACTAGTGTGCAGCAAAAGGTCTGCAAGTGTGCCATGGGAATTTGAAAATTGCAGTTGAAAATTGCTGAAAAACTCTCACATGATCTGCGGTTCTGTTTTTAGGACAACAACTGTGTCTCTAACCAACAATTTGTTACTCTTTGCACTAGAAATAGACTCATAGAACCTGGGATCCTGCAACTACTTTTTAAATAGTTTTTTATTAATTTTTATACAAAGAGGGAAAAAGAAAAACACAAAAGGAAAAAGACAAAAAATAATCCTGAAAGATAAATGGCAAACGCTGAATTCTGAATTTAACTTTCTTTAGTTTAATATTAATTTCTACTACCTAAAAATCTAGCTTAAACTACATTTTAATAGGATCCTGAAACTATTTTGGGAGATTTTACTACCTGGTCAAAGAGAAAGAAGTAATCACCTTGCAAAAGGTATCTGGCGCTGAGATGGATGTTGATGCTCGCATGAAGGCCAGAAATGAGCTTATAGAAAGCCCTCTTCTCCACACAGATGCCTACAAGGAAGGATGAGATCCGGCATGAAGTGACAAAAATTCAGAGCACAATCCTAACCACGTCCACTCAAAAGTAAGCTCCATTGTGTTCAATGGGTCTTACTCCCAGGAAAGTGTCTTTAGGATTGCAGCCTCAGTCCATTAAGATAACAAGGCAAATGGCAACCAGAGCAAACAGTCATCATTTAAAAAATAATAATTCTAGACTGTCTTCCTGCCCCATGAAAGGGAAGCCACTGCAAGTGGTCAAATACCATTGAACAACAGAACGAGAAAACTTAAAAGAATGTGGGGAGACTGAATTGGAAGGAAAAAGCCTTTCATTTCCCATATAAGAAACAACAGCCTGTGCAGGAAAATCAGGGTGACCAGATGCCAAACCCAAAATTCCTGAACCCCAAGGCCAAAATTCCTAATCTCAGGCCAAAATTCCTACTCGCTGAAAAAAATGCCAAAAAATGTAATTTTTTTGTTTTTGTTTTTTGTCTTTTTGACCATAACTTTTGATAGGAAGGAGATATCTCAAAATTGATTTTTGCATTGGATTCTGCTCTGCAATACGAATCCAACGTCATATGGCATGATGGGGAAGTGTGCACTATCACATAGTTTCAAAAAGAAGCCAAAATGTAGGACAATGATGCCAAAATGTAGGACAACCAGACAGGAAGCTAAAAATCCGAACAAATCCGGGTTTTTCTGGTCATCTGGTCACCCTGAATTTGAAACCAGCACAATTCAAAGAGCACTGAAATAAAGTGCTCAGATGAGGATCCTATGATGAGGCATGGCATCCTAGGCACAGCAGGATCCTGCCTCAGTTGCTGTTTACAGACAATCTTCAAGGGTAGCCCCAAGAAAAGTGTATGGCAGTAGTTCAAATGAAAACAAACTGTGGGCCTAATCCTATCAACCGTAAGTGTTGATACAGCCACAATGCAGCCCCAAGGCAAGGGAACAAAAATTTCTTTGCTTCGACTGTGCATGATTGTGCCCCCATCACAGGATGCACACCCCATTGACACCAGCACTGGAATGGTGGGTAAGACGGGACCTTAAGGTACAGATTGCTGATCTGCTTTCGTCAAGAAGGATCAAAGAAGGAATAACAGCCAAAAGCAAGCCAAGTACAGCCTCTACCTCCTGGAACATCCCAAGACTACAAATCTAATCCTTCAAATGGAATACATACGACCCCATTCAGAAAAAACAAATGTAAATCTTGTTTACTCAAAACAGGTTGGAAATCCAGTTACCTTGCAGCCAGTTGTGAAACATGTTTCCTGGAGATGAAAAGCAAAACACAAAAATCACAAGGATTCTTCACTTAGAGCACAATCCTAACCATGTCTACTCAGTGGCTACAATGGGTCTTAATCCCAGGAAGGTGATGATCCCAGTCTTAGATGATAAAACAGAAAGGAGAGCTTGGGTCTACTAACTTGGGTCTCAATTGGCCCCCTTGGGTCTTCACAAGCAAGGTGGGTATTTCACAAGTACTTACTTCACAAGTAAGGTACTTATATATATAAGCACCCCACCTTACTTGTGAAGACCCAAGGGGGCCTATATATATACTGCCCTATATATACTGCCCTTCTAGGATGTGAGGGCGATCTGGCTGCAACATCTGTCACCCCACTGATTGCCAGGGTTATATATATATATATATATATATATATATATATATATATATATATATATATATATATATATATATATATATATATATATATATATATATATGCGCGCCAGTGTTTTATGTCCCCGAAGCACAGGGTGGACAGGACCAGGAGCTTCTGCTTTGCCTGCATAGGAAATGAGTCAGTAAAGAGTCCTTCCTTGAAGCCCAAAAGTTGAATCGCTTGGCTTTTAAATGTTGGGTAGAGAAGGTTTCCCTCCATCTGACCCGAATTTATCAATTTCATTGGGTACCATCAAGTTTGTGTATTATGAGATCAGTGGTGTGGTTAGACGGAGTGCAAAGCAGTACGTTTGAATGGGATCCTCACTATGGCAAGCAAGTGGTCCATCCCTTCCATCCCTCCAGGATGGGCCCACAGAAGACAGAATGATCTACCATGGATTTGACCTCCTAGTTCCGCTCAGAAATATACTCACCTTCATCGTCTCCAGTTGCAGAAAGAAAATTAAGAAAAAAGTGGAAAGGAAGAGAAATAAATTACAAGTTACAAATTTGATTTCAGAAATAATGGTTGTCCTTCTAAGTACAGCTTGTTAGTTGACTGCCCTTCTAGGATGTGAGGGCGATCTGGCTGAGACATCTGCCACCCCACTGAGCGCCAGGGTTGATTCGACTGCCCTCCTAAGACCAGGGCTAACTATCTTTCGTGCTGAGCATCTGAACACATACAATCCACATAATCTTCCCATATTCTTCAAACCACACAGATGTCCTAAATTCTTTATTATCTTTGCTAAATTTATGATGCATTCTTTGCATTATT
This sequence comes from Cryptoblepharus egeriae, assembly GCA_030015325.1. NCBI lineage: Eukaryota > Metazoa > Chordata > Lepidosauria > Squamata > Scincidae > Cryptoblepharus > Cryptoblepharus egeriae. The sequence goes on from JAREYC010000001.1 coordinate 266,651,528, forward strand.
TAGTCTGGCTTTGGCAGCTGAGGGAAGAGGCAAGAAGCTAATCATGATGTAGAAACCTCATTGGCGCACCACTGCCAGAGACAAAATTCACCCAGATTTATTTTATTTATTTATTGGGAGATTTATTACTGCTTCCTACGTTCGGCATGGAACTCTGTTGAGACCGAATTCCCCTAAAAAGTCACATATATTAATGAGAAGATGCATCTTACCTCTGCCAGGAACCAGTGGATTTAAAGGCCTTTTTACAGAATGAGGTCTAGAGGATAAAATAAGAAAGGTCACTTCTTAAAATGCCTTACAAATTACATATTAATTTCTAGGACATAACATTAAGAGTGGCAAAATCTTGGATCTTGACTGAAAGAGACACATGAAGAAAATGAAAGAGGGAGCATTTATTTAACATTTATTTGCATTTTATTAAACACATGCGAATGAAAATTAGCATCTGTTTAAACACGTTAGTGGGTCTTTCACAGCCTACAGAGGATACCCCTTTGGCTAAATTTGGATGCCCCACATGGGTGAAGGGTAAGAGTAGAAAACAGGCAGAGCGCTGACCCTCCAACAAACAGAGCTGATAATATGATTCATAAGAATAATGATAATATGAATATCATTGATAATAATAGTGATAATAAGAACACAGTACTTTGCACTAGTATAGAGCAGAGATTTTCAAGTGACGTGTCCTGAAATGTCTCCAGGTGTTTGGAGCACAGGACTGCCAAGGGAGGTGGTGGACTCTCCCTCACTGGGGATCTTCAAGCAGAGGCTCAATGAGCACCTCTTGGAGATGCTCTGGGAGGATTTCTTGCTGCAGGCAGGGGGTTGGACTAGATGACCTACTAGGTCCCTTCCAACGCTAGGATTCTATGAGTGTGGGACACAGCAGTGGAAAATTGTTTTTATTTGGATGATGCTACTCTGTTCCCAGGGCAGCTGGTCCTCCTCCTCTGCCAGCAGAGCTGCACCCAAGAAATAAGATGAGAGGCTGTACGGAGACATCATTTTCTATTTCAATACACACATACTTGAAACAGTTCTCTTCATAAATGCTATTCCAGATCTTCCAGGCTTCGGGTCCCTTGTAGCCCGTGTAGCGCTCCGGATTGAGAAGCAAATCCACATATTCTGCCTCGGGGGACTGGATATCTAGAACAGAAGGATCAGAATCATACAGAAGAAAATACTCCCTGCCATGTTCTGACCAGCCTTCTCCATCCAAGAAGGATCCTGTTCCTAAAATGGCTGGATCAGAGCTCAACAGAGAAGTAGAAGCCTAGAGGATGTATCTGTTGCTACTTTCCCTTCTTGTATGGTTGTCAACCACCCTAGGCTTCCCTTTGGAAAGGAAAAAAAATGATACGAAAATGGCTTCAAGTAATAGGCCTCCGACAGTCTTGGAAGACTATGGTATCGTGCTCGGCGCTGCATACACTGCATGCGAAGCACGATAGCCTGGGTTGGATTGTTATGGAGGAGAGGCTGTTACCCAAGCAGCAAATCCCCCCTCTCCACGCCACTGGATTAGTCCAGTGGAAAGGCAGAGCCAATACTCTGGATCCAGCTGCGTCACAGAGCTGGGCTAAGGACAGGAGCTCACCCTGTCTTGTGGGTCTCGAACCCTGGCCTGCTGGTTAACAGGCACAGTGACTTAACCACTTGCGCCACCCACAGCCACAAGTAATAAGTAAGAGGAAAAAGTAATAGTACTTTCTTTATATCTCGCCTTTTTCCTATATGACTCAAGGCATTTTACAATTTCACAGATCTATTTCACAGCTTACAATTTCACAGATTAAAAACAACATCATTATCTATCTCCATCCATCTCCAATAGCATACAGAATAACAATATCACTAAAAACAACAATATAATTAAAAACAACAAAAAGCATCCAAGGATGCAAGAGAAAGAATGATCCTAATACAGATCCGCCAAGGAACATATGGATCTGACAGGCAGCAGAGGGATAAGGCTTTCTCCTGGTGGCAGGTACAAGGCAGGTGTCCAGATCAAATGAGACATCAACCACAGGATATGTTGTCTGCCCCATCCTACCCCACCCCATCCACCTTGTCCATGAATACTGAAGATAAAGGAGATCCTAAACTTACTGTGGTGCCAAACTTATACCTGCTACTTCTTTTCCCCACTCCATTATTTAAAGCCTGCCTTTGGCATTAGAAGAGCCAGGAGACACCTGAACACCAGAAGCTTAATAAAGCTACAGAAGAGGGGAAGGTCAAATAGGGGAGTTCCCATTACCTTAGGATACAAAACTAAAGCCACAAGTCCTTGCTCTGTCTGATCTGCCCCCCCCCCCAAAGATCCGCCTGCAGTAGGTGCAATTCCTATACCTTTCCATGGTGTTCTTGGAGTCTGCCTTCAAACATGCACATATATTGCTGCCCCCCCCCCCCCCAAAAGGACATGTGTCTTAGCCCCAATATTACCATCAGCTTCACAAAAGCTGTCCGCAGAATCATCGTGTTGTGTCCACTGAAGCACAGCCTGAACTGTTTCCTCACTGAAAAACAAAGAAGATTTTGGCTGCAATCCTAACCACGCTTTCCTGGGAGTAAGTCCTATTGAACACAATGAGACTTAGGCTGCAATCCTAAAGACACTTTCCTGGGAGTAAGACCAGTGGTGGGCACCAGCAGGTTCGCACCTACTCTATAGAACTGGTTGTTAACAAGAGATAGTACATATAAAGTTTAAAAATAGCTATTTAAAAGTGGCTGTCAGATGGACAGAGAACCAGTTCTTAATTTCTTTGAAGCCCATCACTGAGTAAGACCCTTTGAACACAATGGGATTTACTTTTGAGTAGACACGGTTAGGATTGTGCTCTTACTTTGAATAGACATGCATAGGATTGCACTGTTTGTAACTCAAATAGCATGAGTTACAAGAGGATGGAGAAAATGTACTAGAGGGTGCATTTGCATGTACAAGAGGATGCAGGTACAAGAGGATGGAGAAAGCAGGAGGCTTCTCCAATCATACTAGAACAGGGTTCTCTAAAGAGAACAGGGTTCTCCACATCAACTGTCTGGCACAACGACGAGGACTAGAGAAGAATATTTTAAATATAAAATTTAAATACATTAAAGACAGTGCAGGGGTGTCCAAACTTTCAACTCTAGGGCTCCTGGACCTTTAATAATTATATAGAATAGGGAATTTCAGCAGGTGTAGCTTGTGATCTCTGAGATGAGAAGCTGAATCTGCTGAAATTCCCTCCTCCACACAAATGTTAAAAGTCCAAGAGCCCTAAGATTAAAAGTCTGGACACCTCTGAGATAGATTAATGAATAAATGGGCTCAAATTTCCAGAATTTCTGCAAGCACCAACACACTGCACATATATAATGCGCTCACTTAAAAGGACCCCCTATCATACCATCACAGCTCCAGTTGTTTTTCTTCAACTGAGTCAGAAGCTCTTAGCTTATCAAGCTAAATGAGACACATCTGGAAAAGCCAATGGCAACATCTGCAAAAAGGACCTTGGCTTGCAAGCCCCAAATCCTTGGGGTATCTGTGGCCAACGCAGAGGCAGGAAGCCCGCATTTCGAAATCCCCGGACTCTCCCTCACTGGGGATCTTCAAGCAGATGCTCGACGAGCACCTGTCGGGGATGCTCTAGGGGGATTTCCTGCTGCAGGCAGGGGGTTGGACTAGATGACCTACTAGGTCCCTTCCAACTCTAGGATTCTATGATTCTATGAAAAAGGCACCAAGGCAGTGATTTTCAACCAGTGTGCTGTAGCATATTGGTGTGCCACGAGTGGACGACAGGTGTGCTGTGGGAGTATGGCAAATTTATTTATTAAATAAAGATTATTTATTAATAGGGCTATTGAGGAATTGAACCCTCCACCAGCAGTAAGGTATGCCTTGTCAATTGTCCAAAGATCGATGGTGTGCATTGACCATTTTAGCACCTGGTTGGTGTGCCATGAGGTGCAAAGGTTGAAAATCACTGCACCAGGGAGGGAAAAAGGATTTCTGTTCATCCTAAAGAAGAAGCTGCACCTCAGAGAGTTGTCCACCGCTCCGAGCCTCTCTGCTTCTTCACAGTCTTCGGCCAAAGTGTTGGCTTCTCGGGAATACTGCAAAGACAAAAGTGGTAGAATGGATGAACAGTCCCTGAAGCAAACCTGGCTGGGGGAACATCACAGGCTGAGCCCCCAAGAAGCCCCCCATCATCAGATCCGGGCAGCCCCCAAGAAACCCCCCATCATCAGACCCAGGCATTCTCCATGGGTTCTGTTCAGCTTGCAAGTCAGCTGTGATCAACCTTAAGGCTTTGGAAAGGTCTATGAACGATCATGCACTACTTCAATGGGAACCAGGAAAAGTGTGGACTAGGGTTGCCAAATGACAGGAATTTCCCTGACAGAACTGGAAATGAGGCCCTGGAACCAGAAGTCCGAGTAGAGGCCTCTCTGTCAGGAATTTGGGGGGGGGGGCTTTGAGAAAGAGAGAGACTCTGCTTGCTGTTTGCAGCAAAGGAAGGAAGGAGGGAGCTGAGCTGAGGCTGCTGGAGAGGAGAGCAGAGGAAGGAGGGAGCCTTGTAAGAGGGAAACTTTGCAGTGGGTTTGGCTTGGTGGGAAAAGGGGGAAGAATTAATTTTTTACAGCAGGGTTGCCAAATGACCAGAGAAACCCCAGCCTCTCCTGCTCCTATGCCTGTGTAGATGGATCCACCAATATATACTTTGCACAAAAAAGCCTGTATTTCATAACAAGGGCTTGAGTTGTTCAGGTTGTGGGGCTGGGTGTAAAGTTGGCAGCCTTCTCAGGGCAGGGATGGTGGGGTAACTGCTGGCTCCTTAAATTTTAAGCCTCCAATTGTGTCCACTCAAAAGCATTATGGTCAGTGGAGCTTATATGGTGTAAGGGGGCAAAGGAAAGGAGGCTGAAAGACAAGCCTGGGCTTGCCTCCCTGGATCACTTTTGAGTTGGTGTCTGGTCTGTTGCAATGTGATTTGTGCAAAGATTAAGTCCAGGAATGCAATACAAGTATTTTTGTTTATTTTAACATGTCCTACATTTGTCCTACATTTTTGGGATTTCCCACATTTTTTTAACCGGGTAGGAATTTTGGCTTGGATGACAGGAATTTTGGGGAACTTGGGTGGGAATTTTGGGTTTGCACCAGTTTAGTTCGCACCAGTCAGCACCAGTTTAGTTGCGACCCCCCCCTACCCTGTTGTCACTCACCTTGAAACTTTCTGATCTGATTCCATCCGGGACCTCACCCTGAAAAGACAGATTGCAGTTTCAAAACCTGCTTCAGTCAATTATTTTCTCAGTCAATCCACAACACTTTAACTCCCCGATTAGCAACTGATATGAGGGGAGGAAACAGGGTACTGATGGGTGATAAGGCACCATCTGAATACCACCACCCTAAGTTGCTGCCAGTAGATTCTGATGCCACACCACCTCCACAAACCCTTTTGCACCTCGGGTGGTGTGTTGGTAGATCATGGGACAGATTTAGAATGGGAAGCATGGAGCTGAGAGCGCCTGGCCTGACCTAATGTGGTGTGGGTGCCCCATTTCATGTGTCCCAATGGTGGCAGTAAGGGGCAGAAGCGCCTCAGCCCACAGTTAGGGCTTCCATGGGCTATCCAGGCCAGAGGAGGCCATTACTCTCAGTGTCGAGGCCTGGGAAAGTGCGCAAGGTGGGCAGGGTCAGGGAAAAACCATGACAGGGCTCGAGCTTACAGACTCGCAGGGCTTCACGGCACAATCTCGAATTCCACAGTGACTGTTTTGGTGCCAGAAAGGGCACGGCTTCTTCAAGTTCACCTAGAGAAAGAGGAAGAGAAAGAGAAGGGGAAGGCCTATGATTAAATTAAATTTACCGTAAATATGCACACTATGCGCTCATCAGTATAAAGGACCCATACATTCAATACTTCCTTAAAATCCTTCAAAAACCACTTTTTCCATCCAGCCTTGCGTACAACGCCACAACTCCAATTCCCAACAATAACATAGCCCAGCACATTCTTTTATTTAATTTATTAAAAATAAAAGTATAATCTTACTCTTTTTACACCATTCACTTACTTGTGATGGATCCCTTTATCTCTTGCCACAGCCCCGATGCAAACCATGCACCCATCGCACACTCACTCTGCAGCTTCTGGACACCATTTTTCTCATATTACTTCACAAGGTGTTCTTTAAAACACACACACACACTTTCCAACACAAAAACTGAAATTCTCTAGAATCAAATACCCAGTAATGGAATCAATTTTTGAATTTTGGATTACTTATCAATCAATCCAAATTGATTACTTATCCATTTTTTGACCAGCAAATTAAACACCTTTAACCTTGATTAATTAATTAATTAATTACCTTATAGTACCTGAAGTAATCACTTTCCAGGAGTCGTTGCAGCAGGGGGAAAACCTTGTAATTGTTGAAGGCATCAATGGTCTCAACATCACAAGTGCAGTCATCTAAATGCCCAGTCACCTAAGAAATTAAATTTCCATGAGAATTTGAAAGCCGATGTGGTGGAGGCACCCAACAACATGATGACACTGTCATGCTTCAGTGTGCAAAGTTCTTTCTGCAAGAACCTATAATCTTACCGCAACTTGTTACTCACTGATGTGTGCAAGAAAACCCTATAGGGACAATTCCAAGCAGCCAGTTTGTAACTTTCACAATCCTTTAACCCTGGCCAAGCCACTGTGTGATGTGGCAATCACTAAGGGTGAAATCCAGAGTAACTACAGGGAGTCCTTGCTCCGGAGTAAGAACAAGTTACTCTGGATTGCAATATGAATTTCCCATAGATTTTCACTTGGTGGTGCAGTAACTATGGGTGCACGTAATGTCTCTTAACATGCTCCCGTAGTTACTCTGGATTGTGCCCTAAGGCTACAATCTGATGCACAGTTCCCTGGGAGTAATCCCAATGAATTCAATGAGAGTTGTTTTCACAGTGCACCGGATCTTGCTGTGGGAAAGACGAGCATGTGAATCAACTTCCAGGACTGGATGGGAGGTTTCTCAAAAATGCATACATTATATGGAAGATTCTTTGCAATGTCCAGCCCTAGATTATTTATTCACAAATCTGACTCAACAGGAATGGCCACTGCAAATCAGTTATAAAAACTGCTTTTATTCCTGTTGTAAGGAGGCATGCAAGCAATCATTCCATTCGTCAGCAACAGGGGGTCCATCTTGTATTCATGTCCATTTTGCTCCCTCCACCAGTAATGGCTCCAAAGGGGGGGCTTTTTGCACACCGCAAAGAGACTCCCCGTAAAACATAGAGTCTTGCACCCTTTCTAGCTATGCCACTGGATCACATGCATTCATCTGCTGCTCTCTTACTTAATATTTATTTTGAAAAAAAGTTACTTCTTGCTTTCCTGTTTTAATAGGATTTGTCAAGTCCTGCAAATATCAGTGAAAAAAGCACCATTAAATTTAATCAAAGCGTCAAAAATGCAACACAAAAGTTTCATTAAACTTCCCCACAAAGAGGAAGAGACAACACTTCAAAGACACAACCCATTTTTATGACCTGTCACAGCCCAAGGGAGCCTTTGCCAAACCACCCCCAGAAAACCCCTGCCTTGTCATTTCTGGACAAGGAGGAAATGTTGTTGGTGACTTGCAGCACGTAAGCAAAGCGGAAGAGAGAGCTAAATGAGAGAGAGATGCAAATCCGCACTCCTCCTAGTCTTCCTCATTGAATGCAGATCCTTCTCCTAAAACGTGTCGCTGCACCATGACTGATGACACAACCTGGCAACTTGCAGTGATCAAGCCTCGGTGTGCCATGATGTGGTGGTGTGTCAGCTTCTGACTGCAATATTTAGAGCCAATAGTGACCTGCAAGAGACGTGCCCCAAAGATACAGTCTAAGAGACAGAGAAGGAACATGTCTACTTCTTACACAAGACCGGAACCCAGACTCTTTATGCTTTTTGTTATTTGTTTATGGAGCACTGCACTATGCAATGGTGCTTCACATAGAATGAGGGGTTAGGTCCCTGCCCCAAGGGGCTTGCAGTCTAGAAGCAAATAGAGGAAGAATGCACCCTTAGAATCATAGAATCCTAGAGTTGAAAGGGACCTAGTAGGTCATCTAGTCCAACCCCCTGCCTGCAGCAGGAAATCCTCCTAGATCATCCCCAACAGGTGCTCATTCCATACTTAGTTCCATACTTTCAGTTCCATACTCAAGCTGGCATCCCCCACTTAATGGATGGGTTAGGAATGGAAGTACAGTGGTACCTTTGGGTAAAGAACGACTTGGGTAAAGGACATTTCGGGTAAAGAACATCTCAGAAATTTTGACTTGCGTAAAGAACACTGTCTTGGATAAAGAACACTTCTGAGGATGTTTGGAACAGGCTTCCATGCAAGGGAACCCACGGGGGGAGGAGGGACGACGGGGGGGGGACAAGAGGACTAGCTTGAGCTACAGTGGGACCCTGGGAAAAGTTTTGAATAGGCTTCCATGGCCAGGGAACTCATGGGGGGACTGGGGGGGAGCAGCCTAAGTCAGGCCTGTATGTGGGATTTGTGTGTGGCAGCGTGGAAGGTGTGCCTTATCAATGTTCTAGTGCTGCTCCTCGTCAGCAGCTTGGGAATGTTAAAGTTGCACAAAAAGACAATAGATTCCATTGAGCCAATGGATAGCAGTGACTCCATTGGTGATAGTGAAAGAGTACAATCTTAACCATGACTACTCAGATGTAAGCCCCATTGTGTCTAATAAGTCTTATTCCCAGGAAAGTGTCTTAAGGATTGCAGCCTAAGAGCACAATCCTAACCACGTCTACTCAAAAGTAAGCCCCACTGTGTTCAGTGGGTCTTACTCCCAGGAAAGTGTCTTTAGGATTGCAGCCTAAGTAAACTTCATAGGATCATGCACATTGAATGCATGTTTTGAATTCAATTCCAGTGTTTTGTCATCATTTTTACATCCAGTTAATATTTTTATATTAATATTTTTTGGGTTCTGAAACCCATCGTCTGAGTTTCCATTATTTGCTATGGGAAAATCCGCTTCACGTAAAGATTGTTTCAGGTAACAAACATGCCTCCAGAACAAATTAAATTTGTTACGTGAGGCGCCACTGTACTGTCCAAAACGTGAAAACCATTGAAAAGTAAAACCCATTTTGTTTTGGTTTATAAATGTTGCTTCCAATGCTTTTTGAGCTGGCAAACTGCAAATGCCCCTTTTATCTTGCAAATTCCTGCAGGCCCCCCCCCCCCAAATCTGCAACTAGGTTATCCTTTGGGAATGGGATGAGACCAAGTGCTACAACATGAAGGAGGGCAATTTTGGCCTTTAGAACAGCAGAGAGAGGTTGAAACAGCAGAATATGTTGAATGAATGAGTTCTGGGTATAGTTGAAAGAGTGGATCGTCAGAAAAAGAACCGTCAGAAAGTGGAGGATACCTGTACTAAACATAATTTTAGTTACAGAAGGGAATGAGGTCTAAAGGGTTTTGTTAAAGGACGGTTTTCAGAAAGAGGGAAACATCACATGTCAGCTTCTGAGAGGAGATTCCAGGCTTCAGGAGCAGCAAGAAAAGCAAGACAAAGGCTGCAATCCTAAAGACACTTTCCTGGGAGTAAGACCCACTGAACACAATGGGGCTTACTTTTGAGTAGACATGGTTAGGATTGTGCTCAAAGTCACCTGAGGAAGAGGAAGATCTTTGGTGGCTACCTTCGGTGGTGGTGCTCCAAGAGTGATGCACCTTGAGAAACAGAGGTGGGAAGAAGGCCATGAACAGTGATGTCAGGAGCAAGGATGGTGATGGTGTCAAAGCAAAGCCATAGAAGGAAAGTGCTTCTCCATGCAACACATAATTATGGGATGGAATTCATGCCTTCCAAGATGTGGTGATGACCATCACCTTCAATGACAACTTTTGTTCAATATATTAATAGCCTGCCTTTCAATCAATCAATCAATCAGTCCAACAGTATTACTATACCGCTTTTCAACAAAAGTTCACAAAGTGCTTGCAAAAATATTCCTTCACAGCTCATGAACAATAAATACATCACTTGTAGCAGGAAGTCATAAAACATAAAAGCGCAGGTGAAAAAAACTCAAACCTGGAAGTCTCACAAAATCAATTATTAATCGCCTCCTGAAGCAAAATCCTTGTCGGAGGTGCGTACAGAGAGCAAGAGAGAAGGCTGGCAAGTCCTTAGGGAGGAGTTCCTGCTCCTGGTCCTCATCAGCCCAACCTGAAGAAGAAGAAGACCAAGGAACAGATCCTACAAAGCAAAACGTTTTTCTCTCCAAAAAAAGTCTTATGAATAAGGCAGGATAAGAATAAAGTTAGAATAATAATAATATTAATGCTCAGGCTGGCTGGCTTGGTCACTGGCAACCCCAAAGCTTTTCAGGTTCTCCAGCAGAGTTGCCATAAATCCCCAAAAACAGGGACAATCCCGATTTGGGGGGATCGTGTTCACATACTAGCAAATGGGACAGAGGGTCCCTCCTGTCCTAATTTTGTGGAAGAGAATTATGGCAACCCTAACCTCCAGCTACATATATCAGGCCAGGAAACCAACTGGAAGCCAAGATCAGAGGTGCAGAAATTAGTATAATACAAGAGGACAGCCTCACCCAACAGTACTGGGTGCCGGCCAAATTCTGAAACCACAGAAATTTCCAAAGCACCTTTAAACCAGGGTAGCATCACACAGGCAGTAAGCTAGTCTGGGTGAGATCCGTGCACAGGTAAGTGGAGCCAGGTCTACTCTCTGTAGGTAGAGCCGGCCAAACAGCCATGGCTAATCAGGGAATATTGGGAAATTGATCTGGTTCATATAGCACTATATCTCCATAAGAGATCCATGACTGAGGTCACTGGGGTCACCACCACTGGGGTCACTGAGGTCACTGAGGTCACCACCAAGGAGGGTCCTTGAATCCAGGCCACAGCAAAACACAATTCCAGACAACAACACACAATAAAACCGTGCTGTCCAGGAGGAGGCTCATTGCAATTTAATAAAGACATGTTGCAATCATTATATATTTATTACATAAGAAATCTCATTGAATTTAGAATTATTTACTTTTGAGTAAACATGCTTCAAATTGCACTGTTGATGCCGCTTAGAATAACACGCCCAGGACCAAAAGAGCCCCAAGAACAAACAGATGAGCTCGCCTCACTAATTTCAATTTGCCCACAGCAAGTAATCCATGAACATTCAATTTATATACACGTCAAGCCTGGAGCTCTAACATTCTCAAGTTAATGTACTAATACTAATAATGAAGTTCCTGTTTCCCTCCTCGCCCCCCCCCCCCAAGCCGGGAAACAAAGAAAAGTGGTGATCATGTAGGAGATTCCCCAACCCACAGCCAGATTCGTGAAAAGGCAAACCACTGTTTGTTAACCAAGGGTTCGGTGAACACACATATGAAACTTGCGGGGTTCAGTACCTCCAACAAGGTTAAGGACCACTGATCCAACAACACTCATCTCAACTGTTTGAGAACCACTGCAATAAGTTGTTAGAAAGGGGGCACCCTTGAGGGGGTGACACCACTAGTGAACAAAATGGCTAAAAATAATAGTTTTTAGGAATAATCCTAACATGTTATATAATGTTGGATGCGTAATTTGCAGCAGGATACAGTGGAACAAACCACTTTGAAATATCTTTATTCTATGGGAATGTGTGTCTAAAAAACTAGTGAAGGTGGGGCAGTGGCATGTAACAACGCCCAACATCCAGGTTGTTGCCCTGCACACTGCATGGGGGTGACGCACTAGCCTCCCGCACCGGGTGACGCAAACCCTACTGACGCCCTTGCCATTCCCACTTCACCAGGGTTGGAACCAGTTGGAATGGACTCCTGGTTGGCTTTCAACAACTGGTGAGGAAGGCAGGGTGGAGGAACTTGCTTCCTGGCAAGGTGTAGAAAAGTCTGCCAAGCTGATGCCCGATCCCTTCACCAGGTCCCGGAGTATCTTCTGAGAATGTAACCAACACCCTGTTTTGTCACCCTTCGGAAAGATGCTGCAATACCAAAATTATAAAGCTGGAGTTCTCAATGAGTGTGAGCAATCCCAAAGGAAGGAAGACTTCTTGTGAGTAAGCATGCTCAAGAATCGGCCTCCTAGTAGTAAAATAACACACTTTTTTATTCCTCCTACACAACTCAGGACAAAATCCTGAGTAACTACGGGGTGTCCTTTGTCCAGTGGAAGAACAACAAAGGGCGCAATCCAGAGTAACTACAGGGAGTCTTTGCTCCGGTGTAAGAACAATTTGCTCTGGATTGCAATATGAATTTCCCATAGGTTTTCATTAGGTGGTGCAGTAACTACGGGTGCACATAATGTAACTACGGGTGCACATAGTGTTACTCTGGATTGTAGGGTTACTCTGGATTCCAATATGAATTTCCCATAGGTTTTCACTAGTTGGTGCAGTAACTATGGGTACTTACTCCTTTACACCTGGATTTGGGGGTTTGGTGTTCTACCCAAGGGCAAAAAAATGCCAGTGGGGTCAGGGTTGCTTCCCTCTCTGCGGTCAGTGGCATAGCTAGAGGGGGGCAAAGTGCCATTTCCTACCACCATCTAATGGTTCCAAAGGGGAGGAAGTGCCATGAGGCACCTGCCAAAGGTGCCTACTCTAGCTATGCCACTGTCCAAACCCATATAATCGTTCTCCATCCTTCAGACAACACCAAGAGGACTCCATGCACAGTCTCTGCAACAGCTTGCAAGCGACAGGCAAGCAATGTGTCACTCTCAGTCACTCCATAAGACGGCCTATTGTGAAGCAAAACCCCAAAAAACCATACTTACCATATTTTTTCTTGTCATATATTTTTACCATATATTTACCATATATTTTTTCTTATCATATATTTTTTACCGATTTGCTATATTTTTTCTTATCTAATGCATACCTTTTTCAGCCAAATTTAGTCTCCAAAATTGGGGTGCACGTTAGATTCAAATACATTCAAAACAATACTTTTATTGTAATTATAGGTCAGTATTTACTGTTACAGTTTGCTATCTTGTATATTTTATAGAGTATTGAATGTAACAGTTTGCTATATTGTAACATAAGCCCATTGTTGTATAAAGTAGTGGGATTAGGTAAAAATCATAACATAAACCCGCTGACATATTATTATCATATCATTCAATGTTGTATGCAGTAAATTAAAGACGCTTTCCTGGAAGTAAGACCCACTGAACACAGTGGGGCTTACTTTTGAGTAAACATGGTTAGGATTGTGCTGTAACTTTTGCACCTGCTTTGCAATCAGCAAAGGAAACTCTTTTTATCTCAAGCCTTTTAAAATTGGGGTGTGCATTAAAATTGATGGTATATTAGATTTGAGTAAATACGGATAGTTCTCACAGCTGGAAGGAAGCTGGGCCAGATCCTGTGACTTTCAGGTGTGCAGCCCCTTCTCACCTGCCCCTTCCTCAGTTCCAGGTGCTCCCTGAGTAAAGGTGGTTTGGACTGGGTGGCACTGGCAATGCTTCTTTTGGATCAGATCTCCCTTGGGTGAAAATCCCAGAGAATTTGGGGAGATTTCCATCTATGAAAACCTGCCTGGGCTGGCACTGCTGGTTGAGCAATGTGCCTTGGAGGGAGGCAGAATCAGGAACCAGGAGCCACAACTGGGCCTCTGAAGTGGGGCTGCTCCATCATCATCACCATCATCATGGGCTCCATCATCACCTCCTCCCTGGGACTGCAATCCTAAACTCAGAGCAAGTTCTACAAAACTCAACAGGGCTTACTTTAGTGTAGCCCTACACAGGGTGACCCGGTTATTCCTCTTCTGATCCAACAGCAGATTTGCAAAGGAAAGCCCAGGGAAGATCATCAGAGCCAGGGGGAGGCAGTGGCATAGCCAGAGGGGGGCAAAGCAGTTTGTTTTGCAGGGAGTCCCCCCTTTGGAGCCATTCTGGTTGGGGGGGGAATGGAGGTGTTTTGAATGGCTTCAAAGAGGGGGGCTCCCTTTAAAACATACTGCTTCACCCCCCTCCTACACCACTGTAACCATCAGCCCCGCTTTCCCTGCACTGTACAGGGTGACCATATGGCATAAAGAGCAATAGAGGAGAAGTCTCCCCAAAATGTAGAACATCCAAGAAAAATGTAGGAGGATAGATAGATAGATAGATAGATAGATAGATAGATAGATAGATAGATAGATAGATAGATAGATAGATAGATAGATAGATAGATATTGTCTTTGTACAGGCAGAATGATGGACAGACAGACAAGAAGGCAGGCAGGAAGGAAGGTAGAGAGACATACAGGCAGGTAGGCAGGCAGGGAGAGACACGGACAGACAGACAGATAGACAGGCAGGGAGACAGACAGACAGAAACAAGTAGGCAAGCAGGAAGGCAGAATGACAGACAGACAAGCAGGGAGATGGACACAGACAGACAGGCAGAGACACGGACAGCCAGCCAGACAGACAGATGTATTTCATGAGCTTAAGGCTGCAATCCTAAAGACACTTTCCTGGGAGTAAGATCCATTGAACGCAATGGAGCTTACTTTTGAGTAGGATTGCAGTTTGCACCCATAGTGAAGAGTAGACCACAATCCTAACCCTGTCTACTCAGAAGTAAGCCCCATTGTGTTCAACGGGTCTTAGTCCCAGGAAAGTGTCTTGAGGATTGCAGCGGAAGGCACACAATGGGGCTTACGTGAGAGTAGACCTGGTTAAGCTTGTGCTCAGTGTGGCTGGCTGTGCCCTGTGTCTGGAGCAGATGAGTCCGTCTCCAGCCTTTCCAGGCGGTCTGGCTGGGGGGAGAGGAGGGGAGGAGGGTCTCCCACCCGCGCCCTGCCCTGCCCTGCCCTGCCCTGTCCTGTCCTGCCTGCAGCCCCTGAGCATGTGCAGAGCGCGGAGAGGTCTGACCTGGCAGAAGCAGCGCTGGGCGGCGGAGTCGGGGCCGGAGGAGGCGGAGGCGGAGGCGGCCAGGAGCAGCGGCAGCAGCGCCAGGCGGAGCAGGGCAGGCATGGCCGGGCGTCTCTCTCTGTCTCCGGCAGCCGCAGCCCCGGCAGGAGCGCTAGAGCCACCGGAGGGCTCCGGGAACGCCTCCTCCGCCCTGCCTGGCCTGACCTGGCCCGGCCCCATTGGCTTCCTCCGCCCGGCTCTGCCTGCTCCGCTCTGAGTCACCCTCCGGAGCCCGAATCAGGCCCCCTTCACTCCCACGGGCTTACTTCCGAGGAGACCTCCCGGGATCGGGCTCCCAGGATCCAACCCTGGCCACACTTTCCCGGGAGGAAGCCCCATTCACTGCAGTGGACTTACTCCCGAGTAGACCCGCACAGGATTGGGCACCCAGGCTGAAATCCTGGCCACATTTTCACGGGAGGAAGCCCCATTCACTGCAATGGACTTATTTCTGAGTGGACCTCCCAGGATCGGGTTCCTAGGCAGGAACCTGGCCACACTTTCCCAGGAGGAAGCCCCATTCACTGTAATTGACTAACTTCCGAGTAGACCCACACAGGATCGGGCTCCTAGGCTGAAATCCTGGCCACTCTTTCCTGGAAGGAAGCCCCATTCACTGCAGTGGACTTACTTCTGAGTAGACCTGGATCAGGCTCCTCGGCTGAAATCCTGGCCGCTCTTTCCTGGGAGGGAGACCCATTCACTGTCATGGACTTACTTCCGAGTAGATTGCTATTACTTCTAAGTAGACCTTCAGAGGATTGGGCTCCCAGGTTCAACCTTGGCCAACACCTTCATGGGTTTCCCAGGAAAGTATATCCAGGATTTCAGCCAAAAAAGCCCAATCCTGTGCAGGTCTACTCGGATGTAACTCCCATGGAAGTTAATGGGGTTTCCTCCCAGGAAAGTGTGGCCAGAGTTGCAAATTTACAGCCCCATTCACTGTAATGGGACTTACTCTTGAGTAGACCTGTACAGGATTGGAGTCCTGGGCTGAAATCCTGGACCTTGGGATGAAGCCCCATTGACTGTAATGGGATTTACTTCTGTGTAGACCTGTGGTTCTCAGGCATTTCAGTCTGGGACCCCCTGTCAATCATACCAAGATGTGACATTACTTGATGCCAGAGCTCCTCCATGCCTACTCAGAAGTAAGTTCCATTGCATTCAATGAGAGTTACTCCCAGGAAAGCCCAGATTCCACAATGACAAATCCCACATTCTTGTGACGCCCCTGATTTCGAGGTTGCAGCCCTCAAGGAGGACCTGATCCCCACTGTGAGTACCACTGGGTAGACCCTCAGCATGGCAGGTTGCAACCCGGGCCACACTTTCCTGGGACTCTCATTGACTGTAATGGACTTACTTCTGATGTAAAATAATTTGCATCAGAAATAAGTTGTAAAATAATCATAAGATAAGAAGAGGAGGAGGTTGTAGGGTTGCCACAAAACTAGGCCAGGATCCCCTGTCAATCCTTGAAAACCGGGACATATGGCAACCCTATTTAGGGCAGGCAACTGGAACAACATCCCTGACAGGTGGGCCATCCAGCCTTTTCTCCTGTGAAAGGGGGAGCAGAGAAGGGATGGTGAGCACTAATTAGTGAGTAGTGCCTAACCACCAGGCACTACTCCTCTTGGCCTCCAAGGATGTTCTCTAGCATCCCCAAACTACTGTATGGCTGACCATAATGTATACATTAATGTATAGCAGATTGTAAACTTTACATGAAGTTGTGGTTACGTAAGTTTACATCTCCGTAGGATTCTTATCTCAGAGCTTGGATGTGATCCAAACTATGAAACACGCACCCTGTGATGGTTGGAAGGGCAGGCTGCCTATTTGTGTGTGACGGTGCACTTGCATCAGCAATGTGGGTAGCAACACTCATGCGTTTGGGTGTGTTGACAGCACCCGATGTACAGGACGGCAGTGCAACCATTCAATCTACAGCCTGGTTTTCCATCCAGGACAGTCCCCGTTCAGCATGTGTAACCTGGTGAAACATGGATTAGCAGTCAGGGATTCAACTGGTTCAAACCACACCCAATCCACACCCAAAGGTGCAATCCTAAACCAGAGTTGCTCCGATGTTGTTGTTTTATCAGTGAGATGTCTTGCCATAGACAACGCCATGCAGACTTACAATTTGGGGTCTCCAAAGTTTTCGGTCAAAGGGCCACATCAAATACTCACATCTAACACTCACCTTTTCCAGCCCAATTTAGGCTGCAGTTCTAAAGACATTTTCCTGAGAGTAAAACCCTTCGGACACAATAGGGCTAACTTTTGAGTAGACATGGTTAGGATTGTGCTCAAAGGGCAAAATCCAGAGCAGTTACGGGTCCACACAGTTACATCACCGTCTAGTGTTATTTTAGGGAAAGTCATCTTAACTGCTCCGGAGCAAGGGGCTTAATTTCACTTTAGACCTAAGTCTCCAAAATCTGGGTGCACATTAGATTTGAGGGTTAATTAGATTAATTAGATTAGAGTAAATATGGTATTTTGATGATAAGTATAGGGTGCACGTTAGATTCAGTGGCACATTAGATTAGAGTAAATATAGTACTTGGTGCAATGTCGAGGACCAGATAAATATTTTAAATATAAAATTTAAACATATACAGTAGAATTAGCAATAGATTAATGAATAAATGGGCTAAATAAATGAATAAATTTATAAATGAATAATGAATATTATTAAAGCCTTTGTACTGTACTGTTCTATATACATTACTGTACTTATTAAATTAAAAAATATACCATTAATACTGCAATATTAGAATCATAGAATCATAGAATCCTAGAGTTGGAAGGGACCTACTAGGTCAAATTAGTAGGTCATATTAATACTGATATACCATTAATGCTGCGATAATAAAGACATGTTCCTGGGAGTAAGTCCCATTGAACATATAAGTGGGCTTACTTTTGTGTAAGACATGGTTAGGGCTGTTCTCATAATTTGTAACATACTATATAACTTACTAGTAATTAGAGCAGGCAGCATGGAGCTTACTCAAAAGTAAGCTCTATTATGTTCAGTAAGTCTTACTCCCAGGAAAGTGCAATCCTAAAGACACCTTCCTGGGAGTAAGACTTATTGAACATAATAGAGCTTCCTTTTGAGTAAGCTCCATGCTGCCTGCTCTACTACTAATTATTAATTACTAGTAACGCTGCAATCCTAAAGACACTTCCCTGGGAGTAAGACTTATTGAACCTAATAGAGCTTACTTTTGAGTAAGCACCATGCTGCCTGCTTTCAAGGAAAAGGAGGACAATGAAGTTTCTTTCCAGGACAGAAGTCTAAAAAAGAGGACATGTCCTGGATGGAGCATGAAGAATCATAGCATGGGCCATGAGAACCAACTCATAAGTGCAATGCCATCTAGATACCTGTGGTTCCAGTGTGTACATTTGGAGTATACTGCGTATACTGGGAGTATACTGGGAACAGCTCCAAGCGTTTCAGTCCACGTTTCTGTCATAGATAATTATGATACAAGCGGTCTTTGATCCAACTATACTTTGCTTTTTTGAAGAGCCAAGAAGGAGGTTAGACAACATATGCATCCTGGGTTCTGGAATAACATGGGTGGCGGTGATGAAACCCCCGCTGAGTCAGAGGGCAGGTGGAAGCGCACATTTCCTTCCCTGCTTTGGTTCTCATAACCCTGTGAGGTAGGCGAGGCACAGAGTAACTGACCCAAGGTCAGCCCAGAATATTCATGGCTCAGCAGGAATTTCAACCTGGATCTTTTACAGTGCAAGTGCATGCAGGTTTACTCAGAACCAAATCCTATCATTTTCAATGGGGCTTACTCCTGGGAAAGTGTACGTGTGAATTTTTGGCATCAGATGCCGTATATTGGCAAAGACACGTGAGTGCAACAACAACAACAGTTTTCTGGATAAGAATAATGACAATGCTCTGAATATGTCGCATAAATGTGTGTAGTATGTGGAATAATAATAATAATAATAATAATAATAATAATAATAATAATAATAAGTAACTTTTAATAAAATGTACAGAGGACAGTTGCCTGCTCAGAGGCAGTGGCACAGCTAGAGGGAGGTGGAGCAGTCAAGTTCTGGAGGGAGTCTCACCCCTTCGGAGCCATTCCAGGTGGGAGAGCAAAACGGAGCCGTATGGCTCCGTTTTGCTCCCCCCACCTGGAATGGCTCCGAAGGGGTGAGACTTCCTCCAGAACTTGACTGCTCTAACCCCCTCTAGCTATGCCACAGCCTGGAAGGCCTCACGATGCAAATTGGAAAATAAACACATTGGTTTTCGACGTGGGGGTCACGAAAAGCTGTGTGCCGCCATCTTGGAACATGGGCGTTGCCATCTTGAAACCTGGCAAAAGGTGCTGCCATTTTGGAACCTGGCACCAGGCACCATTGTCTTAGAATGGGGTCGTCCGAACTTTCCTGAAAGTCTCATTGAAAACAATGGGATTTACATCCGAGAAGGTGCCAACACCTTTATGACATCACTTCCGGTTGTATGACATCACTTTATGACATCACTTCCTGTTATGTGACATCACTTTATGGCATCACTTCCGGTTTATGACATCACTTCCTGGAAATACTAGGCTGAATAGGTTGAAAGCTACCATAAAGGTTTTCATTGCAATTATCATTACTGCCAGCAGGGGGTGTTAGGAGGCGGCTACAGCTATCTGTGCCGCTCTAGCCTTACTACTCTATGGACAGTGAGAGGGCAATCTAGAACATAGAGCTAGGAAAGGGCTAGAGAATACAAATACGTGCAACAATCACGGGTTTTCATCCGGGTACTGTCGCTGGTACTTTATGGCGCTTGAAGGGAGGGGGCGGCTCATCCTTCCCAGCATCCCCCGCGCCGAGCCTGCGCAGTGTGTGGGGCCGGCTGTACTCAGTCCGGAGCCGCCGCATCATCATGGCGGAGCCGCGAGACAAGGCGCTGCAGGACTATCGGAAGAAGCTACTCGAGCACAAGGAGATCGACGGACGCCTCAAGGAGCGTGAGTGGCCGCAGGACCCCGTGGCCCCCGCCTAGCCTGTGGAACCCCCCACCTCAGGAGGCTGCATGGGCACCAGAAGGCCTCGGGGCCTGTGGCTGGCCTGTGGAACTCCCCGCCTCAGGAAGCTGCAGGGGCACCAGAAGGCCTCGGGGCCTGTGGCTGGCCCGTGGAACTCCTCGCCTCAGGAGGCTGCAGGGGCACCAGAAGGCCTCGGGGCCTGTGGCTGGCCTGTGGAACTCCCCGCCTCAGGAGGCTGCATGGGCACCAGAAGGCCTCGGGGCCTGTGGCTGGCCTGTGGAACTCCCCGCCTCAGGAAGCTGCAGGGGCACCAGAAGGCCTCGGGGCCTGTGGCTGGCCTGTGGAACTCCTCGCCTCAGGAGGCTGCAGGGGCACCAGAAGGCCTCGGGGCCTGTGGCTGGCCCCTGGAACTCCCCGCCTCAGGAGGCTGCAGGGGCACCAGAAGGCATCGGGGCCTGTGACTGGCCTGTGGAACTCCCCGCCTCAGGAGGCTGCAGGGGCACCAGAAGGCCTCGGGGCCTGTGGCCTGTGGAACTCCCCGCCTCAGGAGGCTGCATGGGCACCAGAAGGCCTCGGGGCCTGTGGCTGGCCTGTGGAACTCCCCGCCTCAGGAAGCTGCAGGGGCACCAGAAGGCCTCGGGGCCTGTGGCTGGCCCGTGGAACTCCTCGCCTCAGGAGGCTGCAGGGGCACCAGAAGGCCTCGGGGCCTGTGGCTGGCCCCTGGAACTCCCCGCCTCAGGAGGCTGCAGGGGCACCAGAAGGCCTCGGGGCCTGTGGCTGGCCCGTGGAACCCCCCGCCTCAGGAGGCTGCAGGGGCACCAGAAGGCCTCGGGGTCTGTGGCTGGCCCCTGGAACTCCCCGCCTCAGGAGGCTGCAGGGGCATCAGAAGGCCTCGGGGTCTGTGGCTGGCCCCTGGAACTCCCCGCCTCAGGAGGCTGCAGGGGCCCCAGAAGGCCTCGGGGTCTGTGGCTGGCCCCTGGAACTCCCCGCCTCAGGAGGCTGCAGGGGCCCCAGAAAGCCTCGGGGCCTGTGGCTGGCCCGTGGAACTCCCCGCCTCAGGAGGCTGCAGGGGCACCAGAAGGCCTCGGGGCCTGTGGCTGGCCCGTGGAACTCCCCGCCTCAGGAAGCTGCAGGGGCACCAGAAGGCCTCGGGGTCTGTGGCTGGCCCGTGGAACTCCTCGCCTCAGGAGGCTGCAGGGGCACCAGAAGGCCTCGGGGCGTGTGGCTGGCCCCTGGAACTCCCCGCCTCAGGAGGCTGCAGGGGCACCAGAAGGCCTCGGGGCCTGTGGCTGGCCCGTGGAACCCCCCGCCTCAGGAGGCTGCAGGGGCACCAGAAGGCCTCGGGGCCTGTGGCTGGCCCGTGGAACCCCCCGCCTCAGGAGGCTGCAGGGGCCCCAGAAGGCCTCGGGGTCTGTGGCTGGCCCCTGGAACTCCCCGCCTCAGGAGGCTGCAGGGGCATCAGAAGGCCTCGGGGTCTGTGGCTGGCCCCTGGAACTCCCCGCCTCAGGAGGCTGCAGGGGCCCCAGAAGGCCTCGGGGTCTGTGGCTGGCCCCTGGAACTCCCCGCCTCAGGAGGCTGCAGGGGCACCAGAAAGCCTCGGGGTCTGTGGCTGGCCCGTGGAACTCCCCGCCTCAGGAAGCTGCAGGGGCACCAGAAGGCCTCGGGGTCTGTGGCTGGCCCATGGAACTCCCCGCCTCAGGAGGCTGCAGGGGCACCAGAAGGCCTCGGGGCCTGTGGCTGCCCCGTGGAACTCCCCGCCTCAGGAGGCTGCAGGGGCACCAGAAGGCCTTAGTGGTGTATAGCATGGAACTCCACGGAACTGGAAATTGGCAGTCGGAGTGTCAGGACAAATTTCTTTACCCAGCATGTGATTAGTCCGAGGAACTCCTCTGCACAAGATGTAGAGGTGGCAGCATTGGCCTGATCTGTACTTTGACAGGAAATATACTCTAAGTGATCAACCTCCTCTTTATCCAAGACAGGCGTACATTATTATTGGCTAGATGACCTACTAGGTCCCTTCCAACTCTGTCATTCTGTGGTTATTTCATGATGGGGATACTTTCCCCCATTCTCGTCATTATGTGATTAGGTCATTAAGCGAACATTCGGCCCAGTCTAGCACCCTTTCCAGTCCCTGGCTGTACACGGAGACCTTTAGGTTCTTCTTTGCTTTGAAAGCCTCTTTGCTGGGTACTTAGGCCTCTCCTACAGCGTGTGGGAGGCCGGACTGTCTCTAACCACTGCGGTATAGACAGTCCAGCCTTAAACTGGAGGTTAAGAGATATACACCTGTAATGACATTTTATCCCCTTCCCAGTTACACGTAGAAGGTGGAGTTGCTGGAGTTCTGGTATTTGCACACGTCTCACGTTTACTGAATGTTTTTGTTTGTAGTGAGAGAGCAGCTGAAGGAGCTGACCAAGCAGTACGAAAAATCTGAAAACGACCTCAAAGCTCTGCAAAGCGTTGGGCAGGTGAGAATCCTTCTCATGGTCAGCTGAAAAATAATACAAAATAAATACATGCACAGATAATAAATAAATAAAAATAAAAGAAGCGGCTGCAACAGCATAAATAAAACTGTCTGCATCCAAAAGCCTGGCGGTGAAAAAACAACCCACAACAGAAGCAGCCTCTGGTAATCCCAAAAGCCTTAAACTGTTAACAGAGTTTTTAAGGCTGCAGTTCTAAAGACACTTTCCTGGGTGTAAGACCCACTGAACACAATGGGGCTTACTTTTGAGTAGACATGGTTAGGATTGTGCTCTAAGAGCCATTTCTCCTCTAGAGCAGAAGAAGGCTTGTATGCCGTTTATTTCTTCTTCCCTTTCTCAGTGATCTGGAAACCTCTTTATTGCAAATAAAATATAAGGCAGGATTCTTACCTCTGCATCTTAGCTGTACATTTTTCCCCCTTTTTAACAGATTGTCGGTGAGGTTCTTAAACAGTTAACAGAAGAGAAATGTAAGTGATGTTTTAAGATTCTCTTTAAGCTGCCCACATTAGAATAGTTTCATTGGACTTAAGCCAAGTGGGGAAAATGTAGCAATATTGTACTGTTACTTTAAAAAGAAATTTTCTATTGAGTTTTCACAGGTAGTTAGATGTTTGTTTTTCTTTGCTGCTTCTAGTTATTGTCAAAGCTACAAATGGACCGAGATACGTTGTTGGTTGCCGTCGTCAGGTGAGCATCTTCTCAATCTTGATAAGTCCGTCTCTAAACAATTGTAAAGGGCGCAAGGTTTTTATGATTGAGGCTCTGCATACATGGAGATGGGCCTTCTCAATCCTCGCCTGTTGTTAGCTCTCTGCTGAGCCTGTGGCAGAAGTTGCACATGGCTGACCTGTGGTCGGCCTGTGGCATTCCCAAAAACAGCTTTGCAGGACACCACAATGGGTCACTGAAGCAGCGCTTCCCACTCACCTCCAGAATCATTCAAGAGGAGACACTTGGATGCACCCTGCAAAATATAGAGTTGTCCATGCTCCTCATGGTCAGTTGCCTTTACAGTGCAGGGCAACCTTGCAGGAAGAATGTTTTTCTTGGTTCCGTTCTAGCCGCAAAGCTGCTGGTTGCCCACAACAACACGTAAGGCTGCAATCCTAAAGACACTTTCCTGGGAGTAAGACCCATGGGACATAACAGGGCTTACTTTTAAGTAGACATGGTTAGGATTGTGCTCTAAGGCAGTTCAATAAGCTTTTTAGTTATATCAAGCCCTGTTGTTGCAGGTTATGAAAGTGTGCTTCCTTTCTCAAATCCAGCTTGACCTGCAGCATTTCCCTCCCCCCCCCCCCCCCCGATTAGTTTTAAAATTAGCAGTTTGAGAGTATGCCAGTGCAAGTAGATAAATAGATACTACCTCAGTGGAAAGGTAACAGTGTTGGGGCACATGCGCCTCGGCGTATAGTCATGCTGGCCCCATGACCACGGAAGGCCAAGTCTTCAGGCAATGTGTCTTCCAAGTCTTTGGACAATGCAGGCTCTAAAGGCTTGGAAATGGGGATGAGCATCGCACCCTAGTGTCAAACACAACTGGGAGTTAACCTGCGGGGGACCTTTGCCTGTTTAGTTTTAAAGTTGACATGTGCTGGCTCACTCTGTGACTTGAATTCAGTGAAATATAACTACTAATGGTGGTAGTGGGGAGGGGAGGGACAGGTAAATGGTTAGTTCTCACTGGTAATATTGTAGGTTACTTGTGGGGTGCTTGCCTTAACAGGTGTGTTGTCATGGGTATTTATTGCAGGTGACTATATACTGTGTATACTATTCTGCTCTAGGGTAGATTAACTACTTCTTCTTGTTCTCCAACCCCATTCCAGCTCGATAAAAGTAAACTGAAGCCTGGGACTAGAGTTGCATTGGATATGACCACCTTAACTATTATGAGGTAGGTTCTGGTCCTTTTAGGGGTGCTGTCAGGGGTTAGAAACGGGGGCAGAGAGTGGAAGCTGGCAGTGGAGTTCCTGTGATAGATCTGATCACAAAAGATGGATTAGGACAGGCCTTCATTGCAAGGGAAGCATCTCATTTAGACCAGATCCAAGAATGCGAATGAAGAGCTTGTGAATTAAATTCAGCATCATATAAAAATGGTAATAAGGTTTATTCCAATGTCTTTCCATTTTCCTCTACTGATTGGCACTGGTGAATGGAAAAACTTGGGAAGATCTATCAGGTGGGTTTTAATGTTCATCACCGCAGAATAAAATGACAGAATGTGCCTTATCGCTTCTGGAATCTAGATACTTGCCAAGGGAAGTTGACCCTCTGGTTTACAACATGTCTCATGAAGATCCTGGAAACGTCTCCTATTCTGAGATCGGAGGATTATCGGAACAAATCAGGGAACTAAGAGAGGTACTTCTCTGTCACACTGTATGGTATGGTAGAGCACGGGGCATGTTCTGGCAGCTCAAAACACATGTGAAACTGGTTCAGTTCAGATATCACGTTAAGCAATTAGAAGAAGTGCAGTAGGAATGTGAGGGGAGCAGCTGGAGCATGTTTTCCACCCTCCCAAAGATGGTTTGTGACATCTGTCTTGAGACGGCCTTTTATTTGCCAGTTTTTTGTGTGTGTGCATGTGCGTGCGCATGCGTTCGTTCGTTCAACCACCCCAAGAATATATTTTAATACTATATCTTTGGATGCAAGTTTCTTTGATTGTAGTAGAATTTTCCTCGTCCTTTAATTGGCTTCATAAAGATTTTGATTTTATAAATACTGTACTGTATTTCCCACTTAAAATTCTGTTTACTGAACTTGTGTCTTGACTGCATCTTCGGTCTGCAGGTGGACCACTTTGGTCAGCCTCTACATCTGTATAGAAAAATGCTATGCCAGAGAGAAAGCTAGGCTGAACTTTCTTCCTATACACTAGTTTTCCTTGTAGAGGGAATATTTTGTCTGTTACATTCTCTCTAAAGGAGGCTTGAGTGCAGATTGATGTTTTAGCTCACATATGCGTTGGCTTCAGTCAGGTGCGACAAAGTAATATTTTACACCATCTTTTCAACTATTTTTTGTATGTCCAGCTTATAAAACATGGATTTGAAACTGAACCATGCTTTGTTGATTTTCTTCACAGGTTATAGAGTTGCCACTGACAAATCCAGAATTATTCCAGCGTGTGGGGATTATACCTCCCAAAGGCTGCTTGTTATATGGTCCTCCAGGTTGGTGTGATTCTGGAGGCATCCTGAGAATGCTTGTCTTTTATCCCTGTGTTCCTTTATAAGAAATATCCAAACTACTTAAGGCAGTGCTTCTTGGAGAGAGAGTTCAAATCCTGGTTGTTATGTGCTTGGTATGTAGTGGGTTCCAGGTTCAGTTCCTGGAACCTTCCATTTCAAGCAACCTTATAGAGCAGTGTTTCTCAAAGTGGGGGTCGGGACCCCTTTGGGGGTCGCCTAGAGCTTTCCTGGGGGTCCCCTAAAGACTCCTGGTGCAGGGGGCCAGGTCAGACCTCCGGCTGTAGCTGCGCGTGCACTGGGGCTGACCGGCAGCCTCAGGGCCCAATCCTATGCATGCCTACTCTGAAATAAATCCCGTTGTGTTCAATGTCAGCATAGAACACACATTTCATCTGTAACAATGAAAATACATCCTTCATATCCTGCATAATGTAAATATCCCGATATTTACATTATGATTCATAACAGTAGCAAAATTACAGTTATAAAGTAGCAACAAAAATAATTTATTTTGGGGGGTCCCCACAACATGAGGAACTTATAAAGGGGTCACGGCGTTTGGAAGATTGAGAACCACTGTTATAGAGAACTGTGAGAACAGCACAAACCCAAGTAACTACGGGAGCTCTTACGTCAACGTAAGAAAAATTTACTCTGGATTGCTCTATGCATTTCCCATAGGTGGCGCCGTAACTATGTTGACGTAAATGTCTCTTAAGAGCTCCAGTAGTTTCTCTGGATTGTGCTGTAAATCTCTTGGTGCAGGCAGTTTAGACACCAGTGTGTATAGGATTGGTTTGGCCCTATATTTGGTCTCTAATTTGTGCTTTTCTCTTACCTTTTGGACACTTCATTTTTAACCTCACTTTTGAAGAAGTCTGTAAGTTTAATGCCAAACGTGAGCATTAAAACATTTTGTTCCCCTGAGAATCTTGTTGAAAGAGATTTCCAGCTGAATCAGAATTTGGAGCAATTCCTTTCAGTCCAACTCCAGGCTTGTCTGCCATCTTGTGTTACTTCCCTTGTTTATTTAAACGTGTGCAGTTTTAAATATGAACCTCCCTCCGTTGTTCATCCAGGTACAGGAAAAACTCTCCTGGCCAGAGCTGTCGCCAGCCAACTGGACTGCAATTTCTTAAAGGTAAAAGAAGGCAGTTCTTTCTAAAGGACTAAACCAAATTAGTCTGACTTAAAGCAGTTATTCACAGTGCCTTTAACTTTCTTCAGGTTGTATCTAGTTCCATCGTAGACAAATATATCGGTGAAAGTGCCCGGCTGATCCGAGAGATGTTCAACTACGCCAGGGATCATCAGCCTTGTATCATCTTCATGGATGAAATTGATGCTATTGGTAAGGATGATGGGCTCTTTGTCATTCTAGAACAGTGGTTCTTAACCTTGTTGGAGGTACTGAACCCCACAACTTTCATATGTGCATTCACCAAACCGTTTGTAGTTGGAAAAATAACAAAAGTATATTTAAAAAAACTTCACATCCATCAGTCTTGAAAGACTATGGTATCGTGATTGACACTGCATGCGAAGCACAAAGGCCTGGGTAGATTAATATGGAGGATAGGCTGTTACCCAAGCAGGGAATCCCCCCTCTCCACGCCACTGAAAAATTCCAATGGAACGGCAGAGCCGATACGATTGGTTCCAGCTACGTCACAGAGCCTGGCTAAGGACAAGAGCTCATCTCACTCTGTCTTGTGGGGACCTGGGTCTCGAACCCTGGCCTTCTGGTTAACAGGCACACTGTCTTAACCACTTGCACTATCCACAGCCCACAAAAGTATATTAATGCACCTGGCAACCCTGGCAAACAGAATGGACACACACCTCCACTGAATCCCTGAGACTGACTCACTGAATGTTAGGGTTCAGTTGAACCCAGTTTAAGAACCCTTGTTCTATAACAAGAGGCATTTTTTGTTCTATCTGGTCCTCTAAAAGTTCTTCTCCACATGCATTCTTTTTGATGACCGCGCTTGTAATAATGCCTGTCACTGGTTTCCTTGGATGTCCTACGTATTTCTTATACCCAGCGTTCCCTTTTACTGTCCCAGGGTCAGGTCCTTTTGGCTTCAATCCTAACCTCCACTTAGGCCAGCTTAAGCCCCAGCATAAGTTCAATGCTGACCTGAGGGTGTCACAAAAGTGCCATAAGGCACTTCTGCCCCACTCAGGGGGAAGGGTTAGGCCAGTACACAGTCCTATGCCAACCTCCCCAGACTGCTATGGGAAGATATGCCAGATGAATTAGGCCAACCTAAATTGGCTTGGATTGCGCTCTTTGTCTCCCTACCGTGCCACTCTACTATTTTACTGCCAAATACTGTTGAATAATCAAATATTCCCCATAATATACCATCACCATTCAAAGGAAGGGTTTGTCCAGTGCAAAGTAGTCTCCAGTTTGGAGAGCAGTCTGGGCCTGTAGTGTAACATGAGGGCTTTTGATAACAGCCTGAGGTTAAAACCTGCCTTGGAAAATGCCCCCCCCCCCCCAGATCCAACACTTGCTCAAGTTCTTTGGCATCCAAGTTTCTGTCTTCCCCACCTCCACAAGAGGCTTCCTTTCTTTGTCAGATTTTTGAAAATCCACTTCTTTTCCGTTTGAATCCTTCGTGGCAAGCTGTTCTATGACTTTAGTCTAAATCACGGATCTCCGAGGGTTTTGGCCAAAGGGCTGCATCAAATATCTGGGACATTGTCAAGTACCAAAAAAATGTAAATATAAAATTTAAGTAAATACATTAGTGATGGAACTCTAATCCTGAGCACAGCAGTGGTTGTGTTCTGTTGAGAGGCCAGAAGCTCTCAGTTGAACTTGGCTGGCCAAGGGCCAAGGCCACTTGCCACGGTCCGCATCTAGCCTCGGGGCTGTGGTTTGTAGACCCCTGGTCTAAACTCAGACCTTACCTCATAGCTCATAAAACTCTTCTTTTTCCTTCATCTCTTCATGGCAAGCTGTTGTCCGGTCTCAGAAAACCCCTGACCTCTTTTCCATTGATGTTTAGGTGGACGACGTTTTTCTGAGGGAACTTCAGCAGACAGAGAAATTCAGAGAACTCTAATGGAGGTAAAAAGAAATCCATGCTTTGATGCCTGAGAGGGTCCACACTCTTCCCTGTAAGGGTCCACACCATGTGCAGCCCTCTAGCTGTGTCTTGATGCCACTTCCAGATGTTTGTTGATTCTATGCAGCTTGACTTGGATGTATGGGGCCAATGGGCTGCGTATCTCAGAGGGAGAGAGGCTGCAATCCTAAGACACTTTCCTGGGAGTAAGACCCATTGAACACAATGGAGCTTGCTTCTGAGTAGACATGGTTAGGATTGTGCTCTAAGACAGACATGCAAGCAGACATTTAATCAATCAACAGGATTTACATACTGCATTTCAACTAAAAGTTTCC
This sequence comes from Cryptoblepharus egeriae, assembly GCA_030015325.1. Lineage (NCBI taxonomy): Eukaryota > Metazoa > Chordata > Lepidosauria > Squamata > Scincidae > Cryptoblepharus > Cryptoblepharus egeriae. The sequence goes on from JAREYC010000001.1 coordinate 266,680,698, forward strand.
TTGATTGTGTCCGTTCTCTGTCTTTCCTGCAAGGGGTTCTGAAGGGGGTATTGGGGCAGTGGTCTGTTCTGGGTCATAAATTCTGCAGAAAAACAGAATGGGGCCGGTTGTCATCTCCTAATGTAGATGGATGATAATCTGGTAATTTGGCAGGGCCAGGACTTTCCATCCCCACCACTGGCATTGCTTGGAGATGCTGTTAACGGAGGGTAGTGCTGTATGCTGGCTGTCTTTTTAAACGGGAATAAGGAGCTGCATACTGCCTATTTTTAAAAAGTAAATGTGCATTTTCATGCTGTTGCTTGTAAAAATTCACAACCAGTGCAGCTGCTCAGCATGAGAAACCCAACTGCACCACTTACAGGGAGGAGGCATTTTCACAATCCCAGAGATGGTGAGAGACGGTCAAGAATCTGACTTTTTCCCATCCAGAACCATTGCTGAATGGCCACTTTATTCATAGAAACCAGGTTATCATCACCACATCTATGCGAGGTGGAACTCTTGAAGGTAAAATCTTGACAGAGGCTGTTTCTGAGTAAAAAGAGAGCTTTGATTTCTTTCAGCTCTTGAATCAAATGGATGGCTTTGACACTCTGCATAGAGTTAAAATGATAATGGCTACAAATAGACCAGATACTCTGGACCCAGCTTTGTTGCGCCCCGGAAGGCTGGACAGAAAAATCCGTAAGTAGAGTTTCTGTACACCTGCTGAATTTTATACCTCCCTCCCTGAATTTTGTAAAGTTTGCTAACTTTTTTAAAAAAATGCTTTTGTCTTCAGATATTGACTTGCCAAATGAACAAGCCAGGTTAGACATACTGAAGATCCATGCTGGTCCTATCACTAAACATGGTGAAATAGGTATGTACCTAGAACTTAATGGAGCGATTCTCATGTTTAAGTATGTCCTTGTTTTACAACTGCTAACTATACACTGCTGTCCTTCTGGAGTGGGCATTGTCAGTGTACAGTCCTTTAATTGTGCAAAACTTTGAGCCTCATTTTTTACATGTCACACTTGGGATTTCATCTGTTGCTGAACTCAAGACTTGTTGCTGCTCGGTATTTAGCCAAAACAGGACCACCACCGGACTACCACCACCCCCAAAAAAGAGTACCAAAGTTCCCCTACTGCTTATGATGTTCAGCTTATGCTTTCAGCCCTGATTTTGCAGGTTTGCAAGCAGATGCTTCTGAATACAGAAGCTGTTGAGCATTTCTGGTGGCTCAGCAGGGCAAGTAACAGTGTCCCCACCCAATAAATCTGACAACACTGACAGCTTCCTTCAGAATAAATCTGACAACTGGAGGAAAACTGACAGTCCTGACAGAAACAGACAACTACAACAACAACAGAGGCAGGGCATCACCAACAGACCCCTGGAACCTATTTGTAAATATGGGAGCTTCATTTGGTAAAACCTGCAATATGGGGAAAATTCCTTGCTTGACATGGGAGTGCTGTGTGGAACAGTGCTGTGCAAAACACTGGCACTCCTCTAAGTGCTCCCTTCCATTACTCAGAACATTTCATTTGCTCACTGGGTAATGTGGAGGATGGGTGAGGAGCTCCCAGAGAGCCTAAGAGCACAGTCCTAACCATGTCTACTCAAAAGTAAGCCCCATCGTGTTCATTGGGTCTTACTCCCAGGAAAGTGTCTTTAGGTTCACAGCCTAAATGGAGCCCATTCTTGCCAAAAACTAGTTAGAGCCAGAAAAGAGGAGATGTTTGATTCTTGAGAATAGCATTAATGTATTTGAATACCCCTGAACACAGTTGGAGAGGAGGGAAGGGAGAAGAGCAGACTATTAACTGTTTGCTTTCTTCAGAGTAAGAATGTCACATGCACTTACCTTGTTTCCAATTGTTCTTGGTGGGCTAAAAACTGAAAACCATAGAGTGGAAGGGACCTAGTAGGTCATCTAGTCCAACCCCCTGCCTGCAGCAGGAATTCCCCCTAGAGCAGTGGTTCTCAATCTTCCTAACGCCATGACCCCTTTATAAGTTCCTCATGTTGTGGGGACCCCCAACCATAAAATTATTTTTGTTGCGACTTTATAACTAATTTTGCTATTGTTATGAATTGTAATGTAAATATCCAATATGCAGGATGTATTTTCATTGATACAAATGAAATGTGTGTTCTATGCACACATTGAACACAGTGGGATTTATTTCAGAGTAGACATGCATAGGTTTGGGCCCTGAGGCTGCAAACCTATCCACATTTGCATGGGAGTAAAGGCCCCCCTGACTATAATGGGATTTAATTCAGAGTAGGCATGCATAGGATTGGGTCTTGAGGCTGTCAGTCAGCTCCAGTGCGCATGCAGCTACAGGCAAGCTTGTCCTGGCCCCCTGCACCAGGGGTCTTTAGGTGACCCCCAGGAAAGCTCTAGGCGACCCCCAATAGGGTCCCGACTCCCACTTTGAGAAACGCTGCCCTAGAGCATCTCTGGCAGGTGCTGGTGGAGCCTCTGCTTAAAGATCCCCAGTGAGGGAGAATCCACCACCTCCCTTGGCAATTTGTTCCACTGCCGAACTGCCCTCACCCTCAGGAATTTTTTCTGGATTTCTAACCAAAATGAGATTTCCAAAATGAGATAGATGCAAAAGGAGCTGAAAAACTGGAATAAGAGAGATAGTTGAAAAGGTAAAATAATACAGAGAGAAAAGCAAAGGGCCACCTGAAGAGAGGAAAAAATTGGATGACCAAAAGAATAGGAGACTCCAGCTCCAATCCAGAGTAACTACGGGACCTTTTACACTGACATAGAGCACAATCCTAACTACGTCTACTCAAAAGTAAGCCCCATTGTGTTCAATGGGTCTTACTCCCAGGAAAGTGACTTTAGGATTGCAGCCATAGTTACGGTGCTGGGCTGTGGATGGCGCAAGTGTTTAAGACACTGTGTCTGTTAACCAGTAGGCCAGGGTTTGAGACCCAGGTCCCCACAAGATAGGGTAAGCTCCTGTTCTTAGCCCAGCTCTGTGACGCAGCTGAAACCAGTCATATTGGCTCTGGACTATTTCAGTGGTGTGGAGAGGGAGGATTCGCTGCTTGGGTGACAGCCTATTCTCCATATTAATCTACCCAGACATTTGTGCTTTGCATGCAGCATCGAGCATGATACCATAGTCTTTCAAGACTGATGGATGCTAAGTAGTTATGATGGGAAATGCATAGAGCAATCCAGAGTAAGTGCCACTTACATCTTCCTGTAGTTACTCTGGATTGTAGGGCAAAGCTTTTTCATGTATGCCCAGTTAACTAATACAAACACATCACTGATTTTAGGGGCTGCTAAATTTTGTATCCAAACAGTTTAAAGCCATGTTTGGGGCATTCCCTTTTGTAGGCACAAAACCCCATTGAGGTCAGCCAGGCTGAGAGATTCCTGGCTCAAGACCTCCAGGGAGTTCTATCGCTGAGTGAATTTGAGCCTGGATTTTCATAGTCCGGCCCTTAATCTGCAAACCAAGCTCTTTATGCTGATAGAAAAATCAAACTGGCAAATCTGCTTGGCAGAGTGAACACTTTCCCAAGCACTTGTGTGGCATGTTACGCTTGGGTGTCAGACTTGCTGCAGTTTAACCAGTCACGGCTTAATAATAAATTATGGTATTTGAAAGTAAAGAGTTTGACCAAAGGATGCTGCTTGCACTTCAAGCTCAAAATTCTGATTAACCAGCAACTCTTATTTTTAAAACAGATTATGAAGCAATTGTGAAGCTTTCTGATGGTTTTAACGGCGCTGATCTAAGAAATGTCTGTACCGAAGCAGGTAAGATTAGATCTTTCTCCATTTTCCTGACTATTGGTCTCAGTGGAGCCTTATTTTAAGTACAAATCATACGTGATGTGCAAGGGGAATTCTGTATTGGGAAGTTGTCATGTCCATGATGCACATGTCTTGAAGGTTTATTCAGATATTACAGGCAATAATTTCCTGGGTATGTGCCATGTGACAGTACAAGATAATGTTTTCAATTCTAAAAAGTCACAGTGCTTTTATGGGGGATGAATAAAATGAGGAAATATCATAATTTACCCTAAGCGGTAGGGATATGGTGTAAATCTATTCTGCAGTCTCCAAGTCAAGTGTAGCGTTGGACAGGAAAGACACAAACTCTCTTCTTTGGTTCTTGATTCCAGTTTTCTGTGCATCCTTTTTCATAGTGTAGATGCAGGTAGCAGGTAATGGGGAGAGCTGTAATTGCAGGAGAACCTTGTATGGATTTGGTCTCGAAAGATCCGTGCGCAGAATGACTCCTCATGCTGCTTGAAAGAAAAATGTTGGGGTGCCATTATCAAAGATAACTTCTTTGGATGTCCTCAGTTCATGGAGATTTAATAATAATAATAATAATAATAATAATAATAATAATAATAATAATAATAATAATAATAATACTTTATTTATATCCCGCCTTTCTCCCAAAGGGACTCAAAGTGGCTTACAATATTATTGTTGCTAAAACAGTAACAATGAAATCAATACATTAAAATCGAATAAAATCCAATCCAATATTAAAACAATTAAAAACAGACACCTTAAAACATTAAAAAAATCTATGTTAAGAAATACTAATTAAAAACCATATTAAGAAAGTGTGCTGAAAAGTTTCAATTCCCTCCCTCTTAAATCAAGAGGGAGGGAATTCCTGTCGGTTGGTGCCACTACTGAGAAGGCCCTATTTCTAGCTGCCACCCCATCTACCTCCCTAGGTGGCTAGAGAAACTCCCCTATTTCTTTCATAATTATCTTAACATAAGAACCCTATTTATCTATTTCAGGAGTCTCCAGACTTTTAACTTCAGAGCTGGACCTTTAAGGGAGGGAGTTTTAGAAGGTGCAGCTTCTCATCTCACAGATCACAAGCTGACCACTTCTACACACTTATTAAAGGCCCTGAAGTTAAGTCTGGAGACCCCTGATCTAGTTCAAGAAATCTAGTTCATCTCGCTCTAGTCCTGACAGATCCACAGGCAGGCCTTCCTGAAGGCAGCAGCCTTTCCCTTCGGTTGGCCCCCCTCCCTGCAATTGGTATGCGGAGCCATACTGCCTTTGAACCCAAGTGCTGCTCACCATTCAGTTCCATCCTCTGTTATTTGTGTGATGCTGAGAAACACAGACATTAGTATCAAAGTCCTGAGTATCAAGAACTGAAACATAGTTAAGATCACATCTTTTAGTCACTTGTGTAAAAACTATGATGTGTGGGGCATACAAGCCAGAATCCTGCTGGGTGTTTGCTGTTGGAAGAAATGGGGCTTCTGAGATGCTGGCAACGGAAGTAAAAAAGCCTCCAGGGTTGTGGAGCTGTACGTGAGGGCCCCAAATTGCAACCAGATTGTGGAATTTAACATACAAACATCTTTATCTTCACAAACCAGCCCAGTCCAGTGTGCCTTTTCTCCCCCTTCACCTCTCGAAACTATCTTTGCAGGTATGTTTGCGATTCGTGCCGATCATGACTTTGTAGTTCAAGAAGACTTTATGAAAGCTGTCAGGAAGGTGGCGGATTCCAAAAAGCTGGAGTCAAAGCTGGACTACAAGCCTGTCTGAGTTGAGCCATCCGGTGAACGGCTGAGCGGTGCATGGAGATTAAGGGCTTAATGGGCAAAACGAGACCGAAAAGTATCTCTTGATTGTGTTCTTGCGAGTGTCTGTATCACATTGGTGAGCTCGCCAACTATTAACCTTAGTGAGGGGGTGCTGCTGGAGAGCATGTTGCGTTCTGAAAACATGGCCTTCATTGCAACCCACTAAGTGCAAAGTCAAACATGTTCTCATATTATGACTCTGTGAACGTACCAAATTGGCTTCATTTGGCAGATTTTAAGACCATGTGTTTCTTCTTTTATATCATTTAATACATTTTTTCTTCCCTTAAAACAGTTAAATAAACTTGTTTAAATCCAATCTATTTTATGGCCTTAATTTATTGTCCAGTAGAGCACACAACATGTGCTTGCACAGAAGTGCTAAAGCAGCTACCTGCAATTCAGCCATCTATAAGGCAGGGATCCGGTATAATTCTCTTGTATACCTTGCTTCTGAGAAAAAGTACAACTCGTAGGTATACACTGAGACAAAGAAACTGCAACACAGGGTGGTGCTGTCATCAGAATCTTCCTTTGGTCTTCATTTTTGTTGCATTAATCTGTACATATAAAATTGAAAAGTCACTGACTCAACAGTGCCAAGCCAAGACTGCCAGACCTAGAGGCGTGAAATTTGAGGAGGGTCTTCCATGATGGAGGCCCTTTAAGAACCAGTTTTTGGAAATGCAAACCAGAAACTGGTGAAACCAGAAGGGGTGAAAAGTGGGTGCAAAGCATTTGTCCCTAATACTTTACATTGAAGAATCCCTGACTAATCAACGCCCAGCCCAAATCCCCACATCTAGAAGCATGAAATTCAGGGAGCATATTCCTTCTGTGATGCGAACATCCACTAAGAACCTGTTTTCAGAAATTTAACCCCTAAGAGGGTGAAAGAGGATACAATGTGTTTTTGTCCGTATACTTAACATTGAAGACTCATCGATCAGCACCCATTCCTTGTGATGTAAGGTCCTTCTTCAGAACTGATTTAGTTCCCAGTGGTGCCTGCTGCCTGATGTTGCCCACTGGTACCTGGTGCCCGGCAGAGGTGCCTGGTGCTCAGTAAAGATGCCTGGTAGCGCCTAGCACCTGATGCCCCCCTTGTCCCGTAGGGTGCCCAGTGGTGCCTGCTGCCCACTGTCCGGTGGTGCCTAAGTCTGGTCGGAATATCCGGTGGTGTCCACTACTGCTTTCTGGTACCATCCAGTACCCGGGCCCCACAAATATTCTTGAAATTTTACTCCTATAACGATGGGTGGATTCCTCTGGTGAGTTGATATTAAAGACGACTCTCTTCCCACATTCATTCATCAGCACTTGTGCAGTGTGCAATTTCTTCAGCATTTGATAAAACAGGTGTCAAAGCAGTTATTGCACATCTATTGTAAAGCAATAAATTGTTGTGAGTGCTCCAGAATAAACTCAATCATTAAAGATTTCAGCAGTGGTGTGTACAGAACAATTGGTGAGCATGACATCTGTAACAGGGAGGAGATATTTGGAGAAGACAACAAGGCCTGAACATGGCAAAAGAGCCACATTGTGCAGTGCGCTGCCTGCACCGGAATTTCTTGGATCTTGTCTGTGCATCATTTTTTCCAAAGGGGAGAATGATGCTGAGTGATGGGTATCTGATGCATGTCACAAGAAATAGGAAAATCTCAGCAGAGTATTTGAAGGCATCCCCCCTTCCCTCGAACGGCGGTTGCTTTCAATTGTGCTGCCCTATGAAGCACTATCAGGTGTGCCTCATCAAAAGGATGCATCTTCACTCACTGAAGGTCTCCTAAAATCTGCTGGTGTGCTGAGGAAATGGATACATGACAGCATAGTCATCATTCCTACTGGGAGGACTTGCACATCCCAGCATCTTCCATGTAGTTGTTCTTCCAAAATGATGGCAACACCAGAGAAGTGAAAGCAATGGAAACAAAGCTTTACATGCCCTGACATGGCTAGTGAGCTGTACTATAAGCATGCCTGATGGATGGCAGGTTCAGCCAGCAGAGTCTTTGCTGCTTGGCTGGGATCCAGCCTGTGGGCTGTGCAGTGACCTACATTTACTGCCTGGAAAGGGGTGTATGTGGAGAAAAGGGCATATGCACTCAAAAGGGATCTTGCATGCAACACTAATGTCGTTTTTAAAAGAGGGCAGCCACCAATGCTGACCATCCTTTTTTTTAGCCATCCCATCTGGAGTAGTACAATATTTGTAATCCCCAAGACTTATAAAGATGGTCAGTGGACCTTATAGGGTAGATAAGTGAACCCCATTCAAATATCTCCATTCTATTCAAAGTTAGAGCAAAAACTGCATGGGAGAAGGTCCGTTGTAGGGTGATGTGCTGGCTTCCCACAAGGGCAGGGTGACCAGATGCCCAAACCTCAAAAGGAGGACAAGGTCTTGAATTCCTCTCAGACTGGCCTTTCTGGCAGACAATGGCATGTTTGCCTACTCATGAGTAAAGCCACTATAGTGGGCACTTTCACTTTCCCATAGACTCCAATGCATATTTTTTTGTTTTAGTTTTGGGGCCATAGCTTTTGATATGCAGGGGATATTTCAAAACTGATTTTTGCATTGGATTCTGCTCTTCAATACAAATCCAAGGACATATGACATGATGGGGTCCTGCACACCATTGCAGAGTTCCAAAATGAAGCCAAAATGGAGGACAATGAAGCCCTTTTGGAGGACAACTAAAAAAGAGGACAAATCCGGAAATTTCTGGTCATATGATTACCCTGCACATGAGTGATGCTAGCTCCAGTGACACCAATGACGTTGGTCTTCTTTGTCCGAGTGACTGATCACTACCCCACAGCGCATGAGAGTTTCTGGGCCTAGATCCTGGCCAGAACTTGGAAATCACAGTGAACATAAGCACACTGGTGACACTGGTTCCTCTGTCTTTCCCCGGGAGGAGCTCCCATAAGTGGAGCATGAAGGCAACCAGCCTCTCCTTCAAAAGGAGCATTTCAGCCCAGGCACTCCCCTTCCGAGAATAACAATCTGTCGAGTACCACCACCACCCAGAAGTGACGTCATGACCAGACCAGACATCTCTGTGGTACCAGTGCTCCTCCGTGCCTACTTATAAGTAAATCCAATTGTGTTCAATGGCCTAAATGCCGCATTTCAAGATGGTGGTGCCAGGTACCAGATGCCAAGATGCCCCTGGAACAAAGTTGTGACCCCTCCCAAGGGGGACCTGAGACCCACACTTTGAAAACCACTGTTTAGATGCACACTTTGAAAAAGGCTAGTTCCTGATATGGGGGGAGGGCAAGTTCATGGCAGTGCAAGTTCATGGCAGTCCCCACAAGCATTGACACGTGTAGTAAACACAACATATCCACTCAGGCAGTTGGAGTTCTTTTCTTTGTACTGAACAGGTTAATCATTACTCCAGCCTATTGACTTGGTAGGTTAATTACTGCCCTTGGCCAACAACCACAGCACAGCAAACTGAACTCCCTTGAACTGGGCTTGTCCAATCTCAGCGTTCTGGGGCAATGGGACATGACCCAACCAGGATTCTGATGAACTTCTGTGAACTGTGCAAGAGGGAGTGAGTGCTTACGGGGGCTGGTGGTGCACCAATCTGCATGCAATGTTCAACAGGGAAAGGACACCACGGGCAAAAGGGTCTCTCCCCCTGAGCAGTGCAGGATTTTCCCAAGGACCACAAAAGTGATCGCTGCTTTTCCAGTTTTAAAAATGCCTTGTCTCCCCCCTCCCCGGCTCAGTACCCTACATGGAATTGACAGTGGCAGTCCAGAAGTTCTAGCAGAGACTCAAGTTGAGTCCCAAGTTTTCACCCCATGGCTTGTGCCCAGGGTTCTCAGACATCCTGATTTCCCCGGAGGTCTCCTGAAATTGGGCACCTGGTCCAGAGTTAGGGTTAGGGAAGGGGCCCCGTTCCTCTGGAAAATGGAGGGGCGAGAGGGTGCCCTGGGGGGTTAGGGGCTGTCCCTGTCTGCAAGGCTTAGTAATGGCTGACCTGGCAGCTGCTTGTTTAAATAGTGAAGGCTGTGTAGGCATGCACAGCTCTAATGAGGAAGCAGCACTACCTTCAGGCGTGATCCAGGTGGGAGCGGAGCATCCCTCCTGGGACTGGGCTGTGCGTGACTCCACTTTCACTCTCCCAGAGGCGTGTGGTGGAGCTGCTCCAGGTCTACTCAGAAGTTTACCCATTAAGACAATGGTGCTTACTCCTGAGCCAGGGAGGAGGTCTTTCCCTATGCAGCCCAACCCCAGCCAGGTCTACTCGGAAGACAGCCCATTAAGTCAATGGAGTTTAGTACACTGAGCAGGGATGCACTATACAGCCCAGTCCTTCCCTTCTTACCTCTCCCACCTCCCTTTCCCTCACTTGCATGACTTGTGTTGCTGCAAACTGCTTTGAGGGCATCTTACATGGATGTGTCAGGATCATGCATGTTGAATTCACTTGCATGGCTTGTGTTGCTGCAAACTGCTTTGAAGGCATCTTACATGTATGTATCATGTAAGAATTCACTTGCGTGGCTTGTGTCTCTGCAAACTGCTTTGATGGTGTCTTACATGTATGTGTCAGGATCATGCATGTTAAAAGGTTTTCAATTTAAAAAGTGTTGAAATTAAGTACAGGAAAGCAATATGAGTATTTTTGCTTTATTTTAACATATCCTACATTTGTCCTACATTTTGGGGGTATCCTACATTTTTTAACAGATAGGAATTTTGGATTGGGGGACAGGAATTTTGGGAGACTTGACAGGGATTTTTGGGTTTGGCGTCTGGTCACCCTACTTGTGCCAGAGGGGTCAGGCATACCTCCCTCTTTAGAGCGCTTTCAGGGGACCTCAAGAAACTATTCCATGCAGCGTTTGATTGATGTTGAGGACTGGTGTTTTTACTACATTCTTAATTGCTTTTAATGATCCAGGATGTTTTAATATTTTAATATCTTAATGCTTGAATTATTGCTTTTAATTGCTGTGTGTTTTACATTCTTAATGCATCTATTTTTTTTTCTTTTAGCTGCCATGAGTCCCTCCTTGGGAGAAAGGTGGGATATAAGGTGGGATATAAATACAATAAATAATAACAGTGTTCACATGGTGACTCGCCCAAATAACTTCTCAAGTCAGGGTCTTTTGTGAAGCAAGCCTTCCAAAGCAAGCCACAATCCATGGAAAAAGTCAACCACCATTTTATTTATGTAAGCAGTGCACCTCCTAGAGCAATTAAACTTAAAAGACGTTATCCTGTGTAATCTAGGAGGGATGCTCATTGGGGGAGAGAAACTGATCCTGCAGCACCAAACCTCACAGTGCTAAGGAAAGACTCAAAGATGGATGATTTCCTAAAGCCCGAGGTGTACTCGCACCATCTCAAGGCCTGGCAGACAGCACAGTCTGATCAGCTAGAATCATAGAATCCTAGAGTTGAAAGGGACCTAGTAGGTCATCTAGTCCAACCTCCCTGCAGGAGGAAATCCTCCTAGAGCATCCCTGACAGGTGCTCGTTGAGCCTCTGCTTGAAAGGTCGAGCTGCTTCATAGAAATCAATTTAAAATAAAAAAAGAGAAGGTCAGAGTAGTTCATTTCTAGATATCTAACCAGCTGCGCTACGTAAGGGCTAATCTTATCTACTCAGATCGAGCCGGGGTTCCAATTGGTTAACTTGCACCAGCATTTGGCCTCACGCAGTGTATTTAAAGCACCAATTGTAGCACCTCAACTCCATTGAGGAGCAACATCTGAACTTCTTGATGGCCTTTGTCATGGATCCCTTTGGGACAGTGAGCATCCTCCTGGTCATCTGCCTCTCTTGCCTGGTATTCTTGGCAGCCTGGAGAAGGACCCTGAAGAACGGGAAGCTGCCCCCTGGCCCTGCCCCACTGCCCATCCTTGGCAATGCTCTGCAGTTGAAGACAAATAATTTGGGCCAAACACTCCAAGAGGTACGCTGGACATCACCCCTGGCATGCAAAACAGATGAAACAATTATGGGAAACTGGGAAATTTATCCACAGTGCAGTTGGGTACATAAGAGCCAATCTGCACATGGAGGGTATGGCAGATCCAGCCACCTCATCGCTTGCTTTTTTGCAATGACCGTATTAAAGTATTAAAACACCCTGGATCATTAAAACCTGGATCATTTTGTGACTCTTGGCATTTTTTATCTTAAGCACATGATTGAGGGAGGTGGGGGTTTTGTGGCCTCCCTACATTTTGAACAGCTGCTGTTTGATGGGACTCAAAATGTTTCCAGGTGTAGGTATCGGTCAGACCAGTCTGGCTGCCATCATTGAAACTGGTGGGTTCCTGCAGCAGCTCAGAGACCCTCTCAGGGCACACCAGCCATGCCTTCTGTTTTGTCTTTCCCCAGCTTGCTGAGAAGTATGGCCCAGTATTCACGCTGCATTTTGGAACCGAGCAGATTGTGGCGCTGTATGGCTACGAGGCCATAAAAGAAGCACTGATTGACCGTGGAGAAGAATTTGCTGCCAGGGGACGTCTGCCCTTAGCTGAGAAAATCAACAAAGGACATGGTATTTTATGCTACTCATCAATGCGTGTGTGAGAAGGGTGGGATCAAGCTGCAACCACCAAATTACATAGAGGAGGTGGGGGGAGGAGGAAAGAGAGATTGGCTATAGCAGAATAAAGTGCAGGTGAGCACACAAGTAATCCCAGGTTTCTCTGAGGTGAACACTCCAGAATCAGAGTGGGAAGATCTCTCTCTCTCTCTCTCTCTCTCTCTCTCTCTCTCTCTACTGCTTTTCAACTAAAAAGTTCACAAAGTGGTTTACAAGATCTAGCAGGATTTGATAAATGGTACTTTAAAAAGTGGTCCAGCTACAGGGTGTAGCAAGATGGAAGCAATGGGCAATAAGAACGAGCAGGAAGATCTAGCAGGGTCATAGAATCATAGAATGCTAGAGTTGGAAGGGACCTAGTAGGTCATCTAGTCCAACCTCCTGCCTGCAGTAGGAAATCCCCCTAGAGCATCCCCGACAGGTGCTCGTCTAGCCTCTGCTTGAAGACCCCCAGTGAGGGAGAGTCCACCACCTCCCTTGGCAATCTCTTCCACTGCCGAACCGCCCGAACCGTCAGGAATTTTTTCCGGACATCCAACCGGAATCTCCTCTCTTGCAGTTTGTACCCATTGGTTCTAGTTCTGCTTTCAGAGGCAGCTATGAACAAATGAGCCCCTTCCTCCCTATGACAGCCCTTCAGGTATCTGAGGAGGGCAATCATGTCTCCCCTCAGCCTCCTCTTCTCCAGGCTGAACATCCCAAGTTCCCCCAACCTTTCCTGGTAGGGCTTCCCTTCCATCCCACTGATCATTCTTGTCGCTCTCCTCTGGACTTGCTCCAGTTTGGCTGCATCTTTCTTCAAGTGAGGAGCCCAGAACTGAACACAGGACTCAAGGTGAGGTCTGACCAATGCTGAATCAAGAGGAACTAGAACTTCTTGTGACTTGGAAGCTACAGTCCTCTTAATGCAGCCTCAAATGGCATTTGCTTTAAAAATCATTTATTTAAAAATCAGAACACCTCTTTGACTTCTTTAGATGCAGGAACGTCTCTTGAATTCCAATTCCAATCTAACTAGACACCTTTTCCAATTTTTTTTTTTGGCGGGGGGACGGGGGGGACAGACGGGGACACATGTCTACCTCCTTAATTGTGAACATTGTTCTCCATTTTCAAACCAAGGTAAAGTCTTCATTAAAGGCCTTGACAAAATCCTGCTATTCTTTCAGGCCCAATTCCCCATCCTTGATCATTTATTTCTTAGCAAAAATTTATCTGTGAGAAACCACTTGTGTGTCCACCAACACAGTGGGTGATGAGACGGGGCAGGGGGTGCTGAGAATTAACAAACTTCTTGTCATGGCATCAATAGATGAGGTGGAATCATATAAAGAGGCATCTGGTGAAACTGACAGGGTAAAACCAGCTTCTTTCCAATCAGGTTTCAAAAGAGAATATGGGTGCAATCCAGAATAACAACATCCTTGCTCCGATGTAAGAACAATTTACCCTGGATTGCAATATGAATTTCCCATATGTTTTCACTAGGTGATGCCGTAACTATGTTGATGTAAATGCCTCTTATGTGCTCCTGTTGTTACTCTGGATTGTAGGGTATGTGGATCATGCAGGCAATTCTGTATATGATGAGAGTCACTTTAAAAAGTGGTCCAGGTACAGTGGAGTAGGAGTGGAAGTGTGCTAAAGGTATTGCAGCATCACTTGCCTGTTTTGTATTCGCACAAAAGTCCTTTTCTGGACCAACTCTGGACTCTGCCCTGGAGACTATTTAAAGTTCATAGCACAGGCTATAATCCAAAAAAGACGTATTACACGATAAAATAAAATCTAAAAACACTCATATATATTGCTTTCATGTGGTTAATCTAAACACATTACTTATTATTAAATTTAAAGCTGTTATATGTTATTTATTACCCATAACTTTTGCATTACAAGGGGACCTCTTGTGGCTCTGTGGTTAAAGGCGCTGTTGATTTGAAGATTGGCAGGTCAGAAGTTCGAAATCCGGGTGTTGTATGGAGCAACACCCTCCCAACAGGCCGGCCAGATTTCCCTATGTTCATCCATCATCTAAGCATTTATTGATTATGAGAAGGCTACACGCTGCCCACCAATAAGGGAAAGGAGGACACTGAAGTTTTTTTCAGGACACAAGGCTAAAATCCAGCACAAGTCCTGGAAAAACGATACATATGGTCACCCTTTTCCTGGTCTGCTACCTGGCTCAGGGTTGGCTCTTCTGTTCCTGTGCAGGCATCATATTCAGCAATGGGGAGCGATGGAAGCAGCTCCGGCGCTTTACTCTCACCTCCCTGCGCAACTTTGGGATGGGAAAGAAGAGCATTGAGGAGCGGATCCTGGAGGAAGTCCAGTATCAGCTGGAGATGTTACAGAACACACAAGGTGAGTGGACCCCAGAGGCTTCTTTCATCAAGGAAGTGCTGGAAGCCATGACCTACAACTGGTGTTAGCTGACTGATTCCAAAGGCTGCAGCTGCACAGATTTGGCCCAGCGTGACCCAAACTTATAAAACCATGTATATGAGAGTGAAATATTCTTATCCCACCTTGCAGAAAGCTAGAACTAGGAAAGGCAAATGATGTGGGACAGGTATGGAGGTCACCAAACACCAAGTTCTGTCAGTAACAGGTCAGGCATTCATGCTGTCTTATGATTTCCAGGAGATATATCTTCTCAAAGTTGGAGTTGGAAGGGGTGGACTAGATGACCTCACTCAGTACTTCCAATTCTTTCAAACTCTGATTCTGTGAAATGGCCAGAGCCTATATTTGTCTCTTTGTCTTTCAAGGGAGGCCCTTTGACCCGACTACCCTGCTCAGCTTTGCTTCCTCCAACATCATCTGCTCCATCGTCTTTGGGACCCGATTTGAGTACAATGACAAGAAGTTTCAAATGCTCATAAACTGCTTTGATGACAACTTCAAGGTGATGAGCTCTCCCTGGGGACAGGTACGTGCCATTTTCCAAGGCCTGGAGGTTGTGCTTTCAAGGAGCGCCATGACCAAGTAAATTCAAATAAAACATTTGATTTTTTATTTTTTTGTTTGGTTTGGGCGAGGCAGAAACATATCCAGGAAGACTTTAAAGGGGTGAAGCTTGAAATTAAAGTTCATTTTGGGGAGACTGGTTGGCCTTCCAGGTAGGGTTGCCATATGTCCAGTGTTATCAAACTCTTTCTTTGGGATTCTCAAGAAAGTTTATGCTGGTTTGCTGCCCCTCTTCTCAAGGGAAGTAGAGAAGTGTTTGGGGCCATGGCTTCTTCTCCCTACTGCGAAACATGCACTGATGCTTAGTTAAGCTCTCCCACATTGGCACTTTGTCCTATGAGGCACTGAATCCTCTTTCATAGCGAATGGAGAGGTCCATCCCAGGTCCAGAAGTGTTCCTGGCCCACTTGTGTGACAATCACAATGTGTCTGTGCTTCCATTTCTTTCAGCTTTACACTCTCTTCCCATCTGTCATGGACTTTATCCCTGGACCTCACCACAGAGTACCTAAAAATAGTGAGAGGGTGAAAAAGTTTGTTTTAGAGGAGGTCGAGGCACATAAATCTACTATGGACCCCAGCACTCCTCGGGACTTCATTGACTGCTTTCTCATGAAAATGGATCAGGTGAGGCAAAATCAGTGTCTCTGCAGGACAGGTGGCCACCCTGTTCTAGATAATTGTTCAGGAAGTTCATGATCTGATTGTATCGGACCCGATTGAGCTGACCTGTGTCTGATCACTGGTACAGGTATTGAACCTTGAGCAGTCTGATACTTTGCCCTTGAGTGTCTGCTGCTAGGTTTGCAGCCAGATTATTGGGTGTCAGTAAATAGGGTGCTGATGGAGGCCCCATTACAAGACTCCCTCTTTGGTCACAGGGAGAAATGTCAAAGGGTCTGTGCTTTCATCTCCTTTGACCCTATGCAAACTGGAGCTGCACTTCACCCCATCTTCTCTTTCATTCGTTGCTTGTCTGGAGTATAGGAAAAATGGTGTGAATGTTTTTTTTCCCCAGGAAAAAAACAATGGCACATCAGAGTTCACCACTGAGAACCTTGCAATATGTACAGTTGACTTGTTTGGGGCAGGGACAGAGACAACCAGCAGCACACTGAGATATGGGTTCCTGATTCTCTTGAAGTACCCAGAAATACAAGGTGAGAAGATTTCAGTTGAACCTGAGCCACCCAACCCTGCCCATCCCAGATTTCTCAAGCCTCAGCCAGATCTCTTATCCTGTTTCTCCTCTGACCATTGGGCACCTCCCTTGCAGAACAGTCAATAAGCATCACTAAGCATCATTGACCACAATGGTCAAGGGGACTGATGGCTGAACTGGGCTGTTGAAATTGAAATGCTGTGGTACACACACTTGCCAAAAAGGTTCCACAGTGGTGCTGACCCTCCACACTTGTTCCCTTGTAGAGAAAGTGCAGGAAGAGATTGACCGTGTGATCGGCCGAGCACGGCACCCTTGCATGGCTGATCGTGGACAGATGCCTTATACGGATGCCGTCATCCACGAGATCCAGAGGTTCATCTCTCTTATCCCACTGAACGTCCCTCATGCTGTGCTCAAAGACACTCCCTTTAGACAATACATCATCCCAAAGGTCAGTCCTTTTCTATCTGTGGAATGCTGGTAGGGGTCATTTTGTCCAGTGTATGTTATCTGGAATGAACACTTTCTTATTTCCAACCTTTTCCATGCATAAACTGAACTTTTATACAGAACCTTTTTAAATACCTTTTTAAATAATTTAAAAATAAAACCTTTTTAAATTAAATATGTTTGAGATGGTCTTATTTTTATAGAATGCAAAATGTGGTGTTTTGTGCTTTTATTCACCACAAAGAAAATTGCTTTATTTTGCTTTATTTTATCAACAATGACAAATGCCTCTATTGATGAGAAATCCCTTGATGTGCTTTATTCTCTGTAGGGTACCACCATATATCCCATCCTGAACTCTGTGCTACATGACAGCAAAGAATTTCCAAACCCCAAAGAATTTGACCCAAGGCATTTCCTAAATAAGGATGGAAGTTTCCGGAAGAGTGGCTTCTTCATGCCCTTTTCCACAGGTAAAACAATGATCCTCCATTTCAGGACCATCACAGATCATTATTTGAGATGTTTGCATCTTACAGCTGCAGCCTAAGGTGGAAAACCCACAACTTCTTGCACAGACCATGTATTTTAATTTCTCTGTCTTTGGAGGCTTATTGGTGAGACTGACTTTTGAGCCTTTACCTTGAGCAACTGTCCAAAGCTCTGAAATTGAGAAATTGCAGAAGGTTTTTCCTTGCCTCCTAACCAGTTTTCTCCTTGCGTTTTTGAGCAGAGAGGGTCCCTCAGTGTTTCCTCGAATTGCCCCATTTTTTGTACTTGCCACTAGTTGGTTAGTTTTATGGTGAACCTGATCTCTTTGATTTTCTTCCAGGCAAGCGGATCTGCGCAGGAGAAGGCCTGGCCCGCATGGAGCTCTTCTTATTCTTCACTTCCATTTTGCAAAACTTCACCCTGAAACCTGTCATTTGCCCCAAGGACATTGACCTCACCCCCCAGTTAAGCAGCATAGGCAATATTCCTCGACTGTACAAGCTTTGCGCCCTACCTCGCTAATTACATCTACCACTTCTAGGCTACAAAATAGCCCAAGACTACTCTATAGCTAAAGACCAGATTCCTGCCCTTGCCTAACCTAGCTCTACTACAGTAAAACCTTGCCCTTTCATCAGTGAATAGATGAGTGTTAGAAATGGATGGATGTCAAAGCATAGCCTTATTAAGCCTGCAAGTTAATTTGGTCAACAAAATATGTTACTGACTAATTACAGGCATGCCCCACTTTCTGACAGTTCATTTTCTGATGGTTCCGCTCTTTCAACACCTTTCAGTTATACCCAGGACTAATTCAACACAAAATTCACTATTTCAACCTCTCTGTTCTGGTCTAAAGGCTAAAACTGTCTTCCCTGATGTTGTTTTGTATGTGGCATGGTGATCAAATTGTTCTTGGTATTTCCTTATGTTATTTGCATTTCCTTCAGTAAATGACCATCATTCATATTCATAAGATGTCCCATACATGCCTTTGTTCATTTTACTGTAATATATTTTTGCTATGTGCTAATAAATATGTGTCATTTAGACTTTTGCAAGTTACATTTATGTCTTAGGGGAGGGAAGGGGCAGCTGGGGCAGGAAGGGGCTGAGATAAACTGCCCCCCTGCATGCTGGTTTGGGAGGGGTCCAAAGAAGGTGGGTGGGTAAAGGAGGAGTCACAGAAGCTGGAAGAGAAAGAAGTTGGGAGGAGAGGGGGAGGTGCTGAAGCCTAGTGGGGAAGGGGCAGTTGGGGCAGGGAGGGGCTGAGATGAGGCACTAGAGCAGCCCCCCATGCTGGATGGGGAGTCCAAAAAAGGTGGGGGCTGAAGGAGTGTCCCATGGGCAGGAATGGAGAGAAATTGGAGGGAGAGGTGCTGAGTCTTGGTGGGAAAGTGAAAGATGGGGGAGGGAGGTGGAAAGGGGCCAGATGGGGCAGGGAGGGGCTGAGATTAGACACTATAGCAGCCCCCCGCAAGCTGGAGTCCAAAGAAGGTAGGGTGAAGGGGGCATCCCAGGGACGCACAGCTTTATGGGTATTGTAGGTCCCTCCCTCCTGCCTGCCCCATCTTACCTCTGCGCTCAGTCTTCTGGGAATTGTAGTTTTCCTCTCCCTTTGCAGAGCAGAGTTCCCAGTGAGCCTAAGTCACAGTTTTTCTTCCACCACCAGGTGGAGGGGCAGCAGCAGCATAGCTGGAGGGGGGCAAACCTGCTAGGGGCTGCACCCTTGCACAGTCACAAAGGCCCTGCTCCCTCCAACAGGGATAAGGGGCAGACTGGTAGTTTGCAGCAAGGGGTTCATTTGTCACCTTGTCTGTGCATGACCTCACCCTATGGAGCAGAGCAGACTAAGGGCCAGTGGGCTGGCATGGTCACAGTGGTCCATGAGGGTAACAGGCACAGGCCTGGACTGTGGGCCTCCCAGGCTTTGGATTCCTTGGGGGTGTAGCTTCCTTCCTCTCCATGGACAGCAGGGACGGCAGTAAGAGAGAGCAGTGGGGTAGCCAGAGGGTGGCAAGGCAGGCAGCATCACCATGGTGAGCCCCATCTCTGGAGCCATTCTGGATGTATGCCTCCTGAGATGAATGTCTCTAAAGGGGAAGCGCTTGCACGCCACAGCAAGGCTTCCATCCAGCTACATACTCTGCTGTTCCCTGGTCTGATCCTGTCCCTGCACTCCACCACCACAGGCCACCAACTGCGTTTATGGGCTGTTTATTCAGCCCATGCAGAAGAATGAAGCTTTTCTCCCATCATTAGCTTGTGGAACTCTCTGCCACCAAATGTGGTACTAACAGGTATTATCAGTGGTGGGCTCCAGCAGGTTCACACCTACTCTATAGAACCGATTATTAACATGAGATGGAACATATAAAGTTTAAAAATAGCCGTTTAAAAGTGGCTGCCAGATGGGCATAGAACCGGTTGTTAATTTCTTTGAATCCCATCACTGGGTATTATTAGTGTTGTATCCGGGGGGTGGCGGGGGGAAATACATGCTGCACACACAACTTAGACCAGTAGTTCTCAAGCATTTCAGGATGGGAACCCCTTCTGTGGGAACACTTTCCTGGGAGTAAGCCCCATTTAACACAATGTCTTCTGGGTAGACACGGTTAGGAGGCTGCAATCAAAGACACTTTCCTGGGAGTAAGACCCATTGAACACAATGGGGCTTACTTCTGAGTAGACAGTTAGGGCTGCTGCTGGAGGTTCAACGTGGCAAGTGAAGGCACTTGAGGGCATTTAGGGGCAGCTGCTGTCCTCAAGTTAGAGGCAGCTAAAGGCAGTAGCGCTGGCTGGCAGCCCTTTTAAACAGCCTCTGCACAGAGCATCAGGGCCGCATAGCACACGTGCCCATTAGGCACCAGAGGGGTTCGTTATGAGAAGCAGATTTGTTATTGGAAGCAGGATTCCTTGGAAATTTAGATTTGTTATATGGAATACAGTAGTGCCCCACATAACAAATTTAATCCGTTCCGGAGGCGTGTTATATGATATGTTCTTTACGTGAAGCGGATTTTCTCATAGGAAATAATGGAAACTCAGATAATTGGTTCCACAACCCAAAAATATTCATATGAAAATATTAACTGGATGTAAAAATGATGACAAAACACTGGAACTGAATTCAAAACATGCATTCAATGTGTATGATCCTATGAAGTCTACTTAGACTGCAATCCTAAAGACACAATCCTAAAGAAACTTAGAAGGCTGCAAACCTTAAGACACTTCTGAATAGGCATGGTTAGGAATCAGCAATCCTAGACACTTTCCTGGGTGTAAGATCAATTGAACACAATGGTGCTTGCTTCAGAGTAGGCATGGTTAGGAATCTCCAATCCTAGATACTTTCCTGGGAGTAATACCTGGCTCGAGGGAGGAGCATCCCCTCTTCCCCTCTCCAGGCTCGAAAGCCAGGCTTTTAAAGTGGCAGCCACTACTTGCGGCTGCCTGCATCTCCCCACAGTGCCCCCTCCCACCCCCCCAGAAGGACGGACCTGCCCTTGCATGACCTGATTATTCAGGTACCAAGTGCAGGCTGGCAGCTCTTTAAACTTGAAAGAGCTGCCAGCTGGTGTTCGTTACCTGAATAAGCTTCGCTACCGAGACAGAGGTGCCACTTAGTGGTATGTTCTTTATCTGGAACATACTTTACCCGGGGCATTCGTTACCCAAGTTACCACTGTATACTCTATATGAGGCATTTGTTATGAGAGGTACCACTGTATGTACTTTTATTATGTTGTTAGCCACCTTGGGTCCAGCTACAGAGAAAGGAGGGATGTAAGTAAGTAAATACAGTGGTACCTCACATAACAAATGTCCCACATAAAGACTGATTCACATAATAAGCACAAATTCCCATTGGGAGCGTGCTCCACTTAACAAGCCCACTACACTTAAAAATCCCCAGCCAACTGCCCTCAAGTTGCTCCATGCTGACGCTCCACACAGAGGCTGTTTTAAAGGGCTGCCGGCCAGCACGCTGCTGCCTCTACCTGCCCCCAACTTGAGGTCAGTTGCCTGGGGTTGCCAGAGACAGCTGCCCCTAAGCTCCTTATCCTCCATGCAGCCTCCTAACCATATCTACGCAGAAGCCCCATTATGTCAAATGGGACTTACTCCCAGCATGTCTTTAGGATTGCAGCCCAAGTAGACTTCCTAGGATCCTGCACATTGAATGCATGTTTTGAATTAAATTCCAGTGTTTTGTCATCCTTTTCACATCCAGTTAATATTTTTATATGATTATTTTTGGGGTTGTGGAACCAATTGTCTGAGTTTCCATTATTTCCTCTGGGAAAATCCACTTCACATAACAAGCATGCTTCCGGAACAAATTAAACTTGTTATGTGAGGCAGCACTGTAAGTCTTTCTGAAAGTTTTGTGCAGTTTCTTTCCTGACGGGAGGGAAAGGAGGGGGATGCAGTGGTTTTCAACGTGGGGGTCACAGAAAGCTGTGCGCCACCATTTTGGAATCCGCCTCTTAACACCACCATCTTGGAATGACCGGAACCTTCCCTCGCAGAAGTGATGCCATGGCTGGCATAGGAAATGCCACTGATATGACACCAGAGCTCCTGTCTACTTGGAAGTAAGTCCCACTGTGTTCAATGAGACTTACTCCTAGGAAAGCAGCCTGAGCACCCCATTCCAAGATGGCGGTGCCAAGAGGCAGATTCCAAAATGGCGGCAGCTTTCCATGATCCCCCAAGGGGGTCATGACCCCCACTTTGAGAACCACTTCCCTCCCCATTTCTCCAGAAATGAGGCACGAGGCAGTCCAAAAGCGCGCCAATCAGCTTTGCGCATGCGCACAGCTCCTCCCCTCCCGTTAAAGAAGCTGCACGAGCCAATCAGGAAGCGCGCCAATCGGTGTTGCGCATGCGTACTCCTTCATCCCAGGAATGGAACAGCGCGAGTCATAAAGCGCGCGGTAATAATTTTCGCGCTTGCGCAATGCAGGCGCGGTTAGCCACGCCCACCTCCTTTTATGGCGCTGTTGTGGGCCACGCCCACTCCTGGGAAACGGTTGGCGAGAGCCGTTGTGAGGAAGAGGAGGGGTGTGGGCGGGGGGCGCGCGCGTGTGCGCGCGGCCGTGAGGGAGGCAAGAGAGGGAGTGACCGGGCTGTGTGGAGGGGAGGCAGCAGCAGGGCAGCCAGCAGCATGGCGGCTGGGCGGGAGGCTCTGCCGCCCTCGCCAGGTCCCCGCTTCCCTGTCGCCGCCGCCGCCTGTGCTGGAGCGCCGGGCCCCGACGGCCGCCCCCCGCCGCCCCACTGACGGAGAGAGAGACCGCGACCGAGGGAGGCCGAAGGACTGAGGGAGGGCCGCCATGGAGCTCGCCAAGCCGGTCTTCCCCGCGCTGCCGCAGCCCAAGGAGGACTCTGAGGTGAGGGGACCGGCCCCGCCCCTCCAGTGGGGAGGGGAGCGCCTCGGCACTAGAGGGGGAGGGGCGCAGGTGTACCTCAAGGCCCCGCCCCTGCGGACCCCTAGCCACGCCCACTGACAGGCAGCCACGCCCACAGCAGGAGTCTGGGTGAGCCCACTTTCGGAGTGGGTGTGGCCTCCTCGCTCCGCCTCTTGCAGGGAGGTGTGGTGGGTGGGGAGGCAGGTGAGGCAGAGCCCCCCATTGGAATCCTTTGAAAAGGGCCTCCTTCTCTTTCTCGTGGCCAGGAGTTCCACAGGCAAACGGTGCTTCCATGTAGTTGTTCAGGGAAGGGGGGGACCCTTCCCACACTGCTGGTGAAGAGAGGCCCCCCCAGCAGGAAACTGTCCTTGTGGAGACAGGTGAGGCAGAGCCTCCCCTCCCCCAGAGTCCTTTGAAAAGGCCCAGCAACCTGTGAGGAGCTCAGACAGTCAAAACCAATGCAGCTCTGCCTCCCCAAATACCACCTGTGAGCACCTCACACAGCAGTGGCTCTTTCCAAAGGACTCCGGTGAGGAGGCTCTGCCTCACCTGCCTCCCCAGCAACCACTCATCTGATTGACCACTTGTGTGAGCACCTCACACAGCAATGGCTTTTTCCAAAGGACTCCTGTGAGGAGGCTCATCTGAGTGCCACTTGTGTGAGCAATTCACATAGTGATGGTCCTTTTCAAAGGACTCCGGTGAGAAGGCTCTGCCTCACCTGCCTCTCCATCAACCGCTCATTTGAATGACAACTCGTGAGCAACAGCCCTTTTCAAAGGACTCCAGTGAGGAATCTGTTTCATCTGCCTTCCCTCCAACCACTCATTTCTATTCCCTTTCTTGTATCTCCACATGCTTGGTGCCACAATCCATGTACCGCTTCCCTCAGCTGCCATTGTGAGCCGCATGCAAATGGCATTTTGCATCCTATCTTCTGCACCCACTGTGTGAGCCATTACATAGAAACCCCAAACACATCTGCAGAGCATCCTTATTATTCCTTCCTGGAGAAGATCCTTGAGGCTCTGCCACTACTCATGACCCACTCACTAGCAGTTTCCATTCTTCCTTTGTCTGAATTCCTTCTTGAATGTTTTTCTTTCCTCCTCTGATTTAGGGTGCCTGAGAAACCTTCCCTGGTGAGATGTGACTGGGCTTGCCACATGAATGGATGTTCATTCATACAGCAGTTTTATTCTGCTCTTGATTTTCTGTTAAGACCCCAAAAGGTTAAAGCACTAACCACATTAATTTGTCTGGGGGTGTACATATACAGCATATTCACTGGTTGCCTATACAGGTTTAAAGAAGTGAATTATGAAAGTAATTGAAATACATTAATACAGAACTGATTGAAATACTGTTAATTTATAGCACTGTCTGTCCTCTAGAATATTTCCTGTTGGAAGGCATATTGGAGGTAATCTTACCCAGTCCCCTGCACATTGCAGGCAACTACAGCTCCCTTGATACGAGGCAGTTCAGCTCTCTGATTGAAAGTATACAGTGAAGGAGAGGTCAGGATTGCAGGGGGAAGCTGTTCCCATTTTAGACTACTACATTTTAGTCCTAATGTCCAGCCTAAAACTAGGTACTTCCCTATAATTTAAACTCATTGGTTCTAGACTTGCCCTCACAACCTACCAAAGCAATCCCCTTCCTTTCATGTACTTATTGTATCTTCCCTTTTTTTCCACTATGTTATACAACAACAATACTTGTACATACAAAGCCCTCTGAACAATTGTTCATAGAACATGGCTTCCAGACCCCTCATCATCCTATTTGCCCTTCTCTGATCCCTTCAGCTGTTTGATGCTCTTAAATGCAGTGTCCAATACTGGATATTAGTGCCCAACTATTGATGCAGTATGAGGAACCTAAGAGGTTCCCAATTTTTGTTCTTTCCATTTATGGTCCAACATACATACTGAAGATGTATGTTGGACCACTATTAACTACTTCCTTATGGCATAGATGTCTCTGTTAATACTTTTTCAATTTCCCTTCATTTTTGCTTTTCTTCCTAGTTGTGCATTTCCAATCAATTACCATTCCTTGGGGCTTAAGAGCTTTCTTACAAGTTGTCTCTTTCAGAGCATCCTAATTTCTGCCCTCCTTTTCATAGCTCTTGGAATTATCTCACATGTAGAGCCATACCTGCTGACGTGATTTTGGCAGGTTTAATTGCCCCGGGTTCAAAAGCACAATATTCACCTACCTTTGGTCGTGCAGTATTGCCAGGACATGCTTAGATTAAATCAGCCACTGAAAATATCTCTTTTGCACCTTCTGCAGTCCTAACTACAGTCGTAGTATCTGACTTTGCAGTTAGTGATGTTGCTGCAATACCCCTTTATATTTCTGTTTACTTCCCCTCTTGTATACAGTGCAGTGTTTCCATTCTGTTCTGCAGCAGTGGCATTTGCTTAACAGCCCATCTTGGTTGTTAGCTTTTTCCACTGCAAAAAATTCACATACCCATAATCTGATAACATACTTTTGATAACACACTTTTCAGTGGAATAAAGGAAGTGGAATTATAAAAGACATTTATAATGTAGTTTTTATATAATTATAAGTTCTTACAATAAATTTCTTAAATTATATAATGTAGTTCTTATAAAGGCATATAAAACAGTAATTTCTATGTAGTTCTTCAACTCCTAAAAATCCCGTTTCATTATTTAAGGCAGATTTTTAGTTCTGACCAAGGGCACATTTGAAATTACATCTTTAAACTCATCTACAATGTGAAATTGCTGAACAGAAAGCTAAAATATTATCTTCATAACATCAAGAATCTATGGGGCGAATATATTTTTCAAGGAAGGGGTGGTGGTTCTAAGTGTCCAGTGACTATAGTTTTGAACCTGCCCTCTTTAGTAAAGGAAGTTTGTCCCTTTCTAGTAAAAAGTTCAGAAACTGTTTACCTGAATATGCTAGTGAAGTGATGCTATAAAAGCTCATGATGCAATGATCTAACTCTTTTTAACTTAATTTAGCAAGAATTGTTTTATACACTTGGGAACAGAGGCAGGCAAAGTGGAGCCTGAAGTTGGATCCAATATGCAGAAGCTTCCTTTGCCTCCTTATGACCAACCTGTCCTCAGGCCTCTCTATTCTATGGGCTTGCCACCAAGCAGCATTATTTCCAGTGGTTGTGCACGTGGGAGAAAGGTGCAGGCACATGTTAACCAACCCATGTCAGGACTGTGAGTTGAATAGTATTCATCCTGGCAAGGAAGCAGAATAGAAAGATGCAAACAAGTCAGAAAGAGGAAGATTCTATTTTTTTCCCCAAAATTCCTCCAGTTCAAGAATGTGTATTGCACACGTGTGCACATGCACATAAAATGGAAAGTGAGAAAATAGAATTTTAACATTTTGATATAGGCAGAATCAAAGATTAATAGTAATAACAAGTATTGCTTATTGGTTTTCTGAATAAAATCCATAGCCAGAAAGTGTGCTCACCCCTGTTTATACTAGAGAAGCTGAGGTTTCCAGTCAGCTGTGGGTTGTCCCTCTGACTTGGCAGGCTATAACAGCCTAAGAGTATAACATTTGTTGCTTTGCTTGCAAGTGTATCCAAGACAGGGCCTGTTGTGTGGAAGCCAGTTAAATTGATATAGCTGATCAAGTTTTGAGTTGAGGAATGCAGCCACAGTAAAAGCCTGAAGATGGGTCTGTGCCTTTGAATGCTCTTTTGGAGCCAAAGACAGAGGTGGACAAACATTTTGGAGGAGGGCCACATCGTCTCTCTAAGTTGGGGATGGGAAAAAAGAATCAACTCACACTTTAAATTCAGATAAATTTACATAAATGAATGCATTTGAGACAGAACTTACAGTGACTGAATGAATTTTACTGAGCATGAGATCTCTAATACAGGCATATCAACCACAGGAGAACTATGAACTGAACACACCTTTTGCACAGTGCAAACACATAGACCATACCCAAATCACATAGAGACATATGTTGTTTCAGAGACAGCAGGGATGTGTGTTAAAATAATGCCCAGGGAAAAGCAGAAAACATGAATTAATTAATTTGGGACAGTTATGAATGTCACAACTGGCAGTTGCAGGGCACTGTGGGCTCCAACAGTGTAGTGCTCCATGTTTCAGAAATGGAGCTCATTAAGCCATATTGGTGTTCACCAATGAATACAATATATGAGTGAATGTTCTGAAACAGCATGAGCCGTTCTTTATGTGGTCCTGGCAAGCAAATTTTTGTTTTAAAGCTTGCACTTAAAAGCTTTTTAAAAAAAATTATTTACTAAGTTTTACTCTTAGTTTTATCTGTTATAGATATTCCCTTCAGAAAGGACTATCTGAAATGTGTTGGGAACACCAAAAGAACATACCATTTTGGACAATTCTTCATTTTTTTGCTTTTTTGTGTGTTGATTACAGCATCTGTGATCTATCTTCAAACACGTTTTGTTTCCATGTTGTCAATACGTGTTGGGGATGATTAGTTGATTAACTGAATATCTGTTTGTGTAAGAATGGTAAGGCTAGGAATAATACCTTTATTATTATAAGCTTTGGACGGCAGGAAAATCTTAGTAATTTAAAGAAAATTGTCCAGTAGTCTGAGTTTATCAATTTTAATCCAGTTTGGTTTCTAATAGTCCATGCTGTGAAAGAATCCTCTACTTCGGCTGCAATTCTAAACACATTTTCCTGGGAGTAGGCACCATTGAATGCAATTGGACTTACTTCTAAGTAGACATGCTTAGGATTGCACTGTGTGTCAGACAGCTTTGGTTGATTTTGCTTCCATCTGCACAGGTTGCTCCACTGCTAGGGAGAAGGCATGTATTCATACTTGTATGTAGGCTATATGTGCCATGTTCCAATTAGGTTCAATAAAAATATAAAAAATGGCCATACAGGGAGCAGATTGTATGGACAATATGTCGGGACAGTTTATCAAATTGCCAGGGCACCAAGTTTTGTAAACAACTTCTTGCTTGTATGATGAAGATAATTGTTCAGTCTGGCTCTGACCTGGTGTAGCACCTGTATTTTTATTGCACCTGTATATATATTATATATCACCTGTATATATATTATGATTCTATTTGTGCAACCTACCCCATTTATACAGGTGTTTGATAATTACTTGGAAGTAAAACAGTATTTTACTTGGAAGTAATTTCACTGTGTCTAGCAACATTTAGGCTGTAATTCTCTCTTACTGAATGCAAACACAAACCTATTTCTTGGCCCTTTTTATTCTGCAGTAGCTACAACCCTGAAATATTGTCTCATATTCAGTACTTTGTAGTAAATGAATCTTGAAGTTATAAAATAATAAGTGATGGTATGAGGTTTGGGGGCATTGTACTTTTCTTACCAAAGATTGCTACAGGAATTTTTTTTATAGCCACAGCTGCTAGAGGACAAAACATTTGGAGTTCTCTAACACAGCATATATTATCTTGTTAGAGGAAGTGAAATTGTAAGTGTCTCCCATAGTGGAACTCTTGCCACATATCATTTCTGTAATGTTTGGATACTCCATTCACAAATCCCCTGAGCTCCATATTGAAAATTCATAGATTATTGGGAGAGACAGACACAAGAGGGCTGCAGGGGCTCCGTAGTTAGAACGCTGGATCTGCTCAGCAGGCCTGAGTACTTACAGATGGGGTGAGCTCCCATCCTTAGCCCACCTCCTGCCAAGCTAGCAGTTTGAAAGCATGCAAGTGCAAGTAGATAAATAGGGACCACTTCAGTGGGAAATGCAACATCCTGGCGACAGCCCCTGCGACAGGCCAGCCAGGTATCCCCATGTTGTGTCCATGGATTAGAGGAAACTAATCCACAACAAGTGGACACTGGCAACACACAGTATAAACACTGAAGAAGTCTGAGAGTCACAGATACAATAATTTAACTATTTGCTATGATCTTGTACACATTTCTGACTATATTCTTATTGTACTGTCAGTTTCAGACACTTAATAAAAGCATTCAACATTTATTAGAATTTGAATATATCTACCTACAGTGTCCCTATATAGTATGTAGTTAAATCTGGAAAAGCTCATCTGACCAGAATATGTACTGTCAGAAATCAATAATACTGAACTTGTCTCTTCATATGTTCCCAAGCCATTTTTAGTGCAAAAGAAAAAGCGAGTATTTGACCTGTGCTATTTACTTACTGTCATCATTCCCTTGACATTTTCCAGTGTTATAAACATGTGTGTCTATTATGTAAAAAGGTATTGCCAAAGTATACAGGAACAAAATTAAATATACAGTGGTGCCTCATATAACAACCATGCTTCCGATACAAATTAAACTTGTTATGTGAAACACTATGTGAAGAGGATTTTCCCATAGGAAATAATAGAAACTCAGACAGTTAGTTCCAGAACCTAAAAAATATTCATATAGAATATTAAGGGCACAATCCAGAGTAACTACGTGAGCACGTAAGAGACATTACGTGCACCCGTAGTTACTGCACTACCTAGTGAAAACCTATGGGAAATTCATATTGTAATCCAGAGTAACTTGTTCTTGCTCCAGAGCAAGGACTCCCCATAGTTACTCTGGATTTCAACCTTAGTGTATGTAAAAATGATGACAAAACACTGGAATTGAATTCAAAACATGCATTCAATGTGCATGAACCTATGAAATCTACTTAGGCTGCAATCCTAAAGACACTTTCTTGGGAGTAAGCCCCATTGAACACAATGGGGCTTACTTCTGGGTAGACATTGTTAGGAGGCTGCAATCAAAGACACTTTCTTCTGTAATCAAAGACACTTTCAAAGTGTCTCCCCGCTTTCTCCTTCTCTTAATCCTGAGCCTCTCTCTCCCCTGCTTCCTTCTGGCTAGCCCTGAGCTGCTGCTTCCCTCTTCTCCACTGCTGTTTTCTCCCTCTGCCCAGCGGACACTTGGCCACAGGAGGAACAGCGCGGAAGTGTTGCTTTTGCTATGGGCAGGCGCGCTAGGCAGCCCTGATGCTTTTTAAAAGAGCTGCCAGCCAGCGCGTCTGCCCCAACTGCCGAGTGTGCTTGTTAAGTGAAACAACACTTGTTATGTGAGGCAGAATCCTAGAATCCAGAATGGCTTTAAGTGAGGTGCCAAGAATTGGATACAGTACTCCAGGTGAGAACTCCAGTACTGGACACAGTATTCTGACCAAAGCAGAACCAAAACTTCTCACAACTGGAAATTCCTCAAACATAACATTGCAGCTTCTCCTTGTAGTGGCTAGGCCCTTTAGTTTGTGATGTTCTGTGGCATAGTTGAAGTGATGGAGACTGGGGAGGCCTTAGGAGACTGGGGAGACTGTCCAGTTTGGTAGTCAGTTTATACTAGAACAACTCAGCCATTCTGACACTTCTGTATGGATGCCTTTATTTGTGGTAGTGTCTAAGTAGATCACAAACAGGGACAGGTATATGATTTGACTTGGAGCACAATCCTAACCATGTCCATTCAAAAGTAAACCCCATTGTGTTCAATAAGTCGAATACTTCCAAGAAAGTGTGTTTAGGATTGCAGCCTTAGTGAAGAAAGAAATAGGCTAAAAGCAGTTGTTCTTTTACCAAGAATCTTTGCTTCCATTCAGCTTAATAAAAATATGCACTTCTTACATATGGCCTCCAGATACTGTTGCTGCATCTTAAAATATCCGTTGCTGCCAGCAAGGTGAAAACAAGTATAAGCGTCTCATTTTAATTGTAAGTAATGTTAATGAAGGATTTTGGCAGCATAATGATCCAAATGGCTGCTTGCTTAGATGGGAAAATATAGCATATAATTTCAACTTTCGGTTATTTCAACTAATGGTAATTTCAGTGAGAAGTAATTTACAGTTTAATACTAAAACAGTCTTTTAGGTGTTTGACTTTTTAATGCCATGATAAGATTTAAGAAGTTATAAACTTAAGGAGTGTATTTCAATGGCATGTTAGGGTACAATTCTAACCTAGGCTGGCAGAACCAATTGGTCTTCTTGTTCCTGTGGTGATGTAGGATGGCAAGTGCATGTTTGTGCACTGGCCAAACCCTCCCCCAAGAGTCTTATGGCATTTTTGTGAGACCACCAGGTCAGCATAGGACTTTTGCTGGGGCTTAGTCCGGCATTACTGAAGCTTAGGATTGTAGCACTTGTCCCTTAGTTTTGATGTTGTGACTGTTCAGGAAGGGTAACATCAGAGTTGCTTGATGTAGTGATACATACATACACAGTTGAACTAATTCAGATTTGTTTCCATAAATTTGGCCAAACTGGCAAACTGGGGATGTGGGTATTTTTCTGATCACTTTTTTGGCGATGCTAAGCTTACGTTCCAGTTCATTATGTACTGGGCCAGAAAGAAGTGCTTCAGAAGTAAGCTGATATATGTACCTGGCTTGGTTAATTGGAAATTAGGAAAGAATCCCTGTTTCTGAGAAATTTCTAATTTATTTGTTTTATACTCTATTGACCCACTGTTAATTTTTGTTTTTTAACATCATTCATGTCTGGCATTTTTCAAAGTGTGAGAAAACAGATCCTTGCTCTTAGGAGATTATGATGTAGAAATCTAGATGGTGTAAAGTGTAAATAGAAGACTATGTGGTTTGAGTTACATGTTGTTAGAACCTGATACTGTCCAGCTTTTCAGCACTGATGAGGCTCACAGTGCAGTCTTCTAATAAGTGAACAAAAGTTCCCTTACCTTGATGAGGCTTAGTTGAGGGGCTTCCCCACTGCAGAATGCAGCACATATCCCATTGGCACAGCTTCCTCAATACTAGAAAGGATTAGAATTAGAGTAGTAACTTAATTTATGAGCATCATTTATTCTGGAAGCATGCTTGTAATCCAAAACTCTTGTATAATCAAAATAAATTTTCCCATATGAAAAAATGGAAACTCAGACAATTTGTCCCACAGACTTAAAATATTTATATAAAAATGATTGCAATACTGCAATATAATACAAAATAATAAAGAACATACAAAATATAAAGAAAAATAAAACAAATTAACCTTTACTTGCAGTGCAATCCTAAGCATGTCTAGTCAGAAGTAAGTCCCTTTGTATTCACTAGTACTTACTCCCAGGATAGTGTGGATAGGATTGCATCCTAGGTCTCTCAGGCTGCAATCTTCCCCCTTACACAGTAGTGAGCCCCTCTGAATATAATAGGGCTGACTTTTCAATGGACATGCAAAGCTAGGTCTCTCAGCCTTCTTTCCATAGCCTCCTTTCCATTGGCGTGAGCCCCATTGACTAATAGGCTTACTTCAGAGGCTGTTCTCAGGAAAGGCTGAGCAGGTGCTGGCAGTGTCCTGAAACCAGCGGTACCCTGGCCAGGACTATTATTTTTTGCTTGTATTGCAAGACATTTATTAGAAATGTCTGCTTGTCTTACAAAATGCTCGCAATCCAGGTTACTCTCAATCCAAGGTTTTACTGTAAATCCAGAGTCTTAAATTATGGAAAATTCATTCAGTGTGCAGTGCCGGGAAGTTCTTTTAGATTAGTGATTTTCAATCTAATATTTATGGCACGCTGACCAGCCATCATCAGGTCACCCTGGGAGCTTCATGGCTAAGGGAAATAAGGGAATTTGACTCTGAATCATCCAGGTCCCAGTCCAACTCCCTAACCACTACACCAATTCCCTAACCACAGCTCACCAGTATGCCCATAGCACAGTGATTTAAAATGGCAGTTGGCACTCCTAAATGTAACTTCTATGTTGGTTTCAATCACTGCACATCTTGTTCATTGCAGGTTTAGTTTCCAACCTTAGATGCTTTTCAACTCTGCAGGATAAAAAAAACAGATGCTGTATGCTGAAGCAGTGGAGTCTTCTCAGATATGGCCCAACATTATAAGCAGCTGCTGCTCAGAGTGCCTGCTTTAAGAAGGTTTATAAAGATGTTGCCATTCAGCTGCCTTTTCAGAAATCTTCCAATGGTTGTGATTGATGGTACTGTATTCATGCCTGTATTAGGATTTAGGGCAAAAGCCATAGCAGTTACGGGTCCATGCAGTTAAATCAACCTCTAGTGTTATCTTATGGAAAGTCATCTTAACTGCTTTGGAGCAAGGGGCTTAATTTCACTTTAGGATATAGGCCTTATCTCTGCGTTTTTAAGATTTAACTTATGGTATTGTGGTTGCTGACTTTGTAAACCACTTTATTTAACATGGATTTTATTTTGCTTGTTTGAAAGCTAATAAAGAATCCTAAGGGCAACTCTACATTTTATTTAATGTATGTACCACTTTAACAGAATTCTCAAAGTAATTTACAAAAGAAAAAATGAGACTCTTGTCCCCAATTGAGGTCTAAGAGAAGTAGGCAAAAAGGAGGGGGAATGAAGTGAACCGAAGGGGACATGCAAATTACACAGCTGGAATATAAGTACACAGTTGGATAATGGGGGAGGGGATGACTGTCACTCTTATGTCCCTTCCCAAGGGAAATGGCTTCTATTGGTTGGTGTTTCAAATGTCCCATTGGGGAAAGTTATCCTTTTCTTCGCTGGAAATCGGTAACCTGGTCATGTCCTTATTGGCTGCTGCTTTTATTCCACTGGAGCTCATGTCATTCCTGGGGGAAACACCCATCTCACCAGGGAACAACCTCTATATCTGAACTATATTCCCATGTGTTCTTGGACTGAAGATGTGGGAATGAGCCCTTTTTATTACTAGAACTTCTGAGTGAACATGGGGAGGATGGCCCTACCAGTTACTTAACCTTCCTTATTTCTAGTTTGAACTTTTTTTCAGCTCATCTGTTCTACTTGCTTTTATGAATATTGTTTATGGGTACTTTTTCTCCCCTGTCTTTAGGATTGGAGCTATCCAATGAGAAGAGAGATGCAGGTATGGATGGTTTTCACACAGTGCTCATTAGTTTCTTGATGCTCATGCACAGACTTAGCAAAATCATATACTGCTTTGAGATGCCCTTGGGTAGTCTAAAACATGCTTGCACTCCTTAGTCAGGAAAAAATTAGGATTATTACGTTGGGGGTTGTCACAAAGACAGGCTTATACTACCAAGAGACTGATTCTGTGTAAATGTGTAGTTATCAGATTAGTAAAAAGGAAGTTTTGATGACTCAGGAAAATTGCTGCAGTGTTTTTGGGGAATCATGCCCTAAGTATACACCCCCCTACTTGGATTTGAGCTATGCCAGTGATTTCCAATTTTTTTCATATCATGGCACACGTAAATGAAAAACCCAGAAGTTGTACATACCAGTTATGGATTACAAGCTTTGATGGGTATGTGCAACTTCTGGGTTTTTCTTTTATTTTATTAAGATTCAGACAATTTCAAATTGCCAGATGTGGGGGTGGGGGGAGAAACGATGACCTGGATGCAGGTGTCTTGTGTACTCCCTGAGGCATCTGATGAGCCACTGAGATACAGAAAGCTGGTCTAGAAGAGCCTTTGGCCTGATCCAACGGAGGCTCTTAAGACAAGGCATTAAAACTGTCAAGGCATGCCATCAGTTGTTTTTCTTTTAACCATTGACAAGGCACACCATGCTGCAGGAAGGGGACTCAAATCCTCTAACTGCCCTTCCACAAAGTCCCAAGGCGCAACACATCTACAGACCATCCATGCTACGCACAGTGGTCAAAAATTGCTGAGCTATGCAATATCCTACTGCCAGTGATGCTTCACATTGCTTTGCTATTTGCAAATGTGCATTGCTATTTGCATTGCATGTCTATCCCACTGCTTCGCGTGCATTGTTCAGCTAACTTGGCATCCATCAGTCTTTGAAAAACTATGGTATCGTGCTCAAAGCTGACACTGCATGCAAAGCACGAAGTCCTGGGTAGATTGATATGGAGGATAGGCTGTTACCCAAGCAGCAAATCCCCCCTTCCATGCCACTGAAATAGTCCAGTGGAACGGCAGAGCTGATATGATGGGTTCCAGCTGTGTCGCAGAGCTGGGTTAAGGACAGGAGCTCACCCTGTCTTGTGGGGACCCGGGTCTTGAACCCTGGCTTACTGGTTAACAGGCACGGTGTCTTAACCACTTGCACCACCCAAGCCCTTACTGTCCAGCTAAGAGCTATTAAAAGGGTTTGAAGAACCAGCACTCCAGCCCGACTGCCATTTCACAAAATCATTGTCTACCTCAGCCAGCTGGCTGCCTTTTTTTAACACCCAGTTGCATGTCCTGAATGTAGGAGATTCCTGCTTTCTTGTCTGAGAGACTCAGGGTCAGGACCTGGGTCTGTTTCTTTCGCCAGGCTGTAGAAATGGCTGGTGGCTTATCCTATAGCTGTTGGTGCATTTGTTTGTAATGTTGAGAACAGTAGTTCAGGAAGCTGTGAGGCGCTGGTTATAGGAAACGAAGAAAAACTGAGATGTGGATTGATGGTACCTCAGCAAAGTAATCCTTCATGGTTAACGAGTAGTGCAGCCATTCTCCCAACTTGCATTTGTACACAAGAGACTTTCTAAACCAGTGTTCTGAAGTCTGGAGCATGACTTTATCAAAACTGGAGCCGTGCTTCAGGTCTCAGATTTCTCAGATCTTTTAGAGCTGATTGAGTCACATTACTGTGGCCCTAATATGAGACAGGAAGGATCTGCCTTGTGGCCAGATTTTTCTTGTTCTTCATTAGAGTGCATTAGTAATAAACTATTTTGGGGACTGGGGGAATTTTGTCTTGTCTTCTCAAACAAACATCTTTTATATTAACAGTCTGATACTTAAGTAAGTTAAATCAAATTTCTATATAACTAGTAAGCATATATGGAATTTTAGCCTTGAGTAAAATTCTAAAAATGCAAGTCTTTGAATAATAATAACAATAATGGAAACCTTTCATTGTCTCTAGATTTTATGCTGGATAATTGTTTGCTTTTAACAGCTGTGAAGCTGTCCCAGTATGGAGATGTGAGGAAATGCTTTAACTGTAGAAATTTCTGCCTGTCATGCAGTTGTTAAAGAGGGCAGGAGTCATGCCAAGGAACAAAAGTTGCAACTTTTGTGTTACTATTGCCTTGAAAGAATAGTTGTCAGACAACCAAAATGGCTCAAGGAAATATCACAAGGGAAGTGAGACCTTCCATAAGAGGACCAAACTCAAGAGAGAGGAGGTGGAAATATGGAAGTAATAGAGGAAAAACCAGAGGAGAGAGGAGGGAGTTGAATATGCAGTGAATCAGTACTGAGTTTATGGTTGTTAACATTGCACATCTGGGTTTTTTATAGGATGTTTTCATGCTGATTAGATTTTTATGGGCCTTGCCCTTTTTTATTAAGAAGAGACTGCTGCTACTTTATATTTGTGTTATTTTAAAATGCAATTTTATGGCTTTGCAAGCTGCTTTGGGTGCTCTTCAGGGAGAAAAGCAGGATACAAAACAAGTAAATAAAAAGCAAAGTGAATAATTCATCTTTCATGGGATCATGATCTTTCATTCTTTCTGCTTGGAAAGTCTCACTGTTGGTGAGACATGTTTACCACATTCCTGCTACATTCAGAACTCTGACAATTTTGAATTGCCTTGGAGTGTCAACACATTCCTAGTTTAAAATAAAATGGGTGTCTGGAGGGGGGAGCCTGAACTGGATCAGGGTGTGATAGTTCCTGGAATTTGGGAGTGGGTATTATTACCTTGGCAACTATAGCAGTAGGCTCCCTGTTGCTGAAGCCCAGTTGCACCCATGCTTTGTCCACCCAGCCACCTTTCTTCTTTGACAGAACTACCTCAGTTGTTTTAACTGCACAAGGAATAATTATGCTCTCATCATCAATTTAGTACTTTTGGCCTGAGTTTTGAACCTGAGGATAAGTAGTAGAGTTACATTTTTCATTCTTCCATGATCCTACACCAGGCTGGGGTGGGGATTTCTATAATTCTGCTTAGTATAGTGCCATTCTGAATACTGGAGAGTTTTACACCTGAGACACAATTTCAAAACTGCTTGGGTTTTTGCCACAATAATGCCAGTGTGTTTGATCTCTGTCAGCATTGCTGGTCCTAATATAATGTAACTTCTACTTTAGTTTATCTCTGTATATAGTTTATGACCTGCTAAAGCTTATGTGCATATTGAAATTTTTTTCTCTTCTCACTTCCCCTATAGGAAATTTTACCTGGCTTGTTCTTGGGCCCATATTCTTCAGCAATGAAAAGCAAGGTAGGTATATAGTTCTGAAGTTTCGTAGGTCATAAAAAGAGCCCAGCTGTACCAAGTATGTCAGTCATACCAGAAATGAATAACCCCACAAATATTGATGTAACATTGATTGTCCTTAAAGGTGTTATAGTTTTGGTAGGTCATATCTGATTTTCTGTACCATGTAACAAAGTACAGTGGCACCTCTCATAATGAGTGCCTCAAATAATGAATGTTCCACATAACGAATAAAAATTTGTGTGTGCTTTTGCCTCTCATAACAAGCATGATTCGAATAACGAGTGCCCATTGGTTGGGCACTCCCTCTCCTCCTGTCTTCATTGGCTGGGCTGAGGCACTGAGTGCCCATTGGTTGGGCACTGAGGCGGGACTTTCTCCTCCTGCCTGCAGTACATGAAGAGGAGCATCTTCAGCGCACCATCAAAGATGGCTTCTGCAGCCAGCAAACATGTGGCCAGCAGAGCCTCTGAAGCCTCCATCAGGTAGGAGGGGAAAGTCCTGCATCCCCTCTGGAGCCCCCCTCGAATAGACCTCTTCCCCTCCCCCCAGGAAGCCCCCCTGCCTGGACCCCACTACAACCACCTTCTCCCCACCATCTTCCCTGCCTGCACTTTTCCTTTTCTGTGAGTAAGCCCCAGTGGATTCAGTAGGGCTTGATTCTGAGGAGTCATCCTAGAATCTGACCCCTTTTCAGTGCAAGCAGAAGCCATTCTGCTGTTGCTGGCATCCTATGAAAAGAATCAGGCTTGCAACCTATGCACTTTCCTGTGAGTAATCTCCAGTGGATTCAGTGGGGCTTGATTCTGAGAAGACATCCAGGATCTGGCTCCTTTTCATTGCAAGCAGAAGCCATTCTCCTGCTGCTGCTGGCATCCTATCGAAAGAGTCAGGCTTGCATCCTATGTACTTTCCTGTGAGTAAGCCCCAGTAGATTGATTCTGAGGAGACAGGATAGGAACATGCTCCTCTGCTGTTGCAAGCTGCCTTTCTAGTTTGCATAGTTAGATCTCACACAGAGATAGAGGTTCCTTGTTAAAGATGCTCAAAAAGACACCAGTGACTCTTTTAGTGAAAATTAGTCACCCTTGGCCATAAAGGTTTTTCTTTTCTGTTTTACTGTACAGAATATTACAGTGTTTTATTACAGTAATTTTTATTGTAATTTTATTATATTTTACAGTAATTTTATTGTAAGTGTTTTGAATTCAATTCTTGTGTTTTGTCATCATTTTTACATACAGTTAATATTTTTATATGAATATTTTTGGGGTTGGGGAACCAATCGTCTGAGTTTCAATTGTTTCCTATGGGAAAATCCACTTCACTTAAAGAGCATGCCTCCGGAACAAATTAAGCTCTTTATGTGAGGCACCACTGTATAGTAAAGACTCATATTCTTTATATGAACTCTGATTTTACTAGACTAACCCTACAATCCAGAGTAACTA
Source organism: Cryptoblepharus egeriae (assembly GCA_030015325.1). NCBI lineage: Eukaryota > Metazoa > Chordata > Lepidosauria > Squamata > Scincidae > Cryptoblepharus > Cryptoblepharus egeriae. The sequence continues at coordinate 266,719,026 of JAREYC010000001.1, forward strand.
TGGGAAGACAGAAGAGGCACTTACTCTGGATTACTTACTCTATGGCACTTACTCTATGCATTTCCCATATGTGGCACCATAACTACATTGGTGTAAAAGGTCCTGTAGTTACTCTAACTAATTGTATAGCCTAACTAATAGCCTAAGGTCCCGTAGTTTAACTAATTGTATAGCCTAACTAATAGCCTAAGGCTACAGTCCTAAACACACTTTCCTGAGAGTAAATCCCATACAACAAAATGGAATTTACTTCTGAGTAGACATGCTTAGGATTGCACCCTAATGCTGCCATCCTCAAGACACTTCCCTGAGAATAAGACCCATTGAACACAGTGGGGCCTACTTTTGAGTAGACATGCTTAGGGTTGTGCTCTAAATCAATATAAATGTTCGAGCTGATATATTGATGAATCTCTTCTGATGAAACATCTTTTTGTTTAAATTTATTAATCCTACTAGCAAATTGTACCTGTGTTGCAGGAGTAAAATACCCCCCATTGCATCCTCTCCATGCGTGACACCCCCAGTTGCAACAGCCCCCCTCCTCGTGCCACAGCTTCCCCCCCCCCCCCCACAACTGTGGGCATTCCTATTAGCAGGTGCAGGATTTTGGGCTGAGTGTTGATCAGTCTTCAATGTAGGCCAAAAATGTGTTACACTCCTTTTCACCCCCTTAAAATTTCTAAAAATTGGTTCATAGCAAGTGGTCACATCACAGAAGGAACACCCCTCCCCAAATTTCACGCTTCTAGGTTCGGCGGTTTTGGCTGGGCATTGATGAGTCAGTGACTTTTCAGTTTTATAAATATAGTTCAACACACTCAGACTCTACAAAACTAAGTAAATGCATCATCTGCATGAAATAATCAGGCCTAGTGTGCCTGTGTTCATTGCCTGCCACAGACATCTAGCCTCAATGCCTTTAAGAAAGGATTGGACAACTTCCTAGAAGAAAGAACAGTCACAGGTTACAACCCATGAGGGGAGTGTATAGATGTGGACAACCTCAAAATGTCAGATACAGGAGAGGGCACCTGGGTGCAGGTATCTTGTGTGCTCTCTGAGGCATCTGGTGGGCTGCTGTGGGATACAGGAAGCTGGGCTAGATGTGCCTTTGGCGTGATCCAGCAGAGGCTCTTCCTATGTTCTTATTTTCTTATTGAACTTAGTAACTATTAAGCACCAATTGAAGCACTATAAGAAAAGCCCTAGTAGGTGTCCCCTAGTTCTGGTATCATGTGAAAGGGAAAAGAGCATCTCTTTGTCCACTCTGTCCATCCCTTGCATAATTTTGTAAGTCTCAGCCAAGTCTCCCCTCAAGCACCTCTTCTCTAGATGAAGAGCCCCAAACGCTGTACCTTTCCTCATACGGAAGATGTCCCAGACCAGTGGTTCTCAATCTTCCTAACGCTGTGACCCCTTTATAAGTTCCTTATATTGTGCGGACCCCCAACCATAAAATTATTTTCATTGCTACTTTATGACTGTAATTTTGCTACTGTTATGAATTGTAATGTAAATATCCGATATGCAGGATGTATTTTCATTGTGGGATTTATTTCAGAGTAGGCATGCATAGGATTGGGCCCTGAGGCTGCAATCCTATCCACTTTGCATGGGAGTAAAGGCCCCCCTGACTATAATGGGATTTATTTCAAAGTAGGCATGCATAGGATTGGGCCCTGAGACTGTCAGTCAGTCCCAGTATGCGTGCAGCTCCAGCCAGAGTCTGGCAAGCCTGACCTGGCCCCCTGCACCAGTGGTCTTTAGGCGACCCCAGGAAAGCTCTAGGCAACCCCCAAAGGGGTCCCGACCTCCACTTTGAGAAACACTGTCCCAGACCATCAATCATTGGTCACTCTCCTTTAAACCTTCTCTGTTTCCTCTATATCCTTTTCGAGATGTGGCAACCAGAGACACAGGACTCCAAATATGGCATCACCATCAATTTGTACAATAGCATCATAATTGTTCCCATTTTATTCCCTTTCTTAATGACCCCAAACATGGAATTTGCCTTCTTCTCTGCTGCTGCACATTGGGGCGACACTTTCATTGAGCTATCCTGTTTGTCTTGTCCCATCTTCTACCATTAGTGCCTTTGCACACCACTTTATGTGCACAAACCCTATTGCATGTATTTGGTTTTAAACTACCAAAGTCCTACCAATCACTTAAGTAATGTAAAACTAATGTTAAAAACACATGCTAAGAAATAGGTTCCATTGAATATGGCAGGACTTACATATGAGTAAACATGGCTAGGATCACACTGTAAATGTATGCTTTCAATGTTCTGTTCACTAATATGGCCATGCACTTTTCCCACCTTTATTGTATCAAAGGCCTTAAATTATGTTCTGTTCACTAATACTGGCCATGCAGTTTTCCCTCCTTTATTGTATCAAAGGCCTTAAATTAGTTTTCTTTTCAAATCTTGTTTTGCAGCTACCTATACTTCAGAAACATGGAATTACACATGTAATATGCATACGGCAAAACATTGAAGCAAACTTTATTAAACCAAACTTCCAGCATTTGTTTAGGTAAGAAACTGATAAAACAGTGTTATCAAAATTACAATTGTCTAAAATGTTGTTCAGTTTTAAAACAACAATATTTGACATTTGCATAGCACTTTGAATGTACAAAGATTTGAAAGGTATGGTCATGATAACAATCCTGTAGGGTAAGTAAATTTTGTTCTCATATTGCAGCTTTCTCAGTTTGAATCTCAAATATGGCAGAGGTGGCTGTAGGCGATATGATCCCTCTCAGCCTCAGCTTCCCTTGTACAACATGGGGATAATGCTTAGCTTGTAAGTTTTGTAGACAACACCAAGATAAGACATATCCCCAAAGCCCTAGACAAATGTTAAATGAAGCTTTTGATTTAGTAGATCAGAATCCTTTTTTGGCATTTGATCCAATTTAAGTACAGATGTCCCCTTCCCCATATCAGTGCAGGTTCCATTCCAAACCCTCTCCACCTGATACGGAGGCACACACCTGAATTTATAACATGTCCCCTCCTGCAGGTATCACTAAAGTGGAATTTTACTTTTGTTTTTAGTAGAAATGCTTGCACAACAAGTGTTTAGCAGTTTTCCTTAATTGAGGAGCCATATGTACAGGCAACCAGCATGCATGTTACAACAACAGTAGTTATATATTGCTTTTCCACTAAAATTTCACAAAGCATTACAGTGAGATGTAGAGGAAGCAGGATGATTGTCTACTAATTTGGCTCTTTAATTAAGGCAGTTAAACAAGAAACACTTGCAACGTAAGTGTTTCTAAATCATACAATAATGTTTAATAACTGAATCTATGGATACTGAATCTATGGAATCTATGAATAACTGAATCTATGGAATCTAAGGCCCATTAATAACTGAATCTATGGATACCAGAGCAACAGATATGGGGCCCACATGTGTCATATATTCTGACTTTTCATTACAGGACATAAGGTGACTTATGGTGCAATCCTAACCAATTTAGGCTGGCCTAGCTTAGCTGGCAAATCTTCCTGTGGTGCTGTGGAAAGATTGGTGTATGCTTGTGTACCGGCCTAATCCCCCTAGGAGTGGAGCAGAAGTTTCTTACAGAATTTTTGTGATGACCCTGGGTCAGCACAGGGCTTACGCTAGGGCTTATGCTGACCTAACTGGAGCTTAGGATTGCAGCATTAGATCTTCTCATAATTCATAGAATCATAGAGTTGGAAGGGACCTAGTAGGTCATCTAGTCCAACCCCCTGCCTGCAGCAGGAATTCCCCCTAGAGCATCCCCAACAGGTGCTCATCGAGCCTCTGCTTGAAGATCCCCAGTGAGGGAGAGTCCACCACCTCCCTTGGCAATCTGTTCCACTGCCGAACCGCCCTCACCGTCAGGAATTTTTCCGGATTTCCAGCCGGAATCTCCTTTCTTGCAGTTTGTACCCATTGGTTCTAGTTCTGCTTTCAGAAGCAGCTATGAACAAATTGGCCCCTTCCTCCATATGACAGCCATATTCCTTTGTGTTCTTTGTGTATTGGGACAAACATAAGTGGAGCAAGTGTCAAGCATTTTTGTTAACAATCCCTCCTGCTGAAAAAAGACATAGAATTTTTGAAACTGTGTTTAAGTTGCTTGGAAGCCATCAATTTGAGTTTTTGGTGCCTTTCTGGTACCTAGTCTGGAATGCTAGAGCACTTATAGGGCTTTAAAAACATCATCAATAACTTGATTTTGACTTGGAAAGGAATGGGCAGCCAGTGTAGATGCCAGAGCAAAAGCATAACAGATTCCACACACCGAACCCCAGTGGCCATCTGAACTACTGCTCTCTGCACAAACTGGAACTTCTGAACCATTTTTAGGTGTACCCCGATGTGGAGTTCATTATCGCTGTCTAACCAAGATGTCACTAGGGCACTGACAACTGTCACCATATCTGACTAATAAAGTTTGGCTACAGCCAGTTTACCAACCAGGACCCCAAAGCTGTGAGCCTGCTCTTTCAGAGGCAGTGCTACCCCATCTTGAGCAATTCTAATTCCTGCATAGCCCACTTCCAGATCAGGAGGACCTCTGAATTTAATTTCATTTTATTAGCCCCTATCCCAACCACAAGTGCTTTCAGAAAGCACTCTAGAACTTCAGCAGTTCCCTTTAAATTCTGTAAAAAAGAAAGAGAGAAAGACCTGGGTGTCATCCAATATTGGTGGGTGGCACCCCACTCCAAGTCTCTGGATAACCTTCCCCAGTGGCTTCATGTAAATGTTAAACAAGCAAAAACAAAACACTGGTTGTTCCTTGTTACCCGCTAGTGTTCTGTTCCGGAACCTCCCATGTATGAAGAAAAACAATAGAAAAATAGATTTAAAAAAACCCATTTCCAGGTTTCTTGCTCCTATTGAAAATCATGTTATGTCTCAGTATCCGCAGGAATTTGATTCTGGGACTCTGCTGATGCTAAAAAATGTGTTAAATAAAAGCCGCTTAAAAGATATAAAAAGTGTTTCCCTTTACAATTGTTTACAAACAACTTTTCTTACTGTTGTAAAGAGATAATCAACAATTAGAAATGCAAAGGACTCCCTGCCTTTGCCTGGCTCAGCTGAAAAATTGCATGATTGCTTGCATGACTGCCTTTCTAGCACAGGAGAGAAGCAGTTTGTAAAACTGTCATTTGCTGTGGCCATTCGTGTTGAGTCAAGTATGTGTACCAAAAATCCATATATAACTAGGCTAGACCTGTATATACTGCCTTTCTGGTCATTGGATTTCTCCTCTGATTTTATTCCAGTTTACATGGGTGGGCAAATTAACCCCCGAGAGTGTTTTACAAGAAACAGAGAAATTGTTTCTTTCAAGAATATCCTACATTCTGAGGTGGTTCCCTTTAAGCTGATCTCTTTGGCTGCGTTTTTTGCCTCAGCGTAGAGACTGGGCTGCAGCTGGCTTCAAGCTGGCAATCTTCAGATGATGTCTTCAGGCGGTTAACAGCGACTCAACGCTAGACCCAACTTTCTGCCCAACATATTTTATGCTCAGAAAGATGAGCCTTCCTGGCTGTCTACTTAACATGCTTATTTTGCTTGTAGGTATTTAGTCTTGGATATTGCAGATAATCCCATTGAAAATATAATAAGATTTTTCCCTATGGTAAGTGTCTTATAAGTTAAAGTGTTTAATTATCTTTTTAAAACTGCTGCGCACTTCTGTGTTAACTTCCTGCTTCTTGTTAACCTTCAAACTAGCTGCCAGCTAGCTGTCTGGCTATGCTATAGACTTGCAGGCTTATACCAACCTTTAAAAGCAAGAAATGCTTTGCACTGTAAGCCATTAAACGACATTGATGGGCAGAGAGGCTGAGTCCACTGATGACCTGTATCTGCAGATATTGGCCTGCACTACTAAGCTATAAGCAGCATTTGTAGAAATCTTTTACAGTTTTGGAAAGGGCCTGTAGTTGCCTTTAGCTATTGGGTCCTTTGCCTAATGCCTCTGAATTGAAATGCCCTTGAATTGCCCTTTGCCAGTGACATATTGCTTATATGCAGCACTTAACATTGGCACTGTTAAGCTTGTTTGGTACTGTTTGCTATTTTATGTTTATGTCTGTTTGGCTACAATAGGAAGAACTTTATCTTTGTCTTTTAGACTAAGGAGTTTATTGATGGGAGTTTACAGACTGGAGGTATGTGATTTCACTTTTCTGTAGTCTTCCTCATTTATGAGATGTCTGTTGGAAATCAATTTTTAAAATTGTGTTCATCTTCAACACTGTGTTCATCTTCAACACTCCCTCACTAACATAAACATTTTATAGGGGCATAAAACCTTTTAAAATGTTTATGCTAGTGAGGGAGTGTTGAAGATGAACACAGTGGGTTCATAGATCAGTGGCAGAATACCTGCTTTGCATGCAGAAGGTCCCAACTTCAGTCCTTGGCAGCATCTCTAGGTAGATGGAAAAAAAATCTGCCTGAAGCTCAGCATGACAGCCACAGTATTGTCAGTGTGGAGCTGGATGGGCTCTCTGGACAAGGTAGTTTCCAGTGTTCTTCATAACTTAGGAAGTAGTTTGACTTGGAAAGAGACATGGTTAAATATACAGAGTGATTGAAAAGTAATTCCCTATTTTATAATTTATAAATATTTTAAAATAGGGAGTTACTTTTCAATCACCCTGTACCTAGCGAATCAACACGAGATTATTTTTTTCAATATGGGGAATAATTTTAAATTTTTATAATGATAATACTCTCCTTGAATAATGCTTTAAGGAAGAGAAGCATACAAATACAGCAGTGTATAAGCAGTGCCTTCTTCATATAGCCTTCAAAACACAAGTTCTTTACAGAATTGGGAGTGTAGGTCCCAGCATGGCATAAGGGAAACCTTACTTTGGGATATGCAGAGAGAAGCTTTGCACTTCCCAAATTGGATCTCCTGCCTTATGCTTTTAAGTGGCTAAGATAGTTGTGATTTTATTTTTGTCCCTTTTTTGTCAGGGAGTTTGGGTTCTGTGGATAGTTTAAACAGTTCCTTGTATTTTTTCCCTTGGGCTTTATATTAAATTTTTAAAGACACTTTGCAGGTTTTATTATAGTTTGAAAGGCAGGATATACCTACTTTGTTTACTTGAATCTAATGCTCACCTTTTCCAGCCAAATTTTGTCTACAAAATCAGTGTGCATTAGATTCGATGGCACATTAGATTTGAGTAAATATCTATTTACAGTAAATATGATATTTCAGTTTTAAGTATAGGTCATTTAGTTTATTATTGTAATAAAAATGTAACATAAACCCATTGTTGTATAAAGTAGTTCAATTAGGTAATAACACAAACCTGTTGTCATATTATTATTGTCATATAACTTGTTGAATGCATTAAAATTAAATTTTGCACGCACCTTGTAGCTGCATATTACAGTCACCAGTAAATAGTTTTTAATCGCAAAGACTTAAAATCAGGGTGTGCAATAGATTAGATGGTGCATTAGCTTTGAGTAAATACAAGTAAATTAAGCAATTAAAAGGAAGAGTTTGTCTAACGAGAATGTTGGCTTACTTGTATAATGTAACTTTCCATTTTTAGGAAAAGTACTTGTCCATGGGAACGCAGGAATTTCTAGAAGGTAACAAAATTGGTCATCTGGCTTTTAACAAACAATAGGCATGACCAAACAATAGGCATGGCCACTCTAATAGCGGAATTTTTTGTGCTTTCTTTTCAGTGCTGCCTTAGTTATTGCTTATATTATGGAAACATTTGGAGTGAAGTACAGGTACAGAAATGCATTAACCAACTTCATCCCATTGTTGAGTGGTATTCATTTGGCAGGTTGAGACGTGACTAGAATTGATCACCCGAGTGATAATTTTTTAAAAATCTAGGCAAGGCAGCCACTGTACCAGATCCATTAATTAACCAGGCAGCTTACTCAAGAAGTGAGATCCGTTAGCAGAGGCTAAGCTGGAGTTTGTCCTGCTTCTATCATGGAATCACTGGACCCCTATAATCAGTTACCCATTTGTAACATGGAAAGAGGTTGCAGAGCATATAAGATGGTTCTGTGGGGAGCACTATGAGCGAGACCAGTCAAGTGGTGAGTCTGTGTCGTGATTTATCTCTATTCAATAGGACTTGCACAGTGGATATTTTTCACAAATAGTCTCTGTTCAGAGTTCAGTGCTTCAACTAGTAATTAAGTATTCAGAAAGAGGATTGGTTCCAAGCATCTTCTAGCCATAGAAGAGAAACCAGACTTTTTTGAGCCCTGTTAATTATTCATACGTTACTGGTAGTGGGCTTTTTCTCAGAAGCTAAAAGTTCTGGACATAGCTAAAACTTAGGTGGCTGACCTGCTTTAAGGAGCTCTTGAAAGTCCCTCTTGGAGATAGGGCAGAATACAGACATCACAAGAAAGTCAGGATACCCAGATGCAAACTGATATAAATCATGAAGAAAACTTGCGTTCTTTTCTTTGTGTAGGGATGCATTTACGTATGTGCAAGAAAGAAGATTCTGTATTAATCCCAATGCTGGATTTGTTCACCAACTTCAGGTAAAGTTTTTTTTTCCTTTAATAGCACAGTACTGTATTAAATTTCCTTTAATACTTTTTCCACCTCTTGGCAGTGATGAGGAGAGCATCCTTTGGCGTGCTGGGCAGTTTCAGCAAGCCATGTACAGTGAACATAACAGTACAGTAAGCCATGTACAGCAAGCCATGTACAGTGAACAGCCATGTACAGTTTCAGCAAGCCATGTACAGTGAACATAACATAATGTACAGTAAACACAACAAGTTTAATTTGTTCTGGAAGCATGTTTGTTACGTGAAACGCTCTTTATGTGAAGCGGATTTTCCCATAGGAACTAATGGAAACTCAGACGATGGGTTCCCAAAAAATATTTGTATAAAAATATTAACCGTATGTAACATAGAAAAATGATGACAAAACATTGGAATTGAATTCATAACATGCATTCAATGCGCATGATCCTATGAAGTCTACTTAGACTGCAATCCTAAAGACACTTTCCTGGGAGTAAGCCCCACTGAACACAATGGGGCTTACTTCTGGGTAGACATGGTTAGGAGGCTGCAATCCAAGATACCTTCAAAGTGTCTCCCCACTTTCTCCTTCTCTTCATCCTGAGCCTCTCTCTCCCCTGCTCCCTTCTGGGTAGCCCTGAGCTGCTTCCCTCTTCTCCACTGATGTTCTCTCCCTCTGCCCAGGAGACACCCGGCCACAGGAGGAACAGCGTGAAAGTGTTGCTTTTGCTATGGGCAGGCGCTAGGCAGCCCTGACACTTTTTAAAAGGGCTGCTGGCCAGCGCATCTGCCCCAACTGCCAATGAGTGTGTTTGTTAATTGAAACAACACTTGTTATGTGAGGCAGAATCCTAGAAAAAATTTTGCTTGTTATGTGAATCACTTGTTAAGCGAGGCACTTGTTAAGCGAGGTACCACTGTATCTGAAATGCATTGATAGTTCTTCTGATCTGAATGATGACAAATTTGCATTTCATTTGTCATTAATTTTCTTTTTCAACGATTGGTTTTAAAGTGTTTTTGACATAGCAATTTTCCTGTGTAGGAGCAGAGTCTGCTGCTCATTAGTTCAAATGTTCAAAATATTCATATTACCATAAAAATCTGATTTTTTTCATCATTTTGACTTCCATCTATCTTCAAGAGATCATACTGAATAGTGAAATATATTTCCCCATGCTTCCCATGTACTGCAAGCTTGGAGTGGCTTAACAGTAAAAAAAAAAAAGCAAGTACAGGAGTAGTCATAATTAAACTTTAACGAAAGTACAGAAAGCATCATAAAACTAACAAATCTCGCCAGTGGGAGAACAAAAGGAAAATAACATGATGCAGTCAGCTGAAAACTAAACACCTAAGAGCCAAAGAAATAGTTATTTTAACTGCTTTTGTCCATTCCCAGCCAGGGGAATTTCAAAGGGTCCTGTGCTCAGTGCTAATAAAAACCGCTTAATGGTCTTATAAAATTTCCTTTCTTATTACCAGTGTAGGTCATCAGCCTAATCAATTTCTCTTCTCCTTTGACTTCCTTCTGTATTTCATCCAAGAAGACAAAGGCTGCAATCCAGAAGTGTACTTGGGCTACCCTATCTATCGGGCGGCCCAAGTCCATGATGGGGTGGCCCAGTCATGCTAGAGAAGGTTTGGGGCAGCCTAAGGCAACAAAGGCTGCCCCAAGCCAGATGGAGCTGGGCTGCCCTAACTGGGCCAGCCTGGGCAGTTCAGGAGAGGCATGTTAGCATTGCCTAGGGCAGAGCAGTGGAAATGCTATATCCAGAGCCTGTTTCCCAGGTAGGAATTCTGTCTTCCAGCTTCTCAGAGTTCTACATCAGGAGCAGGTATAGAAATGGCTGGACCCTTAGGGGTCCATGATAAAGCTGAGTAAGAATGGCAGTGTTGACCAAAAATCTGACTTCTTTGCCAGCATGTCTGCAACCCCTGCCTCAACTTCAGGATATGGCACAACTACAGCAGCCACTAATCTGGGGATAAAGCAGGCCACTCCAACAAGCCCCTTGTTTCCACTGTAGACTGTACTGCCAGGGTGAGCATCTGTCACTGGTTTTCCAGGCCATGCCCTGGATTTTAGCCGTGTGTCCTGGGAAATATTCTCTTGTCTTCACATGCCCTTGTGAGCAGACAGCATGTAGAGCTCATCTATATATATATATATAAGAGAAATCTCACTCACTCATCACTGCCCTGCCAAAACCGGTGGGCCTAGAAGCGTGAAATTTGGGCTGGGTGTTCCTTCCGTGAGGGAGGGGTGAACTAAGAACCGGTTTTCGGAAATTCCAACGGGAAGGGGGTGAAAAGAGGCGCAACGCGTTTTCCTCCCTATACTTTGCATTGGAGAATTGATGACTCAGCAACATTCCGCCCCAACTGCTGGGCCTGAAGCATGGAATTCTGGGAGTTCCTTCTGTCACCTGAACACCCCCCAAGAACCATCTGGAGAAAGTTAACCCTTCAGGGGCTGAAAAGGGGGCAACGTGTTTCTGTCCTATACTTAACATGGGAGACTGAATAACATCCAGCCAATTTGGTGCTCAGTGCCTAGTGAACTGGGAGATGTTTTCCGGAGGAAGAGGTTGCACGGGCGAGGATGCTGCGCATGGGGGGAAGTTGCGCATGGAGGAAAGTTGCCCATGGGAGGATGATGCGCATGGGGGGAAGTTGTGCATAGGGGAAGTTGTGCATGGAGGAAGTTTCGCATGGGGGACTGATGCACATGGGGGAAGTTGCGCATGGGTGGAAGTTGCGCATGGGTGGAAGTTGCGCATGGGTGGAAGTTGTGCATGGGGGGATGATGCGCATGGGGGATGATGCGCATGGGAGGAAAGTTGCGCATGGGGGAAGTTGCTCATCGGCGGATGATGCACATGGGGAAAGTTGCGCACGGGGGAAAGTTGCGCACGGGGGAAAGTTGCGCACTGGGGAAGTTGCGCATCGGCAGATGATATGCTTGGGGAAAGTTGCGCATGAGGGGAAGTTGCGCATGGGGAAAAGTTGCGCATCGGCGGATAATGCGCATGGGGGAAAGTTGCGCATGAGGGGATGATGTGCATTGGCAGATGATGCGCATGAGGGGAAGTTGCACATGGGGGGAAGTTGCGCATCGGCGGATGATGGGCATGGGGAAAGTTGCGCATGAGGGGATGATGTGCATGGGGAAGTTGCGCATGGTGAAAGTTGCGCATGGGTGGAAGTTGCACATGGGGGGATGATGTGTATGGGGGATGATGCGCACGGGGGGTAATGCGCACAGGGGAAGTTGCACATGGGGACATGATGTGCGTGGGGTAAAGTTGCACATGGGGAAAAGTTGTGCATGGGGGAAGTTGCGCATTGAGGAAGTTGTGCATGAGGGGACATTGCACATGGGGGGATGATGCGCATGGGGGAAGTGGCACATGGGGTGTTTCTGTGCCATGGGGGGATGGCATAGGGGGAAATGTTACACCCGCAACGCGGGTACACTTTTCGCTAGTATAATTAATAAATTGTATGCAACAAATTATATGTAATAGTTTTAAATTTAATAATAAGTAATACAGTGCTTAAATTAACCACATGAAAGTGGTGCCACTGACTGGGTACCCTGGCTTCCTGACTAGATTCACCATAACTTTCTGCTCTGGATTCAGAATAGTTGGGGCAATCCAGCTAGGACACTCCTCGCTGCCCTCACTCTGGATTGCGCTGTAAGTCACATAATTTATGCCTACTTTAGCATCTTGTCTGTTTTTCATCTGTTTTAGGAATACGAAGCCATCTATTTAGCAAAGCTAACTATCCAGATGATGTCACCTCGACAACTGGAGCGATCCCTGTCTGTTTCTACAGGTGAGCAGATCAGTTTGGTTTTCTCCTCTAGTCTAAAAGCCTGGTCTCTCATGTATTTGCAGGGCTCGGAACAGTGTTGGTTTGGGAGAAAATAATCTTTGTAGACCCTGTGCAGTCACATGTAATGGAGTTAACCATGTGGAAATCTGATTTTAGAAGCTTCTAGAGCAAACTCCTGCCAGGGAGTATCTTATAAGTCCTGGTGGGAGCTAGGGCTGAATCCCCAACAGCACTGCATGATCATGGTGCTTCAGAGACCCATCAATATCTGAGTGCATTGGGGTGGGAGTGGGGCTAAAGCTAAAGCTCCCACAAGGCTCCTGGAGGCTTGCAGCTCTCTGTGAAGCATGCAAGTGGCTGCACATGTCCTCAGTTTGCTGAATGGAGCTCATGTCTGGTTTCCACAAGTGAGCTCCTTTTGGGGGTCAGGGCTCTGTGCAGCTGTACATTGGGAGTCACAAACCTTCAGGACCTTTGCAGCCCTGGTGCTTTGGGTCTCTGAAGCGTCATGCTCACTGCAGTGCTGTTGGAGATTCAGCAGCCCCAGTGAATATTGCTGAGACCCTTTGGCACTGTTATTGCTTTACCTTTATTGAAGGTGGTTAACCTAGACAGGCTTCGCTAAGTCTCCGAAGAATCTTTTTATAATAAACAGAATTGAAGAACTGACACATAACAGGTGGATCTTCCATAGTCTAGAGACACACATGGTGATGATATTCTTCATACAGAGCTACTACCTTTTATATTACATGTACTCCACGTTTTGTAGAAACTCCAAGTTTCAGCTTTTATACTACAGCAACAGTTATTTGAATGAAAAACATCTCGATGCCTATTTGAAGAGTCATTATGTCCTCATTTACAGACAGTATGAACTATAATACCAAGTTGTATTGTTTGTATTTTAGCATCTACTGTACAGCTGTAACCCACCAGCCAGGAAAGTACATAGGTTTGGGCCCATAAGGGGTGGGGGCCAGGGGGATAGCACAGCTTCTGGGGATACATGGGAGTTCCCTAGCTTACCTGAAGCTAGAGGTGGGGTTGGGGAGACTTGCAGATCCCTTTGCTATCCCCAAGCCTGGGAAATTAAGAGAAGCTCAGAAACCATTTTGGTTTCATGATCAGAAACTGTTAAGTGACTTCCAATTATTTTTCTTATTTTCAAGACTTGGGGAGTCCTGCAGATGTATCTGTGGGGATCCTCTACATGCCTCAAACCCCAACACTTTCTTCAGATAAGCCAGAAACCCCCTTTTCTCCAGAAGCAGTGCGATCCTGGTCTCCACATTGTTGCAGTCCCTCATCCCCCACAAGCACTCAACTGCTTCCCTCTTCCTAAGGTCTTTGGGAACCACTGGTCTACCTATAAATATAATTAGCTCAGGATGCCAACATTTGGGGAGGTGTGACTAAAATGAGTTCTGAACCCTTCCTTCCAAACTTGCCGTTGTAAATGATAGGGGCTTAAGGAGCCCGTTAGTGCCAAAGCAGCTCTGGTTGCTGGCCTATCCAAGTGGCTGCCTGTTTTATAGGAAGTCTGAAACGGACCCATGAAGAGGATGAAGAAATTGGCACTATGCCAGCAGCACAGAACAGTTGATGGAGAGGATGCCTGCCCTTGGTGCTTGGAGATTTAAATTCATGGCAGCTGCCAATCTCAGCAAGATGAACAACCCTTTCTAAAGAGAAAATGTGGGACGAGTCCGACTTCCTGATGCAAACCTGCCCCTCCAGTAGCACACCAGGGAACGTTTTAAGGTAGTGGACTCCTTGAACAACTAGATGGCACTGATTGTTTTACTCCTTTTTTACACTTTATAATTTTACCTGAAACCAAGACTTTGACTTGCAAAGAGGTATTATTGCAATAATGCACTTTTCATACTTGAAATTTCTTTATTTGTATTGATAAAGTTATTACTTTAAACAAGATGCGAGTTTGGGGGTGGGGGTGATTTGTTTATAAAGTTATTTGTGTAATTTATAACAAGAGTCTTTAGTAAAAAAAAACTTGCTAAAATTCAGTATGGCTTTTTGTGTTTTGTTTTCTTTACAGTGTTGCCTAACCTTAAAACCTTAGAAGTTAGAACTTTAACTAGACGGAGGAAATTGAGGATGTAGTGAGTGGGGAAAATATTTAGTAAAGGGAAGCAGAACAGAACCTGATCACTGAAGCCAAGGAACTAATTCTGAAGAGAATTAAATTACAACATATTGAGCATACGATTGCTGGGCAAGGAGTTCATTCACAGGAGAGAATGATAAATGGGGCGTTGCAGTACAAAACAGATAAGTCTTGCACAGTTTCACTGAATATTTGGTGCTGGAGGCAAATGTTTTTATGGAAATGTAGGAACATTATCTGTAATGTTGTCTATTGTATGAACAGTATTATGTCAAGCAGACTGAGGGTTCTTATTCCCACGTTTCTTTAATACATGTGTGTTCTATGTGTCACCAGTTGGAATAAGAAAGAGATGCCCAATCATCTCTCTGACACTGTTGGGAGTCAGAAAAAAGAATTCACATAAATTTACAGAAATAAATGCAGTGATGCCTTGATTTACAAGCATAATTCATTCTGGAAGCATGCTTGTAATTCAAAACACTTATAATATAAAGCAGATTTAGGAAATAATGGAAACTCAGACAATTGGAAACCACAACCAAAAATATTTATAGAAAATTAACTGGATATAAAAATGATTACAAAACACAGTAATATACAGTAATATAAAACAATAATCAAGAAACTGAACTGTACTGTACCTTTGAAAACCTTCATAGCTGGCGTGAAGGAGTTGAGAGAGAAGGATGACTTTCACTATCACTAACAGAGTCACTGCTATCCGTTGGTTCAATTTAATCTTTGTCTTTTTGTGCAACTTTAACATTCCCTTGCTGGCATTGGAACATTAATATGGCACACCTTCCAAACAAATCCCAAATACACACCTGGCTCAGGTGTTAAATCAAGGTACCATTGAATAGTAGAGACAGAACTTATGAATGAATTCAAATCAGTTGATAAAAACTTTCTGACACAGAGGGAGAACTTTCCAACCAGTTCATAAACACTTCCATACACAGAGAATATGAGTGCAGCTACTCTAGTCCTCAGAATACCTTCCAGAGAGGATTCCCTGAGGGGTATTGCTGAGGGTTGCATGGGGTTTGCCAAGGGCTGCATTTGGCCAAAATACATACCAAATGATACCAAACAAAGACACGTGGGCAATGAATATCTGCTCTATTTGAATAATGGTGATTTACTGAAGAAAGTCATAAGGAAATGATTGAATTAAATAGTTTTCAGCCTTCATAATTCAATGAATAAACCCAGAGCTTAAGCCTACATTATATGGCTGATACTCATATAAGTTTTTCCATAACAGCAATTAGTCTGTTTAATTAAAGAAGTTTAACCTTAAAAGCTTCTTGCAGACTTGCCAGCCTTTCAGATGCCTGGCACAAATCTCAGGAAAAAGCAGGCGTCTGGCAAAGGAACTCAGACTTTCTGAAACAGAATCCAGGAACGGAGTCTTTCAATGGGAGTCTAAGGAAAACACAATTCTGTAGTGAAATGTAGAGCACTGATGGGAGCAAAACAGTGGTCAATCACCAAAGTACACTTTTCATAAACTGATGAATTGGAAGTCCCTGTTGAAAAAGTTCCTATATTGAAAAGTCCCTTGGTATATCTTAAGGCTGATGAAAGAGTGAAACAACGGAAAATGTGCTGGTAGAAAGCGGAGGACACCTGTATATAAAATCAAACAGTCACTGACGCATCAACACTCAGCCAAAAACACTGGACCTAGAACCATGAAATTTTGCTTCTCTGCTGTAGGCACCAGAAAAGGGGCACAGCATGTTTACTTCCCTATATTTAACATTGAGGAGTCCCTGACTCCTGGACCTAGAAACCTAAAAATATGGGGACTGGGGAGGGTGTTCATTCCATGATGTGAACACCCACCAAGAACTAATTTTTAGAAATTTAACTCCTAAGGAGGTGGAAAAGGGGTACAACATGTTTTTGTCCCTATATGTTGAAGGTTGACCGATCAACATATCAGCCCCTGGACCTAGAAATGAAATCTGGGGAGCATATTCTTTCTGTGATTCTACTAAGAACCAATTTGATACCAGGTGATGCCTACTGCTGGTTGGTGCCCAGTGCCTGATATACGTGGTGCCTGGGAAGAATGTCTTGATGTCCAGTACTACCCCCAGCACAGTGGTTCCCCTCCCACTGATACCCAGTGCTCACTTCATGGAGGTGCCCATGGCCTGCTACCGCCTCCTGGGACCTATTAGTGACCACAGGTGCCTGCTGCATGGTGCCTGTTTCCCACTGCATGGTGCCGGCCCAATGCTTGCTACCCAATGCCTGCCATTGCCCCCTGGTATTCTCCCCAGTGCCCAGTAGTACCCACTGGTGCCTGCTACATGGTGGTAGTGTCCAATGCCCAGCGGTGCCCAGGGCTCACAAATATTCTTTAAATTTTACTCGCACAATAATGGGTAAATTTCCCTAGTGGTTATATATGGTATCTCCTCAAGTGACATTTGCAAGCTGTTATTATTCATTTAATAAGACTGGGAAAGGTGCATACTTCACAAGAGTGGCTCACTTCCTCATGTCCTCTTCTGAAATTGCTCCAGCTAACACTGCTGGTTCTGTGCACATGTGTTTATTAGGTTTAGCCCTGGAACCAACTCTGTACCCAAAGGGAGGCAATTCCAGTACAAATGACATTTCTTACACTATAAACCTCATGGCTCCATTCAAAATAAGATTTATTAAGTCTCCATTTCAATTGTACAATCTTTTTTTTTTTTAAAAAAACCCTGAATAAATAAGATGTATCTTCAAGAAATTTAAAGTACCACAACAGATGTAATGGAACACCCATCCCAGCTTACAGCCAACTTTTGAGGTTCAATAATAGTAAAGAAAATCTCACTGAACTGCAACAACCTTCACTAGATGATAATGCCCTGAAGCTGCAATACAGAAACCGCCCTCAACTTAAATTCAAACAAGAGCTAAGGAGTGGGACAGGAAGTGTTAAATTATCAAAAGGGAAAAATGAAAGATGCCAAGACTTTGGATTTGTAGCTCATGGCAGAAGACTGCACTATCAAATAATATAAATAAGAATTCCCACAGATGGCGGATCCAAGGATCTATTCCTAAAATATATTTAAAAATAAAGAAAATTTGGTTTGCATAGCCCATATATAATTTCTATCCCCCTTTACTGCATTCAGTCTAGTTTGACTGTCCAAGCTACCCCCACTTGAGAAATTTACTGTAGGTGCATTTGTATTAGCAGCAGTCAGCACTGAACCCTGAAAAGGCCTTCTTGCATATATTCCCCCAACAGGAAGTGCCCAAATCAATCTAGCCCCATTATCTTGTTTGGCTAACCAAGAAAAATAGCATACAACTTTAGAAAAATACAAGGCAAAAATTGTCAGGTAAAGATATACCTCTTTGGTTGCTTCACTTCCCATCCTTCATTCGTTCACCTACCAGCTAGCAAAAAGCATCCAAAAACATGTAGGAAAGAGTTTTTTTTTACAAGTTTCACTTTTGCCAAAGAAACCCTAAAAATCATCTGAATAATCTGAACATTTGCTAGGCTGGCTCTATGTGAAAGTATCGTTTTCAGTTTGTTTCCACAAAGAAGACCGTAGCAGAAGCTTCTCCACCAATATCCTGAGATAAAAGATTACAGCTGGAAGGTCTTTAATTGAAGAACCTTTGATACATGTAGTTTTCTTCAGACACTGAGTATCCAAATTTTTTATAGAAATCCACGTTTTTAGGCAAACATTCAAGAGTAATTTTGTAGCAATTCAGTCTCTTGCTTAGCAGAGTAAGAGTTGATGTTAATCTAAAAAGAAAAAAAAAATATGTTGTCATTTTGCCCTTTGTTTAACCAAAATCAGACAAATTTAAAAGTTATATTAAAACTAATCAACTAAAACTCCAAGCCATTGGTGATATCTTGGAGAACAAAACTAACATCCCAAAGATCTAATCCACACATAGACATCACTATCATTGTTAGTACATTGTTAGCATATATCTGTAACATTTCCCCAATGGTAACATCAAGTTTAATGTACACTATCAAGATATAGAAAAGAATGGGAACCCATTTGAAACTGGCTCATGACCAACTGTCATGAGGGATCTTGACCAACTAATGGAATTTGTCCCAATTTGAGAAAAACTGGCTTAGGCTACAATCTTTGGGCGCAATCCCGAGTAACTACGGGGAGTCCTTGCTCCGATGTAAGAACAATTTGCTCTGGATTGCAATATGAATTTTCCATAGGTTTTCACTAGGTGGTGCAGTAACTACGGGTGCACATAAAGTCTCTTACGTGCTTCCGTAGTTACTCTGGATTGTAGGACTAAACACACTTTTTAGGAATAAGACCCATTGAACACAGTTGGGCTTACTTTTGAGTAGACGTGGTTAAGATTGTTGGCAATCTGTTCCACTGCCAAACCACCCTCACCGTAAGGAATTTTTTTCCAGATACCGAACTGGAATCTCCTCTCTTGCAGTTGGTACCGACTGGTTCTAGTTCTGCTTTCAGAAGCAACTATGAACAAATGAGCCCCTTTCTCCCTATGACAGTCCTTCAGGTTTCTGAAGAGGGAAATCATCCTCAGCCTCCTCTTTTCCAGGCTGAACATCCCAAGTTCCCCCAATCTTTCCTTGTAGGGCTTCCCTTCCACCCTACTGATCATTCTTGTTGCTCTCCTCTGGAGTTGCTCCAGTTTGGCTGCATCTTTCTTCAAGTGAGGTGCCCAGAACTGAACACAGGACTCAAGGTGAGTCTCACCAATGCAGAATAAAGAGGAACTAGAACTTCTCGCGACTTGGAAGCTCCAGTCCTCTTAATGCAGCCTCAAATGGCATTTGCCTTCTTTGCAGACACATCACACTGCTGACTCATGTTCAGCTTGTGATCCACGGCGACTCCAAGATCCCGCTCACATGTTGTGCTGCCAAGCCAAATATCCCCCATTTTATACCTGTATTTTTGGTTTTTATTGCCCAAGTGCAGAACCTTCCACTTCTCCCTGTTGAAATTCATTCTGTTTGTTACAGCCCAGGATTCCAGTTTATCCAGATCCTCCTGGAGGTTCCTCTTGTCTTCTGATGTGTTTGCTACTCCTCCCAGCTTGGTGTCATCTGCAAATTTGATCAGGCTCCCCTGTATCCCTTCCTCCAAGTCATTAATGAAAATGTTAAAGAGAACCCGGCCCAAAACAGAGCCTTGGGGTACCCCACTTGAAACCGACCTCCAGGTCGACACAGACCCATTTACTGAGTGCGGCCATCGAGCCAGTTGCAGATCCACCTAACGATTGCCCCGTCTAGCCCATTTTTTTCCAACTTCCCAATTAAAATGTCATGTGGGACCTTGTCAAATGCTTTGCTGAGTCAAGATAAGTGACATCCACAGCATTGCCATGTCCAGTAAGCGCGTAACCCGATCAAAAAAGGAGATCAGATTTGTCTGGCAAGATTTATTCTTCGTAAATCCATGCTGGGTTGTTTTAATCACCGAGTACCAGCTCATCCATCATGTCTAGGTGATGCTAAATCAAGCCATTATATTTGAGACAAACACATCCCCATCCCACTCCAGTTTGTTAATTACTGAGAAACATTCTGAACACTTGAATCTCAGCATGTTTCAAATCACTACAAAATATCATGTGAGAATTACACAGATTTGTGAACAGTATTTTTCTCTGCTTAGCTACCATTTTGTGATTTGCTTGCAAACGTAGCAGGATATCAAGAGATGACAGAAAGCCAAATGTTCCAACTCTGAATACTTACAGCTTCCCTAGTTGTTTTCCACGGCACTCCCCACTCACAACCACATCTTCTATTCTCCCTCTCTGTAAAAATAGACAACACTTTTCACAACTGTTTTTCTAACCTTGTGAGAAGGTTGCATCTCACAAGAGGACTTGGTATTGAGAAAACATATTAAGGGTCACTCTACATCAGTGGTTCTCAATCTTCCTAATGCCATGATTCCTTTATAAGTTCCTCATGTGGGGACCCCCAACCATAAAATTATTTTTGTTGCTACTACATAACTGTAATTTTGCTACTGTTATGAATTGTAATGTAAATATCCGATATGCAGGATGTATTTTCATTGTTACAAATGAAATGTGTGTTCTATGCACACATTGAACACAATGGAATTTATTTCAGAGTAGGCATGCATAGGATTGGGCCCTGAGGCTGCAATCCTATCCACATTTGCATGGGAGTAAAGGCCCCCCCCCCGACGAATGGGATTTATTTCAGAGTAGGCATGCATAGGATTGGGCCCTGAGGCTGTCAGCCCCAGTGCACGTGCAGCTACAGCCGGAGCTCTGGCAAGCCTGACCTGGCCCACTGCACCAGGGGTCTTTAGGCGACCCCTAGGAAAGCTCTAGGCAACTCCCAAAGGGGTCCCGACCCCCACTTTGAGAAACACTGCTCTACATGAAACATTTTGCAGGTCAAAAAATATACCCACTTGATTTTGGGGAAAAAGCTATTCAAGCTGTTCTTGTCACTTCCACTTTATACTGACTCAGCACTTAAGACTTAGGGTGAAATCCAGAGTAACTACAGGGAGTCCTTGCTTCAGAGTAAGAACAAGTTACTCTGGATTCCAAAATGAATTTCCCATAGGTTTTCACTAGATGGTGCAGTAACTACAGGTGCACGTTATGTCTCTTACGTGCTCCCATAGTTAATCTGGATTGTGCCCTTATTAAGGCAGTAAAAGCAACATTAGATATGTATCAGATAATAAGTATCTTAGGCCATAAAGACACAACCCATACAAAGTCAAGCTTGCTTACTGTATTTACTCAAATATAACGCTCACCTTTTTCAGCTGAATTCAGTCGCCAAAATTAGGGTGCGCATTATATTTGATGTTAGAGTAAATATATTATTTTGAATATAAGTAGAGTCCACATTATATTTGATGGTGCATTATATTCGAGTAAATTCGGTATATCCTGTTAAAATCTACATTTTTTCTGGATCATAAACATAGTTTAACAGTGTAGTATTGGTATGCATACCTTTGCACACGAATGAGTAAATTTATGTTCTATGATTAAAGTTGCAGTGGCCACAATCTGTCCCACACTAGTATCTTCCACAACAGTAACATAATAGTCCCCAGAACGCTTCATGACTTCAAAGGTTTCTGTGGGAAAACAAGCAGGCAGACTCTTTACCATAGAATGATAGGGAAATCTTACATATTAAGTTTTGCTTGTAGCTCTGTCCGTATTTGCCAGCTCACATGATAACCCAGGACGTGCAGATGACTGCGAGGGGCCCAGCAAGCACAATGCAGATATATTTTCAGGTTGCTCAAGAACATTGGACAAGAGCCTCTGCCACTATACAGAGCACTACAGCTCTCCAGCAAGACCTCTGCTTCAGATGAGGATAGGCAAGGTCTTGGCACATCATGAAAAGCAGGTTTTTCTATTCCCTTTTTCCAAAGCACTAAAACAAGTGCACTTACTAGAGAACTGTTCAGGACTCACAACTCCAGTTTCAGTCAGTTGACTCAGAACTTTAAAAAAGCCTGCAATTTTAAAAAAAGAAGTTATATTTACATTTTTTCCAAAATATGTTCACTTTGCTTTTCTTCAAAAGGAACCAAAGTGGCTTACAAATTTAAATATTCCAAAATAGCATGCATATAAAAAATAGATTCAACACTAATCACCTTCCATTCTTGTGTACTTTATTTACTCAAAATATGAACTGGAAGTGGACTGTACCTCTGTTGACGTCTGTACTGCAAAGAGGTCTTAAAACTAAGCCATTGCCTGGGTCTGTAGGAGAGATGGCAGGAGAAAACGTCACGGTGTTCTGGCTCCAGTCCAGTTCCTTAAGGAGCACAGGGTCGTACATTGGGGTGTTATCGTTTTCTCTCCTTGCTGCAGGCATCATGACCACACAGGCACACTGAAACAGAATGACACAATCGCTGAATGACACAACTATCGTTCAGAAATACATCAGCACCATTTCTTATTGATAAACTCGTATTTAAGTGTATTGACCATTTTTCTCAAGTCTTTCGGACAAAGGCTTTGCATTCTGTTATTCATAGCAGCTCACAACCCATTGTTTTACATCTTTAAGCTACTTTCTGTCTTCTAGACTCAGCCTTTTTGCAATCAATTAATCAAATATCGGGCTGTCACCATACCCTGAGCTCTCTTTTTCCTCATACCTACATCATCATTGGCATCCTTCAGTCTCAAAGGACTATGGTATCATGGTCAGAAGTGGAGGTCCTAAAACAGTATCTTTTATGACTAAACAGGCCAATTCGAGAGTAGCAATCCCTTTCACACCGAGGGCAGATACAGTCAGTCCTACAAGACAACTGCAAACTTCCGCATTTCTCACCCAAATTTTCAGGTCCTTCCTCTGAGGCCTACCTTCAACAGACCCTTGTAGCGTCTGCCACCATCATCCTCCAGCAAGGCAAGAAGATGCTTGCTTCCTTGTTTGCCGTAGACAGCCCTATGGCAGAAAGCTTGACTATCTACCTGCTGTCAGAAGGAATACAGGTGCAGGAGAGCCAGACTCTTCACCAAAGCTGAACAAATGTTCCCAGAAGTTGGCCAGCAATGACGCACAAGCACCATGCCCTATATGAGCCTCTTCTAAAGCTGGCAGCACCCTCTAGGCACAGAAATTATTACTGCATTCTGATGTTGCCTTTGGTATACGCAGCAGTAGTATTCAATGTCTTCCATGCCACAACCCTAATTAATAAAGTATGAGACTAGAAACCCATCATTGATTCCTACCTTCCTAGGACTGTTATCTGCCCACCCTTCCCATCCGTTTCCCATCCCTGACACTATCTCCCAGCACTGTTCGCTGTAATATTCTTACTATAAATTTTCACTAAATTCACTTACTATATTAACTAAATACTAGAGAGAGAGCAAAAGGTGAGTGGTCAGCTTAATTTTTCTGAAAATTTATTTATTTATTTTTGAACATTTCAGCATCTTCCAGTTAGAAGTGCAAAAAGTGGTATTACACAGTAACACATACATAGCCAAGGGCACATTTTTAGGTCAGTGGGGTATTGTGTCAGCAGATGCAGCCATGTGCATGTAAGAGAACACATAGAGGTGCATTTGATATGAGAAGTGCAGAAAAGTGTCGCTATATGTTTCATTATCCTCACTGGGGAAAGAGAAAAAGTTCCCATGAAGCCCAGCAGCACTTACAAAAGCTGTGTCAGCACAATAGCGAAGAACCTGAGCAGGGACTTAGAGTGCAATCCTAACCATGTCTATTCAAAAGTAAGCCCCATTGTGTTCAATGGTTCTTACTCCCAGGAAAGTGTCTTTAGGATTGTACCCATAATCCCTGGTACCTGGAAGTACCTCTCTCCCTTCACTGGTAGTGCTCCTGAGTGGATTTTCATTCAAATAAGTTGCTAAAACCCCCACTGTTCTATAGTATGCAAGGTGATCAATCCACAGTTCCTGGCATTCCTAGTGAGAAAAAGCATATCATGAAAATTGTTTCACTCATTCCAAAAGGAAAAAAAAATCATAAGAATAATTTCCAATGTTTCTTAAAATTTCCAATTTTTCCATTAATTTTTCAAAATTTTCCAATTTTTCGCTGCTTCCGGGTCTGTCTCTTTGCTTCAGCCTGCCGAACAAGTGTCTCTTCCAGTTGGAGAAGGCCATGCTGGGTCTTTTGCCTCCACGCCTAACGATCAGAGGTCAAGGTTTCCCAGCTGTTGATGTCCATTCCCAAGGCCTTTAGATCCCTCCTGCAGATGTCTTTGTACCGCAGCTGTGGTCTCCCTCTAGGGCGCTTTCCCTGCACTAATCTATATATATAAAAGGCATCTTCATCATCACTGACTCATCAACACCCAGCCAAAACCACCGGGCCTATAAGCGTGAAATTTGATGAGGGTGTTCCTTCCATGATGGAGGGATCCACTAAGAACCAGTTTTCAGAAATTCCAACTAGAAGGGGGTGAAAAGGGGCGCAATGTGTTTTATAAAACTAATCTTCATCGTCATTGCTGACTCATCACCGCCCTGCCAAAACCGCTGGGCCTAGAAGTGTGAAATTTGGGGTGGGTGTGCCTTCCGTGACTGAGGGGTGCACTAAGAACCGGTTTTCGGAAATTCCAACCGGAAGGGGTGAAAAGGGGCGCAACACGTTTTCCTCCCTATACTTTGCATTGAGAATTGCTGACTCATCAACATTCTGTCCCAACTGCTGGGCCTGAAGCATGGAATTCTGGGAAGGATTCCTTCTGTCACCTCAATACCCACCAAGAACCCAGGTGGAGAAATTTAACCCTTCAGGGGCAGGAAAGGGGGCAAGGTGTTTCTGTCCTATACTTAACATGGGAGACTGAAAAACCTCCAGCAAATTTGGTGCTTGGTGCTTAGTGCACTGGGGGATGTTGTTTGGAGGGAGGGTTTGCACTGGGGAAGATGCTGCACATGGGTGATGTTGCGCATAGGGAGTTGATGCGCATGGGGGTTGATGCACATGGGGGGATGTTGCGCATGGGGGATGTTGCGGATTGGGGGATGATGCACATGAGGGGTTGATGCGCATGAGGGGATGTTGTGCATGGGGAGATGTTGTGCATGTGGGGTTGATGCACATGGGGGGTTGATGCGCACAGGGGGATGTTGCACATGGGGGATGTTGAGCTTCGGGGATGATGCACATGAGGGGTTGATGCGCATGAAGGGTTGATGCGCATGGGGAGATGTTGCTCATGGGGGGTGGATGCGCATGGGGGGATGTTGCGCTTCGGGGATGATGCGCATGGGGAGATGTTGCGCATGGGGGATGTTGCGCATGGGGGGATGAACATGGGGACTTTGCGCATGCGGGTTGTTGTTCATGCGGGTCTGATGTACATAGGGGGAATGATGCACATGGGGTGCATGAACATTGGGGATGTTTTATGGGTGTTGAGGCGCGTGGGGGATTGATGCGCAGTGGGGGGATGGCACACGGGGGAATTTTACTCCCGCAACGCGGGTACGCTTTTTGCTAGTTCTCCATATAGGAGATCTTTTGGAATCCGACCATCAGCCATTCTCACGACGTGCCCACGCCAGCGTAGACGCCGGTGTTTCAGAAATGTGAACATGCTAGAGATTCCAGCATGTTCCAAGACTGCGTCGTTTGAAACCAGGTGATGCCAAGAATACGTCGGAGACAGCGCATATGGAAGGTGTTCAGCTTCCTCTCCTGCCATGCATAAAGGGTCCAAGACTCACTGCAGTACAAGAGTGTACTCAGGACACAAGCTCTATAGACCTGGATCTTTGTATGTTCCGTCAGCTTCTTATTAAGCCATACTCTCTTTGTAAGCTTGGAGAACGTGGTGCCCAAGGTAAGTACTCAGCAAAAGAAAACCAGCACAAAAGCTCATCTTCACTGCTTGCTGTGGGGTAGAAAGGGAGGGTTTGACATGGGGCAGCTACTGCTTTTCTTCCTTCAGTTATATCAGAAAACTGATTCTGAAACCTTTATTGGTATACAAAACAATGCAATTGACATCCATGTAGATGTGTATGTATACAAGAATAGATTCACAAATCATGTATATGCTTAGCTAAGTTGGATAATTAATTAAAAACATTATATCTGGCTCCCTGATGTTCCCCTTCTCATGGAGAGGAGCCTTGATGGTGTGCTGCTTGTTTTTTTCTGGATAACAGATGCGTCATTACTTGTAACTCTGATCTACAAGCAGAAGGCAGTATTGGGTTAAGTAACCAGCCACACACATTTTGATTTAGCACATGGTGCAAATATAAAATTGTACAAGCCAATGACAGACACCACATGATAATTGCACAGTTGCCTGGGACCTCC
The DNA here is from genome assembly GCA_030015325.1 of Cryptoblepharus egeriae. Classification (NCBI taxonomy): domain Eukaryota; kingdom Metazoa; phylum Chordata; class Lepidosauria; order Squamata; family Scincidae; genus Cryptoblepharus; species Cryptoblepharus egeriae. The sequence continues at coordinate 266,745,409 of JAREYC010000001.1, forward strand.
TGTGACGCAAGAAAAGGTCAACATAACTAACATAGTATTTACTTTTTGATCAGGCAACTTCTCTGAGATAAAAATTACCAGGATCTGAGGTTAAGCAAACATTCCAAGTTCAGTAGAAAAGTTTAGATGAAGGCCCAATTGGTTTTTACCAATGATTTTCAACCACTCTGCTGTGGTACATTGGAGTGCCACAGATGATGAGTTTCAGGAGGGTTATTTACAGTAGGGCCATTGGGAGATGCGAATCCCTTACAACAGCAGCATGATATGCCTTGTCTGCTGTTAAATATGGATGGGATGCACATTTTTCAAATAGGTGCTCCTCTTTTATTTAGCAGAGAGGAGAGTGACTTGTCCTCCTCACCCAGGCAAGTCTATTCTAGTGGCTTCTGCTGGTGTTCTTCTGCATCTTTTTTAAATTGTGATCCCTTTTGGAACAGGGAGCCATTAGTAATTATTTTGTTTTCTTTATAAGCTGGTTTATGTTCTTAAAAAACATACTAAATAATTTTAGCACCTTGCCAGCATTCCATGACCATAAAGCAGGCCTCCATCAGTCTTGGAAGACTATAGTATCGTGCTCGGCGCTGCATACGCTGCATGCGGAGCACGAAAGCCTGGGTTGGATTGTTATGGAGTTTAGGCTGTTACCCAAGCAGCAAATCCCCCCTCTCCACACCAATGAATTAGTCCAATGGAAAGGCAGAGCCAGTACGACTGGATCCAGCTGGCATCGCAGAGCTGGGCTAAGGACAGGAGCTCACCCTGTCTTGTGGGGCCGCCCTGGGTCTCGAACCCAGGCCTGCTGGTTAACCGGCAGTGTCTTAACTGCTTGCGCCACCCACAGCCCTTCCATGACCATAAGGAAGGCAAATATTTTGGCCACATCATGAGAAGGGAGGACTCTTTAGAAGAGACTCTGAAGTCTCTTCTGGGAAAAACTGGGAAGCTGGGAAAAACTGAAGGCAAAAGGAGGAGGGGCAGCAGAGGATGAGGTGGTTAGATAGTGTCACAGAGGCTGTGAACATGAATTTGGACAGACTTCAGAATTAGTGCAGGACAGGGGGGACCTTGCATGCTGCAGTCCATGTGGTCACGAAGAGTTGGGCATGACTTAACGAAACAGTATGCTATGAGATGAAAAAGTTTGAAAAATGAACCACCACAAAATATTTTGTTTCCACATTGTACATATGACAGTCCATTCATGTGAAATTCCCAGGGAGGAGGAAAAAAGAAGGCAAGCAAGGAGGACAGTGAGAACAGGCTTTCCTGGTCAGCTACCTCACCTCACCTCGTCAGTGGCCTCACCACTGCTACTATGGTAGAGTTTCCAATATTTCATCCCTTTCTTTCATCCCTGCTGTCATCTGCTGTCACCTGGTTTTCCTGAGAGCCAAGAGTCCTCAAGAACTCAAGTTACACATCTGTTCTTTTAAGGGGAGTGCAAACCTGCTCAGAGAGAATAAGTGATTGAGGCTGTAACCCTAATCCCAGTTAGGCCAGCATAAGTCCCGGCACAAGTCCTGTGCAGGTCTGGGAATGTCACAAAAGTGCCATAAGGCACTTCTGTGCCACTTCCGGGGGGTTTAGGCCAATGCACAGACATGCTTCAGCCTTCCCACACCACTGTGCGAACAGGAAGCAGGTGAGATGTGCTGGCCTAAATTGGATGTTGTCCATATATTGATGGCACCTTGCTTCAAACCACTGGATGATCTGCCCCAGCAGTTTCATATAGCAGGGGATAGGATAGACCCCTGAGGCACCCCATACTGTAAAAGCAAGGATGCTGAGCAAGTGTTTCCCAGAATAATCTCTACTCCTGCTAGGAGTCACATTTTTAGAAGGTGCTCCTCTTTGATTTAGTAGGTGAGGAGTAACTGATTTAACCCCAGCAGTGTTTTCAGCAGCTGACTGCTGGTGTTCTTTTGCATCTTCTTAGTAAGCCCTTTGGGACAGGGAGACTTAGTTGTTGCATTTCCTGAAAATTTCCTGTTTCCCCCTGAAATGAAGTCATGACCCCCAAGGGGGTCCTAGCCTCCCACCCACTTTGTAGACCACTGCTCTAAGGGCCTCAGAGCTCCTCCTGGATACAGCTGGAAGGTGTTTCTGGTCACGTCCAATAAGTCAGGTGGGGCCTTCAACACAGGTCCAGCACCTGCAACGATTAAAATCTACAGGTGCCAAACCTGGAGATAAAGAAGTCTCACCCTTAGTGATGCAGTCACACTTTCCAGAACTTTCCCCTTCTGTTGCAGGACATACAAGCATCCTGGTTCTGAACTGAACACTGCAGCTGATGCAAAGCTTCAAAAGTCAAGGAAATGTTTAATGAAAGGTGGAGACAGCAAACAAGGAAACAGAGGAGGAGGCATTCCAGCTGCTCCACTCACTAGAGACACGTGTCAAAAAAAAGTCTGAAAAAATCAGGAGGGGCAGGCGCATGGAAACTGCCACCAAGTGCATGAAACTTGGGTTTGGGTGTTATGTCTTTCATAGCAGTTCAGGTGATCTGCCCTCTGCAGAAGGACAGAGGACAGAAGTACTGGGTTCAAACCCCTTTTTAGCCATGAAGTTTCCTGCGTGACCTTGGTCAGTCATTCACTCGCAGCCTCTTCAGACAACAGGACTGTTTTGAGGAGGAAGGATAAAAGCTTTATAAGCCACCTTAGCCATTTGCATTAACTTTGGAAAGGCGGGGTATAAATCCAGTAAATACACCTGCTCAGGTACAACCTCTCCCCTGTACCTTTGGTGGGTAGTTAAACTACCATCCTGTAGATCAGTGGTACTGAAACATTTCAGCCCAGGACCCCCTTTCAGACTTACTGGGATGTGACATCATGGAGACGCCAGAGCTCTTCCATGTCTACTTGGAAATAATTCTGAAACTTACTTCCAGGAAAACCCAGTGTCAAATTCCAAGATGGCGGATCCCACCCTCTCGCAACCACCCAAGGGGGTCCCGTCCCCAGCTCTGAATACTACTGCTGTACATAGCAAGCCCAGTGCTTCTGCAATACAGCCGAAGTCATCTGACCCATAGCTCAGCACACACAGCGTTAGTTCCAATCCTTGGGCAAGATCGTTTCAGAAAAATATACACATCCTTTAATATGGTGTTCTTGTAATGTGGGTTGAGATCCCATTATGGGATCAGTCATCATACTTTGTGATAGCCCATATGGGTTAGATGAGATCTCATACTTTATTTGGGTTACAAAAAAGTTGGAGACCATTGCTATAGGAAGCAACGGCTGGCTGTTCATGTGGTCTCTGTGCGGGCACCACATGGGATTGATGCCTGCCTATACCCACAGCATGGAAAATTCTGTAACCGACAGCCTCCCAGCCTCTGTGCCCCAGGCCTGACTAAATGGCACTCTGCTTTTGATTCCAGGCATAGTTGTTGCTTTCTACCATCACCTTTTCCCACTAGGTGCCAAACCAGTCTTAGGGGAATGCGTTTACTGCAACCTGCTTTTGGGGGTGGGGGGCTGAATTGGAGCAGCAGGTGGTTCTTCCAGTTCCTGACAGCCTGCAAGGGCAACAGTATGGGCTTCCTTGCATACACTTCCCTTCGGAACGTATGTCCTAAAAACAGGCCTCCCATATAGAGTTGCCATAATTCTTTTCCACAAAACCAGGACATGACCCCCTGTCAAACTTGCCAGCGCAATCCCTGAAAACTGGGACAGTGCTGGTTTTGGGGGAACATATGGCAACCCTGCTCCCATAAGTGGTTGGTGATGATAATGTATCACCACCAACTACCTATGGATGCCATGATTTGTGCATAGCAAGACAAGCATCTGGCTTGCTGGAGTTGCATGGACAAGAGCCACAGCGAAGCATGCAGAGTGGGGGGGGGGAGCATGCAAGCATCCCACATTGGGCCCCTCCAGTTCAGGGGCTGCCCAGACCAGTGCACCCACTACAAACACAGCAGCACTCCACTTAGTTGGAGTAAATGTCCACACACATACCTTCCTGGTATGTAAAGTATGTGCACTGATTGCGGGTTCACACATTGCATGGCCTCAAAGTCAGGTTTCCCATGACAGGTAATCACAGGCAAGCCTGGCACAACTCTGAGCACCCACAGTTACCTTACCTGACTTCGGATTACCTGTGAAGAACCACATACAGAGCCGATGCTGCAAAGATCTGTACTCATGTTTATGCACACGCGTGTGTGTGGCGGTGGCAAAAGTGGCATTTTCAACCATTTTAAGGCATGTGGGTACAAAAGGGGGGGTTTTCCATAGGTGGGTGGTGCAGCTAGAGCACTATGCACAAAGCACTATGTTTTGGAGGGAGCCTTGCCATGGGGCTCCCTCCAGAAATTATCGCTCTGTCCTCCCTTGATATTCCACTGCTGCAGGAACCCCCCCCCCCACAGATGTGGGTTGGGGGACCCCCCCTTACAAACTGGATTGGGAGAATGCCCTCAAAAGGTGTGGGATAGGGGACATCACACCCCAAGCTGTGTCTGTGGGGGGGAGGGGGAGACCCCCACCCAAGCTGTGTCTGTGGGGGGGGAGGGGGAGACCCCCACCCAAGCTGTGTCTGTGGGGGGGGGAGGGGGAGACCCCCACCCAAGCTGTGTCTGTGGGGGGGGGAGGGGGAGACCCCCACCCAAGCTGTGTCTGTGGGGGGGGAGGGGGAGACCCCCACCCAAGCTGTGTCTGTGGGGGGGAGGGGGAGACCCCCACCCAAGCTGTGTCTGTGGGGGGGAGGGGGAGACCCCCACCCAAGCTGTGTCTGTGGGGGGAGACCCTCCGGCTGAGTCCTTGAGGCAGCCCCCGGCCTACTTTGCAGGGCTGTTGTGCCCCCTGAGCCAGAAAGGCCTGAGGCAGGCAGTGCAGGCCTGGAGGAGAAGCGAGGAGGGCACTCTGCACATGGACAGGAGCACTCTCGCCTCACTCCTCCACAGTGCCCCCTCACCGAGGGGCCCAGCCCTTGTGCTCTCCCAGCCAGCCAGCCAGTCATTCACTCACCTGCCGCTCCCTCAGCAGAGCCTCGCGCTCTCCTCTCGGCGGCTCGAGAGGAGCCACTCTCCTCCGTCCACTGCGCATGCGCTAACCCATAGCGGGCGGCGCTTGACTGACGTGGAGCACGCGAGGCTTCTTAGTTCGCAGCCAATCAGAAAACACCTTCATTAATCTTCCGCCCACTGTCTTTAGCCACGCCCCTCGCCTGGACTGCTCGACCTGGCTTTCCATTGCGCATGCGCATGATTCTGAGCGGGGGAGTGTCGCCTCTACGGGGCTGCGCATGCGCATTGCGCTTCTTTGCATGCGTATCCCTGTGGGCGTGGCTTCCCTGCAGGGGGTGGAGCCTCCTTGCAATGTGGGCGGGGCTGCTACATCTCCTGGATAGACTGCTCCTGGTTGTGGAGGTTTGGAAAAAAAGTTTGGAAAAACTTTTGTCTGCTTTGCAGAAGGAAAAGGAAGGAAAATGTAGGACATAAAATAAAAATATTTTTATAATTAAAATAAATAAATATTAAAATAAATTAAAATTTTTTATTATTAAAATAAATTAAAATTTTTATTATTAAAATAAATAAATAATTATTAAAATAAATTAAAATTTTTATTATTAAAATAAATAAATAATTATTAAAATAAATTAAAATTTTTATTATTAAAATAAATGCTGCCTCTAACTGCCCCCAAGTGCTTCCACCTTAAACCTCCAGCAGCAGCCCAGGTAAGCCTCCCAGGACAGTGTCTTTCATTGCAGTCTCTTAACTATGTCTACTCAGAAGTAAGCTCCACTGTGTTCAATGGGGCTCACTCCCAGGAACGTTTCTTTAGGATTGCAGCCTAACCTAGACTTCATAGGATTCTGCACACTGAATGCATGTTTTGAATTCAGTTCCAGTGTTTTGTCATCATTTTTACATCCAGTTAATATTTAGGGGGGTTGTGGAACCAATCATCTGAGTTTCCATTATTTTCTATGGAAAAATCTGCTTCACTTAAAGAGCAGGCCTCTGGAACAAATTAAGATCTTTATGCGAGGCACCGCTGTATAGGATACACATTATATTTGCATAATGTTGCAGATTGAACTTGAGTAAATATGGTATTTCTTTACCCAGCATGTGATTAGACTCAATAAGGGCCAATTTGGCCAAGAACTGAGAGATTGATGAGACTAGAAGGCAGATGGAATTTTTGGTCCCTTTATTTTTAAGGGAAAGAATTTTATTGTTTGGGTTTTTTAAAAAAAATAATTTTTTTAATTTTAATTTTTTTAATTTTTTTTAATTTTAATTTTTTTAATTTTTTTTAATTTAAAAAATTATTTTTTTAATTTAAATTTAATAAAATAAATTTTATTCTTAAGGGTATAAAAGGGTCACCCTTGGGACAAAGCATTCCTAACTTCATAATGTTATTGACTGGCAAGCGTCCAGTGCGACTGTGCTGGGAAACACAGAGGCTTCTGTCCTGTCCAGTTGTGGCTGGTCAGTGGTTGCCCACTTTTCTCAGCAAAGGGCTGAAGTTGCACTTTGCAGGGAGTATTTGGGTCACAGCTTGGCTCCCAGACTCAGTCCTAGGATCCAAACATGGCATGGCTCCGACTTCTGGTTTACAACAGGATGTGGTGATACATCTAGCCTGGATGCCTTTAATGGGGACTGGACAAATTTCTGGGAAAAAAGTCCACCACGGATTACAAGCCGAGATGAGTTATGTCCTTATAAGTGGTCTGTGCAACTCCCTGCCACATGTACTGTACTTGATGGCATCTGGCCTGGATGCCTTTAATGAGAGCTGGATTAATTTCTGGAGGAAAAATTCACGAAAGGTTACAAGCCATGATGGGTATATATATAACCTCCATATTATAGGTTGCCAGCACAATCCTTACCATGTCTACTCAGAAGCAGGTCACATTGTGTTCAATGGGTCAATTGCAGCTGTAGGCTACCCCAAACTGCCAGATGCAGGGGGGCACCTGGATGCAGCTGTGATGTGCGCTCCCTGAAGCGTCTGTGAGATACAGGAAGCTGGACTAGGCGGGTCTTTGGCTGAGCCTATCATTTTTGACTAATGGGCATGATAGATGATTGTAAAAGTGGACACCAGTGCTAAAGTTTGGGAAACACTAATCTACAGGGGTGGGCACTTACTAATAAACACTTACCGGTTCAGGTCTACTCACCCAAACCGGATCTTCCAATTTCCCTGCCCCTGGCGAACCGCCAGCGGCAGGGAAACCCAAAAAGGGAGCAGACCGGTTCGTACCGGCCGCCATCTTTGTTTTAGTGCGCACTGCACAAGCGCAGTGCAAAGCTAGCACACCAGTTGGCCAGCTGACCAGCCAGCCAGGGGGCTCAGAGTCCCCCAGCCAGCCTTTCCCGGCCGGGGGGGCTCAGAGTCCCCTGCGCGCCCTCCGCGCGCCTCCAGCCAGCCTTCCCCGGCCGGCCAGGAGAAGCCCCATTCTATGCAGGTCTACTCTGAAGTAAGTCCCAGTATAGTCAATGGAACTTACTCCAAGGAAAGTGTGGAGAGGACTGCAGCCTTAGAACCCCATCCTAAGCAGGTCTACTCTGAAGTAAGTCCCAGTATAGTCAATGGGACTTACTCCAAGGCCAGTGTGGAGAGGACTGCAGCCTCATAACCCCATCCTATGCAGGTCTACTCTGAAGTAAGCCCCAGTATAGTCAATGGGTCTTACTCCCAGGCCAGTGTGGAGAGGACTGCAGCCTTAGAACCCCATCCTAAGCAGGTCTACTCTGAAGTAAGTCCCAGTATAGTCAATGGGACTTACTCCAAGGCCAGTGTGGAGAGGACTGCAGCCTCAGAGCCCCATTCTATGCAGGTCTACTCTGAAGTAAGTAATTTTATTTTTTTATTTTTTATTTTTAAATTAAAAACCTCCCTGGCCCCGCCCCTGACCCCACCCACCTCCAGAGAACCGGTTCTTGGGCCAGGCCGGGCCCACCACTGAAATACCAAACAATAGACTGAGTGTGCATTCCTGCTGGTCTTGGAGGACATTTCAGTGCTTTGCGATCCCATTAATTAACTGTGGTGTCTTGGGTTGGTTGGCCAAGTTAAGGCTGGGGGGACACAAAAATGTTGGATCAGGACAGAGGTCCATCAAGTCCTGCTTCCTGTGTCCCACCAGATGCCTCTGGGAGCAGACAAGACAAACAGGACACAATCCTATGCATTTCTACTCTGAAGTAAATCCCATTGTGTTGAATGGGGCCTACTCCCAGGAAAGTGTGGATAGAATTGAACCCTTCGACTTGCATCCTGGTGTCCACCTGGGCATCTGACACTCTAAGGTAGCCTATATCAAAAATAAGGAGGTTGCACATACCCATGATGGACCTTTCCTCCAGAACCACTGAGTGGTTCCACACCTTGGTTGACAGAGCCCGTGGTGATGCTGACGGGTGATGCTGGCTGGAGGATAACTGTTCCCACAGGGTGCCACAGGGTTGTTTTGTTGCTCATGCTCTGCAACATATGATGTCCACAGAGCTCTCCTCATGCATTGCCTCATGTATTGCCTTTTAAAGTCATTTAATTCTTTGGCATCACTACAATTTATGACCACAAGTTCCATAAAATAAAGCTCCACTGCTGTGAGGAAGCCTCTCCTTTTGTCAGTACCGAATCTCTTGCCAACTGAACGGCCCTGATAGTGGGCATCGCTTGGGTAGCCGCCTTGGGTATCCTTTTAGGTACAAAGGCAGGATATAAATCTAACAAATAATAATAATGTAGTGAGAAAACAGAGGGAAGGGGGGTCAGATTCCTCTGGGGGAACGCAGAATGGTTATGCGTGGAGATCATCCCGGTGGATCATGACCCTGGAAACTAACCAGGTTGCTCAAGGCTTGAACTTCTGAGGCTACATCTTCATTGACTCAACTGAGAACAACCACGTTAAGGATAAAATGAACTTTTTCCCAATGACTCATTTATCTAGCCATGTCATTTTCATATTATTTCTCCATTCTAATGACTCATCTTCCATTACTATGGAGCCCTCTAAAATGATTTGGATTCTGATGCAGATGACATTTGAGGGTGGAAAAGTCACCCATAATACTCATATTTGTAGGGGGCACACCCAAAGAGTCGCTCTCTGTGCCAGCCTGCCCTGGCTTTGTACACAGGATTTGTACACAGAATTCTCAACCATAGAAACTATCTATAAAGAGCACTTTGTTTGTTTGTTTGTTTGTTTGTTTGTTTGTTTGTGCTGTGATTTTCAACATTTTTCATCTCATGGCACACCAACCAGGTGCCAAAATTGTCAAGGCACACCATCGATATTTGGAAAAAGTGACAAGACACACCATACTGCTGGTGGGAGATTCAGTTCCTCAATAACCCCATTAATAATGGATGTATATTAATAAATGAATAAACAAACAAATAAATAAATAGTCCAAACTCCCATGGCACACCTGCGGACCATTCACGGCACACCAGTGTGCCACTGCACACTGGTTGAAAATCACTGATTTCGTTGTACCCCACCTTTCTCCACAAGGCAGCTAACATAATAAATGCATAATACAAGTATAGTCAACATATAATTAAAATTTTAAAATATTTAAAAAATATTTTTAAAACGTTATGACTTGACTGCCCGATGGAGAAAATAGCGTGGCCTGTTTTGCTCCCTGAGACAGCACATGATACAGCCTGTAGGTAGCCGTGAAAATGTACAGCACTGATGTTGAGATGCCATTTCTAAGATGCCGGAGAATCTTCTTGGTCAAAATGTTGGCACCTCTAGTTCCTTTGGTACTTGTTGGTTGCAAAGAAACTTGGGGAGTGGAATTAGAAAGGAAGGTGGCATGATCTATGGCTAGGCATGGAAGAGAAGGTGCGGCGCGTTGCTCCAGGTAGTAGTGGCTGTGACTGGGTTGGAAGCAGGTTTGGTGTGATTGGCAGGGCTGGCCACAGGTTTGAGAGGAGAGTTCTTGGCCAGAGAATTACCACCCGGAGAGCCTTGCAAGGCCTCTGTTGTGCTCCACAGATCCACACTCATTCTGGCTTCATCCTGGTAAAAGGATGCTTGGCACATGAGGCCAATCTCTGACTCCAGCCCTCCTAGAAGATGCAAGTGAGGATGGAAGCGGTGGAGAAGGGATCCAAGCTGGAGCCACTGGTGGCTTGTCCATCAGAAGCAGAGTATGATTTTCACTTCCCAGTTCTCGGCCACAGCCCTTGACCATTCTTGGTAGGGCTGGACACTCATCCTAAAGTCATAGCCATGGGGATGGGAAAGAGGGCTGGACGCCCACTCATCAACGCTGCCTTCTGAGTCAGTAGTTCAGTATGGGGTGGGGTGATTGAGTGGAAGGGAAGAGGGACCAAGCGATGCTTGTATTCGAAACACCCCATTTTGTGGGGGAGGAGAACCTCACCCATCATATATGTTTACATATTGTTTTGGAGACCAGTTTCCAGAGCGCGTGTCCTTGGTGGCTTGGGTTGGCTGCTTCTCCAGGACCATGTTCTTATTTTGAAACAGACGTCCTTCAACGTGAAGTCTTTGTGCAGCTCTTGGTGAAGATCAACAGGAATCAGGGGTGCTGGTTTCTCTTTGCTTGCCTCCCCCCTGCCTGATTCCCAAAGTCTGCCACTGGGCAGATTCCCACACTGGAGAATACTGGTTTTTTAAACTATATTTGCAATTCTGATGTATTAGAAACCTCAGACGCCTCAAGCAACTGCTCTTTCCTGTAATACTCCATTCCCAGGAGCCCCATTCTTCCCAAATGCTCCTAGTTTACTCAACCCCAGCCCCAGGGTGACCAGATGCCAAATGCCAAATTCCTGAACCCCAAGGCCAAAATTCCTACCCACTTAAAAATTGTAGGACACCCCAAGAATGTAAGACAAAATGTAGGGCATGTTAAAATAAGCTAAAACACTCATCTTGCATTCCTGTACTTAATTTCAACACTATTTTATAGTACTTCTTTTTAAATTGAAAACTTCTTTGCAAGACCTGTTTTCACTGACAATGCACATGTAAGTGGTTCAAAGCAGACACTCAGGGTGACCAGATGCCATAACCAAAAAAGAGAACAAGGCCCCCCCCCAAAATGTAGGACATCCAAGCAAAATGTAGGGCATGACAAAATAAGCACCCATAGAGCTCAATGCATATTTTTGATTTTTAGTTTTTTGGCCATAATTTTTGCTAGGAAGGAGGTATTTCAAAACTGATTTTTGCATTGAATTCTGCTCTTCAATACGAATCCAAAGACATATGACATGATGGGGTACTGCATTCCATTGTGAAGTTCCAAAATGAAGTCAAAATGTAGGACAATGAAGCCAAATTGGAGGACACCAGGACAGAAGGCTCAAAATCCAGACAAATCTGGGAATTTCCTGTCATATGGTTACCCTGTGCCAACCCTGTTCAGAGTTATTCTGCATACCAGAAGGGAGCCATATTTGTGGATCTCATCCATGATGAAGGCATCGCTTTAATGCAATGGGCATATGGGGAAGACCTGAGCCATTCACTGATGACCCAAGTGCTGCCCAATCCATGCCTGTGAGGCCAACACAGCCACACTCTACAAGCCAACATGCAACATTTCTTTTAGATGGAAAATAATTGCACTTTCCCAGCAATAAGAGATTGTGCATTTGGGTGCTGGAAAAATGTGACCTCCCGCCAAGAAGTGTGGTTTTCTAGAAGGAAACTGTCTGGATCCCCAGGAATACATCAACAACTATGCATTCGGCTCTCTGGGCAGCAGAGTAGAGTTCGGTGCCAACCGTGGTGACTTCTGCCAGGAGCATCCACGTGGCGCACTGTGCTTCACAAGGATGGGGGCTACTTGGCTTGGCAGAACAACATGTGAGCGGGATCTTGGAGTCACCGTGAATCTCAAGCAGAACATGAGTCCACAGTGTGATGTGTCTGCAAAGAAAGCAAATGCCATTTTAGGCTGCATTAAGAGGACTGGAGCTTCCAAGTCACGAGAAGTTCTAGTTCCTCTTTATTCTGCATTGTTGAGACCTCACCTTGAGTCCTGTGTTCAGTTCTGGGCACCTCACTTGAAGAAAGATGCAGCCAAGCTGGAGCAAGTCCAGAGGAGAGCAACAAGAATGATCAGTGGGATGGAAGGGAAGCCCTACAAGGAAAGGTTGGGGGAACTTGGGATGTTCAGCCTGGAGAAGAGGAGGCTGAGAGGAGACATGACTGCCCTCTTCAGATACCTGAAGGGCTGTCATAGGGAGGAAGGGGCTCATTTGTTCATAGCTGCTTCTGAAAGCAGAACTAGAACCAATGGGTACAAACTGCAAGAAAGGAGATTCCGGCTGGAAATCCGGAAAAAATTCCTGACGGTGAGGGCGGTTCGGCAGTGGAAGAGATTGCCAAGGGAGGTGGTGGACTCTCCCTCACTGGGGATCTTCAAGCAGAGGCTCGACGAGCACCTGTCGGGGATGCTCTAGGGGGATTTCCTGCTGCAGGCAGGGGGTTGGACTAGATGACCTACTAGGTCCCTTCCAACTCTTTGATTTTATGGATAAATCAGAACATCTTCTCGGAGGAAAGAAATGCACTGCAGAAAAGCCATTCCTTTTTATCTGTATCATCTGCTCTTCATTGGCATGCCTAGGTCATTTGGCACCTGGGACCCACAATTTTTTGACATACCCATACATCAAAATTATTATCAGTATTAATTCACACAATTAATTAGATACTAATATCATTTTTTTTAAAATCACCTTATCAATTAAACATCTGTTCTATTATTTTATGGGAGGGGATGAGGCTGCCTTCTCTGGAGCACTTGTCGAGCTCCACTTTCACTGGCTGGGGACCATTCTGGTGGCCTCTGATCAACGCTGATCGGACGTTCCTCCTACCATGTTTGTCTCTGAGGGTCCCATGCTGCAAACATAGCAGAAGGCATAGCTGGATGAAATACTAAGAGCACAGTCCTAACCATGTCTACTTGAAAATAAGCCCCATTGTGTTCAGTGGGACTTACTCCCAGGAAAGTGTCTTTAGGACTGCAGCCTAAGTTTTGCAGGTGCCTGAATGGGCCGTGCCTACAGCTCCCATTCTCCTCTTTGGAGCCATTCTGGGCAGTGGGAGCAAAATAAAAGTGTATGCCTCTGTTTTGATCCCACTGCCCAGAATGGCTGTAAAGAGCGGGACCACAGGTAGGTTCACATGCTTGCAAAACGCAGGGCTTTGCACCCCCTCTAGCAACACCACTGGCACAAGACAGAGAATGCTACCCAGTGGTGATGCTTGCAAAGCTCTCTTGCAGAACATCAGCCCACTAATTTCTCAACACCGTCTCGGATCATAATGTGGTCCTTTGGGTTGGTCAGGGAGCTTCTGGCTGAGCAAGGATTTTGATCTCTGACTCCCCAGCCATGTCTGACTTGCTCTCCAGGATAACTCACCGTCTCGCTCTGCCTATCTATATAAAGCTAGACTGGGCACCTCTGAGAGCAACCTGCCTACAGATGGTGCTCTTTGCACTGGAGTCAGTGTCCGACATCTGGAATTACCGCTTGTTCTGGAAGCTCAGCCAAAACAACATGGGCACACACGTGCACATATGCACAAAGGCCAGGGACACATAATTGGATGAACTGACTTAATTACAAATCAACTAATTAATAAATTAACTAAGAACAAATGTTCAACCACAAGAAGATGCTCATAGCATCAGACGAAGGGTTCATTCAAGGCAAGCTTATTCTAATTCCGGCAACATACAGTCAAATGCAGCCCTCGGAAGTTCACAAGAAGGGCATGGTCTAAGTAGCCGTTGCCACATCATGTGGCAGTGAGTTCCACAAATGAATCCAGGAATGCAAAGCAGTCCAGGGTGACCATATGCCATAACCAAAAAAAAGAGGACAAGGGGATATGGGGATCAAAGCAAAACGTAGGACATGCCAGAATAAAAGCAAAAAACATTCATATATATATTGTCTTCATGTGGGTAATTAAACACACTATAACTGATTAAATTTAAAACTATTCCACTTTCAGTGCAATCCTGAGCATATCTACTCAGAATTAAGTCCCACTGTGTTCAATTGTACTTACTCCTAGGAAAGTGTGTTTAGGACTGCAGCCATAATTTATTACATAGAATTTATTAATGACGAGAAGTCTATATCAGGGGTGTCCAACACGAGGCCCAGGGGTTGCATGCGGCCCAGGACGAGGGTGGATGCGGCCCTCCTGCAAAGCTGGCCACCACCATTGGAAAAACCGGCTTTGTGGCAGCAGCCATTTCAAATTTTGCGTGCTTCTCTGCGCACTGCCCTGGGCGGCCACCACAAAGCTGGTCTGGGCTGCCTGGATCCTCTCCCTACCTGCCTCCTGGCACTCAGAGCACTTCAGGCTCCTACAGACCTTACAGCGCTTGCCCACCCGCATCCCCCAAAAGCAGCCTCAGCCTCCATCCCAGCTGCTGCCTGCTGCCCTTGAGACCTACTCAGAAGTAAGCCACGTTAAAGTCAATGAGGCTTACTCCCAAGTTGCAGATTGAGAGCCCAATGATGCATAGGATGGGCTTTTGATCCTCTCCAAGCTTAACCTTGGAGATATGCTGCAACTCTATCCATGTCTACTCAGAAGTAAGGCCCATTATACCCAGTGGGTCTTACTCCCAGGAAAGTGTGTTCAGGATTGCAGCATATCTCCAAGGTTAAGCTTGGAGAGGATCACAGCCCATCCTATGCATCATGCCTCCTCAGAAGTAAGCTCCACTAAAGTCAATGAGGCTTACTCCCAAGTTGTAGTCTGAGAGCCCAATCCTGTGCATGGCTACTCAGCAGAAAACTCCATGATAATGAGACTCCAAGGTTTAGCTTGGAGAGGATCGCTGCCCATCCTATGCATCATGCCTTCTCAGAAGGAAGCCCCATTAAAATCAGTGAGACTTACTCCAAGGTTTAAAAAATGTAGAACAAAATATAGGACATCCTACATTTTGTCCTACATTAAAAATTTGTTAGTGTTTATGTGCGGCCCAAACCAACTCTTCTTTTTCCAATGTGGCCCAGGGAAGCTAAAAGGTTGGACACCCCTGGTCTATACGCTGCCCACTTACAAGGAAAAGAGGGACAGTGAAGATTGTTTTTCGGATCCAAAACTAACTGTGACAGTGCAAATGGCTAGAGGAGCATCTTTGCCACAGCACTCAGCTGGCAGGGGGTTGAGAATCACAGGTGGGAAGATGCCGGTTCGGGCCCACTCGCCCGAACCGTATCTTCCCATTTCCCCACTGCTGGCGAACCGCCAGCAACAGGGAAACGCAAAAACATAGCGAACTGGTTCAGGCCGGCCGCCATGTTTTTGCGTCCACCCACTATGCAAGTGCTAACATTGGCACTTGCGCTGTGCCTGTTCTGAAGCGGGAGCCCGCTTCAGGGCAGGCACCGCGCAAGCGCCAAGGTTGATGCACGCACAGTGCCTGTACTGAAGCAGGCCTGCCAACTTCAGTGCAGGCACTGTGCAGGCGCCAGTCTTGCCCGCCCTCGCCCCGCCCTGCCCCTGACCACTTCCGGCGAACCGGATCCTGGGCCAGGCCAGGCCCACCTCTGGAGAGAATCAATCAATCAGTCAATCAATAGTATTCATAGACGATTTTATAACAAAAATTCAAAAAGCAGTTTACAGAGAATATGAAATAGCTAACGGCTCCATCCCAGAAGGCTCACAATCTAAAAAAGATGCAAAAGACCACAGAAGACATTGCTAGGGGTGGGAAGTGCCAGTTACTCTTCCCCTTCTAAATAAGAGGAAGACTCCCTTGAAAGAGTGCTCTTACCCAGTGAGCAGGGAAGCTCCCCGGACTCGGCTCCCCCATGATCTGCTACTCACCTGAGCAGGTTGCAGAGTGTCTGATTCTGCTCCAGGGTTAAGGAGAGAATTTTTGGTCGTTGGCCCCATTGCCATCCCATTGCCATCCCATTGCCTGTGTGGGAAACAAAAATGATGGGGAGGTTTTTACCCTTCATAGTATACCCTTTTTGAAACTCAATTCCTTGTACGTTTTTAAGTTCTCTTCCTATGTCGGGCTTTGGCCCACTCTCTTGCTCCACTCTCCATCATGCTCTCCATCATGCTGCATTCTCTTCCCACTCCTTCTTTTGGCCATTCAGTGGCCTCTAAAACCATTCAAACCTCCAACTATTCGTTCATTCTTTCGTTTGTTCACTCACTCACTCCCTGCTCATAAGAACAGCCTCTGCTGGAACAGGCCAAAAGATCCATCTAGTCCAGCTTCATGTATCTCACAGCGTCCTACCAATGGCCTTTCCCATGCCAAAGCAAATGCCCTAGGTGGATTACAGTTTTTTTATCCCTTTATCCATGTCCTACATTTTTCTTGAGTGTCCTACATTTTGGGAGGAATTCTCTTCTGGTTATGTCATATGGCAGGGGTCCTCAGACTTTTTAAACAGGGGGTCGGTTCACTGTCCCTCAGACACTGTCGGGAGCCGGACTATAGTTAATTATTTAATTAATTAAATTAAGTAATAAGGAACAAATTATTTTGCAAACTGTGTGTTACTTTCATGTAAAAATGCTACTCAACAGAACATATACTGAAGTTGATGGAAAGATGAGAACATTTTATGAATTATGCCACAAAAAACCCCCAAAAGTTGATGGAAAGATGAGAACATATTATGAATTATGCCACAAAAAACCCCCATCCTAAGCATTTCTACACAGAAGTAAGTCCCATGATAGTCAATGGGCTTACTCCCAGGAAAGTGCGGCTAGCATTGCAGCCTCAGAGCCCCATCCTAAGCATTCCTACACAGCATTCCTACACAGAACTAATGGGCTTACTCACAGGAAAGTGTGGCAGGGTTGCAGCATCAGAGTCCCATCCTAAGCATTCCTACACAGAAGTAAGTCCCATGATAGTCAATGGGCTTACTCCCAGGGAAGTGTGGCAAGCATTGCAGCCTCAGGGCCCCATCCTAAGCATTCCTACACAGAAGTAAGTCCCATGATAGTCAATGGGCTTACTCCCAGGGAAGTGTGGCAAGCATTGCAGCCTCAGAGCCCCATCCTAAGCATTCCTACACAGAAGTAAGTCACAAGATAGTCAATGGGCTTACTCCCAGGAAAGTGTGGCTAGTTGTGCAGCTTCAGAGCCCCATCCTAAGCATTCATACACAGCATTCCTACACAGAAGTTATGGGCTTACTCATAGGAGAGTGTGGCAGGATCAGAGCCCCATCCATCCTAGAGAAGTGTGACAGGCTTATAGCATCAGAGCCCCATCCTAAGCATACCTACAAGTAATGGGTTTACCCATTAAGCAGGCGAGAAGCAGAAAGCCGGTGAGTGAAGGACTGGGGGAAGGGGGCAGGAGGGACTGAGCGGGAAGCCTGCATGCCTTTGCCACTTCTCTGCAGCGCCAGAGGTTCCTGGGAAGCAGCGATTGAGCAGGAAGGGCGCGCGCACCAGCCAGAGAACCCCTGGCACTGTGGAGAAGCGGCAACAGGTGTGCGCGCTTCCTGCTCAGTCCCTCGTGCGCCTGGCGTCGAGGCCCCTGGAGTTTCCCCCCAACCCCCAGTGGGGGGAATGCGGGGAGGGGGTTCTGAAAATGCCCGCGGGCCGTGGTTTGAGGACCCCGGCATATGATGTGGTATTCAAATGGGGGGATGCTTGTCAAAGTGTTCTTCTCAGCCCCCTCCTCTTGCCCTGTATTGGCTGCAAACCTGCAGTCCCCATTCAGATCTATTGGAAGACAGAGTGCCACTGACCGGTAGCATAGCTGGGGGGGGGCAGAGACCAGCAGTCAACTGAAATTGTAGTGGAACAGAACAGTTCAAACAGGTGACCCTGATTTGCAATATTAATAAGAAGGTACATAGTAAAGCAACAATTTTATACACACATTCTGAAAGTAAGCCTTACTGAACATAACATGACTTACTTCTGCGTAGACATAAATAGGATCACACTGTAAGTTTCTGACTAATATTTATGTCTTCTGATGATTGGATCTGGGTATAGATGACAGAAGGAGCTCTCGCTGCTCGCTCAACTCCTGCTAACTTAGTAGTTTGAAAGAATGTTCAGGTCCAACTTTATACATGGATTTTTTATACATGGATTTGACTCAGCACTAACAGCCACGGAAAATGAGAAGGAAGGAGCCAGTCATAATTAATCCCTTTTAAATCACAGACTTAAAACAGCTTTTCTCACTGTTGTAGAAAGTCATGCAAGCAATCATTCCATTCTTCAGCAGCGCCAGGCAAAGGCAGGAAGCAATTTTCATTTCTAACTACTGACTGAATCTCTACAATGGTAAGAAAAGCTGTTTTTAACCCATTATAAAGAGACACACTTTTAAATTTTTTCCACCGCTTTCATTCGACACATTTTTGGGTGACAGCAGGAGTCCCAGAATCAAACCCCTGTGGATGTTGAGGCACGACCTTATTCCATTAGGAGAAAGAAACCTGGACGAGGGTTCTTAAATCTCTTTATCCACTGTTGTTTAATCCACTGATCTTTTTAAATCTAGGGGGGGAATTCTGAAACAGAAGCCTTGCGGATAACGACGGACAAGCTTCGTTACAAGCATAACGAAGGACAAGCTTCGCTACAAACATAAATGTATGTAGATCAATAAGTACCACTGGTGGGAAGTTAACAGTATTCTGTGTGTCTTTGGTGTTTATTGCATAAACAATTATGTTCAAATTAATTGTGGTTTCTTATTTATTTGTGGGCTGTGGGTGGCGCAAGCGGTTAAGACGCTGTGCCTGTTAACCAGCAGACCAGGGTTCAAGACCCAGATTGGCCCCACAAGACAGGGTGAGCTCCTATCCTTAGCCCAGCTCTGCGACGCAGCTGGATCCAGTCGTATCGGCAATGCCTTTCCATTGGACTAATTCAGCGGCGTGGAGAGGAGGGATCTGCTGCTTGGATAACAGCCTATCCTCCATAACAATTTAACCCAGGCCTTCGTGCTTCGCATGCAGTGTATGCATGATACCATAGTCTTTCAAGACTGATGGAGGCCTGCTCTTATTTATTTATTTATTTGTTTATTTATATTTATTCCACCCTGTTGCTACCCTCCCTCCCTGTTCCCCCCCCCTTTTTGGGAAGGGGCCAAAAGGAAACTTTGTACCCCCTGACAAAATTCTTCTCGGAGGCCCTGGCTGCAATGCGTTGCCTGGAGGGAGAAATGTTGTGACAGCTGAATCACAGCCGTTTCCTGGAAAGGGGACAGTCCAAGGCCTCCTGTGCGTGTCCAACACCTCTCACACAGTGCTCGTGCTCCATTCCCCCCATCGTTCCTCCCCCCCACAACCGCTTGGGACACGGAGATGGCATGTCAGCAGAGGTTTTTAGCCTGGAGTGGAAGGGGAATGTCTGGGTGTGTTGCATGCACATAGATACCCTTAATGTCTCCAGGAGTGTTTCTATGTATATGCGCATGCATGCGTGTGTCCATGTCCCTTGCAGGCCCACAGGCCCCTCTTCTTCACCATTTCTCCGACAATATGTGTTTCTCCCCTCTTGTTGCAAACGACAATATGTGTGCAGAGATCTCTGCGTTCTCCCATCCTAAAGGGGCAGAATAAAAAGTGCCATATCCCATGACAAGGTGCGATAACGATGTCGATGATGATGATGATGGCCACTAACTCAGTGCTAAAAGAGGGTTCTGAAAAGGATAAACAAAGAGGATAAACAAGTGCATTGAAGTTGATTGATTGATTTAACGTACTGCAAATACATGGAGTTATGGTACTGTACATCAAATGTGAATGTCCAGTTGTTGTCCCCCAGCCATTCAAGGACAGAACTGTCTATACTGAAAAAATCAGACACGGAGCCAGTGTAAGTTCTTGATGAACACTTGGATAGTGCAATGAATATTTTGTTGGAGAGCACCACAGTCACACTGAGGAGTTAGAGACAAGACCCCATTTAAACAGTGAGTCCTGGCAAAACTGGGTATGGATCCTGTTCACAGTTGACCAATACTGGCAAGGTAGTTCAAAACCTGGCACCTTTCATCCAGGGTGACCAGATACCAAACGCAAAATCCCTGAACAGCAGGGCCAAAATTCCTGCCTGAAGGCCAAAATTCCTACCTCTCAAGCCAAAATTCCTGCATATATTCCTGAAATTAAAAAATTATAGAACACCCCAAAAATGTAGGACAAAATGTAGGACATGTTAAAATAAGCTAAAAACACTCATGTTTCTCTCCTGTATTTAATTTCAGTACTATATTACCTCTTTTAAAATTGAAAAAATGATGGAACTCTCTACTTGCTGTTGCTGTGAGAGAGACACAAACTCCATTATACTGGCACACTTTCCTGGGAGGAAGTCCCATTGTATAAAGGAGTTTACTTCTAGGTAGACACAACACAACTAGCATGGGGCTCACATGATCGGAAATCACCCACTTTCCGATTCCTCCACTTCACCTGGAGGTCAATGGGGCAGCTGGGAGGATGAAGCTGCGGCAACAGAGTGAGGCAGCAGTAGGAAGGCTATGAAGGAGCAGCAGGCAGGTGATGCCAGGAGGCCGGCAGTGGAGCACGGAGGCAGAAGCAGGCAGGCAGCGGACTCATGGGGTGGGTGGCTGCGGTGAAGGCGGCGGGCGGCTGCAGTGAAGGCGGCGGGTGGCTGCGACTGCAGCCCCGTGAGGAGAGCGCACCAGAGGCCATTGCTAGCTTGCTGGCCAAGAGCATTCTGAGCCACAGTGAGGTGGTGAGGGTGAGAAGCTTCCTTCTCCCGTTCACTCCTTCTCCCACCCAAAGGTCCGCCTGATGATCAGGACCAAAGATAGCGCATGCCCCAGACGTAGCCAACCAAGCATGCACAGCTGCAGCATGCCAAATTTAAATGGTGGCCACCAGGAAGCCATTTGCCTGGAGGCTGGCCGCATTCTCCCAGAGGGGCTTGTTTTCCGGAGGCCTCCTGGAAATTCTGGAGGTCTGGCAACCCTGTATGAGGCTGCCTATATCTGGGAGTTCAGCAGCCCATTTAGCTTTCCATTGCATGTTGATGTTAAAGTTGTTAGCTGTTGTGTGAGTGCCACCTATTCAGGGGACCCTCTTGCTCCTGCGGGTTGCAAACTGGACCAGGTGAGTCTTCAGCCTGAGCAGGCAAGATTCTGTGGAGGTTCTGCAGCAAATGTGGATTTTTTTTTCTAGATCTGTGGAGTCAGCACTCTTGCTCTGTGAATATAAGCTCATGGGTGAGCCATGGGAGCTCCAGTAAGAATCCCAAAACACTGGAAGTTGCTCCCACCCCAACCCCAACTGGACCCGTGAGTCAGCAGCACGAAGCGGTCAGCCTGCCATGGCGGGGAGATGAGTCAGGAATGCCTGGGCGACGTGGTGCTTTGCAACATATGTTGTTAATATGCCTATTTTTAGATCAGGAGGCTTCATCTGGCCTTGCGGCGCGGTTTTTCCGAACTGCTTGCCCTTTAAAGTTATAATCACCCTCCTCAAAAAGAACTGGGGTGTGTCACGTCAGATCTGCAGGATATTGAAATGGTCCCCATTAAGATCCAAACAAACAAGGAAAAATGTGTAACTGATCAGAAAGCGGCTGGAGGAGAAATATTTGTGTGCTTCCTCTGCTCATGTCTGCCTGGAATGGTTTCTCATGACTGGTACTGAGAGCCAAACCAGAGCTCTTTGTCTTGAATTACAACTTTTGCATTCAAAAAGAGTTGGACTCGGAGAATGTGGGCTACCTGCACCCAAAGGAGCTCCTCTTTTTGTCTCTGCAGGAATCACTGCCCTGGGAGGTAATTCTTCTGCCCCAGAAGAAGCCGCAGCTGCTTCCATCACATCTAGGGCAGAAATGGGGCAGAACAACCTGCCCCAGGAAAATCCTGGGGAATGGAAAGGGACAGGCCACTTTCTTAGATGGCAGATAAATATGCTCAAATTGTTAGATTCCAGCTGCAATCCTCTTTCCTGGTCGTAAGAAATGGAACTTACTTCTGAGTAGACACAAATAGGATTGCACTATAAGGCTTTTTAAAATATCATTTTGTAAGCTACCACCATAGCTCTTGAATAGAGCCAGTCATTCACTCTCAGCATCGCCTACCTCACAGGGTTGTTGTGAGGACAAAAAGTTAAAAACTTTGGGCATTTTTTTTGGCAAGGGAAAAGCTGGGTATTAATCCCTTAAATAAAAAAGCAGGCCTCTGTCAGTCTTGGAAGACTATGGTATCGTGCTCGGTGCTGCATACGCTGCATGTGAAGCACGAAAGCCTGGGTTGGACTGTTATGGAGGATAGGCTGTTACCCAAGCAGCAGATCCCCCCTCTCCACGCCACTGAATTAGTCCAATGGAAAGGCAGAGCCAATACGATTGGATCCAGCTGGCGTCGCAGAGCTGGGCTAAGGACAGGCACTCACCCTGTCTTGTGGGGCTGACCCGGGTCTTGAACCCTGGCCTGCTGGTTAACAGGCACAGCGTCTTAACCGCTTGCGCCACCCACAGCCCATTCCCTTAAATAAATAAATAAAATAATAAAAGTTGGGGAAGCCACACTGCGCTTCTCAGATGCAAGCAAGGAACAGCTTCCCTTATGAGCTGCCAAAAGGCACAGGCACGGATCTCTCTGCAGCGTAAGGAAGCTGATCAGGGGCCTTAAGCGAGTGATGACAGGTCTTAATATCCAAGTTATGCTACAACTGTTGATGTGGGTTTCCATGTCCCAAGAGGTCAGTGGCAGCTTCTCTCTGCTCCTTGGTATTAATGTGTGACAATCTTCTCCTAGGCAGGGATGTGTGTGTGTGTGTGTGTGTGTGTTTTCTGATGTGGCCAGCAGTGTTGAAGTCCATTCAGGTGTTATTGTGTGTTTGATTTCCACACCTTGGAGTACTGGGTGACATGAATCCAAATACTAACTGTTCAGAAACACAGAAGTGGGGATGAATCAAACTTCTTTTTTAAAAAGGAGCCAGGTTTTGATCTTCCTCGCCAGCGTTGGGTCAACTCTGAGCAGGATCTGTACCCAGCATGGTGTCTGCCAGGACTCACTGTTTAAGTGGGGTCTAGCATCTACCTCTCAGTGTGACTGTGGTGCTGATCGACAAAATATTCATCAGATTGTGTCCTGAGTGTCCATCAAGAGCTTAGACCGGCCTTATTTTCTTCAATATAGACCACTCTGTCCTTGAATGGCTGGGTTGGCTGGACATTAACATCTGATTTACCATAAGTAGCTGTATTTGCCGTACAGTAAATAAAAACAACTCATCAGTCTTCCTCTTTCTGTGATGTAGTGAGGCAAGTGCATGTCTGTGGACTGCCCTAACCCTGTGCCAGGAGCGGCACAGAAGTGTCTTACAGCACTTTTGTGACAACCCAGCCCGAAATGGGACTTGTGTCTAATGGGCCTAATGGGAGTTAGGATCGCAGCCATATAATCAATCACCAGGTGAAGAGCTCTGACCTCTCAGTTCCCAGAAGCTGGTCCCTTGCATTGGGCACAGACGTTCAGCTGCCGCCAATGGCCAAGTTTCCAACCGCTGGGCTGTGGGTGGTGCAGGTGGTTAAGACACTGTGCCCATTAACCAGAAGGCCAGGGTTCGAGACCTGGGTCCCTACAAGACAGGGTGAGCTCCTGTCCTTAGCCCAAGCTCTGCAACGCAGCTGGAACCAATTGTATTGGCTCTGCCTTTCCATTGGACTATTTCAGGGGCGTAGAGAGGGTGGATTTGCTGCTTGGGTAACAGCCTATCCTCCATATCAATCTACCCAAGCCTTTGTGCTTCGCATGCAGTGTCAAGCAACAACATCATAGTCTTTTGAGACTGATGGATGCCAATAGGATTACAATACAGGCATTGGTCACACGCCAGTGGGTCTTGGGTCATGGCAGAGCAGTAGATCTCAGGCCTTTCATGGAGAAAAAGACATTGGGTGGCAAGGTCACTTGGAGAGCAGCTTCCAGTCCAAACCAAAACTCTACAGCTCCATGGACCAGAAGCCTGGCTCAAAATAAGGGCAGCTTATGTGAACTTAAAACACGGAGGTTTGCTTTATGCACACAACTCCAGCGCATGGGTTTGCCCAGAACTCTGTCCTTAAACTTGAGTGGAGTTCTGTAGGTATGTTGAGAGATCTTTGCCCATGACCGAGTATGATGGGATGCAACTGATTCTCACCTGTTCAGGTGGTGATTGAAGGGCTGAAGCCTGCCTTGCCCCCTGGAGTACTACAGTTGGTCAGGAATCTTGCTCAGGGAGCTTCTGAGAAAACTGGTCACATTCAGATTAAAGCAACACCAAACTCAGGGACAGGGAGACACAGAAACAGCGGAAATCAATGCTGGGAATAGGCAACAAAGAGGAAAAGGGGTCAGCAGAGGGCCATGGGAAGGCGGCCCAGGCTTTTAAGAAATAATAATCTTTGTTCCAGTGGACAGTGAAGAATGCTCCCCCCCCCCCAACATGCTCTCAGAAGAATCTTGGCCAGATGTGGACTCTCTACCCTCCCCCTGGAATCCATTGTGTGCTCCCATCTCTCGTTTATTTACCCAGGACTAGCATCCTTGTGCAGAAGTCTGAGCACCCTGGATGTGGTGGTGTAGTTTTCTGCTACTTTAATTAAGAGAGGAGGTGGTGTAGATGAAACCCTTGGAGGTCACGAAACAAGGGATTTTTATCCAGCCTCCTAAAAGTCAACCAGCTTTAAAGGAAGGGGCTCCTGACCCTTGAGGCCATGAGGGCAGAGGGGATCAGCACTTAATTCTCAGATGACAGAACAGTCTCTCAATAGAATTTCCTTTCCAGAGGTGGGACCTGTTTGCCTGGTAGAGGTGCTCCAAAGCCTTCCATATTGCGTGCCCTAAATGCAGCTATGTATAGAAGGAGAAAGGAGGGATAACACCTGCACATGTTGATAAGTGGTCTCCTAGTCCTACAACAGCCCCAAACAGCCTTCTTGGGTCACACTGGCAGTAATACTAATATACTAATATTAGTAATATTAGCAGTAATATTACCACTGGCAGTAATACTAATATACTAATACTAATACTACTACCACTAATATAGGGCTTCAAGATTTCTGAAGTAGATCCCCCTGTCAATTCACTCTTCCAAGGAAGAGGAGTTCAGAGTGACATCATCATCATCATCACTATGGCCATGGCCACACCAGGCGATCGGGACCATTGGGGACTCTTGCCAACATGGGGAGTTCCAGGAACCTCCTCCAGACTTTCCCCTTAACACTTATTTTGGCACTAGCCACGTCCTTAAACAAGACAAGCTGAGTTAAGGCATCTGGACAAAATAGAAGGTAGTCTGTCTTCGTTGAGGAAGCCATTCTGAGGTTGAGAGCTGGGAGAGGAAGAGGCCAAACAGCACAAAGCTGTGAATCTGATTTATTTAAATAAGAGGTCTAGGGAAGACCATCTTGGTAAGCTGCACTCCCTCCCACACAGGAAAGGAAGGCTGGCAATTCCACTGAAAGGAGTCTTTGAGAAACTGCCCTCTGATGTTGCCTTCAGATTGTATTATGCTACCAGTTGAAAGGCTACACAGAGAGATCATGTTTAGCTGTAAACATTTTCAGTTCAGCTTTCAGTTTAGCTTCGAGGGGACGTTTCTTCCCCCTGAAGTGATTAGCATTGATTTTACAATTGTGGAAATTATTATGGCCAAGGGATTGTATGAAAAGACACATAATACAGATCTGTATATTTCTGAAATCTCAGAGATGCAAAAAACCCCCAAACCCACCAAAAACAAAAAACCTACCAAACCCCCCCCCCCCCACCCTCCCCCCCCCCCCCAAAATACCCCCTATGTTGCACATTGGGTTGCTGGAAAAAAAGGTTAAATAATTCCCCTTCACTCACCCCCTGCAGCCCCCTGAGAGAAGCCAAGTTCACACTAAGGGAAAGGTATGGCCTTGCTAATCACAGAATTTGCCTGTAATAAAGTCGGAGGAGGGAGGGATGGGCTAATTACTTGGACTATATGATTTGTGAGCAACTGGTAGCCATTGCAAGTAGGCAATTATGATTTTATCAAAATGCAACTGACCTCTACAGTAGAGGAGACTGAAAGACAGTCAAGGCAGCCTGAATGTCCCTCATGAACCTGTGTTCCCCACATCCAAATGCAGCAAGCCATGCAACGCGCCACATAGGAGACCCAGGGCTTTCCATAACAAATGAAACCAACATGTGGACTCCATGTTAAATAAAACATTTGACCTTTATTTAAAATACAATGTATTTGTACATAGTCTTAGTGTCGTGGACTATAGAACAGAATACTGACTATCCCGTGGCTTAGGGTGGTATGTTGGGGCTCCCTAACCATTGGGGTCAAGCCTGGTCTGGGAACCCTCAAGGCAACTGACCCTATCCCTGATTGTTAAGGGCTTGCGGCAGAGCTGCTGTTAACACAGTCAAGGCTTTAACTTAGATTAAAAATATACTGTTAAGGCCAATGCACTTGAACTATTGCAATTCCATCTACTTTGGCGTGGAAGGCTAGTTTTAAAAGAGAAAGAAAAACCTGTACAATTTTATAAAATTTGTGTTTTTCTTTTTACATTAGTTACACACACATGCGCACCCATACACAAAAAAACCTTATACTTCATAAACCTTTACTTCATTTTGTAAGGAAATGTTTTTGCATATCTTAGGTAGAGAGTGGCTATGCTGGTGAATACTAAAGGTGTTTTTAATACAACATGGTGTAAAAATAAAATAAAGGGAGATAAAAGAGAGAGATGCAATAAATGATTATAAAAAAGGAACTTAACAAGGACACTTAAAACCCAATAAAGGAAGTTTTTCAAGGCCACACAGAATTGCTTTTGTAAAGGCTTCAGGCTTCTCAATGGACCTGATATGTAGTGTGAAATATAAGGGGGAGGGTGAAAGGACATAACTGTACTAAGCACCACTGCTGTGCATGGTATTTCATGCACAAACTCCATCAAAACCAGTGGAGGAAAGAGGGATAGCAAAGAAGGGGCTTTGCTGGACTCGTGCCAAAAATTCTACCCCGAAATAGGATGCTGAAAACAGGGATGTCCATTTTACTATATATATATATATTTAAAGAACTTTCAAAACATGCATTAAACATGATAAATAGACTTCATATAGATTAGGCCCTGGGTATCTTTATAGTTAAATGGCTTAGGAGGTTTTACTGATTTGGTTAGCTTACACCTGTCAAAAATTAACCTGATCAGCCCCACTGTCAGTCTTGCACAAGCGGGACAAGAGGCAAAAGCGTTATGCGCTCCGTGTTACTATCTTGTTCCAGCAGATTAACAGAAGTGCTGTTTAGTGCACACAGACTGATCTGCTAATGCAAAAATTCCCATGATATTAAAAAAGATATACTTCAAGCTTAACGTGATTAAGCAGCATATTTCAAATAACAGCTTTCGAAGTTAAATATTGATATGGCCATTGAGTTTCTGTCAGTAGAGTAAGAGGCCGCCTTCTCCGATTCACACCCAGCCACTGGTCAGTTTGTAGAACATCTCTTCATCTAGGCTCTCATTCTGGTCTTTTGCTCGTGTGGACAAGAAAATGTAGCCACCTATGAACTCGTGCACCACTTTGCAATCCACCTCGGTGCAGATGAAGGACACACGGACATCATCTGCAAATTCCACAGTTACCTAAATGTGTAAAACAAAGTGCATGATGTCAGCCTAACTTATAAGGCCCCCCTTTAGCCCAGGTCTATTTCCATCCCACTCATCCTCCCAAGGAGCTCAGGGACCCATATTCCAGTTCCTCAGAGAAGTCAGCTCAACTTTAGGATACTACCTGGGGCCAACTACAGAAGACTCATGCTTGCAGTAACCTGATACAGAATCCAGCTGGTTTATCTGACTTATCATCTGGTTTATTCAATAGCTGCATTTGACTGGTCTAAGGAAAGATACGGCTCTCTCACATCTTTCATCGCGGCACATCACTCTCTTATCAAATGAATGCAGAGTCCAAACTGGTCAATGATATCATTGTTATAATTGTTATCATGATAATCATTATCATTGCTTGGCAATTGTTCCCCAGGCTGGTCACATGTACCCCTTTCTTGCAGCAAGCTTCAGGTCTCTGATATATCTGTAAAGATATTAGCATCTGAGGAACTTTAAGAGATTATCAGCAAATGAAACAGGAGCCAAAGAACTGGGTCGGAGAGGTGAATGAGCCTGCAGTCTCTCACATGCCAGGAAAAGGAGATGAAAAGCTTTGGCTTTTGTGTTTGAACAAACTGCACTTTGTAACTGAATTCGGGGGCCTGTAGTTTTGTTAGAATAAGCCAGAATGAAACTGAAGCTTGATATTATGCTCTGCCAACAGATTAAGACCTGAAGCTTTCCAATGCAGAGCCCAGCCCCACTCAGTGTTGCTGACACTGACATGCAGCAGCTTCAGGAAGAAAAGAATCTTCCCCATCTTGGCTGGAGATGCTGCCAAGCACTGACCCCAAAATTTTCTGGAAAGATAATCAGGGTTGCCTCAAGTTCTGGTTCCTCCCTGCTAGAAGTCTCCTTATCAGAAGCAGCGTTTGAGCCCTTGCAGATAGAAGACTATCAAATCTGGAGTCCCAGCATTTCTGGCAATTAACAAACTACAGATGGAACAGGACATAATTCTTCAGTCTTGAACGTGAAACTGGGAAGTGTGGCAAGTTTAAAAGTAAAATTAAGAGGTCTGGATCTCCTGCTTCAGCACACCTAGGAGGGCAGGATTTTGCACATAGGTTTATGTGCACATGGTTTGGATGGGGCAGACATAAAGGCGGTAATAGCCTCCTGGGCTTCTAAGCCCTGCCCCAATGCTCTGAAATCATGTCTTGCTTACCATTTTTATTTCCCAGTTGACATTCCACTGCTTCATGT
The DNA here is from genome assembly GCA_030015325.1 of Cryptoblepharus egeriae. Taxonomy (NCBI): domain Eukaryota; kingdom Metazoa; phylum Chordata; class Lepidosauria; order Squamata; family Scincidae; genus Cryptoblepharus; species Cryptoblepharus egeriae. Next base: position 266,774,338 of record JAREYC010000001.1, read on the forward strand.
TGCTGAACCGCCATGTCTTGATTGCATCACTAGTGCTGGCATCCATCCGTATCAGCCGGTTGTAGGCGATCCCAATAAGCTCCTCCTTCTTGCCCCCTTGAAACCTGCAGCAGCCACATTTTTAAATAAAAGCATTATTATTATTATGAGGTCTAACTCTTCTACCCCAAGTATGTAGTTCACTTTCAGCTTGTATGAGAATAACCTGCCCTTGGTTTTTTGTTACTATTCCAGGCATGCATCCAAGCTGGAAGGAGACAAGCCTTCAGCAGTAATAACTTACATAGACATGCAAGTCAAATTTCCCTGTAAACAGGCAATTCTGCATCCCTGAATGCAGAACGTTCAAATGTGTAACCAATACAGACATGTAGCGAACCCGCACAGACCTTGCAATGAAGTGGGTGATGCCGAACTCTGGTAAGGACTGCCAAGCTTGTATGAATCTCATTTTGGCTTCAATGAGACTCATCTGGGCAACGTTCTGATGGGCCTCCAAAATCCGGGCAGTGATCTGCAAGCGGGTGAGACAGAGGCTTGAAAAAAATATGCAAGGTGCATATTTATATTGACATTGAAGCAGAAACACAAACTTTGAAACAAACCCAAAGAGAAATTGGTGAAAACAACCCCAAAACTTGGCACTTCTTGAAATTCTCTAAATCAGTATGCTCAGAGAAAGAACTGGCACAAATTCATCAGCATTTCCGTGTTTTCTTTCCAAAACCCGAGATGGAAAAATATCTGGGACCACATGAGGTGAGCTGCTTTGCACCCACAAAAAGGAAAAAAAGGAACCTGAGAATTGTTTTGTATACACAGAATTGTACCCTCAATGAGATGTTTGAAAAATTGTGAAGTTAAAAAAAGAAGCATGAAAATAAAATGTGACAAGTCCTCAAGCAAACCTATTCGGAATACAAACCATTTCGTTGGATTTGAATGTTCCGAACACCTCTGTTATCAATTTAGAGAAGTAGGGGCACCATTTGCTTTTCTGCTCTTTATTGACTGTACAACATCTAGTTGTTTGGGAGCTTAAGAAAAATACTATTCGTAGTGACTAATATGGCAGTAAAAAGGGAGCCACGTGAGCAGCTGTGCAAGTAGAGATGGGAAGAGAACAACTAAAGCAGCTGTTAGTCCAAGCCAGGAAAGAAGCAACTCTGCTGGATCGGAACACAAGTCCAGAATCCTGGTGATAACATTGGCAAGCCAATGATCTCTGGGCCCCCCACAGCAGCCTGCCTGATCTTTAGGGCAAATTACCTGTGAGCAGGGATGGTCCCTCCAGTCAGCACACTAACAGTTAAAGCCAGAAGCCAGTACTCATGTAGCCAAAGGGCAGTAGCATGGTAAGTATGGCAGAAGTAGAACATGCTGTCAGAGCAGAGCACTGCCACTGTTGCTCCGATGGTGAACAGAATGGGCCGCTTATATAGCATGTTGTGGTGCCTGCAATTCTTACCACACAGCCATTTCCTCTGGCTATGCTACAGACCCAGTCCTTTTTTAAAATTACACATTGGGTAAAGGAGAATTCTGATGCTTGTGCCCAAAAATAAAGAGGAAAGCGGTTAGCTCAGCACTGCACCTCTGACACACAGAACACCAGCATTGCAACTTTTTGCCCCAGCGGGCAGTAGAGACACTTTGCAGAGAAGCGTCTTGTTCTCAGAGCGCACACCACACTTTTTAGCACGAGTCCTTTGTCCACTTCTAAACATACAGGCACAACACAGCAAGTCTGACGTGCTTATTTATTTTACATTTACTGTCACTTACCAAGTCTCTTACATAGCCTGGCTGTAGAGGGCAAATGCGAAGAAAAGAAAGGGAAGCAGGAGAGGGAAAGGAGAAAAGCAAAATCAGAAACATGGCAAAAAGCAAAAGGAGGAAAATGTGCAAATCATCAGCAACCAAAGAACAAACCAATTCAAAAAAAAATCCCACCCAAACCTTTGTAGGGAAAGCAGCGGCATGAGATGAAAGCAATGAGACGAGGGCCTGAGAGCAAAAGGAGCACAGCCAGACTTTTCATTCTAGAGCAGGAGTGCCTAAACACTTTTGGGGAGGAGAGCCACATCATCTTTCTGACACTGTCTTTGGGGCCAGGAAAAAAAGAACTCACATAAATGAGTACACTATATTAAAAACCGAACTTATTTGAACGAGTGAAAGAAAATTAGCTGATAAACATTTTCTAAAATGGAGAGAGGATTTGATCTTCAAACTTGTTCATAATCACTTTCCTACACCCAGAGAGGAGGTGTGTACAGCATCCCCAACCCCCAGAATAGTCTCTGGAGGAGTGGGGAGGTGACCTGGTCTCTGGAGGACTAAAGCCTGCCTATGGGGCAGATGGGAGGGTCTTTCCAAGGGCTGCATGGAGGCACCCGAAGGGCTGCAAGGGGAGGCCTTGCCTGTTCTAGGAAAAGGAGGCAGCAACTCTGAGCACTTTTGGTTCTAATCAGGCTTTGGCTCTCTCGCTGACTGAACATGTGGGAAACTGAACAGTCAAAACAGCAGAGAGAGCAGAAATATGGAAACCAGTAAAATAAGATTCAATCAAGCCATATTTCTCCTGCTCTTTCACCCATGAATCCTGCATTTTGGGGCAAGAGAGCTGGTTCTTATACCCCTAGGCTAATTTCTCAGTTTGTTTATTGCTGAGCCTGACATTTCTTCTCAGCAGAAGTCATTTGGAAAAAAAGTTTCAGAAATAGCACCTAAGTGCTCCTGCTGCAGCACTGCACTGCTTCCCCACCACCCTCCATGCTGTCTGAATTTGTGGATCATGCCCGTCAACACTGGCCCCATCATCACACAATGGGATTGATTTTTGGCTGGTCTCCAGACCGTGTGTGTTCTAACATCTAATACTACTTCTCCAGCACCAGCAGCAGCTGCAGCCAGTGTTACCACTGCCTTCCTCTGTCCTCCACATACCCTCCATGCAGTCTACAAGGGCAGCATTTCCTTCATCCCACATCACATGACACTGGGATTAATGCTACCTGGGCCCAGCTTCAAGAATGGGATGCTGATGCAATACAAATCAGCAAACCTGAGAAGCACACACATGGCCTCAGACATAAAGAGGTCGCTGCTCCATTGAATCCCATTGCCAAGAGACCCTGCACATCAAAGCAGTCAACCTTCATTTTTTCTGGTGCTTTCCTGTCATCAGCAGTAATATTTCTCGACACTTAAGTCACAGCAAATGATTGCATATGGGTTCCCCGCACCCCAAAGTCTATGCCCTATAAATGCACATGCCTGTGATGATTCAAAGGTTGTAATTTCATTAAATAGCCAACCTCTGCTCTCCCCACTGCCATGGATATAATGGCTCTTTCAGAGAGTAAACCACTGTATAAAAAAGGGAAACTCTGCTGCCAGGAAGATGTCAGTGTGCCAGTAATAGACTCTCTTCATTCATACATACACCCTTCTGTATAGCAATCCACTCTCCAGTGTTTAGAGATCAAATGCTAATACTGCAATTCAATTACTACAGCAACTTCCTTAACATTTTCAAAGACCTGTCAAATTATGGCTTTAAGGGTTTTCCTGATGCTTCAGCCAGAGTATTAAGTTTGCTTATCATTATCATTATTTGCAATATTATTGCAATTACAATAGTATTACTGCAATAGTAATAGGGCTGTGGGTGGCGCAAGCGGTTAAGACGCTGTGCCTGTTAACCAGCAGGCCAGGGTTTGAGACCCGGGTCGGCCCCACAAGACAGGGTGAGCTCCTGTCCTTAGCCCAGCTCTGCGACGCAGCTGGATCCAATCGTATTGGCTCTGCCTTTCCATTGGACTAATTCAGTGGCGTGGAGAGGGGGGATTTGCTGCTTGGGTAACAGCATATCCTCCATAACATAACATAATATAACCCAGGCTTTCGTGCTTCGCATGCAGCATATGCAGCGTCAAGCACGATACCATAGTCTTTCAAGACTGATGGAGGCCTGCTTTAATAGTATTTATATACAGCTTATATTTACATACTGTTTGCATGATTTCTATGTGTACGTTATTTATTGCCACCCTTTCATGACCAAAGCATGATAGAGAATGTTATCCTTTTGGATCCTTATTCCTCTTAAAAAGGATGTATTTTTCCCCAGTGTTGGGAATAATATGTATCTGAAATTGAAATGAATGCAATAGGTTTGGTCTTGTTTAATGGACTGGCACATTAAATACTCTGGGCACAAGAGATTTGTATACTGTGCCAGTTGGAGGGAGAAAAGTAGCTGTTTCAAAATACCCCTCTGTCAGCTCATTGCCAAAATGTGGTCAATTTTAAAGGAAGCCTGAATGAAACAAATAAAACTAAAGCTACAAAACCAGCTATTGATTGTTCCCAGAACAAAGCCACAGTTAAGCTTATGCATGAAAGAGCAGCAGGTGCCTCATTATTTTAAATGGCATAAAACATTAAGGAGGGGGCTTTTTAAAAGGGTAGATATGCAGGTCTTCGGGAGAAATGTTTTATTAGTATCTTATCTCTTGTGAAATTGACATGCACACACAATCCCTTTGTATGTAAGCTGGAAATTTATCCTTAAGTGTCAGAAGCCAGAGTGGCAGTAAAAAAAAGAGAAGGAACATGAGAAAGCTCAGCCCCAGGAAATGTCAGCACCAGATGGGGTCAAATGCTGCCTCTGAGAAGTTTCTGGGTCTGTCTGTAGGTTAGTGGGAACATTCATATCACTGTCCACAACAAGGAAACTACAGGTTTTATCTCCAGCAGGTCTTGGGGACTATACATTGAATTTTGCATTTGTGGGTTTGATGAGCTGTAAATAAACATCCCTTTAAAGGTTTTTAAACAAGAAATAAAACACTGTGCCGTGTGGGGAAGTTTTTCTTACCTTGTACAACAAGCTGGCAGGCAGTCTATGGTGCTCCATGAAGCTATTTCCAGATTGTGCTGAATCCCCACCCACCATTGCAGAAGCTGCCCAGGAAAGGAGCTGTCTGGTGCTTTGCAATACAGTTGCAAAACTGTATGATTCCATGGTTCCTGACATGGTCTCCCTCCAGGTTCTACCTGGACCCCCAAATGTATTTAAGGGATTATGAGAAGGCCAGAAAGAAATCAAGCAGCTGGAAAGACAGACCGATCTCAGAGGTGTTCCAGGAATATTTATATAAGCATGCCTATGGCTTTATGAGGAGGGGGCAAACGGAGGACGGGTGTAGAGTGGCAGTGATGGAGAAAGGGGTTGACATGGGGCTTTCAAATTATAGTGCTAGCTGGAGGTTTAGTGAACAGTGAGCACCTTGATTGCATATAGCAACCCTAGCACATGGCGCAATGAGAGTACCTGAACCTCCTAAAGCTTGGTTGGCACATGGAGAAGGTGGCAATGCTTGTCTTGGACATTCTTTAATCATCTTGATTTTAATGAATGTTCAAAAACCATGTGAAGGAGTAGTTAGTTGTTCACTAATGATACACAAAGGGCACAATCCAAACATTGCCTTACTTTGAGGAGGCCTCCAAGACTGCCCCCAACTGCAGGTTGCAACATCTGTGCCGTTAGTACAGCAATGCCAATGCTGGAAAGTTGGTTAAGATTGAGCCAAAAGTGTGATAATTGTAAGTGGTAGTTCAAGGAGATTTGTGCATCAAAGGGCTCATAATCTCAATCCTGACATGGAGGGGGAGAGATAAGGCGAACAACTGCTGAATAATTGCCGGATCTTGAATATATAAATGAAAAATCTCATTGTTCAGAATAAGGAACTGTTGACAAAAAGGAAGAAAACATCTGGCATTTGGAGGCATCACTCACAGGTCAAATTCCTAATAAAGTACCTGCTTGTTCTTGTATTTCTTCAGGTATCTTGGAGATACCAGGCATTCGGGGTTGATGTCTGTTGTCACCTGCTCAGTAATTATCTGCGGGTCTGGGTTCAAATGCTGCATTTTCAGAAAAGACAAGATGTTCTGAACTTCCAAGTTGTATGAACTATCAGCCATCGTTTTGCCCTTGGAGGCCAGCCGGCAAGCTGCCATCCAGTGCGCATACTGTTTCTCCTGCAATTTAAGAAGGAGAGTGTTTCACCACTCACTGTTCTAACAGTTTCTAAACAGATCCTACGGTAAGAAAGTTCCTGGAAACGCTTTGGAAGATTTACAGCGAAGTCAAAAATGTCATGCAGAATTTCACCCACGACACAGACAGGAAGATTTTGCACGTTACACATACAAAGATTAAGATAAAGGCATTTGTTTAAATCTGTTGTGCCTAACTCCCACACATCCACATCTACAGTATTTATATACCGCTTTTCAACTGAAAAGTTCACAAAGCGGTTTACAAGAAAATGAAAAAATTAATAGCTAATTAATAGCTAGTGGATCCCAGTCCCAAAAGGGCTCACAATCTAAAGTGCAAAAAGAACACCAGCAGAAGGCACTAGAACAGACTGCTGGGGTGGGTAGGGCCAGTTACTCTCCCCCTGCTAAATAAAAGAGGAACACCCACTTGAAAGAGTGTCTCTTGCCCAGTAAGCAGGGGGATTCTGAGACATGGTAATCCATGTTGTTATTACATTTATTGGCTGTGGGTGGCGCAAGCGGTTAAGACGCTGTGCCTATTAACCAGCAGGCCAGGGTTCAAAACCCGGGTCGGCCCCACAAGACAGAGTGAGCTCCTGTCCTTAGCCCAGCTCTGCGACGCCGGCTGGATCCAATCTTATAGGCTCTGCCTTTCCATTGGACTAATTCAGTGCCGTGGAGAGGGGGGATTTGCTGCTTGGGTAACAGCCTCTCCTCCATAACAATCCAACCCAGGCTTTCGTGCTTCGCATGCAGCGTATGCAGCACTGAGCATGATACCATAGTCTTCCAAGACTGACGGAGGCCTGCTATTACATTTATCATGTACTAGCAAAAAGCGTAAACGCGTTGTGGGAGTAACATTTCCCCATACGACATCCCCCCACGGCGCATCAACACCCCATGCGCAACTTCCCCCATGCACATCATCCCCCCATGCACATCATCCCCCCATGCGCAACTTTTCCTATGCACAACTCCCCCCATGGGTGACTCCCCCCATGCGCATCATCCCCCCATGCACAACTTCCCCCATGCGATCATCCCCCCATGCACATCATCCCCCATGCACAACTTTTCCTATGTGCAACTTCCCCCCACGGGCAACTCTCCCCATGTGCATCATCCCCCCATGCGCAACTCCCCCCATGCGATCATCCCCCCATGCGCATCATCCCCCATGCACATCATCTCCCCATGCACAACTTTTCCTATGCACAACTCCCCCCCATGGGCAACTCTCCCCATGCGCATCATCCCCCCATGCACAACTTTTCCTATGCGCAACTCCCCCCATGGGCAACTCTCCCCATGCGCATCATCCCCCCATGCGCAGTATCCTCGCCAGTGCAACCTCTTCCTCTGAACAACATTCCCACTGCACCAGGCACCGAGCACCAAATTGGCTGATGTTGGTGAGTCTCCCATGTTAAGTATAGGACAGAAACACGCTGCCCCCTTTTCAGCCCCTGAAGGGTTAATTTCTCCAGATGGTTCTTGGTGGGTGTTCAGGTGACAGAAGGAACTCCCAGAATTCCATGCTTCAGGCCCAGCAGTTGGGGCGGAATGTTGATGAGTCAGCAATTCTCAATGCAAAGTATAGGGAGGAAAACATGTTGCGCCCCTTTTACTCCCTTCTGGTTGGAATTTCTGAAAACCGGTTCTTAGTGCACCCCTCCGTCAAAGAAGGAACACCCACCCCAAATTTCACGCTTCTAGGCCCACCGGTTTTGGCAGGGAGTTGATGAGTCAGTCAGTCAGTCAGTCAGTGACTTTTCTCTTTTATATATATAATTTCTTCATTGTTAGCCACCTTGGCAGCTCTTTGAGTAGAAAAGGTGAAGTAATCATTAAATCAATTAATCTACCAATGATGTTTCATGAAACTCTTGAAGTGTACCCAAAAAAGAGTGTTTGAGCAAAGCTGTTGTGGTGTAACCATTTTAGAAACTTACATTATCACAGCGGAGCCAAATTTCGTTCATGCCCTCAGCCACAGGGATCAAGAGTTTGATGTTAAACTTCTGACCAGAGATATTGACATCAGGAGTAACTTCACACCCTGTGACAGAAGAGCCAAAGATGACACTGTTTAGGCACAATGTGTTGCAACAGAGGATAGACTTGGTTCAGTGTCAGGAGGAGATGAGCTAAGATGGATATAGGGTTTATTTTACCACGGGCTCTGAACTCACAGTGGAAGGCTGGATTGTGCTCCTGAACTCAATCAGAGGCATTCTCCAGTCACATCTGGAGGTCATATTGGACTAGACATGATGATTTGCCTGTTCACAGGTTTCAGAATCTCAAGGGTCCAAGAAGTGGATGATCTGCAGATACTGAGGTCCAATGTATATTGTAGAACACTCAAGGCCTGACAAAATAGCCACATCTTGTTAATGTACATACTGCCAACCACAATCAGAGGATCATGAATTTTCAGATGAAAAGTTTGGTTAACTCTGCTTAATTTGTAAAACAGAAGTGTACACTTATGCTCAAGCCCATACATGTTCCCGAACCTCCATCACAGTCTATCTCAAATAGTTGGTTTTCATTGCTCACTTTGATTTCAAACAAGTGCAAGTGCCAAGACACACTTGAAAGACATCATGAGGTGGCAGGGAGAAAAAGGAAACCCCAACTAGTGCCACCATGCAGGAAACACTGGATTGCAAGGCAATCATTTCAGGCTTCCTCTTAGGGAGAGACCTCAAGAATGCCTCTTAGCCAAATACAAAGTAAAATGGTCAGTCAGTGACTTAGATCCAACTCTCAGCGTTCATATTCTGGAGGATTTTAAAAAACAGAAAACGCATTCCACATTCTGAGGAGGAGTACAGAATCCAACTTGTATTTAACCCAAAGAAGTATACAAAATATTCCTGCTTCATCCACCTCCTCTTTGGATGGATCAAAACACTAGCCTGTGTAGGAAAGGCAAGTACAGCTCATGTTACAACATCAGATTCAGTTCTTATTGTTCTGTCCCACCTTATCTAACCAAACAGAAATCTCAGGTGGTCTAAAAATATAAAAAACCAACACAAACACAGTGGTGGGTACTGACCGGTTCGGGCCGGATCACCCGAACCGGTTATTAACTCTGCCCCCCACTACCGATCCAGTAGCCACTGGAGGGCAGAAAACCGGGCGTATCGGTTCGGCCGGCCACAGTGCGCATGCGCCAACCTTAGCGCACGTGCAGTGCTGTTCTGAAGCCGGTCAACTGGCCGGCTTCAGGACAGCACTGTGCGTGCGCCAACCTTAGCGCATGCGCAGTGCACCGGGGTTGGGGCCTGCCCCTCACCCCGCATCGCCCCCCCCGCAGCGCACTGGGGTGGGTGGTGTGCCCTCCCTGGCCCCGCCCCCTGACCCCAGCCTGGCCCACCCACTTCCAGCGATCCGGTTGTTGGGCCAGGCCGGGCCCACCACTGCACAAACACCATAATATTAAAACAAAAATATATTAATATATACATAAAATATAAAAACATTAAAACCACCACTAAACAAAATTATAAACGCATCCCCAGTGAAGAAGGACAGTTCACCATCTTCCTTGGCTCCTGCTGAACTGCCCTGACCATCAGAAAGGTGGGATATAAATTTTTAAAATTAAATAATAATAAATTAATAAATATAGGCAGCCAATTAATATACCGTATTTCCCGGACCATGAGACGCACCAGACCATGAGACGCACCAAAGTTTAGAGGAGCAAAACAAGAAAAAAATATTCTGAACCAAATGGTGTACTAATATATTTAATAAAATATAGCAGAATAATATTTCAACCATGTAAAGTCTACAGTGGTATTAAGAACCATTATCACTTTCATTAACAACTGAGGAAAGACTTTAAGCTTCAAGCACTCTTTTAATTTTCTGGTAACCCCAAAAACTCATCATCTCTAGTGTCAGTGATTTGTGACTTTTGCACAAATCTCACTGCAAATGATCAGACAACATTTTGCACAAATCTCACTGCAAATAGTCCAGGAAGGCAGGTAAGTTGGGGGGGGGGTTCTTTTGGGGGGTAGGTATGGAAATGTGAGGGGATCTAGATACATAGGGAAGAGTGAGGGAGGCACAGGCATGGAGCAGGAGGGACCAGGTCTTGTGCATGTCTACTTTGGAGCAAGTCTCCAAGCCAGGGAAGGCTGGTTAGGATTGCAACTGTGCCAGGGTGACCAGATGCCAAACCCAAAACTCCTGAACCCCAAGGCCAAAACTCCTGAACCCCAGGGCAAAATTCCTGAACCCCAGGGCAAAATTCCTGAACCCCAGGGCAAAATTCCTGAACCCCAGGGCAAAATTCCTACTCGCTTTAAAAATTGCCAAAAAATGTATTTTTTTGTTTTTATATTTTTGATTTTTACTTTTTGGCCATAACTTTTGATAGGAAGGAGATATCTCAAAACTGATTGTTGCATTGGATTCTGCTCTTCAATATGAATCCAACAACGTATGACATGATGGGGTAAGGTGCTCCAGGATTGGCCCTATCACTCTATCAGACGCACAGACATTTTCCCCCCGTTTGGGAAGAAAAAAAAGTGCGTCTTATAAACCGGGAAATACGGTAGTATAAGCACACATCGGCACCTGTTAATATTATATTAATCTAGATTTCTGCAGTTTCCAGAGGCTGCTCCATACACTGTACTAGAGTAATCCCATTCATTAATTCACACCCCAACTATGTCACCCACCACACTGCTAAGCAGGGAGCCAACACACTGTCAGGCCATCACTAACAGAAAACAAAGCAGGCAGTTAAGTATGAGGTGGACGCAGCTGGAGGAAGAATGTATGGAGGATCCTCCAGGCACACGTCACAATACACAAATGTTCACATTTCTTTAAGGATGAAAACATGGAAAAATGGAATAGAAAAGAGGAGAGATTCTTTGCACCAAAGAGAGACAGATCAGTTTGGGCAACACACAGTTGCATCTGTTTCGACACCGGCTGATTAGTATCTCTCCCTTCCATCATGAACACACTGCACACCAGAAATCTCTACAGAAACCAATGGGACTCAGTGGGTACAATCCAATGAAAACTAGATTAAGCCCCACTGAAACCATTGGCATCCTTCAGTCTCGAAAGACTATGATATCTTGAAACCAAACACATTTTAATTTGTGTGCTTCAGTCCTAAAAATTCCAATGGGACTTTGTACCATTTAACATGGTACTGGGGTCATCTCAATCACGGCCCTGCAATTGAGTGGTGTTTCCTTTCCATTTAGCGCCTTGCTGCCAAACTTGGCAGCATGAAACATCCGCTTGCCTGCGGGGGTTCCTGAAATGGAAAGGACCCAGAAAATCCCACTGCTCTTGGTTGTTGTGGGGCAAGTGTTTAGGATTGTGGTATAAAACCTCTTAATGGGACCACTATAGAAGGCAACGAAGTTTGTAAAGTTTTCTTGGACGCCTCCAAGTCCACGGCAGCTCCTCCTCCTGCAGCATTCTTTTAAAGCTCAGTCAGCAGCAGCTTTGTTAAAAAGCTCCCAAAAAGGTATTCAAGGCTGCCCTTCCCCAGCTCGTATCCTCGTAGCTATAATCTGAGGTCATTTGGCAGCCTCTCCACTTCTGCCTTGAAGGCTTAGAAAAATAAAAATGGATGTCAGCAGAGCCTGGCGCTTACAACACGCCAAGCTGGATATTTTATTGCTGCTCACAAGTGGAGCTGGGAGGCTGAGGAATGTCAGATGGAGCACACATTCCTCGCAAAGGGTATCTGAACAAGGCAATGTGTGTTCAACTACCCAAAGAAGAGGGGGGACATCTCAGGAGGAATAAATTCTGCTACTAGTAACAGAAGAGCAGTATGCATCTTAATGGGCTTGGACCCTGATGCACATCCCTTTTGGACAAGCCCAGATATTGCTTTAATCTGCTCTTGGTTCACTCACTTTATAATCTGATAAAATATTCACCATTTCAGAAGCACAAATTTTGTAAAAAGGGTTCAGATGATTTTTCATTATATCAATCTATATCCAGTTGCCTTTAAACTTCAGACCACCCACTCTTTTGGGGTTCTGCTTCAGTACGTCAATGGAAACAACAGCTTATGGCTCCCAAAGACATATTCTGTGTTTTGGGAAGCCAGGGTGCTTGGCCTCTTTAACCATTTCAAACTCCTTCCAAAACCCACCTAAGCAACTCCCTAGAGATCCCAGCAGTCTGTAGGCACCTGTGCAAAGGTATAGAAAGGATGATATGTTGCTGTCCACTCTTCTTGGCCCCCACAATAAAGGATGGATGCTGCTGAAACACTGCCAGGGGGGAGGATGCATTCTATGATCAATATAGGAGAACATCTGTGTCCTTGTCTCTGGAATGGCTATTTTGAACCACTGCGCCATGGCACACTGAAGTCTACAGGTAAAAAACTGATGGTGTGCCTTGAACATTTTAGCACCGTGTCAGTGTGCCACGTAATGAGAAAGGTTGAAAATCACTGCTCTGGAGCCTGATCTAGTGGCTGTGATTTGAGCAGGGAAATCTCCCAGTGATTACATAAGCATGTAAAGTTACAGGCACTTTTCTTGAGATGGCCCATGGGTTTTGATACCAGCGCATAAACATACTTCAGCACCCTTTATTTGCAAAAGGTTGCAGAATTTCAGTAAAAACTGAAACTATGACGGAGGCATGATTGGGAGAGGCACATTAAGAGACTCACCTCTCAAGTTCATTTGGTGGGCTGGCATCCCATGGGATTCTTCTTTGCTCTTGTAACAGGAGATGGACGTGTCTTTGAAGGTGCACCAATACTGCTTATAACCCTTTAGGGTCAGCTTCTTCGGCCTATTTGTCAGATAGTTTAAGTATTACTTCAGGAACTAATCACTTTTTGAAATTTATTACTTTAAAAAAAATGAATCCTGCTTTACCTTTTTCATTAACAGAAGCAGTTCAAATTAGCACTGAAACTGGTACTAAAACCACCACTAGCTCAAAACACAACCCACAAGAAACAAGAGCAAGCAGCAGTGACATCAAGGGAAAGAACATTGGCCAGGAAGCATCACTGGGATCTGGTGCTGCTTCATGGAGACCAAAGTTCTTCCTGGAGAATGGCCCGTGTGCTGGGAAACCTTGCTTACTGCTGGGGTCTTTGGCATCTCATAGAGTTCAGAGTCAAGAGTTGGTGCTGTTGCAAAAGAAGCACAGGCACTGGCCAGTTCCCCACAGTAAATATAAGCTTGGATTGTCCATTTCAGAAATCTATTTGCAGGGCTTAATATCATTTCATAATAAGGGGAAATCAACAATTCTCTTCTGAATGCTGCTGTTCCTTTCCCTCATTTTATAGTGTTATGTTTCATTTTCACCTTCCTTATAGAGTAAGCACACACAGGACTTGCCTCGTTCACCCTCAACACAATCCTTGGGTTAACCTGTGGTGGGTTAAGCTGAAGAAGCAAGTGACTGTCAAGCATCCAGGGCTGTCTTGTCTGAATTCAACATGATGGCTACAATCCAAAGTAACTACGGGACCTTTTACACCGACATAGTTACAGTGCCACCTATGGAAAATCCATAGAGCAATCTAGAGTAAGTGCCTCTTATGTCTTCCCATAGTTACTCTGGATTGTAGGGTACGTTCTCTATACCACACTAGCTTCTTCCCTGAAGCTGCAGCTCTGACAAGCCTTGGACTGCAGAGCAAAACATATAAGAGGAGATGTTTAAGATGAAGGCAGTATGTTGTTGTCTATGCCCCACAACACACAAAGGGAGCTGGGCTGTAACACATGCCAAGATGGACCAGAACAAGCTGGAGTTTTTTGAAATAGAAGTCTTTAAAACCACATGTTCTGCACCATTTCTTTGCAATGGTTTCTGTCCACCTCCTTCAAGTACCCTGCAATGCTTCCCATGCAACACTCTGTACCATTTCCAAAATATTTGTCATATCCTGAAGTGTGGTGGGTATTAGTTTGCAACAGACAGCTACGGCTGCCAAAACATGAGCAAAGTCCAGACACAATAACTTCCAGTTTCCACATGTCCTGATCCAAGATAATACTTTCCCTTTTTTTCCCCTAAATAAAACATCTAATTTAAAAATCAAAATAAATCTTGTTAAAGATTAGCGGAACAGGCCTAAAGCTGGTCTCTGCTGGCAGGTTAAGGAGTGCAAACTGGTCGAAACCCTGCTTGCTTATTATCCTCTTGAAGTCCTCTAGTTCAGGCTATGCAATACAACCCCTAATTTTAGGACGGTCAAAAACTGCCAGGCCCACAAAATCTTGGAAACATTTCAGCACCAGCTACTGACTGAAGAGTAGAAGAGGGAGCAGAACTTCTTCTCCTGCTGTTCTAACCAAGTATGAGCAATGGTTAAAGGAAGTATTACAATTGGAATAGGCCAAGGGCCAGATTCAGCGCTCCGATCTGTGCTGTGAAAGAAGAGGTGTGCCCCCTCCTCCTACACCATAGCTTTACAAGTCATGTGTAGTTTCTGCACAGAGATACACATGCACAATGGTCTGATTCATCCAACCATATCTCCTTTTATAAGTGGAAGGATCAATGCATCCCTCATAGAGAAGAAAAAGAAGGAGCCCAGGCCAGGGAAGGCTTATGACACTGGCACCCATGAAGTCCAGGACGGTTATTGCCACCCCTTCCCAGGGGTGGCTTGAAATCGGTGGGTTAAGGGAGGAAAGAAGCAACAGTACCCTGGCCAGAGGGAGATCACAGCACCATCTCCTACAGAGAGCAGCACTTGCTTGGGAGATTATTGTATTTAAAATGTTACATATGTAGTTAACTTGCTTTTATGAATATTGTAAGATGCCTTGGGCTTTCACTCGATGAGGGAAATGCAGGATATTCATTCCATTATCTATGCATGGCACACCAATGGCTCATGTTACTTTTCAGAGTGGTGTTTTAAAATCCATGGTGATGGGAGGGAATCAAGCAAGCAAGGTGTTCCATATATAAAATGTCAAACGTTGGGGAGCCGATAAACTGACATTTAAGTAGCAGGATCCTGAAAAGTCAGCTAGCAATACAGTCGCTGGCAAAGACCTGGGGCTGTTCAGGGAAAGGCTTAAGAAATGTGTCTTTCAGGAATTACTGAGCCATCAGTTTAAAAGTTTCAGACTCCTCAACTGCTTAACTCCTCAAAGTGAAGTACCTCCATGCACAGACCAAATCTCATGCAGATATCAGCTGTGGTGGCGGCTGGTAAGGCAGGCGTACTCTTCACATAAAATAAATTCTTTTATAGAAATGGCATGGAGAGTAAATTCTAGGGCTGACTGCAAATAGCATTTTAATGGAACACCAATAAAATTCTACTTCCCAAGCCCATATGCCCAGAGCAGCTTTGGGTTTTGGAGCAAAAAGCTGAGAAGTCAGTATGCACCAGCTTGATCATTAAGCTTTATTGATTTTCACAGCTCTCCGAGGATTTCCAGTCAGTACTTACTTGAACACTTTAATGTAGTCGGCAAGCTCTGGAATGGAAGTGATGTCGCCCTGTGGACAAGACAGAAGCAATCATGTTCCATTCACCAGGGCAGGGAGGAGACCTTTGGGACAGGGAGGCAGCTCAGAACAACAGCTGAACAGGAACGGCAAAAAGGCACCCTTGTACTGTATATACATGTAACATAAATACTGAGGATGATGATGTTTAAGAAGGAAAAAGATAAACAACTGAAACCAATCTCAGCAGTTCTGTCTACAAACTGAGGGCCAGGACAATTGCCAGTTGTGCTGCACAAGGACAAACTCCTACTCCACCTGCTACTAGAACCAGACCAAATCATTCCTTTTCGGGGAACTCTTTCACTTCAAACTCCTGTTTCCCTATACAGAATGCTATACCCAGGTAAAGATTGTTGGGACTCATCAAAAATTTGTGGCATTTAATGCTAAAGAGGGGAAATCTGAAGAAGATTTTAGACCTATAGTGCTCTTAAGCATATCTTATAAGCTGTTGGAAAGACTTGTTGAAAAAACTTGGATTGAGAGCTGTTGGGTTGAGAATGTTTTGCAAGACAAGCAAACATTTCTAATATTGTCTTGCAATACAAGCAAAAAAACCCAACCGGGATATGGCTGGTTTTGGGACTCCGCCAGCACTTGCTCAGCCTCTCCTAAAAGATCAGCCTATCCATGTCTACTCTGAGGGAAGCCTATTATGGTCAATGGGGCTCACTACTGTGTAAGGAGGCAATGAAAAGGAGCCTGAGAGACCAAGTGCAGGTTATTTTATTTTATTTTTCTTTATATTTTGTATTACATTCTTATTGTATTGTCATCCTTTTTATATGAATATTTTTGGGTTGTGGAACCAATTTGAGTTTCCATTATTTCATATGGGAAAATTTGCTTTGATATACAAGAGTTTTGGATTACAAGCATGCTTCTGAAATGAATTATGTTCATAAACCAAAGTACCCACTGTATTTTAAAATCCCTGGCTGAGGAACACATACCTACAAGTACCTATAAGCACATACCTACAAATTGGATTTAGATAAAAAAGAATCTGCTGTGACCAGGTGTTATCACTAACCTCCCAAATAGAAAATGGATTCCAGAAGAATAGCTGTATTTATTGATCTATCATTGGCTTATGATATAGTGTGGAGAAAGGGATGGTTTAAAATTTTTTATGTTTGGTGCCCTGTAAGAAAACAGCTCCTCTACTTGGTGATATACTTTTCAGTAGATACACTGAAGTACACTGGGATGGTCAAATCAGTTGGAAGTATAGGCCAAACAATGGCCTGCCCAAGGTTGTGGCAAAGGCTGCTCTTTTTCAGTTGAACCCAATCCACAGGGTACTGCCACAGCTGGCAAGGGGAATACAGTGGAATTTTATTTTAGACAGACAATTCCAGGGAGCTGCATGCACAGTTTTCCTTTGACTGATTAAAGGACATTTAATTTTCTCTGTACCATACACCCACATTTCCAGAGACACCATTTTTGGTGTCCGAGGCTGGCTTTCTCATGGAGACACGGGTTTTATGGTAACAGGAAGAATTATGGTAACAGAACAGAAAGAGAAGGAATTTTTTGGCCGCATCTTCAGGAGAACGCATGTCTACATTTAAAATTCAAATCCCCTACAAAGAGCAAAACTTTGATACACATCATAGGAATGGATTATTGTTGATCCAGAATCAAGCCTTTTTGGCAAAGTTACAGTTGCTAGTAGCAATTCTTGCACAACGATGTTGTGCTGGAAGATGGGAGCCTCACCCTTGAATATAGCTGGACAGGCAAGACAGGAAATGGCACCATTTCCCCGCTCTAGGAGGATTTCGTGCAACAGGCAGGGGGTTGAACTAGACGACCTATTAGTACTTTCCAAATCTATGATTCTGTGATTTCTCCTGCCCTTGTAATACAAGGATTGTTCCATCTCTCCCAATGATTTTTTAAAATTGATGCTTCCTTGCAGTACAGCTTCACTTTTCCTTTTCCTTCTTAGGGTGTTACTAAAAAGAGCCCTTGTCTCTCTCCACAGGCATGCCTGGGACAAGCGTTAATTTCCATAGTGGTGGACTAAGAGGTCTTTTGATTTTGACCTTGGGCCAGTCATTCACTCTCAGCCTTACCAAAAGATAAAAGCAAATACACTTTGGGTATTTGCTTTGATCTGGAAAAGGCTGGGTATAGACTCCTTCAATAAATAAAACAGAACAATCCAGAGTAACTATGGGACCTTTTAAACCGACATAGTTACGGTGCCACCTATGGAAAACCTATGGGAAATGCATAGAGCAGTCCAGAGTAAGTGCCTCTTATTTCTTCCTGTAGTTACTCTGGAATGTAGAGAAAACCTTTATGTCACAAGCGGGTTTTCATTACAATCTATTTTAAAGGGTGAAACTGAACCAGAGGAGAGCGACAAGAATGATCAGTGGGATGAAAGGGAAGCCCTATGAGGAAAGATTGGGGGAACTTGGGATGTTCAGCCTGGAGAAGAGGAGGCTGAGAGGAGACATGATTGCCCTCTTCAGATACCTGCAGGGCTGTCATAGGGAGGAAGGGGCTCATTTGTTCATAGCTGCTTCTGAAAGCAGAACTAGAACCAATGGGTACAAACTGCAGGAAAGGAGATTCTGGTTCGATATCAGAAAAAAATTCCTGACGGTTCGGGCGGTTTGGCAGTGGAACAGATTGCCAAGGGAGGTGGTGGACTCTCCCTCACTGGGGGTCTTCAAGTAGAGGCTCGATAAGCACCTGTTGGGGATGCTCTAGGAAGATTTCCTGCTGCAGGCAGGGGGGTGGAGTAGATGACCTACTAGGTCCCTTCCAACTCTATGATTCTATGAACAGAGGTGAAAAACAGGAAATATCAAAGGTTCTGTTCTTGTACCTCTATATAGGGTTGGGATAGATCTTCCTCTGTCTCAGACTTGGGACAGTCACTACCAGTCAGCAGACACTACTGAGCTACAGGAACTGAAGGCCTGACTTGATACAACGCAGCTTCACTCATTCATGTATCCATACACATGTTCCTTCATGCATTCATCTGCCGGCTCTTACCAGAATTGTGGATGTTTTCCCACCTTCCAGTGTAATTTCCAGGTCTGAAAGGGCTGCATCGACTTCATCAACTTCTTTGTCACTGTTGTTCAAATGATTTTCAGATGACATGATGGAAAGTTTATTGATGTGGTACTGAAAAAAAGGAATTGAAAATGAGATGTCATTAAAGCTGTCAAATACAGGCTACTTGAGTCGAAACTACACTTTATCCAAAACATGAAAAAATGTCCTTAAGCCTATAACTATAATTTTATAGCTACACAACTTACAGAAGGCTGTTGAAAGATCCTCCACATATTTCCCTCCTCTCCTTGCACTTAGCATGAGCATAACCGAGGGAAAAGAGCAGAAAGATGATTTTACCAGGTTAGGCATTGTGCCTGGCAGCAGCTTCACCAATTCCCTAAGAAGTAGCCGTAGCTTTGTTCTAAAATAGCTTCCTTCCTTTTGTGTATGAATTCCGTCCAAACCCTCTTTGGCCCCCTTGAAGCTTTATGATGGCATGATCAGAACCATAGAATCCTAGAGTTGGAAGGGACCTAGTAGGTCATCTAGTCCATCTAGTCCCTTGCCTGTAGCCGGAAATCCTCCTAGACCATCTCTGACAGGTGCTCGTCAAGCCTCTGCTTGAACATCCCCAGTCCACCACCTCCTTTGATAATCACACTATAAATTTATGACACTGAGTCAATCTCCTCCTTCCTTTTCAGTTCTATAACACACACACACACTCCACTGCAAACAAGATTTTCTCATGACGATGACAATGCCTCTCCAAAGGGGCACTTCCAACTGGACTGAAAGTTACTGCATACATGTTAGGACTACCAACCAGAAAGATTTGCAGCCCAATTCTTCTTACCAGTATTCTGACAAATCCAGAGTGTGATTATTTTATACTGCTGGTGTAAGTAGGGAGTGTGCCATTTAATGGGATTTCAGATCAAATGGTTCTGATAAAATGGTGGGGTTAAATACATCAAGTTGGGAGTCCCATACAGAAGTTCTACTATTCCATTTACTACTGTGAACAGATAATCTGTAAAAAGGGAACCTGAAGTACAGTCCAATCCTGCCTTTTCCTATACTCGGGCTGCAGTCCCACACTCTCCTGGGAAAAAGTTCTATTGAACACAATGGGACTTACTTCTGAGTAGACATGCTTAGGATTGCCTGTAAGACAGTTTTCAGGTGACAGTTCAGTGCCTACTTCTGGAGCCAGAAATTGTGTAATTAATTGTGTAATTAACCGTTCAGGCAGTTTGGCAGTGGAAGAGATTGCCAAGGGAGGTGGTGGACTCTCCCTCACTGGGGATCTTCAAGCAGAGGCTCGACAAGCACCTGTCGGGGATGCTCTAGGGGGATTTCCTGCTGCAGGCAGGGGGTTGGACTAGGTGACCTACTAGGTGCCTT
Source organism: Cryptoblepharus egeriae (assembly GCA_030015325.1). Classification (NCBI taxonomy): domain Eukaryota; kingdom Metazoa; phylum Chordata; class Lepidosauria; order Squamata; family Scincidae; genus Cryptoblepharus; species Cryptoblepharus egeriae. Next base: position 266,794,381 of record JAREYC010000001.1, read on the forward strand.
CCAACTCTAGGATTCTATGATTCTAAGTATTCATAATTCAAACATGTAATCATAGAATCATAGAATTGGAAGGGACCTAGTAGGTCATCCAGTCCAACCCCCTGCCTGCAGCAGGAATCCCCCTAGAGCATCCCCGACAGGTGCTCGTCGAGCCTCTGCTTGAAGATCCCCAGTGAGGGAGAGACCACCACCTCCCTTGGCAGTCTGTTCCACTGCCAAACCGCCCTCACCATCAGGAATTTTTTCCGGATAATTGTGTCGAACTATTTATGAGCTGTGAGTGGCGCAAGTAGTTTAGACACTGTGCCTGTTAACCAGTAGGCCAGGGTTCGAGACCCGGGTTGGCCCCACAAGACAGGGTGAGCTCCTGTCCTTAGCCTAGCTCTGCGACACAGCTGGATCCAATCGTATTGGCTCTGCCTTTCCATTGGACTAATTCAGTGGTGTGCAGAGGGGGGATTTGCAGCTTGGGTAACAGCCTCTCCTCCATAACAATCTAACCCAGGCTTTTGTGCTTTGCATGCAGCGTATGCAGCGCTGAGCACGATACCATAGACTTTCAGGACTGATGGAGGCCTGCTTTAAATTTACTGGTGGTACAAAAAAGGTTATTTTGGGGAAAAGGTTGAGATTGTAAAAAATAATTTCAGGAGATGTATTTTGAATAAATACCAGAAATGAATTGTTCCAAATTAACATGATTTTAAATGGTGCCACCTCTGCCTGTCAAAATGGCAATTAACAGTCTGCACCAGAGAAAGAAATGGGGAAAAGGTATTTCTGGGAGTCCCAGGGATTAGCACCAGCTGCTGGAGAGGCTCAGAGCCAGAACCTTGTGGTTCAGTAACCGAGCGTACTTGTTGCTTGTTTAAAAGCCAACTGAAAGTAAAGATGGATACAAGTATGTTTGTGAAAAAGAAATCCAAATTCCTTTGCATGAGACATAGCAAGAAGCAAATCTATTTTAAATTACCTAAAAAGGTTCAAGCGAACCCTGCAGAATTGGAGAAGAGCCAAGGTTTCTTAGAACAAAATATTCCAGCATCCAAATGAGTGGGGAGGAAGGCTTCCAACTCACAAAATTCAGTGCACTGAAGTTTCCGGTACGTTGCGTGGAGCAGATAAAGGACTATATGGCTGAACAGCAGAATACAGGCATGCCTGTATCGGGGATACACAGGGAGGCTTACCCTTCCCTTTGGAGGGAACAGAGCTGATTCACATGCAGGGGTGTGGGGCCTGCAGACCTAATCAGCTGATAAGTGAATCTGCAGATATGGCATCCAATGGTATGGAGAGGGGGCCCTATGCAACAAAACTGAAGGAACTGAACTTTGAACCGGACTTCCCTGGCTCAAGTTTCATTGCAGTGCCTTTAGGAAAATCATTCCTCTCGCAGTCTCAGTTGTATTAATAATACAGGGCAGCATGCTTTATCCATTGTTTCAGTTATATGCAGATCCTGGGTGCCATGGGGTGCGTGGATGCATTCCTCCCGTTTGCCTTGTTTACCAGTGAAGTGTTTTTTTGCTTAAAGGACACTATAAGCATTAAAGCTTCTAGAGATGAGCAGGCTGTTGGCACCCTAGGCTAGTGATGGCTAACCTTCTCAACACCGAGTGCTGACTGATGCCACCAGCACCTAACACATATGCCCAGAACTCCAGGAATGCCCAATAGGCCAGGAGCGCCCTCAGCTGGAGGGCGTATGCCTGGAGTTCCAGGCATTCACACTGGACAACGGTGCACTCTGCTCTGAAGAGAAGCAGGGTGCTCCTCTTCAGTGTAGAGTGCACTTGTGCCCAGCGTGCATGCTCAGGGCACCAGTCCTCCTCTTTGGAACAGACCCAACTCAGCATGTTGGTGCCCGGTGCACATGCCCAGGGCTCTCGGCATGTGCACTGGGCTTAGAGCGCTTGTCTGGGGGCACTATAGCTACATGCCAGCAGAGAGGGCTCTGAGTGCCCACCCTGGCACATGTGCCACAGGTTCACTTCCACTGCCCTAGGCCACGCACTGATGGAGCATGAGTTCCATGAATACAAGGACCAGTAAGTATTATTAATGTAAGAAGAACCTTGCTGGATCCATGGTCCCTCGAGTCCAGCATCCTAATATCTACAATGGCCAACTGAGATGAAGGAAGATTTCTCTCCCATTATTGCTCCTATGCAATTGATACCCAAAGGCAGACTGAAAGTAAACCTGAAGGTATGAGAATAGTTGTATTGTTAGGTTTTCAATTATTACTGTTCATATTGAAAACAATTTTTTCACTTTTACATTAGCTGTCTTTGGACCTTGGGTTAAAAAGCATGCAAAAATGAATAAATGAATGAAGGTTGTCAGAATCTGGATCTCTAGCCATCTTTACTCACCTGCAATGCTGCAAACATCATCATCTCTTCCTCTGTACACTCTATTTCTTCCAGGAGAATAGCCCATTTTGACTGTTCATAGAGCTGGTTGATTCTGATTGCATCATACTGCGGAGACATTACATAATCAATGCATTAAGCCCAAAGAAGTCCTGTGATTCTTTGCAAATCAAGAACAAAACAATTAAACATTTATTTACCATTAAAACCAAGGTAAGGTAATCATTTGGCCTACTTAATTATTCTTCACCCTTATGGTTGGGAACTCAATTGGGTTGTGAAGCCTCAGTTGCGGCAACTAACAGAAATGAAAATGGTTGAAGACCACTGGACTGGAGTACCAAACCAGGTAAAGGAGGAGACATCTGGTATACCCTTTCACATACCAGTCCTGCTCAGGTTCTTAGCTAGGAAGGGGCCACGGAGTGGGTGGATACAGGACCCCAGGACAGGGAAAGAACCAACAGTGGACCCCGAGTCACACACTTTATATATTTATTGGGGTCATGGGACAAAAAAGGATGAAGACCATTTATCTAACTTCAGTGTTTCTCAACTGTTGTCCTCTGCCACCTATTTTTGAAAACCTTTAAATATTTTTGCCACCTTCAAATACGTCCACCTATCTGAAGCACCATCAGAAGTCAACTGGTGATGACATCACTGCCAGTTACTTCTGGGTTGAGAGGCCAACACTAAGAAGTTTATTACAGCTGGGCCCATCCTTTGTCTATGGAGCAGTTTGTCAACTTTACTGAACTGCCCTATTAACACACCACCAGACACTATTGTATACCTTGGGATTCAAATCAAAGAAGCTGTAATACTTGAACCGGAGAAGTAAGGCTTCATTTTCCTTCACATCTTGCTCCATAAGTGACCTTGAAGAATCTAACCATCTGTCAACACACAAAGTAAGTATTAGCTTAGTTGCTCCAAGATATATTTTTTAAAATACAAGCTGCTAAAATAAGTTTATAAAACCTACCCCTGGTTGATCTTGGCCTTATCCAGCAGCGCCTGTGGTTTATACATTTTGGCTAAGATTTCCGGGGAGGTGACTGGCTGGCTGACAGCAAGGATACCTGGATTCCCTTCCGATAAAGCACTATCTCCAAACCAAGCTGAAGTCGGTGATAAAGGACTCCCATCATGAGAATCATATGTCGGTGTCATTGTTTTGCTATAAAGCCCTGGACTGGAATAAATGCTCCCTATTTGGGAAAAAGAATATATTTGCAAAGTTAGCATTAAACAAGATATGTGAATTCCTATTTCATATATTACAACAGAAGATGGGTGTTAGATGTACAAGTTACTCACACTGCAGCAATTCACATATCCACAGTAGTGCCCAAATAAACACTATGTATTTTAATGGTCCTTATTAATGATTACAATTCTAAGTATTTGCCCGAAGGTAAAGAAGTCTCCAAACCCAATTCCTATACTTTGCAAGAAGGTTCTATCAAGTTGCAATCATTGCAGGCAGCAATAGGAACATCTACTGCATATGGGTTTTCCAAAACAGGAATTAGAGAGAAAGGAAAGCAGCTAAAGGGGGGAAATCACAGGAGACACAGAAGTCCTTCCCACATGGGGCTCACCTTTCACAGGGCCGATGTAAAGAACATCAGAGCCTACAGAGAAGGAAAGAAAGGAAGTCAGAAGGTAAGATGAAGACAAAGAAAGAAATCGAAATGAGAGTGACAGGGATGAAGAACAGGCAGGCGGGCAAGATGAGCAAAAGATGCAAATCACAAGTGCAAATTGTGTTCTTAAATCCTTGTGTGTGTAGATTTTTATGAAGCATCATGTTAGTGCCACAAAGTGTACAGTCCAAATAACCAGGCCTAGAATCAGAAACTGTTGAGACAGTAATGATGTACACGACAGCAATAAATTAAAAGTGGTATAGCATGTTGAAAATTAAAAATTAACATTTAAAAAACTATTTAAAATGTTGTGTTTCAACTACCAAGATCCTTCTCTGGCCGGAAAAGGCTATACCATGTACCCATCAGACTAATGTCAAGCTAGGGACGACAATTTGATAGGTAAGAATACCCACAATCTGCTCCAAAAATCACTGGAACAAAACAATATCCATCTCCTACAAAGCAGAAAGCACAGAAATGCTGGGTATTTGTGAGTTTCTACATGCAATGATGGGAAATGCAGGAGGTCAACACAGCTTCTTGATTGTCAGTCATCTCAGTCCTCTCCTTGCACACATTGTGCAAAATACTGGAAGGCAGGAACAGGTTTACTGAGTGAATGGTAACTGCTTAAGGCAGTGGTTCTCAATCTTCCTAACGCCATGACCCCTTTATAAGTTCCTCATGTTGTGGGGACCCCCAACCATAAAATTATTTTCTTTGCTACTTTATAACTGTAATTTTGCTACTGTTATGAACTGCAATGTAAATATCCGATATGAAGGATGTATTTTCATTGTTACAAATGAAATGTGTGTTCTATGCACACATTGAACACAATGGGATTTATTTCAGCATATGCATGCATAGGATTGGGCCCTGAGGCTGCAATCCTATCCACATTTACATGGGAGTAAAGGCCACCCTGACTATAATGGGATTTATTTCAGAGTAGGCATGCATAGGATTGGGCCATGAGACTGTAAGTCAGCCCCCAGTGCACGCTCTGCTACAGCCGGAGGTCTGGGAAGCCTGACCTGGTCCCCTGCACCAAGGGTCTTTTGGCAATCCCCAGGAAAGCGCCAAGTGACCCCCAAAGGGGTCCCGACCCCCAATTTGAGAAACGCCGGCTTATGGCCTTTCAGGTGTCTACTCTGTCTGAAAACCCTTCCTAATATCTCCAAAAATAAAAGAGCCAGAGGAGACTTTGCACCACAAGGGCAATGATGGTACAAAAGCAGTTTCCTATGTTAGGAACATCACTTAGGTTTCAACAAGGGAATGATTTGCACAAAACAGCCTGCACAAGGAGAGCTGGAGAAAAAGGCCCTTGAAAACAAGTGTATTATCTAAACAGGAACTGTAAATGTTCACTTTTTAGTGAAAGCTGAACAGTACACAAAACCTTTCCATGTGAATCCAAGCTGATGAAAAGTCTGACTATGAGGAATTTATTCCCTTACAAATTAACATCTGATTCAGCCCACGAAAAGCAGTTGAGATTTTTTGTTCAGTGCAGCTTCCAGGATTAGAGGCTGTGGTTTCCTCCCCAGACACAAAAGAAACACTTCATAAAATGGTTAATGGGAGAATCAGTTGCACCATGGCTGGGCCACTCATAAGGGCACCTAATGCAGGTTGAATTAAGGGCAGATTGCAGGGATTCAGCAGATTTGGGGTGCCTTTCACCCAAAGTCACCCACCACCAATTCCTACCTCCAACACCAAAACAGGATCCAATGATCTGCCTTTTAATTATTCCATTCCTTACCAGTCTTCTGATATGCTGCTGTGAACCAGAACTGCAGGAATTCTGGGTTTCACATGAGGAGGGTAAGTATTTTGCTCTGTTTTTTTGTAGTGCAGAGATGTTACACACAAGCTAAAGTGGTGGTTTGGGATGTGCCACCCCAAGATGCACAATCCCTATGACTACAAATATGCTGCCAAGCTCATTCTTCAGGGTTTGAAAGTATTTGGTCTCATGATGGTTCTACAAAAAGTCAAGAAACCTGTAGAAGTCTAAAATGCAGTTTACCAAAAAGGAATATTTCTTCTACAAGCAAAAGTTGGAAAGAGTAGGTCTACCTTCTGGGACTCCCTTGAGGGTTAAAGTTTCAAAATTTAGTCTTCAGGTCAACAGGACCTCAAGTTTCTCTATACAGTCAGAAAAAGCCAGCATGGGAAGCTTTTGAAAAGGCTGTTATTCTCCCTGCTCTCCCATCTTGAAAGACTTTTCCAACACTAATAGTATCGTTAAACCTTCCTTAAGCAAAGCAAAACAATTCTGTTTGAGATAGAGAATCCAGGGGTCTTACTGGGAGCAGAGCAGGCATTCAGACAGCTGGCTCCTTGTGCCTGGGATTAATTCACTGCTGCTACTTCTCTGATGCTCAAAGGTTTTAAAGCTGCATTTGCCTTTGATTGTTCATATTAATATGTGATCATTTTGAACCCCATTTTCAATAACTTGTACTGCATATTCACACGATCAAAACTGATTCAGGTCAACTTGACAAGGGGCTAACTTTATTCCATGTTTTTGAGTCAATTAAGGCAACCAAGTAGGACAGCAACAGGGGAGCTGCAGTAAATATAATGGGTGCCTTAATGTACTGCATCACCACTCCCTCCCACTCCCTGTTGGAATGTGTTGCAATCACAACATACCATCTGGGAGGGGGCAGTTATGCCTCATATTGCAGTGAACTGCAATACTTAACATTGGTAAGAAACTGATGTTATTTTTGCCATTTCTGCAACATGGTGATGGCTGGTAAGAAAAACCAAACCTTTTTTTTAGAATTACAAAAGCTTCCTGCCTAGTTGCCTGCAGGCAATTCTTATTGGTCACAGGCAACAAAAGAAGTTTTGTTTTTGGCTTTTTAAAGCCTCCTTGTATGTACAGTTAGGGCGCAATCCAGAGTAACTACGTGGAGTCCTTGCTCCAGTGTAAGAACAATTTGCTTTGGATTGCAATATGAATTTCCCATAGGTTTTCACTAGGTAGTGCAGTAACTAAGGGTACACGTAATGTCTCTTACGTGCTCTCGTAATTGCTCTGGATTGTAGGGTTAGTCTGCATCTTACCCAAGGATAAAGTTGGAGTGTAAAATCACATATACAGGCATCCCCTACTTATTGGATGGGTTAGGGGCCAGAGCACTGACCAAAAGTAAAAACCGATGAAAAGTGAAACTTAGGGCACAATCCTAACCATGTCTACTCAAAAGTAAGCCCCACTGTGTTCAATAGGTCTTACTCCCAGGAAAGTGCCTTTAGGACTGCAGCCTTAGGCCTATATCCTAAAGAGAAATTAAGCCCCTTGCTCTGGAGGTTAAGATGACTTTCCATAAAATAACACTAGAGGGTAACGTAACTGCATGGACCCATAACTGCTATGGATTTTGCCCTCTGTCTTTTCCAGCTTGCAAATGCAAAATGGTCACTAAAAAGACATATCACTTGCAAAGTGATCGCTTGCAGGATGAAGACATATTTAATAACACATAGCCAAAATACATACCAAATTATACTAAAATAAACATAGGCATGTGTGGCAAATTACAGCTTTTGTAAACAAAACAAAACTGAAGAATCAGTGAACCTCGCTGATGAAAAACAGACTTCTGGGTATATTTTAAGACGGATAAAAGAATGAAACAACCAAAAGTGGGGTGGCAGAAAGTGGGGACACCTGTAGTTGAGATTCTCCCTAAGCTAACAAATATAATGTCACTTTAAGAACTAAATGCACATTACAAGAGGCAGCCAAGGGAATCCCCGCATCTTCAGTCTCCTATTTCACTCTTACTCCCAAGCATAAACAGAGACAGTGGACTGGCAGGCACAGTCACCAACGCTATTTAAATCAGTGGTTTTCAACCAGTGTGTTATGACTTATTGTATGGTCCACAGGTGTGCCATGGGTGTGCCATCATTCAAGGTGTGCCATCTTGAAGCACACTAGATGAAAACTCATCCAGGTTTTGCAGTTTTATTTCTAAGGCAACTGGATGCAATAAGGAATTGCCTGATTTTCTTTCTTCACCAGCAGACAGCAGTTACTACAAGACAGACCGGAAGAGCCACCCAGAAGTAACATCAGAAAAGGTTAAGGTCAAAGACAAGAGAATAAAAGGTCAGTGTGCCAAGAAAACAAAAATACTGAAAATTTCTGATTTAATCTGTTGTTTTTCGCTATCCTATTTGGAGTGTGTGTGAGTGAATATACTTGAATTTGTACGAGTAAATCGCAAGTGTGTCAACAGTTTGCCTCTCAGAGATGAACAACAGGACATTGTGTACTTTCAACAACTGAACACTACCAATGAAACTGGTCACAAGACAGTTGAAACTAAAGTACAGTACAATTAAACTTCTGCTTAAAATTCTGGTCTCAACCAAAGCTTTCCATCTCCAATGCTTCAATTCTATGCAGATCCCAGACGGATCCAGATGGATGACAGGTGTTGCAAGCAGTGGAGCCTGGAAAGCAGTTAACATCTGAAATCCAGGAGGCCACAAACGAAGTTCTCAGGGATGTGAGTAAGCCAGTGGGTTAAAAGTGAAGCCAGGATGCCTTTCTCACTAAGAATAGAAAGGAGTCCACTGGGCAGTGCTGATGCTTGGCTTTACTTGAACCAAGGAAGGTTACAGACACCAGTGGGTGGAAATTTGGGTCCACAAACTTGCAAATGAAATACTGAAGCATAAAAGTCTATAATCTATTTGTTAAAACAAAAGGTTAAAACACATTATTGTACTTTTAATGTGCCTGCTTGGCAAAAAAAAGGGGTGCCACCATAACTCCTTCATAGTAAAGGTGCTTTACAAAACACAATAGCCAAAAGAGGAAAGGTTCCTGGCCACAAGAAGCTTACAATCTGGAAAGTTCAGTGAGGGGTTTTGGAGAGAGGAATGAGAGCAAATACTGCCATAAAGCATTGAGTCTGATTATTACTCTCAGAGTTGCTTAGAGCTTTTTGAGTTATGTATTCAGTACTGGACCCATACTGCTACTATCCTTCATAAGAACATATGAGCCTCCACTGGATCAGGACACAGGCCTATCTAGTCCAGCTTCCTGTATCTCACAGTGGCCCACAAGATGCCTCAGGTAGCACACAAGACTTCCTGCATTTGGCATTTTGAGGTTGTTCACCTCTACACACCCCTTCATCACTTGTAACCCAGGATGGTCCTTTAGGAATTTGTCCAAACCCTTCTTAAAGCTAGATGCCATCACTACATCCTGTGGCAGGGAGTTCCACAGACCAACCTCAAATGGCAGAAACCGTGTGTAGACGGTTAATCCTTTGGAAAGCTTTTTAGGCAGGAATGGCATTTTGGTATGGAGAAAAGATCCTTTTATTTCTAGAAAACAGTGGCCTGACTGCATTGTTGGGGATCTGCAGAAAGCCAAGGTATTGGGGAAAGCATGTCTTTCTTTTCCCCACTTGCTGATACCCGCCTGCAAAGTGCATTCTCCACATCCCGTGGTAGGTAGCAGGAGCACCCAGGGGTGCACCTGCCAATCAGCACTTGCTGATAAAGGCAGGCCTAGTCCAAACCCGAGTAGCCAATTTAGAATAATTCACTTAGACAACAAAGGAAGGGAATTCCTCAAGTTATCAGGTTTGCCTTGATTCAAAGGGAGGGCAATTTGGGGAAAAAACTGCCCGGACCCAGAGTGTCAAGTCAATGCCAACCCTCCCCAGCTCCAGCCATTTTCTCCACTCAAAATTCTCCCTCTCACCACTGCTACTTCTGCATCCACAGGAGAAGAGTGTGTCTCCTCTGCAGGTAAAAAAGCAAATGAATGTGTGCATGCAGGGTTATGAGAAGAAAGACCACCCCTTTCTCCTTGGGAAAAGGATCGTCTCCTCTGTTATTTCTCCAGTCCTGGTTAAGATCCTTTCCTGACATCGACTGCAGCAGGCACCCCTGGGCAGCATCTCCTGTCTTTTGGCTGAAGCCTTCAATCACTGCAAGGCGTGTTTCATGCTCAAGCTCTTAAAACAACATTTTGCTATAAAAACCTCAGCCACTTACTACACCTGTTAGGCCAATAAACAATTCACAAAAAATTGTTTTTTTTAAGTTTTTTTAAAAAAGCTTATGAAGAACATAATTCTTTCACATTTTTACCAAAGAGTTGAGGCAGTCCTGCAAATTACATGGCTTGCTTATAATTTAGGGTTTTGTATGGGGGATGCCAAAGGCCCAAGAGGAATTTGCCAAAGATCAGATATTGGGAGGTGAAGGTGGCCTGGCCTTTGGAGAGCAGGATACTCCAGCACAATTCTAGGCATATCTACTGAGAAGTGACTCTTAGTGTTGAACAGAGCTTACTCCCTTGGGGGAATGGAGTTATAAATGCAAAGATATCCTGAACCCTAGTTATTTGTGCACTCAGCGATAACTCAATGACTATTTAAGGAGGTCAAAGAATCCCAGGCATCAGCCTTCAGCTTACAAGAACCAGGAACTCACACAAGTGCAACTTGGCACAAAGAACTCCTAACATTTTTAAGGCAGGAAAGGACAACACACCCACCTGCCCTTCCAAACTCTTCTGTGGTATGGAGGAGGGACATGGCAGGAGACAAAGCTCATTTTTTACATAATTTATCTCATTCCCACTGCTGCAATTACATTATTTTTCAGAGTTAATTTTCTAAGGACAGAATCAACTGTTTCCACATTGGTAGGCCCAGCTTGAATGTTGGGCATCCAAGAACTGACTGTGCAATCCAGTAAATTGTGCACCCTAAATTAACAACCAGCAACACACCCTACTCACCCCGCAAAAAAAATTCCTGCTTTGAAGGCCGGCAGTGAACAAATTGTCTCCTACTCCTCTGCAGAGCAGGTCTTGGACTGTGCAGGCCGTGGCTACCTACAGGGCAGCAGCAATTGCCATTGCTGTCTGGAATGGTTCCAACAGCTAGTGGGAGATGCTGCTTATCTGCACATTGTGGGGCCTGCAGCACTTACCACACCAGCCCAGCCTTTCACATAATGTACTAGCCATATAAAATAAATAAATAAGTAGACAAATATACAGCCTTAACTCACCCCTTTCCCAATTTTAAACCACTCCCTTGTTCCATATTTGGTTCTCACTGTCGCTTCTTGGCATTTATACTGCCCCAAATATTCTAGCTCAGAACAAGATTCTATGAGGAGGGAGTGTTCCAAGAAAAGATGCAACAAAATAAACCACTTATTATTCTTATCAGTGTTGCTTACAACTGGATTCCAAAACTTAGGCTACAATCCTTAAGACACTTTAATGGGAGTAAGATCCATTGAACATAATGGGGCTTACTTCTGAGTAGATATGGTTAGGATTGTGCTTTTACTGAAACGCTCTTTGACATGGGCTGCCTTGACAGCTACATAAGGGCAGTTTCAGAGCCTTATTCCAGAATTATGAGGTGGAAGCTGAAGGCAGGCATGTTAGTATCAATTGCAATGATCAAGAGAGTTCAGTTAAAAAGAAATCCACCCTCCATTGCCCCACCAGGGTTTGCACCAGCTGTGCTGGGGCATAAAGTATTCAAGAACATGAGCATGATTAATTTTTTGCATTTACACAACACCCTTCTTTCCATGTGCTCATGCGTTTCTCCTCTCCATCCTCCATTTAGCCTCATAAAACATCAACCCTGAAGGAGGTTAGGCTGAAATAAACTAACTAGTTCCAGGTCACCCAGTAAGCGTCATGGCTGAGCTGAGATCTGAACCCAGAACTTCCTGGTCCAAGCCACAGTGGCTGTCCCACACCACTTAAGTGTTTCTTCACTGCTACAACACAGTGACATGCTCTCAGAAACTAAGAACACAGCACTACTTGCAGCTGCTGCACAGCACGTTTCATGTCTGAACCGTCTCTGACACTGACAAAGATTAACCTGGTCATATTAAACCAGGTCATATTAAACAAGGAGATCCTGTAGTCAGCAGACCCTGTCACTATGCTAAAGAATGGATCTGGATATTCAACATACTATAGAATGAGAGTCCAGTACCACAGGAAAGGTTCCTTTATCTGGGTATTAATCTCCATGCAAGCCAGGGGGAGAAATGCAAGACCCAGGTCTTGATGCACATCTCACCTTACCTTTGGGAAGGAAAGTGATACAGTCAGAACAGACTTAGCACACATAGCCCCTGGCTTCTGTCACCCAATAAAAACAGCCTCTCCAAATAAAATGACCTTTAAGTAATATGCATGTGCACCAGAAGCATCACAATATTGTCATACCTAAAATTTATCCCAGGCGTAGGCAGGTTGAATCAAAAGTCTGTCCCGTTAACTTCCTGCTATGCATGCTTAGGACCTCAATCTTGCCCATTCAATGCTCTCATAAAGCAGCAGCAGCAGGGCTTAATGGGTCTGCCTATACTAACAGTCATCCAAAAGAGAAATGTTGCCACTTTAAAACGTCACACTGTCCTTTGAAAAGGAGACAGACAGGAAGGATGTTCTGGGCATTCAGTTACCACTCATGCTTGAGTTGTAAAACAATCTCTCAGACATCTCCCACATGGCCGCAGTGTGCCCTTCCACACTTCATGGAGTCCAATATCAGGACTTCCTGCTGCTGCTGAGGGAGTTGCTCCTTCCCAAGCCAGTGCAAACTGTTCTGCAATTAAAATTAGAGAGGTTTCAGCAGTAGAGGAGGCTCTACAATGAGAGGTTTTCAAATAACTTCAAGCTGACTCCTGTTTGTACTAGGCATAGGCTTGATTCCAGCTGCCACTGTGCTGCCAACTGCCAGGACACAACTGCTGTGCCTCCTCAATGCCACACCCTCTGTTCCTGGCTGCCTGTGAAGTAGCAGGTTATATTTAAACACAGTGGTGCTTGGTAGTCACAGCTACAAACGGGGCTGGCACAGGCCCTGACTACATCTGCTCAAGGAGTCCAAACCAGCTGGTTATCAATGCCCAAACCACATCTGTTATCAGGGGATCCAAGCACCATATCTCACGCTTTGCAGAAGTGGGGTTGTCAATGTGGAATGTATTCTGTTCCAATCTTTTCCTCCCCTCCCTAAATCTTTGAAGACCCCTGAAAACTCTGTTTCTTTCGGAAACAACCATATTGCTTTTCTGAGTTCCCCTCCCCAAAAAAGTTCCCTGGGTATAAATAGGCTTGATCTGTATATTCAAATTTTGGTGCAATTTTTTAACAAGGAATTTCTATTTTTTTAAAACAAGGGACCTCCACAGCTTTAATTAGCTTAGAGTCTCACCAAATCTGAATCTGACACTGGCAGAAGTGATGGACGTATGCAAATTTAAAAAAACCGGAAACACAAACTGCTTCCCCACGTTTGGCACTGTCCCGAAAAGACAATTATAGCATCACAGTGTCAGTAAACAGGCCAATGACTACATGCAATACTCACAAGACTGCTTGACCTGGTGTCACTTTTCAAATAACTTTGAAACGCGTATGGATGCCAAACACTATCATTACTTAGACTGTTCAACTTTCCAATGACTTTTTGTAGACTTCAGCAGTACTGCCACTTCCTGCACTGATATGAAGGGGATTACGGGAAACTGCATGTCTTTCCTTTTAGAATCTATGCCAGTTTTCAATTCTAAGAGTCGCTCTTTATTCTCCTAGCTAGTGTCTTTTCATTCACTCCCCATACTTCTCTTTCCCAAAAGCACCTTCGTATCCCATTAAAGCAAGACACAGGCTCTCCACCTGATCCAGGAGTAATTAATGGTCCTTCCAGCTCCAGTGTCTCGTCTTCGTATTGGTCGTCCAGCTTTTTCTTTTTCTTCTTTGTTGGATCTCTGGGCTTCCTCAAAAGAGAGAGCTCTTCTGGATGTCTGATGTCTAGGGCAGAACAACACAGAATTATTGTTTTTTAAAAAGGAAAGAAATGGTTTATTGTTGTGTTGACATTAATTATAAAGATCTCCTCCTCCTAAAACTGAATTAACTTATACAGCGCAATATAAGCGATAGTATAACACACAATCATGATGCATGTCTTAACATCATGTGAACATAATCATGGGGGGAAGGAATTGGAAATGCATGTGATATACATGCAGTATGCACCTTATGTTGAAGATACCTAAATTTATGTTCTCAAACCATCTCTGTGCAAACACTTCAAAGAAATATTGAGAAGACTTCTACAACATGAAATCCCAACATTGCAGCTAAAATGATATGTCCACCCCTGCAAGGTTTTCAGTCCACACAGCACAAGGTAAGGGCAAAATTATTTTTTGTGTTCTGAGAAGATCCTGAGGAAAAGGTAAGCCAGCACTGCCTATTGTGGTAACATCACACCACTTTTCATAAATATACATCCAGAGGTCTGGTGCTAGGGTATTTTTTGCATCCCACTATAATATATTTTATGCGTCTCATCCCAGTCCTCTTTGTCTTTTAAAGATAAAGAGTACATATAACATTTTGGGACACAAATGTCCAGAACACAGAAAGAACGGATGCAAATACTCAATACCAGGATGCTTTTGACCAGGACACTGTTGTCCAAGATGTTTTCACTCACAGAACTCCCGATTCCTCACCTCCAGACTCTACTCAGTGCTGCCAGTTTTAAATTCTGGAGGGGATGTGGTACTAGCCTTAGTGCACACTTTAAGCAGGCCTCCGTCAGTCTTGGAAGTCTATGTTATCGTGCTCAGCGCTGCATATGCTGCATGCGGAGCACGAAAGCCTGGGTTAGATTGTTATGGAGGATAGGCTGTTACCCAAGCAGCAAATCCCCCCCTCCACGTCACTGAATTCGTCCAATGGAAAGGCAGAGCCAATACGATTGGATCCAGCTGCGTCACAGAGCTGGGCTAAGGACAGGAGCTCACCCTGTCTTGTGGGGCTGACCAGGTCTCGTACCCTGGCCTGCTGGTTAACAGGCACAGCGTCTTAGCCACTTGCACCACCCACAGCCCTAGTACACACTAAAGACTAACAAATTGATTATAGCATAAGTTTTTGTGAAAAGAAGCAGGTTCTAACCTAAAATGCTTCTGGCACAATAAATCTGTTCATCTTCAGGGTGCCAAGAGAGACTTCGTTTTTGCTCTTTTTAAAGAGTATCAGAAGAGATCAGACATGAACTCAAGGATTTCACTAGTGGGGGGGGGGGGATGACGACAGAAGAGTGATTGAGGCTGGAATCCAAATTTCCAGTTAAGCCCAGCATAAGTCCTATGCTGACCTGGGAGTGTCATGATACTTTTGCCCCACTCCTGAATGGGAGGCTTATGGCTACTGCAGAGGCATACACTGACCTCCCCACACCACCACAGGGAGTTATGCCAGCCTAAATTGGATAGGATTGCACCACGAGAGCCTGCTTTCTTTTTGTTTTCTAAAATACGTGCCAAAAATTCATTTGGACTACAGTTCACTTGGAACATATCCATCTGGAATGGTTTCCCCCTCCCCGTATTTCTTCTGCCTTTTCTTCCATCCCACAAATCTTCATTTTAAACTCTAGTCTTGATTTTCCAACAGTGAATTTCCCTTTCGGTTCTGTACTATTTTAGAAAAGGATTGTGACTTTGGAGCCTTAAGAACTGCTGCAGTGCTGACATGCCTTATCCTTCAGGGCTGAACTCACAACACACACCACAGAGTGAAGCATGGCTAGAGGAAATGGCTCTATACTAGTTTCTGCTCTATGAATGACTGAGCTAAGACATTTGTTTGGGTCAAGATTGAAACTAATTCTGTACATCATACACAGAATGAATGATGTTATCTCCTTTCATCAAGTTGCCTTAAAAGCTATTTTTTGTCTTCTTAAAATAATAATTCCTTTATATTAAGTGGGTTTATAAATAGATCGAATGGGGGTGTTTTGGTTAAACTTGTTTTAATAGCCAAGAAAATGTCAAACTTTAAATGTATACTACGTGCCTGTTCTCTCCACGGAAAAGATCTGACTTGAAGTCCTACTTTGGTTAGTATTGTTTCCAGTACCAGAAGAGCTGGGAAGGTTTGCTCCCCAAAGAGAAAAGGGAAAAAATGTTTGCATTTTGTGCGCTGCTGTGTAATGAACTGACCAAGCAAAACACTTGTTCTAGGCATGAGCTTGTTGAGTGGCAATGTGGACATCTGCTTAGGGGGACAATTGATACTTGATACTCATCAAGTATCAAACCTGCGGACAGATGTCTCATTGACTACTATGCCAAAGTTCCATTTCACAGCTATATGGGCAGGATTTGGGACATCACTGTGAAGGACTAAACTAAGCAAGAGTAACTCCTTTTTTATGTTTCTCTCTGCCTTCCAACCTCATCCAAAAGTCTGATGACCAATTTCATCTTGAATGACCCTCCTAGTACAAAGTGGAGCATATTTAATCAACATTTTCTGCCACTATCAGCCAGCTTGTTATCAGAACCATGCGGGTTCAAGACCTCCCAGTGTTTGAAGCAGCATGCCAAATGTGCCCCCTACCTGATAATGTTCATGTGCTCTTCCAAATCAATGAATTAGAAAAATGGAACAGGGGGGCAATATAAAAGAAAGAAACTACTGGGTTGGAACATTACCCAGTATGCTGACCCGCCACTTTCTTCCCTGTCCCTTTCCTTTTCCAATCCAGAGAATTGGAAGAAGCAATAGGAGAGGCAAGATCTTTATTATATGCATGGCTTATTACGTGGCAGCCCATACTCCCCCAACTAATCTCTGGACATTTACAAATTCTCTAAATTATGTATATGCAAACAGTAAATAGCACTTATAGGACTAGCATATTCATATCCTTGGGTGTGGGTGAAAGCTTATTTTGGAGGTACAGAACTTAATCAAGAACTTGGCTTTACTTCTAGGAAACCCTCAAGTTGCAAGTGTGGGAAACCACAGAAGGAAGTCTTTCTGAAGGTGGCAAGACACAAAAGAGAAACCAGTCATGTCTTTCTGTCCCCAGCTGATGTGTGGGTGGCATGCTCTGGGGACAATAGCAAGTTCTGTGGAACATGTAGAAGGGCACTCTTGTGCCAGTTCATAGTCCAACATTGCTCTTGTAATCCAGTCTCTACATGGATTATAAAATTAATAAAATATTAGAGGCTTTCTAGCACTTTCATTACCTCTCTGAAGACTGGTAGGGATTAGAGAGACTGGTGTAGAGGCTTCGGGAGGGCGGGGGGGAGACATGATTGAGATGTACAGAATAATGCACGGGATGGACAGAGTGGTTAGGGAGATGCTCTTTTCCCTTTCACTAACACCAGAACTAGGGGACAACCACTCAGATTGAATGTCAGGAGAGTCAAGACAGAATTTTTTTATCCCAGTGTATAGTTGGCCTGTGGAACTCCCTGCCACAGGATGGGGTGATGACATCTAGCCTCAATTCCTTTAAGAAGGGATTGGACAAACTCCAGGAGGAAAGGATCATCACAGGTTACTAACCACGAGGGGTTTGTGTGGAGCTGGACAACCACAAAATGCCAAATAAAGGGGGGCACTTGAATGCAGGTGTCATATGTGCTCCCTGAAGCATCTGGTTGGCTGTTGTGTGATACAGAAAGCTGAAAAGGCTTTGCCCTGATCTGGTGGAGACTCTTCTTATGGTAGATTGGAAGGGATTACAGATTGTGGTCAGGAGGGGAACCTCACACTTTGAAAACCTCTTCACCACATACATGTGAGCACCAAAGGCAAGAGGTCATGTTGCTAACTAAACTTTGGTGGAGATATAGCCAATCACCTTGACTTTTATGGAGCAAGTTTTATTTATGGCTCATTAGTAGACAGTAGCCCTTTCTGGGGGGAAATGCCTGTTCATTTCTTGGGTAAGAAAACATTAAATTATGATTACAGTGACAGAATGAGGCTTCCAGAAAAGGCTAGAAGCCAAGTCCAGCTTCCAAGAAGACGCCCTTCTGGAACATAGTCAACTTTTCCATTTGACTAAAAATAAATAATATTTAGACTCCTGATAAGGATACAGCTTAATCAGATTTCTGAAAAGGAAAACATGGGCATTCATTCTCTTGAAACAATATTTGCATCAGTGTAGTAATAGATATGCAAGATGTTACAGGTGGTTAAGGGATCTTATGATCTCACAATCCTGAAGGAGATATTTTCCAGTTGTTTACTGGTAATACAAACAGTATGGAAATGGTTAGTCATGATAGTTTAAATGGGACTTCCACGTTCTAAGGCAGTATATCTTTGCTCGGGTCAAGCAGGAAAGAAGAGAGTTATTGTATTTTCTGTTCAACACACTGAAAGCTGGCCTATCTAGCCTGTGTAATAGAAATCTTAGAATCCTAGAGTTGGAAGGGACCTAGTAGGTCATCTAGTCCAATCCCCTGCCTGCAGCAGGAAATCCTCCTAGAGCATCCCTGACAGGTGCTCGTCGAGCCTCTTGAATGCGCATGATCCCTCAAGGAGACAGAGTATGGTGTCCATAGCAGCCCCTTGCTCAGGTAGGCATGTATGGCATTAACTACTTGGGATTTGCCACCCCTTTACAGCCCTTCCAGGGAAGCCTAGCTCCTCTCCATAGGTCCTGGCCCCCTTTGCTTTCTCCCTCCTTCCATCTCCTCCTGCTTTGACACTGCCAGATGCAGCCACAAATCACAGAGTGCTAGACATGGGGACAAAAACTATGATCAATAAATTGTGCATGTTGAACTGTTTTTAATCACTCACAAAATTTACAGACGAGCAGTCTAGGACCCCCATCTCTCCCTTCCAATGATTAATAAGCTTTCCAGAAGATTCCTAAAACATGTTTTGAATAAAGAGATTGTCTTGGCAAGTGTGATGTTTAGTTTCTGAAGCTAAAGAAAAGGAATTTCACAGAGTTAAAGACTGCCATATGATAGTGCTTGCCCCAATTTTCAGTTGCAGCAAGAGTAAGAATATAGTACCTCCGTGCAAAGCTACTCCACTTCTATTTATAATTATATACAGTGGTTTTTTTAGGGCTGAGGGTGGCACAAGTGGTTAAGACACTGTGCCTGTTAACCAGCAGGCCAGGGTTCGAGACCCAGGTTGGTCCCCATGAGACAGGGTGAGCTCCTGACCTTAGCCTAGCTCTGCGACGCAGCTGGAACCTATCATAGTCTGTTCCATTGGAGAGGGGCGTGGAGAGGGGGGATTTGCTGCTTGGGTAACAGCCTATCCTCCATATTAATCTACCCAGGCCTTTATGCTACAGATAACAGAGAAAGAAAACTTTACTGCTCCTTCACATACGTCTAGCACATACGTCTTCACATACGACTAGCATATTGTGGCATATTAAAGACTAATCAAAACCTGAAAGGCAGGTTTCTGTTATTGCAACTGGCCCAATCATATCCAACTTTCCAGTGCTGAATTCAGACATGCCAGCAGGATGGGCGCTTCATCCTGTGATGGAGGAATCAGTCACAGAGGCCTCCTCAATGGAAGGAATGTTTGTTCCCTGGCCTTGGGCTGCTTTCTGGTTGTGGGTCCATGAAGAAATACAGCCGGTTTGATTTGGCATTGTACAAATTGATGGTGAGGCCACATTTGGAGTATTGTGTCCAGTTCTGGTCACCATATCTCAAAAAGGATCTGTGATCCCTGAAGCATCTGCTGTGTGATGCAGGAAGCAGGATTAGATGGCCCTTTGGCTTAATCCAATGGAGACTCTTATGTTTGTATTCATTACTCTTGGAACTGACTTACTGATCCACTTACTCTTCACAAAAAGATTCCAAGTTTCTAAGGTTTATTTCACAATTTACAAAGCAGCAGTGAATAAGCCAGCAATTACAAGCTGGACAGGGAGATGCTTCTAGTCTTTGCTCCTTGATCAATCTACCTATGCGGGACACTCACCAGTTTAACCATCATGGTTAAGTGGAGAGGTAGGGATGGTTTTTTTCAAGCCCTCCCCCACTTCTAACCTAAGGCCTCCAAGAGGGACTATCCACTGTGATTTAACTGCAAACCGACATTGAGCAATATTTCAGAGTAACGGGCAGTCTAAGCCTGGCTGGCAAAGAAGTAAGGGCTCCTGCTCCAGCCAAGACTGAAAACAGGCAGCTTGCAAAAGCTTCTCAACGTTATTGGCCCAAAGTATCTTTCCCCTTCTTTAAGCTGCCATTAAAGCATTCCAGATAGTTAAGGTTTTGCAAAAACAAGTCCTGTTTCAAATTATTGCCTACTCTCTTTCATATGACTCCCTTTCCTCACAGTAATATAAAAAGCAAGGCATCATCTTGGCTCACAAGCTGGCTTGACTTCACCTATCAAAAAGCTCAGTGGCAGTTTTGCCCACATTTGCAACTCAAATTTGTTTGGAATTGTAGGAGATTTCTAAATGCCAGAGGACATTTTCCTAACTCAAAATGTGCCTTGCCCCACTCGCTCCCCCCTAACCCATAAGTACTTGATACCCACAAGGTACTTGATACCATATGCGCTGTCTCCGATGTATTCTTGGCATCACCTGGCATGACAAAGTCTCAAATGACACAGTATTGGAACATGCTGGAATCTCTAGCATGTTCACACTTCTGAAACAGCGGTGTCTACGCTGGCTTGGGCATGTCGTGAGAATGGCTGATGGTCGGATTCCAAAAGATCTCTTATATGGAGAATTAGTGCAGGGAAAGCGCCCGAGAAGGAGACCACAGCTGCGATACAAGGACATCTGCAAGAGGGATCTAAAGGCCTTGGGAATGGACATCAACAGCTGGGAAACCTTGACCTCTGACCGTTCAGCGTGGAGGCAAAAGACACAGCATGGCCTTCTCCAACTGGAAGAGACACTTGTTCGGCAGGCTGAAGCAAAGAGACAGACCCGGAAGCAGCGAAACCTGGGCCTGGGCAGGGGACGGAATTTATTTGTCCTCAGTGTGGAAGGGATGGACACTCTCACATTGGCCTCTTTAGTCACACTAGATGTTGTTTCAGGACCTCCAGTCAGAGCACGGTACCATAGTCTTTCGAGACTGAAGGATGCCAATACAATGCCAATACAATACTTGATACCCACAAGCATCAAACCTATGTGAGATTTTCAGTAAATATCTTTGGCGGCTCAACAGCGGATGCTGGTCTGAGCCAACTGTGCCAGTCAACAGAACCACCACCTTGTTGCCTGCCAGCTTGGTTGTTGTTCTTGCCATGTACAAGATGTGTACAGGGATGTGAAATAAATTTGTTTTTAAGCCACTTCAAGAAAACAAGACCTGACACAAATATACTGGAAGCCAAGTATATACTGGCTACCTATATATACACCGGTATTCAATGCACACCCTATTCTCCAGCACAACCTGATTCCATGAAACTGAATGAAACTATTAATCAAAGGTATTTTGATTTTTTTTAAAGGTATTTTAAAAAAGGTATTTTAAAAAAGTACTAGCTGTAATGCATAAAATTAATTTACTTGTCCTCTCACCCCCAGAAAGAGAATTGGTGGAAGCAACAGCAAAAGTACAACAACAGCCATTCCTTCCAAATTTTGTGTTAACAGGGACTGAAAAGAAAAGTTGTTCTATTTAATATTGTATATTTTGATAGTATTTCAGGTGTCAGATTAGCAACTGTTCAATGTCCAATCCAATGCCTACTAAATCATACCCTATATAGAGGACTCGTTTATTCAAGGTAAGACAAATCAATTGTCTTTTGATTGTTTCAGACTGTCACATTGTCTCTTTAAATCAATCCAGGTCAGACACTTCCACCTCTTAGATGCTGCAATGAGGCCATAGGACCTCTTGGCAACTAGAGCTACGCTTGGTTATTCACACAGTTAAATGAGAGAGACAGTCTGTCCCAATGTGACCAATATTCTCTGGGTGCTGAGGCCAAAGGCTCTTATCACCGCAATCAACTGTGCAATGTTCTGTCCCTTGGCTTGGCACAGGCATCCTCTAACAGAGCACAGAGCTTGTTCCAATTCATCACACCCATGCCGATCGCAGCCTCCATAACCCAAACGAATGCCAGGCTAGCTCCTGCTCTAAGAAGCAAGACGTGCATCTCCCCTTTTCCCTGTTCAAACTGATTGTGCTTGTTCATTTTGCTCTTCAGGGCAGCCTGTGAGACTACCATTATACTGCCCTTAAATCATCTCTAAGCTAAAGTAACAGACACGCACAATCAGCAGGCCTCCGTCAGTCTTGAAAGACTATAGTATCATGCTCAGCACTGCATACGCTGCATGCAAAGCACGAAAGACTGGGTTGGATTATTATGGAGGATAGGCTGTTACCCAAGCAGCAAATCCCCCCCTCTCCACACCACTGAATTAGTCCAATGGAAAGGCAGAGCCCATACGATTGGATCCAGCTGGCGTCGCAGAGCTGGGCTAAGGACAGGAGCTCACCCTGTCTTGTGGGGCCGACCCGGGTCGCGAACCCTGTCCTGCTGGTTAACAGGCACAGTGTCTTAGCCACTTGCGCCACCCACAGCCCATACGCACAATCACCATATTTCTTTAAAACCCATTTATGCCTATTGTTCCATTGCGCTCCATTGTGCTCAGGCATAAATGGGTTAAGAGCCATCCAAAGAAGTCAACATAAAATAATTTCACAACAAAGCTTGGGAGAAAGGTCTCCTTTCTTCCATACAGGAAGGAGAGAAAAATAACCTGCAGGGTTGGATCAGGGGACATTATACCAAAGAATGGCCCCAACAAATTCTAGGCAGCTGTTTTCCAAAGTGGCCCAGAGCGAGGCCAACTGTTATGTTTCATCAAGACAGTGCGACATCTAGGAAATGCAGGAATGCCTGTGTCAGAAAAAGAAACATCAAGAAGACATACTGTACAGCAATGGCAAGGAAAGGGAACGACTGATAGTTTGCTTGTTGTCAACAAGATTAGCCTATTTTGCTTTAACTTTAATGTCCTGAGAAAAGTTCTCCTCCCCTATCATTACGTAGCACCATCTACATTAAGTGGTGTCTGAAAATGCTCATGCTCCAGAGCTTCACTAATAAAGATATTGCTAACAAGGGCCTTTGTTCAGTCTTTAGGAGTTGGGCTTTTACAGAGTTCAGCTTCTGTCAACTAACAAAGCAACCACTGTTCTGGCACATGAGTTTTCAGTGCAATGAGGAAATAGCCGTCCACCAGCTATACTGAAACTCCCACATGCAGCCCTTCAAGAAGACTCCATCATGAAAGCAACGATAGTTGTGCTGCAACCCATAAACACAGCATGGGGCAAAAAGAGGGCCAGCCTGTGCTGCCATATCATCTCCAATGCCAGGTCAGAACTACTTACATATTTTAATGCAAAGTTTTGAACAAATCATTAACTTCTAATTTGGATCACTGCATCATTTCACTAAGACACTTGAGCTCCAGAAATCTGCATGGATATGGAAGCATAGACCATAATTTCTAATATTCAGTTTCATGTCTAAAACTCACATACTTTTAAAGGGGAGAAACTTGAGTTGTACTGGCAATTATAAAAGTTAAGGTCTTGTTGAGGAGGCTTGACCATCCTGGAAATGAAATTTTTCCTGTGTATTTCAATGGTGCTCTCAAAGAACACTGCATAATAAGAAAAATAATTATTTGGATCAAAATAATTTCTCTCACTCAGGAACAAAGATCATTCCACATGTAGATGTCTTCCCGCCCCACACTTCTGTAGCCACTACTTTAAGAATAAATGTTGCCTTGAACCCAGGATTCAACAGCACTAACCACTACAAAGCGCAAAAGAAATTAAGGCTGAAATGACTTTTGCCAATGGGTTAGAACAGTATCCTTGTTTTGCATACATCTTAGCCATGAGTCAGCTTGCAGCCACTATGGCAGCACCAGCATCTCAACTACTTTCCCTGGTGTCCAGAGCTGTGTGTCATGAACACATAGTGCAGGGATCCATATGCCAGAAACATACTGTGCCTCTTATAAGCTATTGATGGGTTTCTAGATATTCCTTTGCTGTGCACGAAGCTGAAATTATTTCACAGCATGAAAATTCTATAGAATTCCAGACTCATGCCTGTAGAATAACCTGCCTTACTCTAAGAGGCCAACACCACCACACTGCACTGACAACTAGTACATTATAGATAGCACAGTGACACTTGGATGAATTCAATGAATCTGAAACTTTTACCCAAACTTTTTGTTTGGGTAATGAAATGAGACCATCATTGAATCCTAAGCATGTCAACTCAGAAGTTACCGGTAAGTCCCACTGTGTTCGATACAACTTACTCCTAGGAAAATGTGGTTAGGATTGCAGCCCATGTCTGCTATTTTCAGGTCCAGCAGCAGCATGCTAAGGGATAACCCCTTTCAGAGGAGCAACAGTGAGAGAGATGCAACATCCAGCAGCAATATAGTCTTGCTCCAATCATTGATAAGATTAGAGAAGCTCGGCTTCAATGGAATGGCCATGTTCTACACATCAGTGATGATACACTGGAGCAGAAGGATTTTCAGTCCGAGGTCAATAGCAAATGACTAAAGGAGCAACCAAAGAAGAAGAAAGAATGGCAAGAGAGAAGCAAGCCTTTCTTTCTAGCTTCTAGAGTAACCCTGTGTTAGTCAGTGGGCAACAGTATTCTGTAGGATGCTCCAGTATGATC
The DNA here is from genome assembly GCA_030015325.1 of Cryptoblepharus egeriae. NCBI lineage: Eukaryota > Metazoa > Chordata > Lepidosauria > Squamata > Scincidae > Cryptoblepharus > Cryptoblepharus egeriae. Next base: position 266,819,004 of record JAREYC010000001.1, read on the forward strand.
CAGCTGGGCACCCATGCAGCCGCCGAAGACATTTCCCTTTACCACAAAACCAAGCATCCTGTCTCTCTGCTGGAGGGTTCCAGAAAGTGGTATTTGTCACAGTGATTCAGATTCTCTATAGTCCTGCAAATCACAGCTATCTAAGAATATCATTTCCTGAGGGCAGTAGAAGAATCCTTGGCTCAATCAGACCATCATTATTCAGGACTTTCTCGCAAGTACTTGGGATTTCCAGTAAAAATGCAGACAGAAAGTATTTGGGGACAGGGCTTGTGGAAAGTACCCAGCCTAAGTAAAAACTCTAATTGGCTGTATAGATAAATCTCTCTTGAAACCATATTTACACCACCAAATTCTAAACATGAATTCTAAGGGGAAAAAACATTACATGATTTGTTGAAACATGCAACACTGCTCAGAATTACATAAAAAACCATGCAACTAGCTCTAGCAAACGTTCAAAATATGGAAGGCGGGAAAAACCTATAATAAGTAGTCTAATTACTGAGTGCATGTTCTGATTAATTTAATTACCCAGAATCTCCCATGTTCTGGCAGATTTAATTACTATCATCACTATTAGCCAACTGCTCTGTCTGCTGGCATGTTTTGAGTGCAAGTAAAGATGTTGATTTTTATATAAAACCCCAAACAGCTTAAGACCAGAGTACCTGAAGTACATCCAACCTATTATTATCATGTAAACATACTCCCTCCTTTACACCGCCCCATCTTCACTAAGAAAAGGTGAATAAGGTTTGTTATTCAGTATATAGTAGTATATAAACCTTATATAAACCTGTATATAAACCTTATACAGTATAAGGTTTGTTAGTAAAGGTTTTACTGCAATGCCACTACAGAAAGACCACACTGTCAGGTAGGCAGCTCATTTTGAGGACATACTGTCCTCTTCATCTGGATCCAGCCAGGACAGTAACTCCAAGCCAGCTCAGCTGCTGGGAATGACATACACTAACTGACTGGACTCCAACCTCACCCAACCAAGAGATAAACTATCTGAAAGTCATTATTATTTCTTTAGTCATCATAGCTTATCAATTGTGTCACACGACACCTGAACCAAGGGACATCCACTTAAATTGAGTGTTGGGAAAATTAAGACAAACACAAGAAAATATTTCTTTCCCCAACATGTAATTAGTCTGTGGAACTTCTTGCCGTAGGATGTAGTGATGACACCGGGTTCAGATGCCTGTAAGAGGGTTTGGACAAATTTCTGGACAAATCAGGAAATGTTGATCTGATGTTACAAGCCATGCTGGGAGTGCACAAGCTCCTGATTTTAGAAATATGTTACTTTATGATGCAGGTCTCATGGTGTCTTGTGTGCTCTCCAAGGCATTTGGCTGGCCACTGTGAAATATAAGAAGCTGGACTAGATGGGCCCTTGGATTGAATCTGCAGGGCTTTTCTTATGTCAAGGCAATTTTGTCATCCTTCCTTCTCCATGAAGGGTATCCAGGGCCTCACTTGTGACAGCATAGTAAACTGCACCTGTGACCCTGTCTGTTGAATTATTGCACTGTTCTGGGTCGGCCAAGGATCAAGACATGCTCCACTGTGATGAAAAAATCTATTTGTACACAAGTGAAGCATTTATCTTTTGGTGACTAAGTACACAGGTGAAATATTTATGTGACTTAGGACAAAATCCAGAGTAACTACAGGGAGTCCTTGCTCCAGTGTAAGAACTTACTCTGGATTACAACATAAATTTCCCATAGGTTTTCACTAGGTGGTGCAGTAACTACAGGTGCACGTAAAGTTTCTTACGTGCTCCCGTAGTTACTCTGGATTTGGGGGTATGTCTTCAGTCTTCCTGTTATGGATCAAGAGGCAACTGCAAATGAATTTCTCGAAGCTATCATTAACACCATTAAGTAATGATAGTCATTAGTGAGAAAACCAGATCACCATGAAAATAAACCAGTTCAAAGTACTGTATTACTTCCAACAGTGTAGAACAAACTCCAGTCTCCCAATTCTTGGTGGGGGTGGGAGAGACATCCTATCCTGTGAAGGGTGAGAACAGGGCAAAAACACTGTGGGAAATAACTCTGGTCCCAATAGGAAACTTCTAGATAGTATTTCCTTTTCTGCAAGTGAGCAAGAGTACAGTCAGCTTAGAGAAAAATGTACACAAGGGAAATACACACAGGGGAAATACATAGCTTTTTGCATGGGAAGGGGAAGGATACACATGGAAAAACCATCAAACCTCTGCAGAGCTAGATAGATATCAGGAACACCCAAGACTCTCACTATACAACTTGTACCTTAAAATAAGTTTTAAAAAGGAAAGAGACGGGACCTGCCAAACTATAGGCTCAACAGCCTATAGGTGGTAAGATGGTGGAATGCCTCATCAAAGATAAAGAGCACAGTCCTAACCATGTCTACTCAAAAGTAAGCCCCCATTGTGTTCAATGGGTCTTACTCCCATGAAAATGTCTTTAGAATTGCAGCCAAAATCTTATCTATATATATAAAAGAGAAAAGTCACTCACTGACTGACTCACTCACTGACTCACTGAATGACTGACACACTCATCAATGCCCTGCCAAAACCGGTGGGCCTATAAGTGTGAAATTTGGGGTGGGTGTTCCTTCCGTGACTGAGGGGTGCACTAAGAACCGGTTTTCGGAAATTCCAACCGGAAGGGGGTGAAAAGGGGCGCAACGCGTTTTCCTCCCTATACTTTGCATTGAGAATTGCTGACTCAGCAACATTCCGCCCCAACTGCTGGGCCTGAAGCATGGAATTCTGGGAGTTCCTTCTGTCACCTGAACTCCCACCAAGAACCATCTGGAGACATTTAACCCTTCAGGGGCTGAAAAGGGGGCAACGTGTTTCTCTCCTATATTTAACACAGGAGACTGAACAACATCCAGCCAGTTTCGTGCTCAGACCCTGGTGAACTGGGGGATGTTTTTCGGAGGAAGATGTTGCACGGGCGAGGATGCTGCGCATGGGGGGAAGTTGCGCATGGGGGGAAGTTGCGCACGGGGGGAAGTTGGGGGAAGTTGCGCACGGGGGAAGTTGCGCACGGGGGGGGAGTTGCGCACGGGGGGGGAGTTGCGCACGGGGGGGGAGTTGCGCACGGGGGGGGGAGTTGCGCACGGGGGGGGGAGTTGCGCACGGGGGGGGGGAGTTGCGCACGGGGGGGGAGTTGCGCACGGGGGGGGAAGTTGCGCACGGGGGGGGGAAGTTGCGCACGGGGGGGGAAGTTGCGCACGGGGGGGAAGTTGCGCACGGGGGGGAAGTTGCGCACGGGGGGGGAAGTTGCGCACGGGGGGGGAAGTTGCGCACGGGGGGGGAAGTTGCGCACGGGGGGGGAAGTTGCGCACGGGGTAACTTGTGCATGCTGGGTTGATGCGCATGGGTGAAGTTGCGCTTGGGGGGTTGATGTGTATGGGGAAGTTGCGCTTGGGGTGTTGTTACGCCTGGGGGAAGTTATCCATGGAGGGTTGATGCATATGGGGGGATGGCATACGGGGGAATTTTACTCCCGCAACGCGGGTACGCCTTTCGCTAGTCTATATATAAAATGAGAAAAGTCACTGACTGACTGACTCACTGACTCTTCACCGCCCTGCCAAAACCACTGTGCCTAGAAGCGTGAAATTTGGGGTGGGTGTTCCTTCCGTGACCAAGGGATGCACTAAGAACCGGTTTTCGGAAATTCCAACTGGAAGGGGGTGAAAAGGGCGCAATGTGTTTTCCTCTCAATACTTCGGGGAGGGAGTTCCTTCTGTCACATGAACACCCACCTAGAACTGGTGTGGAGAAATTTAACCCTTAAGGTGCTGAAAAGGGGTGCAACATGTTTTTGTCCTATACTTAACATGGAAGACTGACCAACCTCCAGCCAATTTGGTGCTTGGTGCCTGGTGCAGTGGGGGGTTGTTGTTCAGAGGGAGGGGTTGCACCGGGGAGGATGCTGTGCATGGGGGTGTTGCACATGGGGAGATGATGCACATTGGGGGGTTGTTGCACATGGGGGACTGATGCGCCATGGAGGGATGGCGAATGGGAGAATTTTACTTCCGCAACATGGGTATGCTTTTCAGTAATAACACATAAACAGGACTTGCTAAGGGAAAATCAGCATGGCTTCTATACAATAAATCTTTCCTTATAAACCTTTTAGAATGTTTTAAAACAGTCAACAGACATGCAAATGCGGGATAACTTGTGGGTATTATAGATCTGGATTTTCAGAAGGTATTTAATACAGCCCCTTACGAAAGACTGTTGAGGAAACTCCACTGTCAGGTCCTCTCACGGATTAAGAATTGGTTAAGGACCAGGAACGGGAATGTGAGTATCAATGGGCCATTTTCACAATGGAGTTAGCAAAAGAAATAAGAAAAGGGCTCTCTCACAGAGAAATATAAGAGACAATATAATAAATATAAGAGCCAATGCCATCTAAAAAGAAATATAAGAGCCAATAGTCAATGAGATACACACAATTGGGAAGAACAAGAGCAGTAACTCCTACCCCACCCCCAATATTAGGGAGTTACACCTTTGAAATATGTCACTTCGCATAGGCAGCTGTCTATGGGAAAACACACCAGTATTATACATTTTACCAGAAATGCACTTTTCATAGGATAATATGGATGATTTCCTTTTACTGAGCATATATAGCAAGCTTTTGAGCACGCCACATCCACACACAGTTCAATCTTTTCCCAAGCCTTTTCTCTCTCACCTATTTCCCATTCTTTAGATCACCCCCTCCCTGCCAATAAATCAATCAATGGTGAGGTGGAGTGTATAAGGGGATACACACATTATTATAACGAACTGGTCAAAGAATCTCCATATATTTCTATCATGAAGGTTTCGTGTTCATAATCTCATAGTTCTTGTATAAACCATGGCCTCAAGGGAGGATCCTCAAGAGGAATGATCCTGCTAACATACCTTTATATAGGCAGTATCAGAATGGGGTAGACAATAATCCAAAGCAAACTGAAGGGGTAACAACTGTCTCATTTAATAATATTACTTGTATCTTAAAAAGAAATCTTTTTTGTTGGCTGCCTTGAAATTGGGAGTAGATCTCCCCTACATTGCAATAGTTTACTTACAGTGGCTCACTTCCTGTCTTGAGACAAAAATAGGTCAGCCAAGAGCACTCCATTTTTATTTTAAAAGCAGAAAGATTTATTTTGACAAAGCTCAAGCTGCAGATTTCAATTACAAACTTCTATTTAATTTTATTTATTTATTCTAGTACATTTCCTTTGGAACAGCCCTAAGTGGAGGAAGCAAGTGCAAAACTGATGGCAGTGGTTATGAGGAGACACAAAGTATAGGATCAGGCAGGAAAACAAGAAGCTCAGGATTAACTGAGCGCAACTCCAAAGGAGGCCTTTTGCGGACAACCATTTCCAGCGGTGGGGCAGAAATTGGTAGATTTACTTCCATTGATTTCTTGATTATTTGCAAGAGAGTCAGAAGGGTTTCTAACAAATCATTTAACAACAGCAACACTGCAATGTTCCCAGCTAAGCTCAGAGGGGTAAGAACAGAACATAAGAAGAGCCTCCGCTGGATCAGGCCAAATACCCATCTAGTCCAGCTTCCTGTACCACACAGTGGCCCACCACATGCCACAGGAAACACACAAAACCTGCATCCAGGTGCCCTCCAACCTGCATCTGGCATTTTGAGAATTCACAACAGCATCAATAGTGGATGAAGCTATCTCTCTGGCAACACTAAGCAAACTAACACAAATATTGAGATGCCACCTAGGTGCCAAATATTGAGAAACCAGCACTCTTATCTGAGCCTATGCAGGCAGATCTAGACCTGTGAACCACAGGCTCAAATGGCTTTGGAATGCAGGAGAGATACAGCAGGCAAATATTCTTGTGTGAAGCTAGATTATATTTGACATTCGCAGTTAACTGATGCTTCACTATGAAAATCTTCCTGTTTAAACTATAATCTAGCAAAGTTTTTTTCCTACCCTCAGTCCTACCTATGAAGAACAGCCCCTTGCATCAGTCCTCTTCCTCATCTCAAATCTACAAACACGCCAAGCAACCAAGAGGCTTAATGTTAAGGAAAAGGGTCACTGCCAAGATTGGGTCAAACAATGGGAGAGTTCAGAAGCAACAGCACAACCCCTCCAAACATGCGGCCAACATTTAACAGGCATCCTGCTGCTTCTAACAACTATTGCACAGATATTCTTTGCTCAGAATCCTCTGGATACTGCACTGTAGAAGGCATTCAAAAAATTAAAAAGAACTATGACAGACTAAGGGCCCAGCCCTTTCCATGTTTCCAGCACTGATGGAGCATGCCAGCAAGGTGGATGTTGCACAATTGATTCTCAACCTTGATTCCCAACATCAGGACTGCAATAGTGCTGGAAACTTGGAAGGACTGGGCATCTCTACTAGTTCAAAGGCAGGTAAGAGTGACTGTGTCAGGCTCTGGAGGTCTCCAGAAGCAACAGATACTCACTGAAGGTCTTGCAGATGTCAGAGACTGCTTTGAAGACTCTGTCAGAGAAGTTCACTTTCACCTTCACGTACTTCATGTTGGGAAGCTGGAGTCTGAGAAGTTTGTGTTGAGGTGTGAACTGCAGCTTGGCGTCGGCCTGTATTCCATATTTATCCAAGGTCCAGTGAGTCTTGAGGAGCCAGGTCTTCTTCTTTTCCCACCACAGAGCATGGTCTGACCAATCTTTCTTGACATCTAGGACAGCAAAAATAAAAAGTCTGAGACTTTAAGAAAAACAAAGTGATTGCAAAGTTGTTACACTTCTTGCAAACACAGAATGACAGGTTTATTTTTTTATTCCAAGTTCTGGCTACCGCTTCAAGGTAGCAAACCATAATGAGCACAGCTGAAAAACAGTAAAGCCACAGAGCAAACAAAGGCTAGCAAACACCCACCGATACACCCAACAATACACCAATGTCACAATCTAATCCATACCCAGCAGCAGTTCCTATTCAACCCATAAGAGGCTGGATGGAAAGGCTGGACCTTCAAGACCTTATCAAAGGCAAGGGGGAGATGTAGCACCTTAGATGTTTTGCAGGAGTTCCTTCAGTTTGAAAGCCATGAGGGAGAAGGACCTGTCCCATATGAATATGCCAACTAAGCCTGAGCAAGTGACATTAGACGCAGCACAGATTTTATTAGGCATCATTCTTTATAGACTTTTAAAAGTGATGATCAGCACCTTGAACAGCATTTGGAAACAGATGAAGTCAACAGAGCTAACTAGGATACAAGTTGCACACTCCTCTCATCAACAGACTAGTCACCTCTTTGCACAAGCTTCAGTTTCCAAAGATAGCCCCACATGTGGCAAGTTGGAGAAATCCAGCTGAAGTGTGAGTAACAAGGAGACAGATCTGCTCTCTCTTTTTTCAAATGAAAACTTTGACATACATACCTGAAAACTGCAACACTGCATCCTTTCTCTGGTAAAGAAGGAATGGATAAGGCTAGCAGCAGTCATAAGTAATGGTTCCACAATATCTAGAAATGTACGCTCACTGGCATTTGGTCAACCTATGGAACTCCTTTTCAAAGGAGGTGGTGATGGCATTTGGATTGGATGCCTTTAAAAGGGGATTGGACAGATTTATGGAAGAAAAGTCTATCACAGACTATAAGCCATGATGGACAACTTCCTTATGTTAAAAATAGAACATAAGAAGAGCCTCCACTGGATTAGGCCAAAGGTCCATCTAGCTCAGGTTCTTGTATCACACAGCAGCCCAACAGATGTCTCCAGGAACACATATGGCACCTGCATCCAGGTGCCCCCTTGCATTTGGCAGAAGTCCACATCTACACACATCCCTCATGGCTTGTAACCCATGATGGTCCTTTCCTCTAAGAGTTTGTCCAATCCCTCTTAAAGGCATTGAGGCTAGATGCCATCATCACAACCTGTGGCAGGGAGTTCCATAGACCAACTACATGCTGGGTAAAGACATATTTCTTTTTGTCTGTCCTAACCCTCCCAACATTCAGTTTGAGTTGACGCCCCCAGTTCTGGTGTTATGTGAAAGAGAAAAGAGCATCTCTCTATCTACTCTGCCCATCCCTTGCATAATTTTGTACGTATCAATCCTGTCTCGTCCAAATGACAGCTGCAGACACAAGGGAGTAGCAATAGGTTACAGGTCTCTTGTTGTCTTGTGTGTTGCCCCAAGGCATGTGGTGTGCCATTGTGAAGCTTAGGCCTTCAGCCTGATCATGTAGGACCAAAAGTGCAAGTAAGTTTCTGACAAAACACTATGAAGCCAACATCTTCATTTCCCCCTCAGAAACCATTATCCTTACAGAAGTGTTCCTGAATACATGTTTACAGAACCTCTCTTTTGACAAGGGGTGAAGTTATGGTTAGCAGGGCATTTGTCAATCTTAGAAAGACATGACCTGCATCCTATTAGTCACTGGCTGCAAGATAAGTGTCAGAGCAAAGGGGAATCAACCAGATTTCTTTATTTTATGTATTATGTGCCTGTTTCCAAGATTCGTGGCCACTGAGTAAGTTGAGAATCCAAAATAATTATTTTGCAACAAGTCAACACAGATAGATTTTCTTTACTATCTCAGATTCTTTAATAAAAATTCAGCCCAGCCAGCAAAATTCTCCCAGGCTCTACAAAACACAGCTGTGATGCACAAGAGAACAGACTGGCAGTGGACTGGGGATGACACTCAAAAGGTGCGATCCTATCCTAGGCTGATACAACTCATCGGTCTTCCTGTAGGGAAGCAAGCATCTATCTGTGCAGTGGCTTAACCCTCCTCCGGGAATGGTGCAAAAGTGCTTTACAGCAGTTTTGTGACACCCCTAGGTATGGCAGGGCTTAGGCTGATCTCACTGGAGGTTAGGATTGCAGTCTAAGGTAGTATATATGTGTTTGTCATGATTGCACAGGAACTCCAAAGGCAACTAGTGGCAATAAGACTGCTTTCATTAAGAAAACACAACAAGCATGGTTGTAACTAAGACAGTTGCAGATAAATGTCTGAAATAATATGGGCAGTGCCTGCTGATTGCAGAGTAAGATTAAAATTGGTGTTTTAAGAATAAGCTACACCTAAATTGTGCAAGTTTCCTCAATAGTCATGGCTTAAAGGTAAAGTTAAAAGTGACCCCCGCAGGTTCCCTTGTTAGTTGTGACCGACTCTAAGGTGTGGTGCTTATCCCCAAATCTAAGCCGAAGAGCTAGTGTTGTCCAAAGACACTTCTGTGGTCATGTGGCTGAGGCGTATGATGACTATATGCTGAGGCGTATGGAACTCTGTTACCTTCCCATGGAGGTGGTATCTATTTATCTACTTGCATTTGCATACTTTTGAACTGCTAGGTTGGTAGGAACTGGACTGAGGAAAGGAGCTCAACCCATCTTGCAGTACTTGGGTCTCAAACCGCTGACCTGTTGATCTTTAGATGGGCAGGCACAGTGCCCTTAACTACTAAGCCACTGCTGCCCATAGTTTAAACAAGACACTGAATTCATCCTCCATTGTTGCAAGATCACTTAGAAGCAGAGGGCACCCAGCGTGGGCTCTCTATTGCTGCAGAAGAGTCGCAGAAGTGCCTACTGCTCCCCTAAAGGAAGAAGCGGAAGAACTTCTCTCCCATCTATCAATAGTAAATGCCTTTTAGCTGCATAGTGACAAGCTTCCATTGCAGCAATTTCCCATTGCAGCAATTAAAAGTAAAGCTTCAATTTTATCTCCGGGCCACCCAACAAGAAACATTCTAAGAGTTGTCTAAGAAACCCACAAGTTCTCTGAAAACTTAAAAAGAGGCAAAGAGGTAAAATGAAAGGGCACAACTGTATTCAAAGTAGTCATTTAGAGAGAAAGAGAAGTAAGCTCTGCTTGTGCTATACAGTCAGTGAGCAGGAGCAGCAGCCATCATTTTCTACAGTACTCTTAACATCCAATGAAACAAAACCAAATATAGAAAAGCATGCAGCCTGCAACCAGGCTGGGCGACTCAGAAATCATGACAAGGAACTCTGGCACAAATGCTACACTACTCTGAATGTACTAAGCAAGGGCAGGAAATGAACTTGGCACTGAAAACAGAAGCACATTTGCTGGTTTGGGATGTGCACCTGGAGATATGTGGTAGATTCTAGACTACAACAGTCACTGGTTTTGCCAACCTCAGGACATACTCAGGCTAAATTAATACCTTCACACACACAGCTACACATCAGTAAGAGTGTACAGCACACAGTCTGACATGTTTGCTAGGAAGCTAGTTCCACTACTGCATGTTAAATGGAAGCAATGCAGAAGACTGCAGCCTTACAGTTGACATGGCCCCAAAAGACCTATAATGGAACAGCAGCCAGAACGATTACTGGTCTGGGACCTCCCTTATGAGGAAAGATAGGGCTCTCGATAGAAGGTGCCTGAGGAAGTACGAGACTGAGATGTAACAAATTATTTTGATGATGGATAATGGCCAGATGTTTTGGCCAGATGTTTTGCTCTCACACATGACACCAGAACCAAGCGAGATCCACTAAAATTGAGTGCTGGGAGAGTTAGAACAGACAAAAAAAATTATTTAACCAGTGTGTCATTAGTCTGTGGAACTCCTTAACACAGGATGTAGTGAGGTGACATTGGGGCTAGATGACTTTAAAATGGGACTGGACAGATTTCTGGAGAAAAACATCACAGGTCACAAGCCATGGTGGGTATGTATAGTCTGAGTTTAACTAGTCACAGGGCCAAGTAAGAAATTTTTTTTTTGCTTCTGAACTGGCTGTGGATGGCAGGTTTTTTTGCCTTCCCAGACTGGTGAGAGAGAAAAAAGATACATTAAAAAGGTTTCATGCATTTAAAAAATATCTCTGTGGTATCTGCTTCTGGGGGGTGATGCCAAACAGAATACCAGTTGCAGGGTTGTGGCAGTGAGCTACAATAATCTCACAGTCTTGTGCACTCCCTAAGGCATCTGGTTGGCCACAGTGAAATACAGAGATATGGACAAGCTGGGCCTTTGGCTGGATGTAGCAGAGGCAAACTCAGATGCGGCCTAACATTCTGTTTTAAAACAAACTGGCATCCTAGCACAGCAGAACTAGAACCAACAGGTACAAACTGCAAGAAAAGAGATTCTGGTTAGATATCAGGAAAACATTCTGGATGGCGAGGGCGGTTCGGCAGTGGAACAGATTGCCAAAGGAGGTGGTGCACTCTCATCTTCAAGGAAAGGCTCAATGAGCACCTGTCAGAGATGCTTCCTGCTACATTCAGGGGCTTGAACTAGATGACCTTCTAGGACTCTATAATCTATAATTCTATAATCATAATTAGGAATGCAATTTGCTAAGCACTGCTCTCATGGAGGTCCTCCAAAAATTAGCATAGGCTTCCCATAGGCTTCTATGGGAACAGTAAATCTAATCACACTTCTACAATATATAAATCATAGAATCATAGAGTTGGAAGGACCTAGTAGGTCATCTAGTCCAACCCCCTGCCTGCAGCAGGAAATCCCCCTAGAGCATTCCCGACAGGTGCTCGTCGAGCCTCTGCTTATAGATCCCTAGTGAGGGAGAGTCCACCACCTCCCTTGGCAATCTCTTCCACTGCCGAACCGCCCAAACCCTCAGGAATTTTTTCCGGATCTCCAACCGGAATCTCCTCTCTTGCAGTTTGTACCCATTGGTTCTAGTTCTGTTTTCAGAAGCAGCTATGAACAAATGAGCCCCTTCCTCCCTATGACAGCCCTTCAGGTATCTGAAGAGGGCAATCATGTCTCCCCTCAGCCTCCTCTTCTCCAGGCTGAACCTCCCAAGTTCCCCCAACCTTTCCTGGTAGGGCTTCCCTTCCATCCCACTGATCATTCTTGTCGCTCTCCTCTGGACTTGCTCCAGTTTGGCTGCATCTTTCTTCAAGTGAGGAGCCCAGAACTGAACACAGGACTCAAGGTGAGGTCTCACCAATGCTGAATAAAGAGGAACTAGAACGTCTTGCGACTTGGAAGCTACAGTCCTATAAATAATAAATAGCAAAATCTGTCCATCCGTGTATCTGAAACCCCTCTAACTCGCGCCACACTTGCTTGACTCTTGTAGACATATTATGCCTTTCTGGAATCAGAATGATCCGAGGGTTGAAAATCTGCCCTTCATCTTCTACCTGAACATCCGGCATTGGTTTTTGTGTCCGACCCAAATCGGCAGACATGCCATTGGAATTCAAGAGACAATGTTATATGCTTCTTTAGTTTTGGGCTAGAGGCCCAAAAAGCCCTCCGTGGAGCTGGCTTAAATGTCTGCACGTCTTTAAATATATCGTTTAACTTTTAATTATAGTACAATATAAAAGGAAAAAAATTTTCCCCAGACATCCAAGGCTGTAGTAGCTCACACTTTCAGAATGCTTGCCTTCAAGCGGTAAGTGACAATTACAAGAAAAAAATAAATAAATCCAAATTTAGTAAGAGTTTTGAGAGTTGTGGTGACAGATGGGGAAGATCTCTAAACCATAAGTGCTGGACATACAACATTTTCTGGTTTATTGCACAGTTGTCTTCATGCCTATAACAAGAAGCTACAGAAGACATTAGTCCTGAAGCAGGAAGCCAGCATTTTATTTTGTCCTGTTTTCCCTCTTTAGTGCACAGGTATGATTGTACTGACTGGGTGCAATGGCTGCCTGTCCACAGCCGCTAGAGTGACCATGAACTCTCCAAGAAAAGCAAGTGGCACCAAGCCAGTCTGCAAGGAAGCTAATTGGCTTATAATTTTGAAAGAGAAAAACCAAGCAAGGAGGCTGAGGGCTGCCTATGTGTTCTGTTCCTTGCTGAAGCCTGGCAATAGGGTGGCAGAGCACAGTCTCCAGCCCAAAGGGAGATCTGCTTTGCTCTCTCATCTTTAGCTTGATCTCTAATGGAGAAAGGAAAACGTGAGCCAGAAATGTGCACTGTAAGGATTCATATCCCTAATTGCTGCTGCCCCCTTCTTCTTTAGAGTGTTAAAGATCCTTCTTTGCAATAGAAAGGCTCCTGGCGATAGCAGGGGGAGGGGGATTGCCCATTTTAAGGGTGCTTATGTGAGCACAAGTGGCTAAGACACTGTGCCTGTTAACCAGCAGGCCAGGGTTCGAGACCCAAGTCGGTCCCACAAGACAGTGTGAGCTCCTGTCCTTAACCCAGCTCTGCGACACCAGCTGGATCCAATCGTATTGGCTCTGCCTTTCCATTGGACTAATTCAGTGGTGTGGAGAGGGGGGATTTGCTGCTTGGGTAACAGCATATTCTCCATAACAATCTAACCCAGGCTTCCGTGCTTCGCATGCAGCGTATGCAGTACCAAGCACGATACCATAGTCTTCTAACACTGACGGAGGCCTGCTTTATGTGAGATTTAACAAGGTGACTTACTGAAGGCCAATCTTCATCTTTCTTCACAAAACTCTTTAACAAAGATTAATCAACAAAGATTAATCTTTGTTAAAGATTTAATAAAGATTTAACAAAGATTAATTAATTAAAGATTAAAGAGTGGAGTCACAAAACCATCCAACCCCCTACCTTTCTAAGGCTTTAGATCCAGCCTTGTCTGAAGACAATTCTGTGGTCATGGGGCCAGCATGACTGCTGAAGGTGCACAAATACTGTCTTACTTTCCCACCGAGGTTGTACCTATTTATCTCTGCATTTACATTTCGAACTGCTAAGTCAACAGGAATAGGGCTAAGGACGGGAACTCACTCCGTCTTATAGGACCCGGGTCTCAAACCCTGGCCTGCTGGTTAACAGGCACAGTGTCTTAACCACTTGTGGCACTTTCCTCAAGTTAATCAGAGTCAAAAGTCTTGAAGATCTGGATGGTGGCCAGAAATACATTCTACACATGATCCGAAGATGAGGTGGAGAGAGGCCATCACCCTCTCAAATACCAGATGTCATAAACAGCATTCATGCCTCTAACCAAGTGCTAGATACCAGCAATGCTAACTACCTGAAAGCTTACAGCTGATCAAAAGTGAGGTAGGAGGAGCATGCCACACCAGGTTCTCAACTAGCCTCATAATCCTTTCCCTAGTGTTCAAAGAACTAATTATGACTCCATCTGTAAACAGCTTGCTGTTTCTCCTCATGCAACCCATACAATTTGTATATGGAGCTCAGATGCAATTCATGCAAAGTGTATATGGAGCTCAGACGGTTGGCTCAAACCACCACTCAAACATCCACTTACACATGCAGCCCCATATCCTCCACCACAAATGCATACTTCATTGTGTTTATCCTCCTTCTGCAGTTCTGCAATTTTTGTTTTTAAAAAGCTGCCACTTTTTAATGTGGGTTGGCAAGAAGAATCCAAATGAAATGGATTAGCAGGGAGGAAAAGTGCCAATCGTATTGCACTTTCCAATCCCAACGCACCACACTAGACCCTTGAGATAAGCATACAAACATTCCCTTACCTTGTCTGCCTTCCCCTTGCAGAACACAGCACATACACTCTAGCTGCAAGGTGCATCAGCACTGAAAAGCTGGGTTACCCTACAATCCAGAGTAACTACGGGAGCACGTAAGAGACTTTACGAGCACCCGTAGTTACTGCACCACCCCGTGAAAACCTATGGGAAATTCATATTGCAATCCAGAGCAAATTGTTCTTACACCGCAGCAAGGACTCCCTGTAGTTACTCAGGATTGCGCCCTTAGACTGGTTCCTAAGTTGCAGGATGGTCTCTCAAAGCCAACCATTCAGCCTATATCCTAAAGTGAAATTAAGCCCCTTGCTCCGGAGCAGTTAAGATGACTTTCCATAAGATAACACTAGAGGGTGACGTAACTGCGTGGACCCCTAACTGCTATGGATTTTGCCCTAGTAACTAAAACCTCTTTAGAAACATCTTAAGAAAAAGATGACAGCTAGGCTCTCTGGAGACTAGTGAAGATTCTGCTTCAGACAGCAACAACACCTATTGTAACATACCCAGTTACAACAAACTAGAAAACTAAAGGACCTCGAGTGTGGCAGAAACTGTATACATGAAGATTTGCATAATCATATTTACAGAAACAGCAACCACGAGTTACGCTTTTGAGGAAGCTCCTGATTGGGCCGGATCTAAAATCTAACCCAACAATTTCCTATTTGTGGTATATGAAACCAGGTGTGTGGGATTGCTCTGGAGGTTGCATCATATAAGAAGTTCCTTCGGAGGCAGACAGGGCTCTGACTGAGCTTTTGTGCAGGCATAGCCAGTCCACTGTGATGCTTTTGAGCAAGTGGGACAGCACCAAAGTGGTCGTCCATCTCCCACTCCAACAGTACCGGGTGTTTCAAAATAGGTTCCATCTTCCAGACAGAACTCTGGAACAGAACCAGAACACATGCTGGGACTTCACATTTAGAATGTCAATAAGATTAAAAAGAATTTATCTATACTCAATATTTATCTTACTGTTAAATAATGTAGAATTGTTTTTAATCATCCAGTTCGCCAGCGTCCTACAAACCAAAAGGAAAAACTGATCAGTACTTATTACTATTTCTTCCTATCTATTTCTGGACTTTTATTAGCACAACCTCAGAAACAGCTGATCCAGAATGAGTGAAACGATAAAATTTGGTCATCCCTCTTAGTGAAAAGATCAGGTAAGTTAAACCCTTCACTTATAGATAATGATCAGACAGGCTTTATTCCTGCAGAAGGCTGTTGAACAACATTAACTGGTTAATCAAGAGTAAGAAACTTAAGGATTAAAAAGCAGAAAGGAACTTTTATTTCTCTTGATGCCCAGAAGGCCTTTGACAGACATTTTACTTGGCACTGGCATTAAAGGTGTTTAGGAGCAAAAACTCAGGCCAGCATTATGGCTAAAGACATACAGTAGGCTTGTCCAACACATGGTCCGTGGGCTGCACATGGCCCAGTTCAGCCGCGAATGAGGCCCACTAAACAGTGGGCCGTGTGTTGAACAGCCCCATGGGTGCTGCCATCTTTAAATGGCACGTGTACAGCTCTGGTCTTCCCAGAGCGCTTTGAGGTGGGCCAGGAATCATAGAATCATAGAGTTGGAAGGGACCAAGTAGGTCATCTAGTCCACCCCCCTGCCTGCAGCAGGAAATCCCCCTAGAGCATTCCCGACAGGTGCTCGTCGAGCCTCTGCTTGAAGATCTCTAGTGAGGGAGAGTCCACCAACCTTGGCAATCTGTTCCACTTCCGAACCGCCCTCACCGTCAGGAATTTTTTCCGGATATCCAACTGGAATTTCCTCTCTTGCAGTTTGTACCCATTGATTCTAGTTCTGCTTTCAGAAGCAGCTATGAACAAATGAGCCCCTTCCTCCCTATAACAGCCCTTCAGGTATCTGAAGAGAGCAATCATTCCACTCAGCCTCCTCTTCTCCAGGCTCAACATCCCAAGTTCCCCCAACCTTTCCTGGTAGGGCTTCCCTTCCATCCCACTGATCATTCTTGTTGCTCTCCTCTGGACTTGATCCAGCTTGGCTGCATCTTTCTTCAAGTGAGGTGCCCAGAACTGAACACAGGACTCAAGGTGAGGTCTTACCAATGCTGAATAAAGAGGAACTAGAACTTCTCACGACTTGGAAGCTACAGTCCTCTTAATGCAGCCTAAAATGGCATTTGCCTTCTTTCCAGACACATCACATGCTGACTCATGTTCAGCTTGTGATCCATGGCGACTCCAAGATCCCGCTCACATGTTGTGCTGCCAAGCCAAGTATCCCCCATTTTATACCTGTATTTTTGGTTTTTATTGCCCAAGTGCAGAACCTTGCACTTCTCCCCGTTGAAATTCATTCTATTTGTTACAGCCTAGGATTCCAGTTTATCCAGATTCTCCTGGAGGTTTCTCCTATCTTCTGTTGTGTTTGCTACTCCTCCCAGCTTGGTGTCATCCGCAAATTTGATCAGGCTCCCCCGTACCCCTTCCTCCAAGTCATTGATGAAAATGTTAAAGAGGACTGGGCCCAAGACAGAGCCTTGGGGTACCCCACTTGAAATCGACCTCCAGGTTGACACTGAACCTTTTACTAAAACCCTTTGAGTGCGTCCATTGAGCCAGTTGCAGATCCACCTAACAATTGCCCATCTAGCCCATATTTTTCCAACTTCCCAATTAAAATGTCATGTGGGACCTTGTCAAATGCTTTGCTGAAGTCAAGATAAATGACATCCACAGCATTGCCATGTCCAGTAAGCCACTGTCATTGCCACTGACCTTGTTGGAGTGGGCTTTGGAGCAGCCTGGGGATCTGGGGCACATTGATGGCTCAGAAACTATGTTAATCATCTCACTAACTTTGTCTACAAGTAAGTTTAATACAATAACTATGTTTTCTATGGTTTTTTGGATGATCAGCTATTGTTAGTGTTTACATGTGGCCCAAACCAATTCTTCTTTTTCCAATGCGGCCCAGGGAAGCTAAGAGGTTGAACACCCCTGATATACAGTATATGACTATATACGACTCATTTGGTTTAATTACTTGGACTAAGGAAGAATGTTCCTTGTCTCTCTCTTGACTTTACTTTAACAGCTCAGACACCAAAGTATATTGTGAAATTGGAATTTTTTTGTCAATTTACGTTTATTTACCAACATCAAATCGAATTTTCCATTTTGCTTTGTATCCATCCAGGTTCCAAAAAGCTTCTCCACTCTGCTTCAGATTAAAACCACACCAGATAGTGTGTTGTTATCCACAACAACGCTACAGCATTTAAGGCTCTTCAGAATGTAATTGAGACATAAAAAATTATGCAAGGTCTGGATAGAGTGATGTTTTTCTCTTTCACATAACACCAGAACTAGGGGGCATCCACTAAAACTGAATGTTGGGAAGAGTTTCATTGTATATTTGTGTACAATGACAATAAAGTTCAAACAGAAAAAAAGAAAATATTTCTTTATCCAGTTTATGGAACTTGATGCCTTAAGAAGGGATTTGACAAATTTCTAGAGGAAAAAATCATCACAGGTTGCAAGCCATGATGGGTGGGCCTGTCTGTCCGTAGGGTCTTCTGATGTTCTTAAATACTGAATTTTTTTTTGAAAGCCCCCCCCCCCCCCAGCAGACAAAGACCAGGCAAAGAGGAATGCAGGCCTAAAATGGTCCCACACCAATGAATGAGGAGCTCAAGAGATGCTACAGAAGGTGCAACTCCAGCATACCACATCTACATCACTTATACACCACTTTTCAACTAAAAAGTTCACAAAGTGGTTCACAAGAAAATGAAAAAAATTAATAGCCATTTAAAAGCTAATGGGTCCCTGTCCCAAAAAGGCTCACAATCTAAAATGCAAAAAGAACACCAGCAGAAGCCACTAGAAAAGACATGGCTGGGGGGGGTTTGAAGGGCTCAGAGGGATATAGGCTGCAATCCTAACCACACTTTCCTGAGAGTAAATCCTCTGAGTACCATAGGACTTACTTCTGAGTAGACATGCATAGGATTGCACCCAAAGTGAATTTTTATAATTCTCAAAAAGCTAGGTGGCTTCCATAAGTGTGTCATTTTATAAAGCGGGTCCCAGCTCTAAAAACGTTAATAACCACTGGTCTATGCAATTACTGCTCCAAATGAGCAAACTACTACTCAGGATTCATGTGCTGATGTTTTGGAGCATCCCAAGTCTCCTACACTCCTGCAGCATCATGGATAGGCTGCCCTTGAAATGGCAGTGGCTACTCAGTTTGCCCATAAGGCCAGTACCTGCTCCATGTTCTTCATGTTCTTACCTTGTGCTTAAGCACTGACCCTTTAAGGGGTCCAAGCCACTGCATGGTCACCTTCCATGGCTGTATCTCTGGGCAGCATCTCCATGGAGCACAGGGACACTGCCGTCATACTATCTGATTCCAATTAAATGGCTGAGTCCCACCATGCTTTGCTGATGCTGTTTATTTTGAATGGGATGGTACAGAAGACCTGGTGCTTCCTGTCCCTCTTGAGTGGATGAGAAGGAGTCAGCTGCTTTCCACCCTTCCCTGAAAAGCACTAGTAGAAGGGGAAAAAAGTGAATTAGACTATACTCCTGGGTGCACATGTGAAAGAACAACCTCAAGCCACAGCCAAGCTTTGGCCAGGCCTGCCTCCACTTTGGAAGGTGCCAGAAGCGCCACAGATCCAATTGCTCCATGTGAGTGGATGGACTGTTCTTCTGTCTAATCAAAAGAGGCTATTCCAACCTTCAAAAGGAGTAAATCTAATACTGTCATCAATTCTCATAATAGTCTAGCCCAGTGCCAAGTCCAAGGATTATCATCCTGCCTCTTGACATCCAAACGAAAGGGTACATTTAACCAGTGCTATTTAAAAGTGACCTTGCATAGGAAAAAAAATATAGCAAAGTGTTCGCAAAGGAATGCTTGTTGCTCAAGAGTCAAATGCTAGAGGCTTTGTGTCAAATCCTGCCAGCTGAGTAATGAGTGCCAAACTGTGTATGTAACTTCCTGTTTGGAAAAAATCTATGGATACTTAGCACATCCAAGGCACCTCTTACGTTTAATGCCTGGTGGTCCTCTCACTCTACTTGCTTCCCTGCCACCGCCCCCACTACATTAAGTGCCAAGCCAAGTTACCAAAATGAAGCAAATTTCATCAAAGGATTGCTTATCCCAGCACAGGCGTGAAATCTGAAATCTACAAAACCATGAAATGAGCCGCTAAGCACAGGAATCCTAAACTCCATCTACAGACTGTAGTAGGTGCATTTTAGGTGCATCTCAAATGCTCATCTGAAGACTCTTTGCAAATGGTATTATCCTTCTTGTTGATCATGCTGGCCTCCTTCACCCAAGGAACCACTTTAAGGAGCAGAGTTCCATGAGCATGCCCCATATGAGCATTATAATGGGAATTTGTTTCCTATCCCATAATACACACTGTTTATTTTACACTCAAGAGAGTTTTCAAAGATGCAATGAAAGGAGAGGGATTTGAGACAGTAATTGTGTAACAAAACTCCAATTTGCATCTCAAACCTTCCTGCACATGTCTTGGGTTCAAGTGAGAGACTCAAAATTAAAAGGGGAGAGGGAGAGTTATAAGGCAACAGCAGAAAAAAGGGGAAAATAGCAAAAATAATTCTTGACTGAAAATCCGCAGCACAATTCAATGGAAGTTCTGCAATGCTGACAATTCAGACCTCACTGTTTTTATTTTCATCAAGAGGACTCATTATTGATTCAACTCAATGAAGGATTACAAGCATACCTCCATTAAAGTAAAACCTCAAGTGCAATCCAAACTGGTAAATCAATAACATTGCACTTTCTTGGTGTTTTATTCATAAACTTTCATGAGTCTTCCACTCAGAGGGAGTAGGGGGAAAGGAAAAAGAAATCTACGATGCAATGAACGTCACTGTTTCCTTCTAGAACTAAAGTTTCTGAGTATCTCACATAATAGCAATAAAAAGTCTGTTTGGAAGAAACAGATTTTTCTATTGTTTGTCAGAGTTTAGCTCAATGAAAACCATCTAAAAAGATTAAGGTCATGGGATATTTACATCATCACCTTATCTGTGACATATCAGAAAGATGAAAGCATCTTAGTACATCTACTAATTAGATTAGTACATCTACTAATGTAACAGAAAAAGATCAGAGCAATAACTGCCTTCCCCCTACCCCTACCCCACCCCACACACAACAACCAGTTTTAAACATTTCTCCAACTCAGTTTAATCATTTAGCCGAGGGTGACCATATGACCAGAAAAACCCGGATTTGTCCAGATTTTTTGCCCCCTGTCCGGATGTCCTACATTTTGGCTTCATTGTCCTACATTTTGACTTCATTTTTTTTAACTTCATGATGGTGCGCAGTACCCCTTCGTGTCATATGTCGTTGGATTCTTATGGAAGAGCAGAATCCAATGCAAAAATCAGTTTTGAGATATCTCCTTCCTATCAAAGGTTATGGCCAAAAAAACAAAAATATAAAAACAAAAAAAAAATACATTTTTTGGCCATTTTTTAAAGTGGGTAGGAATTTTGGCTTGTGGGGGCTAGGAATTTTGGCCGGGGGGGTAGGAATTTTGGCCTTGGGGTTCAGGAATTTTGGATTTGGCAACTGGTCACCCTGCACTTAGCCTTGAACCCATAAGACAAACATCAAAGCAACTCTTCTTTCTGCCAGACCTAACAGGTCAGAGGTGAACCACAGATATGGTCACTCCAACAATGGCTCTTAGGGCAGACACACAGCACAATCCTAAACATGTCTACTCAGAAGTAAGCCCCACTGTGTTCAATGGGTCTTACTCCCAGGAAAGTGTCTTTACAATTGCAGCCTTAGTTATGTAATCTTTTTTGACCAGCAGTTAAAGTTCCTTTGAAGGGCAAAGGCAGGGGACCAAACTATGCCTTAACCACCAGGATGTTTTAAATCATCGAACAGAAAATCCACATCCTTGTCCTAACTCCCATTCCTAAAGACAGAAAAATTCATAGTCTAAACTTAAAAAAATTCTTCACATACCATTTCAGAAGCTGTGGGGCAGCCTATTCCAGCAGGCACCATCCCACACATATGGCAACAACACTTGGAAGTCATGAATGGAACCAATCACAGTTCCTTCCTGCCCTTGCAGAATCCTTAGGCATGTCCCAAATTCTTTTAAGGGACGGACTTTACTTCATCTGCACTGACCCTAATTGCTGGGAAAATCAGTAATAGTATCGTCTTGAGAATCACTGATGTCAACATGCACATTTGGCAGAGCTTACAGGAGGCAGCCATGAGTTTAGGAGCTTAGGACTACAACTGCTATTGATCTTTTCTGTGTGTGACTAGAGCCTTATTTTCCGCTTTAAAAAAAGATGTATACTAATAATGATGCTAAGTTGTTTAGAAAAGTTAAGTGATAAAATGCTTCTACTCCAAACATATATTCGGGATCCCAAGACTTTTCAGAATTACTATTTGATAAACAGGATGGAAGGAAAGATAACTCAAAGAATGTAGTATTTTTGCTTTAAGATTTACAGCCATTTCCTTAAAAGGTCAGTTTAATTTTTAAAACACAGATGCCTTGAGCCAATATCAGATGCAACACATTAGTGCATCTGCCAGGTTTCAGACTATGTTTACTTGTATGAAAGCCTGAGAATTAAGATAGCTTGGTACATTTTATTGTCAAGTTTATATTCAGGAAACTAACTGTGAGTTAGTTAGTGCTTTGCAGAGGGGACTTTGTCCCTAACTTTGGCTACAATCCTAAAGACAGTTTCCTGGGAGCAAAACCTCATTGAAAACAATGGGGCTTACTTTTGAGTAGAGATGGTTAGGATTGTGCTCATAGTCTAATACTCTACACCACACATTACTAAACAAGACAAATAACAGATTAATAGATTTAAAAAATCATACAAACAAATGTTACCCAGAGCCAACAGCGAGGCCAAGAACATCCCTGGATAGATTTTCCCAGCTACTGTCTGGAACAGAGAAAGCAGCCCCTGCCTGGGATCCAAGTTGCAGATCACAGATGCTCTGTAATCCCAGAGTTTATATAAGGAGAGGGACAATATCAGCACTAGGTCACCCATGTGCCACACCATGTTCCTATGAAATGCAGCATGAATGATCTCACAAACTCTTTTTGCTTTCTCAGAATAGGAAAGACGTTCAAGGCATTCCTAAACATGCCTTCCAATTAAAAAAAACTGATCAGGTGAAGCAGTTCACTCCACTACCTGCAGGACAGAACTTGCCTGTTCAGAGAAGTTACCATATGTCTGCTTCTCAGTCCTTGGATGACCATGCCTGAAAGTTGTGCCAGGTCAGACAAAACAAACTCATGGCAAAAGAGCTTAACTGGCACATGCTACGATTTGCTCTGAGTTTCTTGCCTAATTCTACAACAATCATACCTGGCCCGTGCACAACTCTTTTCAGAGTATGCAAATAAAATGGTTATCCTGATGTAATTCTTATAGAAAACTCAGTAAAGTAACTGTCTTGCAGCTGGAGAGATTTAACTATAGCAAAGGCAAAATGCCAGGTAGGGAAGTCCCGTTTTGCAGCTCAGTGTCACAGCCTCACAGTCACTGATCTACACTGTTACCCTCAAGCAACAAGGCAGGCCCGCAAGTGTCAGCAAGCTATTCTAGAATTGGCTGACAACTGAAATGCATTCAATCTAAGCTGAGAAGCAGCAAATATAAAATACCTCTTTTCAGTGCAGAGATTCTAGAATGCAAGCGCAGAGTATGGTGCACGTTGTTTAAACCAACCAGGTTTAGTCAACATATATCTGTCACTAGCCAAAAATCTAAGTTTGAACTTTTGGGTTATCCACCTGTGACAGCTATTGAAATAGATCTGTGGTTACATGTGCAGCCATTCTATCAAAGGGACTATATGTGCTTCTGTCCCCCAAGAAGATGCATTTTTTCACAACCTGTTTCTGGTGCTTTATCAAGGTCATGCCATGACTGAGACATAATCCTTCTTTTGAAATTGGGGCATTGGGGTGCCCCCAACACAAATTTGAATTTCAAGCAGGTTTTTATCCTGGTGAAGGCAATTAAATTCAGCCTAAAGAGTATCAAGTTTGCTTTCTCTGCCAGATCCCATCCAATATTAGACAAAATGACAGCAACTTCCAATGATGCACAGTCAGTAGAAAAAGATTCTTTAATCATAATGTAAGAGAATGACATTTTCTCCTTATCATTTGTAGAAGCTGAACCATTTTTTTCTTTAAGTGCCTGGATCTGAGATCACCTTGAGCCAGTCCTTTCATAAACACAAAACTGCATTAGTGAAATGGACTTTCTGCAATCACAAGGTTGTGTCAAACCTGACGAGTCTTTCATGCAAACACAAGCTTCCTTTTGAAGCAAGTATTTATATCTGCTTTTCCTTCCTTTAGAACATCAGGTCCGATACTTAGTAGGAGATACAGGATGACTGAAAAAGAAAATAAAACTGTACTAAGTAGGACTTGTTTGCATAGCAAGCCAACAAATCAGATATTTACATAGTGCCAGACGCGTGCTGGAGAGATATGAATATTTTATTTGAACTGGTATAATGTACTAGGCAGCTTCAAATGTAGAACACACATCAGATCACAAATCATGCAGCTCAGCATAGTCAAGCCTCCACAAGAACACTTGTGTGCTTAACATGCTTCATCTTCACCATGCTCAAGACAAAGAACAGAAGTAAACACGAGAAACTGCCCAATAGTGCACAACAGGGAGGGGTCCTAAGGTAAAGTTGTCCCCCACAGGTGACTGTAGGTGTGTTCCTCACTCCCGTATCTAAGCTGAAGAGCCAGTGTTGTCCAAAGACATCTCTGTGGTGATGTGGCTTGCACAACTATATGCTGAGACACATAGAATGGTGACAGTTACCTTCCCATCAGGGTGGTACTTATTTATCTACTTGCATTTTGGTGCTTTAGAACTGCTAGATGGGCAGGTTAGGCTGGAAATCTCAAAGATTTCTGTTAGTATGGTTACTATTAGGAACACCACTTGAGAGTACAGAAAGCAAATGAAAAGGATGATGTGAAAAGCACAGGTGAGCCAGAAGCACCAAAGCTCAGGACCACAGGCTTTCCCAGATGTGCAGTCAGCAACCAGAGTACATCCAGGAGAACTGTTTCAAAGCAAGGTCTGTCCAGCTCAGGGCTTACATAGAAGCACAACATGCCACACAGGATCTGTCACATTCAGTTTATCAGAGGTTGGCACAGCCAAGCATATTTACTTAAAATATTTATATCCCACCAGGAAGGCCCTCAAGGTGCCCAACATCTCAAAACAAAAATGTAAAATGGAAAGCCAAATGGAATTGTAAGAGTCTCAAACAATACACAACACCACTGTAATGAAATGGAGGTCTTGAAACAGTACTTGGAGTCATGATGCAGAGAAGCTCGCACTTCACCATGAAATATACCGTATCAGAAGCAAGATAATATAGATATAATTAGACATAAATTGATATGAAATAATTATTTCATATATCATATAAAATCTTGGAACAGATTGCCAAGGGAGGTGGTGGATTGTCCCTCACTGGGGATCTTCAAGCAGAGGCTCAATGAGCACCTGTTGGAGATGCTCTAGGACAGCGTTACTCAAAGTGGGGGTCGGGACCCCTTTTGGGGTCGCCTAGAGCTTTCCTGGGGGTCGC
Source organism: Cryptoblepharus egeriae (assembly GCA_030015325.1). Taxonomy (NCBI): domain Eukaryota; kingdom Metazoa; phylum Chordata; class Lepidosauria; order Squamata; family Scincidae; genus Cryptoblepharus; species Cryptoblepharus egeriae. The sequence continues at coordinate 266,844,215 of JAREYC010000001.1, forward strand.
CTAAAGACCTCTGGTGCAGGAGGCCAGGTCAGGCTTGCCAGACCTCCAACTGTAGCTGCGCGTGCACTGGGGCTGACTGACAGCCTCAGGGCCCAATCCTATGCATGCCTACTCTGAAATAAATCCCATTATAGTCAGGGGGCCTTTACTCCCATATAAATGTGGATAGGATTGCAGCCTCAGGACCCAATCCTATGTATGCCTACTCTGAAATAAATCCCATTGTGTTCAATGTGTGCATAGAACACACATTTCATTTGTAACCATGAAAATACATCCTGCATATCGGATATTTACATTACGATTCATAACAGTAGCAAAATTAGTTATGAAATAGCAACAAAAGTAATTTTATGGTTGGGGGTCCCCACAACATGAGGAACTTATAAAGGGGTCATGGCATTAGGAAGATTGAGAACCACTGATCTAGGGGATGCTCTAAGGGATTTCCTGCTGCAGGCAGGGGGTTGGACTAGATGACCTACCAGGTCCCTTCCAACTCTATGATTCTAAAATAAGGGAGTGGGTAGTTTCATGCAGGGGAATGCAGCCCTTCAAACGTTCTGGTTCCAAGTCATTTAGGGTTTTAAAGGTCAAAACCTGGAATTGCACTCAGGAACAGACCAGCAACCAATGCAACTGACAACGCAGAGGTGTGCCCATCAGCAATGGCACAGCAGCATTCTGCACTGACTGACCAAATGCCACTATAAAGAGCAGTACAGAATGTAACCAGTATGTGGACAACCTTAGTCTAACTGACCCTCCCAAAATATGCCACTGATGCATCAGCCTAAGCTGGCCAAAAGCATCTCAGGACAGTCAACCCTTAGGCATCCCAAGGACAGGAACACTCCCAATTTATGAACCTGTACCTTCAAGGGGAATTGCAAGAGTCAGTAGATAATTATTAACACAAGCCTCCCAACTAATACCGCCTCAGGCTGCAATCCTAAATACACAATGGGGCTTATTTTTGAGTAGATATGGTTAGGATTGTGCTCTGGTCTTGTTAAATTAAATCCAGATATTTAACCCCCTTCTAGCCCATTACCAGCCCCAGAAAATAACTGAAGACCTCTGCAGAATCTCCAGTCCCAAACAGAATTGAGATACAGACAGCAGAGGGTGTGTACAAACATTCCCAAGGACCTCATGCAACCATTTCATGCCAATATTAAACCCTTATGATTATATATAGATCAAGGGTTCTTAACTTGGAGGTCCATGGACCTGTAGGAGACCTATGGCTTTTAGACGTTCACAAACAGGGTACATAAAGTATGTATATGTATAATATTTCTCTGTTGAGGGGGTGCAGAGCCTTCATCAGGTCTCAATAGGGTCATGGAACCAACAAAGATTAAAAACCACTGACTTACGGTAAATGAATAGAGCCAGTTGCTACTCCTTTGCCCTGTTAGCTGAGGTATAGGAAGCCTGCAATGCAAATAGTGCCTCTCAAGAGAATAAGGGCCTTAAGGGTTAACTCGCCTGCCCGCCAACTAGTACTGTAACTGTTTCACAGTGTACCTTGAGCAGCAGGCCTGGTGCAATGCTGAACTGGATGGAGCTGTTGCTTGCCACAGGCTTGGTTACCTGAAAGGTTCTAACGGGGCAACGTTGTGTGATGTTATGGCCTAGCCCTAGAACAGAGGGATCATTGCCAAAGGGAGGCAGCCTCCTCTAGGGATGTCCTAGCCAATAGCAAAGCAGAAATTGGAGAGGGGAAACCAACATCTTAATTAAACTTAACTGAACAGAAGAGCAAGCTGTTCTCGCAAAATATAATATAACGTTGCCAGCCTGGGCAGATTCTCCTGATCTGGCCTTTAGATAATTTCCAAATTAATATCTGATGAACAAAAAGGCAAGCAACAGCCACGCACACCAGTGTTCCTTAACAATGAATTCTGCAATCATACAAAATCTTTGGGAAGCCTCCACAATTTTGTTTTAAAGCTTGACTAAGGGCAAAATCCAGAGTAACTACGGGGAGTCCTTGCTCTGGTGTAAGAACAATTTACTCTGGATGAATTTCCCATAGGATTTCACTAGGAGGTCCAGTAACTATGGGTGCATGTAATTATTCTTCTGTAGTTATTCTGGATTTGGGGGCAAATCACCTCACTCCATGCCACTGCCTCCTTGGCATGAGAAGTGTCTGCTGCCAACAAGAATAGCCCGTGTAGACACAATGGCTGCTGAAATCACACCAGGGGTTGGGTGACACTTGTACACAGAGAGATGGGCTTTTCAGAAACTGGCAGACGCAAAGGTCACTTGACAGGACAGACAGAAATTGCGGCAAAACGTAAGGCTGCACATTTACAGGTGCACAAAACACTCTCTGAACAGAGGAAGACCAACCTTTACCCTGAAACAATAACTTCGTGGGTGCAGAAAATGGTTAAGATGCACTTTGTATGTTGCTGCCCATCTTACGTTTGAGTTGTGTTACTGTTTTGCTATTTTAAACTGTAACTTGTGCAAGCCTTGTTTGAGTGGAGTAAACATCTACTAAATTGAAAATACGTAACATCCCATCCCAGTCTGATGTGGACAGACTAGGTCAGTGATTTTCTACCTTTTTCATCTCACGGCACACCAACAAGGCACTGAAATATTCAAGGCACATCATGAGTTGTTTTTACCATTGACAAGGCACACCAGGCTGTTCAAATCCCCTGATTTTCCTATAAATTAATGACCTTCTCTAAGTTCCCATGGCACACCTGAGGACTATCCATGGCACACCAGCATGCCACTGCACACTGGTTGGAAATCATGGTGATGATTTGGAAATCATGGTTGGAAATCATGGTGAAGCTTGTGACCATCATACAAATTGAGCACTGATGAATCACGAGTCCTAAAATCACGAGTCCTATTGGGGCAACAGAGCAACATGCCTGTGCCCCAACTGAATGGTGGCTGATGGCACCCCAGGAACAGGCATCACCACTATCCTTAGGTGTGTATGTTTTTTGTGGAGAAACAACGCCATAAAATTAGATGGCAACCAGGGAAAGGTGGGGCAAGAGGAATTCCAAGAGACCAGCAGCAGTCTTTTGAAGAATTTGCTCAAGAACAACGAACAAGCCGTGAAATAAAAGTTTCTCACATAAAAAGTTTAAGATAAAATGAAATAAAAGTGTCTCATGCGAGAGACAGATGCAAATCCATCTTGCCATCCTGTGTTCAAAGAAGCACCAAATCAATGCAAAAAAGGCCACACCTTCCCCACAACTTACCAAGTTTTTCCACCAGCTTCAGCATGACACCCCCAATGTGGACCTCCCCTGTGACTCGCAGAGTGACATCCCTGTTGAGGTCTGTGACATGGACGTTCAATTCCCACGTCCCGTCTGCGTAGCAGCCATCTGGCATCCGTATACCGTCCAGAGCCATCGTTCCTCCTTCCTGCAAGCCTGGAGCAGAGGAAACAGCATTCATGAGCTCAGCAGAACAATTTATGAGCCTCTCCCTAACTTCCCACTCCAGGGAAGAAAATTGCAGTCATCAGAAAAGAGGAAAAGCAGCATCCAAAGCAAGCTGATGGTGCAGAAGCGGAGCTAAGAAGGCCCAGCTCCCCACTCCGCTTGGTTTACTACTCAGTAAAGTATGGGGGGAAAGAGGGAGGGAAGAGGCGGCCTAAACACTTCCAGCTGCCCAACAACAACGCACACTTGGAACCTTATTTAGCCCCAACTCTTTGCCCAGCAGCTGCACATATTTAAAGCAGGAGTTCCTAAAGGATTCCCTTATTCGGCACCTCCGCTGCCTCTCCCTAGAACACACAACAGGCTTCCCCATTGCTATCCTCCTTCTCCTGGGTAAGACAAAAGACACTCCATATGCCAGTGATTTTCCACCCATTTCATCTCATGGCACACCACTGTTTTGTTTTTACCATTTATAAGACGCTCTGTGCTGTTCAAACCCCCAAGTTTTCCTATTAATAAGTGTCTCTCCCCAAATTCCCGTGGCACACCTGAGGACCATCCACGGTACACCGGCCATGGCACACTGGTTGAAAATCACTGCCATACACCATGCCAGACCATTAAAATTCCCAGTTAGTAAAGGTTTTCTCTCCCAAGTGCAATGGCGTAGCTGGAGGGGATACCCTTTAAGTCTTGCAGGGAGCCTCCCTGGGTGACTCCCCTTTGGAGCTTTTCCAGGCAGTGGCTACTAAACAATTTTACACCTAATACCTGGAATAGCTCCGAAAGGGAAGGACCCCTTGCACGCTGTGGGGAGGCTCCCTGAACAACTTAGTGCCTTGCACCCCCTCCAGCTATGCCACCACCTGAGAGCTGAACAAACCCCATGAGGAGTCTGGACACTGGGATAGCATAGCCCTAAAATGGATCTTTTGGGTCCCACCTGGATCTTTTGGGACCCAATCCTATTCAGCGTTCCAGCCTCAATGTGGCCCTGAAGAGCACAAATCTTCCTTTACCTTGAGGAGACCTCCCTGACTGCCCCATCCCACCCACCTTCCCCAGCAGGATGCAGGGCTGCCTCAATGCTGGATAGGATTGGGCCCTGAACTCAGCCCCCATGCACTGGGGCTACAACTCAATGCACACTTTCCTGGGAGTAAGCCACATTGGACTCAGTGAAGCTTACTTCTGAGTAGACGTGCATAGGGTTGGACTCTGAGGCTGCACCCCTATACACATTTTCCCAGGAGTAAGCCCCACTGAATTCAGTGTGGCTTGTTTCTGAGTAGACATGCATCGGATTGGGCCCTAGAACTGCAACACTGTCCACTCTTTCCTGGGAGTAAACCTCACAGAATAGTATGTGGCTTACTTCTGAAGTAGTACGTGGTTTACTTCCGATTGTACCCCAGGACTGCAATCCTATGCCTTTTGCTGAGAGGAAGCCCTATTCAACTGTGTGGCTTATTTTTAAGTAGCCATGCACAGAATTGTGCCCCAGGGCTGCAATTCTAAACCCTTTCCTGGGAGTAAGCACCATTGAATTCAGGGTGGCTTACTTTCGAGTAGGCACCCTTAGGGCTGGGCTGCAGGATGAACCACTAGGCACACTTTCCTGGGAGTAAGCTCCACGGAACTCAGTGTGGCTTACTTCTGAGTAGACATGCATAGGGTTGGGCCCTGGGACTGCAACCCAAACCACACTTTCCTGGGAGTAAACCCCATTAAACTCAGTGTGGCTTACTTCTGAGTAGACATGCATAGCGCTGCACTTTTCTGGGAGTAAGCTCCACTGAACTCAGTGTGGCTTACTTCTGAGTAGACATGCATGGGGCTGCACTTTCCTGGGAGTAAGCTCCACTGAACTCAGTGTGGCTTACTTCTGAGTAGACATGCATAGGGCTGCACTTTCCTGGGAGTAAGCTCCACTGAACTCAGTGTGGCTTACTTCTGAGTAGACATGCATAGGGCTGCACTTTCCTGGGAGTAAGCTCCACTGAACTCAGTGTGGCTTACCTCTGGGTAGGATTGGGCCCTGGGGCTGCACACTTTCCAAGGAGTAAGCCCCATTGAACAGCATGGGACTTACTTCTGAGTAGACCTTCCCAGGACAGGGCCGTGGGGAAGGCGGGGTGAGCCCAATCCTGGGTAGGTCTACTCAGAAGTAGGCTCTGTGAGTTTTACTCCCGGGAAAGTGCGGGGGGCACGAAGAACGAGAGCGGGGGTGGGGAGGCGGACAAAGGGCCGGGAGGGGAGCGACCCTGAGGGAGGGAGGGATCCCGAGGTGGGGGCGCGACGGGCCCTGCCCCCCTGTCCACCACCCCGGAGGGACCGCGGCCTCCGCGCCTACCTCAGCCTGCCGCCTGCCTGGGCTCCGCCTGCGCGTGTGGAGGGCTCCAGAGAGGGGCTGCGGAGGAGGAGGAGGAGAAGGGCGAGGAGGAGCCGCCCCTGCCGCCGCCTCCCTTCCTCCCCCCTCAGGAGGGGCGGTGGGGGAGGGAGGCCCTGCCTATCGTGGAGGCCACATGCAGCCTCCCCACCTCAGAAGGAGGCCCCGCAGGCTTCAGTGGGGCTGAGGGCCTCATCCTGACAGGCCCCCCGCTGCTCAGGCAGCCTCAGCAGGGCCTCCTGGGGGGCCTCAGTGACTCAGGAGGGCTTTACTCCTCTCAGGGTTAGGGGTTGGGGCTGAGCTGAGCCCCCCGAAATATACACCCCTCTGGTGGAGGGGCTGCTCCCTTTACAGACACCCCCATCGAAGCAGGGGTGGGTGAGGAGGCAGGTGAGGCAGAGCCTCCCTCCTGGAGTCCTATGGAAAGCACCACCACCCTGTGAGGTGTACAACCACCCACAGCCCACACACATGCACCCCCCGTGGGACTCCACTGAAGAGGCCCTGCCTCACCCGCCTCCTCCCCCATCACACACACCTCCCCAGGACTCACACCCCCTGCTAGGACTCCAGTGGGGAGGCTCTGCCTCACCTGCCTCTTCACCAGGGATCTTTTTCATGGGGCACGCACCTGTGGGTGAATACACACACACACACACACACACAGGTGAGTACCTGTGAGTACCAGCACCTATTTTCCAGAAAAATAGCACCCACCATACATACCTGCTGGGACTCCTCTGGAGAGGCCCTGCCTCACCTGCATTAGTGAGGAGTCTCACTAATCTCACAAGGTCACCCCCCCCAATAACCTGACCTTGGTTTTAAAAAAGACCCAAGTTCAAATCCCCCCAGCCATGAAGCTTCCTGGGTGACCTTCCTGGGTCAGTCGGTCACTCTCAGCCTCACCTACCTCACAAGGTTGTTGTGAAGACCAAAGGAGGAGAGGAACTATAGCTTTGTAAGGCTGCAATCTTAACCATGTCTACTCAAAAGTAAGTCCCATTGTGTTCAGTGGGTCTTACTCCCAGGAAAGTGTCTTTAGGATTGCAGCCATAGTCACCTTGAGCATCTGCGCTGCTGGGCTGGGAAAATGAATGAATGAATGAATGAATGAATGGCTAGCTGCGAAATGAGGTGCACAGTAATATCCTTCCTCAGTCAGTTTTTGAAAGCCAACAGAGACCCCACATATACCCTGAATGTGCATAAGCTGAGCAATGGGCTCACCACTTCTGCCCCATGTACCACCATGTACCAGCTCCCTTGTGCACACTCCTAACCCCATAGAGCCACGTTGATAGCAAATGAAGCTGGATGTGAAGATTCCCCCTTGGATTGGGGCCTGAAAGCTTGTCGACTTGCCCACCTCACTGCATATACAAAAGGTGCAGTGTGCCAAAGGGGTTCCCTGAGTCATATGTGGGGGTCCCTTCACCGGGTGACTAGTTTGTAGGTCACCAGTGGAATTCAGAGTGCCTGTTTTTTAGATGTTATTATAGGGAGGTGTCCTGCTTTGAGGGCAGGAGAGGAAGGCTATGGGGAGGAGGTGTGTGTGTGTGTGTGTGTGTGTGTAAGGCCCCTTGCAGAGGTGCAGTTCCCTGGGAAAAGGGTGCCTGAGCACAAGCCCACTCTCCCCATATGCATTAATGTGGGGTCAGGATTCTTCAAAGGCCTTGAATGAAAGATATTGCAATCCAAACCATACTTACCTAGGAGTAAAAATGATTAGCTTATAATGGAACTTACTTCTGAGAAGGTCTACATAGGTTTGGGCTCAGAATCTCAAAAAACCCTGTCATTGCCAAGTACTGTACTTTGGAAGCAATTTTATTCAAGCTGAAATACTGGGTTTGTAAAGAAGGGTGTGATTATTTTTCTGTAATGTTGTGCTGCACACCTACAGGCAACCAATTGGATGTGGTGTTGGTGAAATGGTGGGTCCTGGAAATGCCCCGATGTGTCTTGGCAATACAGGTGACCACATCTTGAGTCAACCTCTTCTCCATTGTGTGATAATATAACTTGTAATCACAACTTATATTATGAGCTGATTCAATGTCAAGAATGTTCTCCATATCCAGATTGTGTGGTTCTACCATGGTGTGTGGTTCTTCAGTGAAGACCTTTTCACACACTTGGAGAGCGCACAGGTTGAGGGATTGGGACCATGCCTGCTGACCTTGTACAAAACAGGACAGATCTGTTACAGGGGGGCGTCACCAGGGTTCGCGTCACCCAGTATGGGAGGCCAGCGCATCACCCCCATACATTGGCTGGGGCAACTATATGAATGGTGGGTGTGGTTAAGTGCCATTGCTCCACCCTCACTGGTTTTTTTTTTAGCCATACATTTAAATAGAATAAAGATATTTCAAAGTGGTTTGTTTCACTGCATTCTGCTGTAAATTACACATTCGAAGGTGTATCACATGATGGGATTATTTCTACAAACCACAATTTTAGCCATTTAGGTCACAAGGAGTGCCACCCCCTTTAAACACCCTATTAACGTCCCTGTTTGGGACCATTTTGGAAGTCTTGTCCTCTCCTGGACTGACCTTCCACTCCAGCCAAGGCATGCCTGTTTACTCACCAGTAAACACAGCTGTGCCGTTCACATCCATTTTCAATGCAACCAACAGGGTTCTTCTGGGGTGATGTGGGGGTTGTGTTCATTGGATCAGGGCAATTCTAGTGTCCTTAGATTCCTTTCATCCTGCCCTTTCCAATGAACGATGGCATGTTTCCCTACTCACAAGTAAAGCCATGGGTCACTTTCACTTTCCATAGAGTTCAATACATATTTAGTTTTTTTCTTTTGATAGGAATGTGCTATTTCAAAATTCTGCTCTTCAATATGAATCCAACTGTATATGACATGATGGGGTTTGATGCTCCATCACAAAGCTGCAATTTTTAGGTCCCCCAGTGCACATCACCCCCCATGGGGGTGTCAACCCGTACGGACCGCACCACCCTAGTGACGCCACCATCTATATACAGATCTTGTATATGAAGACCAGGCAGGTCACAGGTGAGAGCACTTATTCAGGCCTCCAGGTGAACATGCAAGATCCAGAGGAAGGACTTCTTCAGGAGTGATGTTGCATTAATCTTTCCTGCATTCTGGCTCAGGTTGTCAATGTAAATAGCTTCTGCCAACAACACATGACTGCAAACCTATGCATGTCTACTCAGAAGTCCTATTGTATTCAATGGGATTTACACTCAGGAAAGTATGGTTAGGATTGTAGCCTTAGTAAATAAGTAACAAGTCTCCTCTAAGACTGATCAGATAATGCTCCTTGTGGGTAAATAAGAAAAGAGCATTTATCAAGTGGTAGCATCAGTCATCTGTATCCTTCCAAGGTTGGGTTGCCATATGTCCTGAAAAACAGGAACAATCCTGTTTTCTGTGGACTGTGTTTGTATTCTGGCAAATGGGACAGAGGGTCCTGTCCCAATTTTGTGGAAGAAAATTATGGCAATCCTATACCAAGGGAGAGAAGGATTTCCCATGCTCCTAGCAGCTGATTAAAAACTAGGGAATCTTCCACTTTGACAAGGCAGTACAGATAACTAGCTGACTAAGGGGTGATGTGCACCCAAAGGTATGACACCCCCTTAGCGGGCAACTATTCCATATTGGCTTTCTGTTAACGTTTAGACTTTGGCGAGTATCATCACATACATTATTGGCCACAGTTCTGGAACTTGAATCTTCTTCTGTACAGCCTCATAGAGAAGCATATTTTGTTGCTGACAACTTAGGTATGTGATGCTTGGCTATCTCCTCTCCCCCTGGGTATGCTTAGCTGTAGAAACCAGCCCCCTGTATCAACGTGGGACATGCAGTCATGGGCAACCAAGATTTTGCAAGCAGAGTGGAAAAAGAGTAGCTCTCCTCTAACTGCTGTGCTTCCACCTTCCTTCTACAGGTAAAGGCTGAGGAGTGATCCGTACAGGAAACCTGCTCCGCTTTGTTGTTGGAAGCTTCAGGGTTTGCAGTGGAGAGGATCAGTGCCAGTTTCCTTCTGCTTCCTATCCCACCAACGACAGCACTAATTACTATGAAATTATTCCATGTGTTTCTTTGTGAATCTTGGGAGGGGGATTTCTAGCCTTTCTGGCCACCCTGTGGCAGGACTGAAACCCATCACTGCCTGGATGCTGAACCACCACCTCTGCCGTGGGGCTCTGACTCCTCAAAGCTTCTGCAGGCAGATTTATTGGAAGTTTGGTCCTGAAATAAGGCGAGTTTGGAAGTCCAGGACACTTGCGTCAGGAGCTGTGAAGTCACTCCAGGCTCTTCCCAGTGTTTGTAAGAAGGGCTTGGGTTTTATAGGCAGCCATCTCCAAATAAGGCTCTGAAGCAAGGGGGCTGAGAAGTTGACATCAGTTCCACAGCCAGGCCTGGCTTCAGTTTCACTACTGGGGTTGACAAGACTTCTGGCTTTTCTCCGCAAGTCGGGTCAGAAAGCAGTTTTCCCTGCTGCGGCCCTGCACTGCAGTCCCTGAAAAATATATGGAAACGGGGCTGCGTGGGCTTGCAGTCTTTTCATGCTTCATTTAATCTGTTATTTATCTCCTACTGGGGGTGGTGGAGGAAGAAAGGCCCCCTCTTTTTATTCAACCCAGGCAGGAGTAGTGAAGACGGAGGTGGGCATCCGTCTACACCCCTGTGGCCAAGAGTGGGTACGCTGTAATCTGCCCCAAAGTACTGAATCAAAGGGTTTTTAACTTGGATCAAATTGTGCCTCCAGTCCAGATTCCCCAATTTATCAAGTATGTTGATAACAATATGACACAAAGCAGGCCTCTGTCCGTCTTGGAAGACTATGGTATCGTGCTCAGCGCTGCATACGCTGCATGTGAAGCACGAAAGCCTGGGTTGGATTGTTATGGAGGATAGGCTGTTACCCAAGCAGCAAATCCCCTTCTCCACTCCACTGAATTAGTCCAAAGGAAAGGCAGAGCCAATACGATTGGATCCAGCTGGTGTCGCAGAGCTGGGCTAAGGCAGGCGCTCACCCTGTCTTGTGGGGCCAACCCGGGTCTCAAATCCTGACCTGCTGGTTAACAGGCACAGCGTCTTAACCGCTTGCGCCACCCACAGCCCACAATATCCCATTAAAACCCCTAAAATGATGCAGTCTTCACAAAGCCTGGTGTGGCACGTGATGTTGGCATGGCTGGGGAAGCAACATGAACAATGAGTTGTTGAGGGACGGCACCTTCAAACTTGAAAGGGAACAAGAGGCTTGTGGTTAAACCACAAACCTCACAAACAGGAAATGTGGCTTCAGCTGTCGGTACCTTGCTTTGCCACAGATTCCTCTACAGAATACAGTAAAACCCGCTCATTCAGGTCCACTATAAATGTGTGGAGGGGAAGGATCTGCTTTCCAATGCATTGGTCCACTGGAATGGAGGTAACTGGCCCTGGTGTCGAGCTTATGGCAGGCTCTGACCACATCAGCTTCACTGCAACACTACCTAAACTGCACTCTTACTGTCTTTCAAACAAATATTGTCAATTAATTTGGGAGCCAGGATGGTGTAGTGATTTGGAAGTTGGATTTAAAGCCAGGACAAACCTCCATGGTCCTGTCTCTCTCAGCCTCACCATCCCACAAGGAGGGAAGGAGCTTTACAGACCATCCTGAGCTTTTGGACTATGGGTGGTATAAAAATGTGGAATAGTGAAATTAAACATATTTTATGTATTCTGAGAAGCATAGACGTGTATGCTGCACAAGCCATGCTTGTGACAAGGGATCAGTACATGTGAAGCACTGGTTTGTGGTTTATTTTATTTTATTTTCTCAATTTATACCCCACCTTTCCTCCCCCATAACGGGGAGCCCAAGGCGGCTAACATTAAAGAATTTAATGGTTAAGGGCATTCTCTTGGTGTGCCCAGTATTCTCAAGTTAAAAGGATGGCATGCAAAGGGGCAGGAACGGGCAGCACTAGGTGGTGTGACATCACCTGGTGACACCCTTAGGAGCAGTGTAGCTGCAGTCCCATCCATCTTTACATGGGAGTAAGCTCCATCGACTATAAATGGATTTAATTCTGAGTAGACATGCATAGGATTATGCTCCAACACCATCAATGGTCAAAATTCTGGGAACCTTAATACTTAACAATTGTGCTAATAAGGTATAAAGTATAATTTATTACTTACCTTATTTATACCCTGTCTTACTTGTAAAGACCCAAGGCTTTACAGGACCCAATTTGTAATTATCATATATGTATGCATCATATGTAACTAAATACCTATATCAGGGCTGTCCAACCTTTCAAGTTCAGGGCTGCAGAACCTTATCTGTGAGATGAAAAGCTGCACCTGCTGAAATGTCCTCTGCACATTTGGTCCAGGAACCCTCAAGCTGAAAGGTTGGACAGCCCTGACCTATATGTAACTGTAGGTTCGGTAATTCAGAATGAATGAAACAAACTATGTTAAATTATTGGCGTTCTATCAAAAATTAAGAGAATACAACTGCCATATGTAACAAAAAGTAGATTATTTCAACTTAAACCAATCAAACTGTTTCAAGAGCAAATTGAGGGCTGGTTGACCTGAAAACGTAACTGCAAAAAAAAAAAAAGTCCTCCGTCCAATGGAGGACACCCAAGAAAGGTGTACTACACAACAAAATAAAAGTTAAAAGCACTCCTACGTTGCCTGCATGCGGTTAATTTAAACACTATTTTACTTTTAAAATTTAAAACCACTTCATATAAATCTTCATATATAAAAATGAAAAGTCATTTACTGATTAGCAGGCCTCCGTCAGTCTCGAAAGACTATGGTATCGTGCTTGGCGCTGCATACGCTGCATGTGAAGCACGAAAGCCTGGGTTAGATTGATATGGAGGATAGGCTATGATTAACACCCAGCAAAAACCACTGGGCCTAGAAGAGTGAAATTTGGGGAGGCTGTTCCTTCTGTGACATCAACACCAAGCAAGAACTGATGTTGAGAAATTTAACCCTTAAGGGGCTGAAAAGGGGTGCAATATGTTTTTGGCCTGTACTTAACATGGAGACTGACCAACATCCAGCCAATTTGGTGCTTGGTGTCTGGTGCAGTGGGGAGATGTTGTTCAGAGGGAGGCGTTGCGCTGGGGAAGATGCTGCGCATGGGGGGTGTTGCGCATGAGATGATGTGCATGGGGAGGGGGTTGATGGTGTACTTGGAAATTTTACTCCTGCAACGCAGGTATGTTTTTGCTAGTTACCGGTATATATAATTTGTAATTAAAATAAGGCTACATACTCACAAGGAAGAGGACAAAGAAGATTTTTTTTCCAGAACACAAAGCTAAAGAGGACATGTCCTGGAAAGAGGAGAGATGATCACTCAAGAGGGAACCAATAAAGTATTTGAATCAGCTCTCATTTCCATATATCAGAATTCATATTAGAACTTCTATTCGCTGGCTTTTAACTGGCTACGGATGTGTCGGGTGACCTAACCTGTTATATAGCATATTTATTTGAATGTAATGCTCACCTTTTCCAGACCGTTGTTGTATTAAGTAGTGCAATTAAGTAAAAATCGTAACATAACCCCATTGTCATATTATTATCTTATAAGTCATTGTTTAATGCAGTAAAATTAAATTTTGCACCTGCTTTGCAGCTGCGCATTAGAGTTGCAAGTAAGCATTTTAAATCTCAAGCCTTTTAAAATCAGGGTGTGCATTAGTTTTGTTGGTGCATTCAATCTGAGTAAATATGAGCATGACAAGTCAAGGGGGCTGGATGGCAAGAGATCTCTGTAGTTCTTTGCACAGAGAAACAGTGCCAGGGAGACGGATGCTGCGGCTGTTTTGACATGTAAGGAATCAGACTCAAACTCAAAGTGCTGTGTCTCCTGTGGCTTTCCGAGTCCCTTGCAGGAAGTCTTGGGCTTTCATATTAGCAAACCCGTTAATGACTTGGAGGCCAACAGCTGGATTTGTTTGCAGATCAAATACACCCCATGAACTGCCTGCTTTGTTGTGTGCTGGATCCAAGCCATCATTTGCTTCTTTGATTGAACAGGCTGCAGGGTGACCTCACATGCCTCTGAAGCAGCTTCTACAGCCTGTGGGGCTGGTTTGGCAGCCCTCCTTGTCTTAAAGGGATGGCACCTATTCCAGGGGGTGGCACTATTAATCTGATACAGCAAACCCTCACAGTCTAACAGGTGTACTCTGCAAGGAGCACTTCTGTTTTGTACTACCTAAAAGTGGCTCTATGAGCATGGTGCCAACCCAAGTGGCCACATCATTCTTCTGCTTTAAAAAAACAGAAGCATGCCACTGTGCAGGTAGGTTGTGTGGCACACGGGGTTGCCACCCACAATAAAATGCTGCCTGGAAGCACAGTATCCCCCTTTACTACTCACCTATGGCATTAACTTAACTTGGCATCCATCAGACTTGAAAGACTATGGTATCGTGCTCAACGCTGCATGCGAAGCACGAAGGCCTGGGTAGATTAATATGGAAGATAGGCTGTTACCCAAGCAGCAAATCCCCCCTCTCCACACCACTGAAATAGTCCAATGGAATGGAAGAGCCAATATTTAAATTGAACAGATTTTAAATTTAAATGAACAGATTAGAGATGGAATTTAGATTAATGAATAAATGAACTCAGTTTTCCAGAACGTCTGCAAGCACCAACGCGCAGCACAAAAATAAAGCATACACTTAATAGTGATTATTTTTTAATTAATTACTCTAGTTAGATTTTCCTCATTCAGACTAGATCCTTCCTCCTAGAGACTGCAATCCTATACATACTCATATGGGTGTAAGACCCAGTGAAGGATGGCAGGTCTAGGATTGCAATAAGTCTGAGTAAGCAGGTCTAGGATTGCAACATTAGTCATCACCTTCCTACACCAGCACTCCAAAGCTTACTCAAGCTTGCAGCCATAGCAAAACCACTGCATTTAGCCACTCGTACTTAGTTACCCCTTTTTTAAAAACGAAGCCACAAACTAGGGGTTGTGTAGCTGAGGTTTTACAGATGCCTATTTTTAAAGCAAAATGTTTGCCATGCAGAACTGATGCCGATTCTTTCTGCTGACTTCTGAACTGATATGAAATCTGTCTTAGGCCTTCCTTTACAAATTGAAGCACAAGAAAGCAAATCCACCAGCACAATATTTTTAATTTCTGTTTCAACAACACTGCTTACTCAGTAGCCTAGCTAGAGGGGGCCAAAAATACTGTAGGCGCCACAATGCACTGTATAAGTGGTCCCTTCCCACTTGATGTCGGAGCTGTGCCAGGCAGAGATGGCAACAGGCAGACGACAGTTTGGTTCGACAAGTGCCTGCGCATTGAAATTGCTGCCTGGAATTGCTCTGACTGTGCGGAAGGGTTGCTGCCTGTACTGTGGAGCCTGAAGTATAAAAATTTTGGCCTTCTCTCTAGCTATGCTACTGTTCTTATATTTTCCACATTAAAATTACAGTAGATATTAATGGCCCAATCTAAATTAGATGCCACATCAAAGGTGCATTGCCACACCAAAGACCAGCGCGATCGACCCCCATCATATTCTAAACCCCAGAATTAAGACCATCAGCAACATGTTAGCCCAGAGCTGCCGACCCCCGAGCTAATCTGAGCAACAAGAGGATTTTAGACTACAAAGTCGTGGAGAAGTTGCTCATGAAGAAAATTATTTACAGGCAAAGCAAAGTTCATGAGACAAATGCGTGTTCCAGGGAAAGTCTAGGAAAACATTCACCAAGACATCCTGTCCAGAAAACATCTTCTGAGGATGAAGGGAGAAGAAAAGGACGTGTCCCCTCCTAGTTAATGAAGAAATGGGAAAGTAATGGAGCACGTGCTGACTGTCCTTCCAGCCAAAACTGGATGCACAGCAACAACTCCTGACTCATACACATTCTATTAAAATCCAGAGATAACGGAAGGCTTTCCCGGCCATATAAACACAAAAATGGATCAGAAGGGGGAAAAATGTGCCCAGACCCAATTATGTAGCAGAGGGTGACTTCGAAGAGGTATTTGGAAACATGTTGATGGATTTTTTCAGCAAGGACAATTTGTGGTACACTCCATATGCAGAGGATTAAAATGCACCTATATCTAGTAAACTAGTAACACATAAACATATTCTGCTTGTGAATATAAGCTCCCTGGCTTTGCTGCTTGCCTGCCTGACCACAGTACACAACAGGCAAATAACCACTCCGTTGGGCCACAAGGGGAGCAAGCTTGACCCACACCTACAGAAACAAGCTCACTTTGCACATCTAAATCCTTCTAGTCACTGCTTCAACTATGCAGAAAAAAGGACCAAAAGTACAGAATAGGGGCCCAAAAGTATTCTCTGGATAAAAAAAAGCAGGTCTCCATCAGTCTTGAAAGACTATGGTATCATAGGACAGGCGCTCACCCTGTCTTGTGGGGCTGTGGGTGGTGCAAGCGGTTAAGGCGCTGTTCCTGTTAACCAGCAGGCCAGAGTTCTATTCCCGGGTCGGCCCAAGACAGGGTGAGCGCCTGTCCTTAGCCCAGCTCTGCGACGCCAGCTGGATCCAATCATATTGGCTCTGCCTTTCCATTGGACTAATTCAGTGGCGTGGAGAGGGGGGATTTGCTGCTTGGGTAACAGCCTATTCTCCATAACAATCCAACCCAGGCTTTTGTGCTTCGCATGCAGCGTATGCAGCGCCGAGCATGATACCATAGTCTTCCAAGACTGACGGAGGCCTGCTCTGGATACAGGCTCTTCAATTCCATGGACATTTTCCTGGGAGCAAACCCCACTGAACATAATGGGACCTGCTTCTAAGTACTTAGGACTGGGCTGCTGGACATGGATTTGATACAACACAAATGGCCACTACAAATCAGTTTGAAAAACTGCTTTTCTACTATTGTACAGGCAGTCATGCAAGTAATCATTCCATTCTTCAGCTGAGCCAGGAAAAGGCAGGGGTCTTTGCATTTCTAATAGCTGACTCTCTACAACAGTAAGTAAAACTATTTTTATGCAATTGTAAAGGGACATTTTTTAAAATTGCTTTTATTTAACTCATTCTTTGGTTATCAGCATAAGAGTTCTAGAATCAAATTCCTGCATATATTGAAGCACAACCTTCTTCTATTAGGAGCAAGAAACCTGGAAGTGGGTCTTTCAATCTATTTTTTCACTTTTTTGTCCACAGGAGTTTCCAGAACAAAACCCTAGAGTACAATGTATTCCTCAAAGGCACTTTCATGCATTTTTTTTTCAAATATTACCAGAGTGTCATGACAGTTGGAAGCAAAAACTGAATATGAGGATTAATCCAGGTCTGCACTGACCTCTTTTCATCCTGCCAACAGATTCAGGGATATGAACCAGATCAGACAGCTCCAGCATCAATCTCACTTACTGCAGTGCTATCCTCCCCCTTCCAGAAATCCTCCCAGGCCATTGATGTGGAAGAAAAGCCTTCCTCCAAATCACAGATAAGATAAAGATCTTGAAAGGACTTGAGCAGAGTCTGTTTTCTAAGCCCATTGCATAACTCTAAGATAGTAAGCAACAAGTTTATTCCCCTGAATTCCAGAGTGGAGATGAAGCTGTTTTGCATTCCAACATAGCAGGAATTAATAGTTAATACTGCGGGTAGTTTGAATCTGCAAGAGTTAATCTTTCCAGTTCCCAGAAATCATCCAGTGCCAAACAGTGCTACTGCATGGAAAACATCACAAGTGGCTGCATAGTGACTCCGCTCACCCCTTTTCTCAAAACTGGACTGCATGGAGGTCATTCTTTTGCTTAAGTGTGATATGTTTTGAGGTACAAAAACTGATACTATTTGCTTGAACAAAAGAACAAGCTCAGGCAAAAGGGAGCCCATGAGCAGGAAAGGGAGGCATACACCTCTCCTGCTATAGCCACAACCCCTGGGTGATCACCTGCCACCTCTCCTTTGGATTCACAGCCAGCACTTGAACCAAGGACACTTCCAGAAAGGACATTCATTTAGTCTTTATGCAGCAATCCTTTCAAATGCACCCTTCGTCTTACTTACAGATTAATGTTTCATAAAATATGAATACGTTTAGCCCACTGATTCTTTCCTTTGAAAAAGCTGTAATCACCATCTTCCTCATTTCCAATGCACTGCAGCAGCTCCTGATGACTTCTAAGACATTTCAATACTTAAAAACCTACTTTCCTTAAAGAAAACAAAAAAGATGGCAAGGCTACAACTGCAACAGTTCACACATGTTTCCTCCCCCTCCCTTTTCTGGCTATGAAGAGCATGGGCCAAGTATGCACATAATGTGAAGTCTGGTCTCCGCTGGCAAGGTCCTTCATGGCTGTCATGTGTAGCTCAAAAAACTGACCACTTCTCCTCCCATCCGGAAGGAGAAAGCTGAGAATGCCTGTATCTGCCCCAACTCTGATGAAAAAAGTGCCTCCTACCACGTCAGGGACTGCAGCTGCAGGCAAGCACCAGGCCAAGATATGGTCCAGACTTTTCAAGACAGCAAGGGAAGGGGCAGTACCAAGGCTAGCGTCTTTCACTACTGAAGGGGAAGGAGAAGAGGTAGATTTAGGGGTGGGAAGGGTTGTTCTGAAGGTGGCAGAACAAAGGATAGACAAGCCGAGGCAGATGAAGTGGAATAGAAGAGATAGAACTTCAGGAAATACTATGCCCCCATATTCCCCCTTGTTAAAAGAACATTTTTCCCCATTTTGCTATATAGTGGGATGCTGCAAATTTATGTCGGAAAAACAGCAATTCAGCCAACATGTTCATCCAACATTCATCCAATGTGCAGAACCATCACTCTTATTCAGCTTGCAGCTCATCATAGAACAGCAATGCTTTACAGCCCTGGTGTGGAAGCACCCAAAGGATCTTAGCCACAGTCCCACTGTTGCATTCTTGTGTTAAGCGCTCCTTGATGAAGGAGAAGTTCCCCACTGAATGCTTCTCCCACATCCTCTTTTCTGGAGAACGTCAAAGGGGATGCCTAACAATACAATCAGAACAGGCTTTGTGCTCTCATGGGCACTGATTCCTTACTTACCTCAGGGAGGAACATTTTAACAAGCATTGTCCGTGTGATACCAGAAAGATTTATTTTTAATGAAAAAATACTGGAAAGTGTGCCACAGTGTCCATAGCTCCATTTGAGTAGTACAAAGATATGTCATCTGAGGAATAAAGTCTTAATTAACACTGTAGAAAATAAATGTGGTTCTTTAAATTATGTCAAAAAACCCTATCAACCCCCAAATAAAAGAAACTAACCAGTAAAAAGTAATGCTTTTTAACACACTGGAATAAAACAAAACGGTTAGTTGGAGATCAGAATAAATTATAATTACAGTATTTCAGAGTATTCACCTCATGCCTGTTGCCAGTATTAGTTTCTGGATGAGTTAGTCAGCACACGCCTCTGAGTCTGCCACTCCAGAAGAAAGTTGAGGGAACTGGGAGTGACAGATGACACCAATGATACTGCTTGCTTCTTATCCACCAATGCAAAGGACAAAAACATGGCTATTTTAGGTTTGCAGGCATTTCCTTAAAGAAAAGTGAATTTCATCTTAGTCAACTAATCTTTGCACTTAATAAAGTGAACTTAGTAGAACAGCAGTTATGTTAAAAGTGCCTCCTTAGCGCAGATGCTATGCAAACAATATTGCTGGCTTTTCTGTATAACTGAATGGAGAACAGCCTTTCAAGGTGGTCTTAATTAGCACAGCAACTGGTTCCAGAAGTTCAATATGCCTGTTCAAGACAAATGATTTTGGAAGGAAGAAATCCAGACATGCATTTAAACCCGAAACCTCCATGCTGAGGGTGCGACACCACCTGCACTTCAATGGTTTTGTGCCACTGTTCCAGTTTTGTCCTCTTTTCTCGCCCTTCCCCCACCCTTTGCCAAATCTTCCATGATCAAACATGGCTTGGGTGCGATTGCGTGCCATCTTCCTCTGGGTCCTGCTTGTACATGTAGGTGAGAAGAAAGAGAGCAATGTCCATCGATGACCAGTATGCTGTGTGCGACGTAACAGCGGACCAGTATCTGCTCTCCACCAGGCCTTCCCTGAGTTCAAAGTCGATCCTGCGATCCAGCTCCACTAGATAGAAAACAAAGCCAGAAATTACAGCCAAATACTGTTTTCCAGTAACAGCTACCCTTTCCTGCTCCTTGCACCTTTCAATGCAGTTGGCAACACAACACTTTGGGGTGGGGGGCCAAGAAGGGCAATTTTGTGAGGCAGCTCTTGTACCACTCCCTCTACTGTTGGTTTGAGATGAATATACAGGAGAGGCTGACATGATGAGCAACACAACTGGATGGAAAACAAAGCCAGCTTTTTGACTAGACCTTGCAAACTTGACTCCACTTTAAACCTATGTCATGGCATTTGACTTTGGCTGATAATAACCACTGCTCACTATGGACCAGACAGCTATGCTGGAACATGCATGCTGGAGTATTAGCCCTGATTTCAGAGAATCCTGCTGTTGAATGGAAACAATGCTGGCTTCCAGGCCACTGGCAAGTAATAAAATAAGGACAAATTGTGAGCGCATAAGAAGGAAGAAGTGGAATAGTGGCTGACCCCCTGGATTATCTAGAAAGACAGGCACTGGCTCAATGAATACCATTTCCCTCCTGACCAGATCCTCCTTCACTTGCTGGTTGTCAAGGAAGCCAACGGGGACTCCTGCACTGATGCACACATGGGAGATGGAAAAGGACTTCCTTTCCCTGCCCTACAGGGGATGGGGGTGGGTAAACATCCTTTGAAAAGGATGCAGTCTTCTCACTTCTAAGCTGCATGCCTCATGGGAAGAGTCAGCTAAAAATGTCATCGCTTCATTCAGCTGGAGAAAAGAAAAGCTGGAGAAAAGAAGGCTGAGAGGAGACCTGACTGCCCTCTTCAGATACCTGAAGGGCTGTCATAGGGAGGAAAGGGCTCATTTGTTCATAGCTGCTCCTGAAAGCAGAACTAGAACCAATGGGGACAAACTGCAAGAAAGGAGATTCTGGTTGGATATCCAGAAAAAATTCCTGATGGTGAGGGCAGTTCGGCAGTGGAAGAGATTGCCAAGGGAGGTGGTGGACTCTCCCTCACTGGAGTTCTTCAAGCAGAGGCTTGACGAGCACCTGTCGGGGATGATCTAGGAGGATTTCCTGCTGCGGCAGGGGGTTGGACTAGATGACCTACTAGGTCCCTTTCAACTCTAGGATTCTATGATTCTAAGTCCTTCAGCCTTGGATTTGGGAGTACTAGATTTATAGGAGTGCAAGCGTGCCAGGACTATATGATGATAGATGTGCAACACAGCCCACATAGAATAGTGCTGGTGGAATGCTCCACGCTCCAAATGGAATGCTTCAGCTTGTAGGAAACAAGCTTCACTTTCCAAGATAGAAAGCTAGAAACGGCATTAGAACTCTGGGATTCAAGCTGCTCACTCACGTATTGAGTCAAGGTAGCCAGCGCCGCCGCTGTGCTGTGCGGACTGTAAGCCTTGCGAGGTCTGAATCCCAGCAGACACCGGGACCTCTGCTCCGTTCACATCTCCATCTGTCCTTTCTTTCACCCCCTCAAGGGCTTGGGAGACAGGAATATTGGAACGTCCAAATCTTGAGAAAAGCATCCCACCAATGCCTTTTCCAAGGCTAGCAGCTCCTGTGTTTGAGATAACCCAACAAGAGTTGTAAGTCTACAGTACTATAGTCCTTCCCTCTGGGTAAAACTAGATGTGATGAGTAACATGAAGCCATCTGAACCTGGGAAACGTTCAGCACTTCATGGTCTTTTGCAACTCCCTGCTTCAACTGTTGGATCCAATTTGCGCAGGCCCACTCTTAAGGAGAACACAGGACTCTGTGTTTCCCCTAACACAGGACTCTGTGTTGGCAGTTTTTAGATTGTGGGCCCTTTTGGGATTGGTACCCATTAGATATTAATTTCTTCATTTCCTTTGTAAACTGCTTTGTGAACGTTTAGTTGAAAATCACTATACAAATACTGTAGATTGATAGATCGTCTCCACTACTTTCCTCTACTCATCCTAAAAGGGAGATGGAGTAAAAGAACAAGTGCAGAGGAGTGGCAGCCTAGAGAGGCAGACTTCCACCTGCGAGGGTTTTTCCTTCCCCCAGCCCCACAGAAGCCTTGAGCTGCCTGGATGCCTGCTGCCTTCCTACAAGAATACCCTCAACTGCAGAGTCTCAGGTCTGCAATTCCCACTTGGAAATGAGGGTCTTTTCTTCCAGATTCTGGTGCCACCTTGTGGGCAAAATACTGGCCAGACCAGACTGATACCAATCTCCAGCTGCCAAATCTGCATCACATTGTGGTGCACATTTTTCCCCACACAAGTGAAGCTGCTGCTCATTTGTCATGGGATCCAGGCATCATTTCAAAGAGCATATCTTCAGAGCTCAAGTCACAACTACCAATGGGAAAATCCATTCACCTCCAACAGTGGGATTGTTCTACAGCTCCAGCCACAGACTGGATGATACCCGTGGTAATTACTGAGGAATTGTTTGCAGTACTTTTCAAACAAGAGGCTGAGTGCTCTCCTGAAGCACCAACCACAGTTGCCCTTTTAGACAAAAAGTTACATTCTTTTACATTAAAAGTTACATTCTTTTTAAAAAACCATTCTCTTAGAGCAGGGGTCTCCAAACTCAGCCCAACTTCCAGTTTCCAATCGCTACCAGTATGAAACTGGAAGTAATGTTATGCCTTATAACATACAATGGGAAGCACCGGGAGGACATGGGTTTTGCTGGGCTCAGAGGACCCAAACAGAGCTTCCCTTACCTCCAAAGGGTATGCATGACTTAGAGAAAAAGTTCATTCAACCTCTTTAGCCCTCTGAAGCAGATAAGGCTGCAACACTGAACCTACAATGAACCTACACTGAACCTTACCAGCACGTAAGAGACATATATGTCCGTGTAGTTATGGCACCACCTAATGAAAACCTATGGGAAATTCATATTGCAATCCAGAGTAAATTGTTCTTACACTGGAGCAAGGACGCCCCATAGTTACTCTGGATTGTGCCCTGAGTGGCCCTAGGCCAGCCCACAAGTCCTTCATTGCTGAAGAAGATTTTATTCTTTGATATGCACCATAACACCGTTTTCATAGCATTGGGAATAATTACCCATTATACTTGCTTTGCCAATGTTTGTTATGGATTCTTTGTAGTGCCGACGAGCCACATCCGGGGATGTAGTTGGGCTGGGTAATGATGGAACAGATTCGCTCTCGGAGGCTGAAGTTGAGGTAGGTTCTTTTGATGGGTTGAGAAAACTTAGCTTCATTTGCTCATAAGGTAGCGGGTTTGGAGTGTTATACCAGTGGATCTGGACAGGTGAGATGTTGCTATAGTGCTTCAAAATCAAGGGTTCAAGTCTATAGGCCTGCGAGGAGAGAAATCAAGGAGACCATTTGAAGCCAGAAGAAACAGTTCTATTTTCCTACGTCAGCCATCCTTCCTGTTCTGGGCAGGAACCCATTGCTTTTTCAGCCCTGAACAATTCATTATTTTATCTATCTTCTATATATACTGTATATAAAAGAGAAAAGTCACTGACTGACAAACTCACTGACTGACTCACTCAGCAACACCCTGCCAAAACTGCCACGGCTAGAAGCGTAAAATTTGGGGTGGGTGTTCCTTCCATGACCAAGGGAGTCACTAAGAACTGGTTTTTGGAAATTCCAACCAGAAGGGGGTGAAATGGGGCACAACTAGTTTTCCTCCCTATACTTTGCATTGAAGAATCAGTTACTGAGGGATGTTCTGCCCCAACCCCCAGACCTAGAAACATGAACTTCAGGGAGGGTGTTCCTTCTGTCACATAAACACCCACCACGAACCCATGTGGAGAAATTTAACCCTTATGGTGCTGAAAAGGGGTGCAACATGTTTTTGTCCTATACTTAACATGGAAGACTGACCAACATCCAGCCAATTTGGTGCTTGGTGCCTGACAGAGGCTGGATTGGGGATGACAGGGGGAGTGTGCCACGATATGCCTCTGGATACCAGGGGTCATCCAACTGCAGTAGTGCATCCATGGGTGGACATGCGTTGGGAGGTGCTCTGGATGAAAGGACCCAGGAGGCCTGCAGAACCTTGGCTGGAGGACTACATGGACTGGCTGGCAAGAGTGCACCCCAGAAGGGAATGGGACTTAAGGGGGTAATAAGAGGGAGGTGGAAAAATGTGGGAGGTAAATGGCTTGGAGAGGAGGAGCCATCTGGGCTTCAGGGAGCACATATGATATTTGCATCCAGGTGCTCTCCCCTGCACCTGTCATTTGGAGGTGAGAAGGGGGAGAGAGAGAGAGAGAATAAGCGCACCATCTCTGCCCATCTGTCACTTGAAAGAACATCAGTCGCTTGGGAAGGTTGTTGTACAACTCTCTCTCCCCCTATGCATAAGACAATGGTGTTCTGCCAAGTCATGATCCCTTCCTACCTGCTGCCCTCCACAGTCCTACAAGTAGAGGGTATGGAAAACAACTCTTGTGCAAGTCCATTTTGGTACCAGAGGCAGAATCAACTGGAATCTCCCACACCTCCACAGGGATCATTCAGGAAGGCCCTGATGTGAACTGCTCAGGTGAATGGAGAAGGCCTTTGTGGGGTCCACTCCACCTTCCACCTCAAAGCTGTCACCTGAAGGGTCTTCCCTTTGCTCAAGAAAGCTCGTACTGCAGCAACACTCACCACTGGATCTGTCGGGTGAAAAATATTTAGCAACCGTGTACAAAGCTTTTTAGAGAGAATGTGATCTTGACTCCCAGTGTTTCCTGGACGAATGCCACGCAAGGCCAAAAACACAGCTAGTGGAGATCCCATGCAGAAGAAATTCTCAACCTAAGGATATTAATAAGCAGAAGAAAAGGCAACTGTCTCACTTATGCAACTACTTTTGCCAGAGAGGCATCATCTCACTGTCTTACGACGTGAAAAGTTCAGCCAAATCACTGTGTAAGGAGGAATCATTTTTTGACCTCCATTTGTTGCCATAGGAAATCAACCAGGCCCATTGATGCAAAGTACAGAAATGCTTCCAAATTACTGAAAGCGATTCAAAAATACTTCTAAAAGAATCACTTCATGAAAAACACAGGGGGTCTGGGTTATCTCTGCAGGACTCTCCCACGACAGAAATCTGCTTTGTCGTTCATAACTATAAGTTGAGAAGTTTGCAGCCAACATTTAACTGAAGAGAGCACCACTGTTCGTTTTCCTCTTTGGTCAATGAGGCCACCAAGGAATTCCAAGAGAAAAGTATTAGCAAATGTGTTCATGAGCATAAGACAACACAGCAAACCATTAATTTCTCCAGCTCGGCACCATAACCTCTGCTGTGTGGCAACTCCCCCAAGTCTTTCTCATATTGGCTGCTGCTGGACATAGCCTTCTAGAAGAAAGGGACAGGAACGGAAATGGAGGCCTTCTGCATGCAAAGCTTTCTGTTGCATAATCACAGAAATCTCAGCTGGAGAGATCTCATTTCTTCCAAGTCCACCCTTCCCCACCAAAATAGTCTGCGCTCTAGGCAGCCAAATTTTCTAATTCCACCTGAAGTAAAATTCTGCATCATGTATGTATTAAGCTACTATTAGACCCATTACAATCAAACTGTATTTGTGAGTTACAAATTCTCTTTAACACCAGATGTGCCTTCTTCAAGACTGTCTGATGAGGTGCATCTGTACAGACTGTTTTAATGTGTCAGTAAATTGGTGGCAACTGGCTAATTGTTCCCACTAGAACCAACCCCAAGACAGTACAGAGAGTAGCAGGCTCTTCCGCCAGTGACTGTATTCAAATAATTCAGGGAGCAGGCAAAAGAATGGTCAAAGAGCAGTCCAGGGCCCAGTATGAACAAAACACCAACTTCCACTCCAGCAGCACTTTCCCCAGCAACTCCTACACAGGCATCTGGCAGACATCCCTTCTTATTTACTCACTGCCCTCTATTCACTATGGACTTGCTGCAGGTGCTCCTCTCATTTGCCCGTTAGGTCCTATGTGCCCTCACATGTGCCCATTGGCACATGAGCACCTTCACACAGGTGGAGGGCATTTTTCTCATCAATTACTAGAGGCCTCCTGTCATGTACCCAGCATTTATCAAACTGAAAACCCCGGCTGAAAAACACAAAAGCCTGACATAATGCATACGCTATGGATCCCAATTACATAGCTGCCACAGGTCATTTTGATTTCTTTGCTTTAAATTGTTTTAATAAATTTTTGGTGATGGTTAAACAATTGTACCTCTGCCAGACCTGAATGTGGGGATTCCTTTCCCAAATTAATAAAAAGTGTGTGTCCTGCATACTACACTGGGGCTGGGGAAGAATGAAACCAAGGAACCCTTCAGGAACAAGAATGCCCACCAGAGCTGTTCCCCAGCTGCCTTGCTTGGGGGCTGTTTCTATAAACTGCCTCACACACATTCTTAGTACAGCTTTTGATTCCCTTCCTTGCAGGAGGACAAAAGAGCTGGAACTGAACGGAGCATTCTAGGTTCCTGGGACTCCCAGATCTCTTTCACTGCAGACTAAGTGTCTGGCTTGAAGAAGCAGGTTCCAGCCCCCTCACTCTTGTACAACCTCACCTTGAATTGTAAGGCAGGTGGTTCAGCCATGGTGGATGTCTTCAATCTACGCAATCGCTCTTCAAGTTTTCTTAATCTAGGGATGAAAATATTATATGTAACACACACACAGTGTTATGAATTGTTTTTTTAAAATCTAAAATTGTAGAGCGCATACAGACATATATCATGATCTTGTGCAGTTCTTTCCTCAAGCCCTGCTTTGGACAGATTTTGCCCTATGAGGCAAAGAGAACGTAGAAGGGAAGAAATTAAAAAAAAGGTTTATCTGAATGAGAACCAGAGATGAGAACTATCTTGCTGAGAAAACCAAACTTTCTTGCTGAGGCAGAATCAGTATAATACAGGATGGACTGTAGCAAGCAATCCTGCAACAAAGGTATAGATTTCATCGTCCCCCAACCCTGGTTATACAGCTAGTTGTGACTGATTGAAGGGTGCAGTGCTCATCCCCATTTCTAAGCCTTTAGAGCCAACACTGGCCAGAGACACTACTGTGGTCATGGGGCTGGCATGACTGCCGAAAGGCGCACAGAATGCTGTTTCCCACCAAAGTGGTAACTATTTAACTATTTGCATCTACATTTTTTTAAACTGCTAGGTCAGTAGGAGCACAGCTAAGGACGGGAGCTCACCCTGTCTTGTAAGACCCGGGTCTCGAACCCTTGCCTGCTGGTTAACAGGCACAGTGTCTTAACCACGGTGCACCATAATCAGTGCACCATAGCACTGATGCAACAAATTTACCCTCTACCAAATCTGGGCGTGGATCTGCCTGGTCATTCCACAGGTACCAACTTCTCTCAATCATGGAAAAGTCTCTTACCGCTGCTTGGTTAAATAAAACTCTTCTACCAAGTGCTGCTCCTCATAGGACATCCAGGTTTGCTCCAGGTCCTCATATTCCTTCTCCACCAACTGCTCATAGAGCCTGACTGGATTCCACCCCGTCACGATGTCATATGTGATGACAGAACCTAAGGAATGTGATACGATGGAAACTTTCCCACCCTTCGATATGAACTCTGGATTCCGAGAACAGAAAAGTGAGTACAGGCGATTCATCTCCTGCTGAAGGCCTTTCACCAGCTGTTGGGGGATGGGGAAGAAGAGAAAAGCACATTGCATACTGAAACATTCACCTTATGCACACACTGCCATTCATTTCACCCTTTTTAAGACCATGGTTCATTCATTCATGATTGAGAGTAGCCAGCCTGGGCCTTCAGCAAGACAGACTTTAAGATTTTGCTGATTGCAGCCAGAGGATGGGCTTTTTAAAACAGCAAGCATGATTGCATATGCTAAATATTTGGCAAAATGAGAGACCATGAGTGGCATGCAAGCCCAGGCGGACACCACCAGAGACCCAGAGCAGTTCCCAGACACAGCCCCACAAGGCCAAACATGTTGTCATGACTATACACCAGTACATTCTCATACCCTACAATCCAGAGTAACTACAGGAGCCCATAAGAGACATTACGCGCACCCGTAGTTACAGCACCACCTAGTGAAAACAGATGGGAAATTCATATTGCAATCCAGAGTAAATTGTTCTTACACCGGAGCAAGGACTCCCCGTAGTTACTCTGGATTGCGCTCTTCGACAAGCTCGACTGACTTGAATGAAAGCTGCACAAAGTGACAAGGATGATCAAGGCTGGAAGACAAGCCCTACAAAGAAAGGTTGAGTGATCTATTCAGCCTGGAGAAGAGGAGACTAAAAGGAGATCTAATTGCACTCTTCAAATACCTGAAGGGATGTTATATGGAAGAAGGGATGCATTTGTTTTAACTGTCTCTGAAAGCAGAACTAGAGCCAACGGGTTCAAACTGCAAGAGATTCCGGTTAGATGTACAGTGGTGCATCACATAACAAGTTTAATTTGTTCCAGAAGCATGCTTGTTCTGTGAAGGAGATTTTCCCATAGGAAATAATGGAAACTCAAACAATTGGTTCCAGAACCCCCAAATGTTCATATAAAAATATTAACCGCATGTAAAAATGATGACAAAACACTGGAATTGAATTCAAAACATGCATTCAATGTGCATGATCCTAAGAAGTCTACTTAGGTTGCAATCCTAAAGACACTTTGCTGGGAGTAAGACCCATTTAACACAATGGGGCTTACTTCTGGGTAGACATGGTTAGGAGGCTGCAATCAAAGACACTTTCTTCTGCAATCCAAGACACTTTCAAAGTGTCTCCCCACTTTCTCCTTCTCTTCATCCTCAGCCTCTCCCTCCCCTGCTCCCTTCTGGCTAGCCCTGAGCTGCTTCCCTCTTCTCCACTGCTGTTTTCTCCCTCTGCCCAGCGGACACCTGGCCACAGGAGGAACAGCGTGGAAGTGTTGCTTTTGCTATGGGCAGGCGCACTAGCAGCACTGACCCCTTTAAAAAGGGTTGCCGGTCAGCACGTCTGCCCCAACTGCCAAAGAGTTTACTTGGTTAAGTGAAGCAACACTTGTTATGTGAGGCAGAATCCTGGAGAAATTTTTGCTTGTTATATGGATCACTTGTTAAGTGAGGCACTTGTTAGTGAGATACCACTGTATAAGAGAAAAATTCCTGAAGGTGAGAAGTTTGGCAGAGGAACAGTTTACCAAGAGAGGTGATGGACTCCATTTCCCGGGGGCTCTTCAAGCAGATGCTCAACAGGCACCTTTCAGAGATGCTCTAAGGGGATTTCCTGCTTACAGGCAAGGGGTTGGACTAGATGATCTATTAGTTCCTTCCAACTTTATATGATTCTATATGATTGTTCTGTTCACAGAAGCCTTTGCTTTTACAGAATGCCTTATTTGTATTTTGTACTTGTTTTATAAGCTTTGTTAGCTGGCTTGGGAATTTGCTTTGGCATGAAAAGTCAGAATTATAAATTTCTCCAATAAACAAAAGCAATTTAGATGTTGTTGAAAAATAGTTCATTTTTATAGTCATCATAATAACCATTTTTAAACCAGTCAAAAAAAATTTATGGCCTTATTTACTTACATCATTACTCAAATTGTACATTCTAACCACTTAGTGCTTATAAGAATTCAAAGCCATGTGACACAAACCACAAGTTCCAATGTTTGCCACTAAAGGGTCCTGCAAACAATTTGGAGCTGACAACACTCCCCAGAAAGAAGTATTGTTGCATTTTAAGATGTTCTTACACAAAGGAAATCTGCAATGACTCTCTCCCTCCCCCTTTTCTCTCTCTCTCTAACACACAAGATGTTAAGACTAAAAAATTTAAGTATTTTTTAATTTTGGAGGCTCCAGGCCACTTTAAACTTAAAAGTATCTACTTACCTCATCCCTGTACAGGGGACTGGTGTAGTACATTATATCCATTGCACTACTGTTGAGAATGTCCCTTAAACCACGGATTTTATCTGGTGTAATAGAATCAACAGTATCTAAAATAAAGAAAGGAAAACTAAGTGTTTGAAGGGAAGGCATGATACATTTAAAATCAACAAATCAGGACATAAGAAGAGCCCTGCTGGATCAGGCCAAAGTCCTTCTTGTCCAGCAGCCTGTATCTCACAGTGGCCCACCAGATACCTGAGGAAGCACACAAGACGAGACCTGAATCCTGGTTCCCTCCCCTGAATTTGGCCTTCTGAGGTTGCTTATACCTTCAAAAGAAAACAGCTTGCACACCATGGCTTATAACCTCTGGTGGTCTTTTCCTCTACAAATTTGTCCAATCCCTTCCAAAAAGAATTGAGATCAGATGGCAGCACCACATTCTTTGGCAAGGAGTTCCACAGAGTAATTACACCCCCTCTTTCTTTTGTCTTTCCTAACTCTCCCAACATTCAGTTTTAGTGGATGTCCCCAGTTCTGGAGTTATGTGTGAGAGAAAAGAGTATCTCTCTATTCACCCATACCTTACATAATTTTGTATGTCTCAATTATGTCCCCCGTCACCTCTTTTCTATATCAGCAAATGTATCAGTCAATCAGTAAAAACAAAACAAACCTTAAGGGACAGACACCTCTTTTCTAGACCCTAAATACTGTAGCCTTTCCTCATACAGAAAGGGTCCCAGATTTAACCATTTTGGTCCCTCTGCTCAGCAGCTTTTCCACTTCCTCTATATTCTTTTTGAGAAGTGATGACCAGAACTGGATGCAATACAATATGTACACACGCCTAAGAACATTTGTGACTCAAAACACTCTCCCAAGAAGTGAAATTTAAAAGCCAATTCCAAGTCAAGCATTAGCTCTTTTGAAAGAACAGTATTTGGATGCCACTACTAATCTCTCTCTAGTAGTTGAATGGAGGTGTTGAATGTTTGAGGTGTTGCATAAGGACCAACAAGCCTTCCCAGTAACTCATGTGAACTGAGTAAGTACGTACCCCATCAGTAGTGTTTCTTAACATATGACATAGAAAGAGTTCCCTAAAGGCAGACAGAAAGTCTGATAGCCAGTGCTATAGGTAACACCATTTTCAAAATACTACTAATAGTATTTTTGACTGTCCAAATTTTCAAGCAGAAGTACCTCCATCAAGTGTAAGCTTGGATCTCCATTCAACTGGTAGGAACTCAACATGTGTTGCAAAGTTACTGAAATGTTTATCTTCTATTTTCCTTGCAATTTCCCGCAACCTAAAAAAGTGAATATTTAGTATAAGTAGATGTGTGTTGAAAACAGTGTTATTTATTTTACTCAGAAGTAAGCCTACTGTATTCAGTAAGACAAGCTGTAGTCTTTAATAAAACACTATTTCTTTAACTGTTTTCAGTAAACAAAGATACTGCTCATTTATTGAGAATTTGACAAACGTACATCAAATGAGAAAGACTTGCAAACAAACTTCATGATTACACACTTCACTAATCTAATGTGTATTATTCAACATTTTAATCTCAAAAACTCAACAGTCTACATATTAGTAACCCACTATGTTAAGTAAGACTTCTGTAATCCTGTAATACCTGTCTTACTGTAAGAACTGTTCCCTAGAAAAATAGCACTTACTACATACGGTGATGTATAGGTACCACCAGTGGAACTTGAGATGATATCTGGTAGTACTTGAGACTGGGACCCCTCTGAACATGGAAGCTCAGCTCAGTGGGCAGAGCTCCAAGCCATGCTTTCCATGTTTGAAAAAGCCCTTCTGCCCACCCAGAGCCTATTACTGTTGTCTGTTGAGTCATATTTGGTCTCCAATCCCTGAAGTAACTAGTGATGCTGTCATCGCCTGTTTCTTCAGGTATTGCTTCAAATAAGTGGACCATATGAAGTAGTATACAGGAAAACAGACCCGGAAAAACAATGACCTACACAAATTGTGGTCTTTTATACCTAGACATTTTTTGCAACATATACTGTAAATTCAGGGCTTTTATTGAGGGGGTACTCACTGAAACTGAGTACTGGCACCTCTGAGGCCCTTGAGTACACATGCCTGTGATTACAAATAACACCTTCATGGTGAGTACTCCCACCTTTATTTCTAGAAAAAAGCAGTGTATATATTCATATTAAAATGAAGTCTGCTGTTAAATCAGTTGTGTTTAAAAACATCAAAGTCATGAAAGTTTGCAAAAGTTAACAACCCCAACCTTTATAAGAGGGAAGTTCTGCACTCACGTGGCAGCATTTCTGATAATCCTCCCTTGATCCATTTTTTGTCCAATTCCATGTATAACAAATGCAATGTGGGTTGTTGGTGATGGTTTGTCTTCTAAAGTAGCTTCTTCAACATAACCTCTATGAAGCCTTGTCCCACTACTGGATGCTGCAACAAAAAAAATTATCATAATTTAATTCAATCTTAGCAAGGGCAAATAAATGTCTCTACAAATGAGCATTCTCTCCCCTCTCTTTAACTTCTCTTCCCCAAGATAACAGTATAAAATGAATTACTAATACGTATGTAAAAGATTTCTGCAGGCTCCTAGGTAATTCTTTGCCGGTTGCCCCGCCAGCTGTGCTTATCTCTATTTCAGGGCCGAAGGGCCAACACTGTTCAAAGATGCTTCCACATTGCAATACTCAAGTACTTATTCATAGGGCTGATTTTAATTCTATAATGTCAGGATCCTTTAGTCATACTTGAAGATCAGATATTCATAAGCACCACAATGCAAACAAGACTTTGAAGAGCACAACCTACTTGCATTAATCCTTCTGTCTTTTTCCCTTTGCAAGTGAGACTGTTGCTCAATACTGTTAACAGCTACCAGCCCTGCCCACATAAAGGGCAACTGTGACCTTGATTCAGACCTTGTAAAAAGCATAAGGGAACTTACTGCTGTAGTTCAATGTGCCTTTAGAGCAGTGATTTTCAACTAGGTTTTAATGATCCTCAAGTGTGCCACAGGAGATTGGGGAGAGTCATTTATTAGTGGAACAATTGGGGGAAGTGAGCCCCTTCCCAACGGCATGGTGTTTATCTTATCAAATCAATAATAAAACAACCAAAGATGTGCCTTGATAATTTCAGTGCCTCGTTAGTGTGTCATGAGATTAAAAAGGTTGAGAACCCATAATCACAATTTTTTTCAGTTTCTTTGTAAACCTTTTAGTTGAAAAGTGGTAAATAAATACTGTAGATAGATAGGTAGGTAGATAGATAGGTAAATACTGTAGATAGATGTAGTACTACTACTTTAGAAAGACACTGGGAAGAGCATTTCAATAGAAATATTAATACAATTTGCAGTTAATATAATTAATATTTGGTTACGAGTATTAATGTAGTACCTAAAGTGAGAAGTTAGGTGACAGAGAACCATCTGATTTCTTTTACTATGTAAACCACTTTGAGTGGTTTACAGCAATCTATAAATAATCTAATAGTGGTGTTGAACGGCACTTAAACATTTCAGAAAGTGGCTACTTCAGTCTTATTCTATTCTAAGGAATGTTTTTTTCCACAGAAGAAAAAGACTTTAACTGAAAGAAGCACTTGCCAGCAAACATTATACTCCACGTTAATCTGCCTCACCTTTGGAAAAGCCCAACTTCTGAGTGACAGTTCTTGCAATTTTTGAAGTTGTTGCATCACTGTAAAGATATACTTCATCCACACTGTGCCAGTCCACATGGGTGCGACTTAGCTTCAAACTATGAATAACTGTAGCAGAAAAGAATTGTCTTTAGTGTTAAGAAATGAGGATCAAGATTTCTCTCCAAACCAGGCAAGCCACAAAATGTGCAAGTGACAAAAAAATTTAGGACTGTGCGTATTCCATGCATCTGTGTGCTGCGTATGAGCATCATTTGGAATCCCGCAAATACCACTTCACACCAAAACACATAAAATTAAAGGCACCCAATTACAGCCAACATAGATCCAAAGAAAAGTCCAACAACATGAACCTGTCTTTGTGAACAACACTTGGAAGCCTTTGCCCGGCCAAGGATCCGCTGTCCCTCATTCCACTTTCGAAGGCATGCCAAATCCTCTAGAATTCTTCAGTGCCCAAGTTCCCTACACATTACATTTTCAACCCGGGCTTATCTGAATTTGCATCATTTAGACCATTTGCAAAATTTAGGGCAAAATCCAGAGCAGTTATGGGTCCATGCAGTTACGTCACCCCTCTAGTGTTACCTTATGGAAAGTCATCTTAACTGTTCCATCACAAAGGGTTTGAGTTTAGGATATGGGCCAGTCCAAGTACTGACACTTGGCACTTCCTCAGTGAGTGATTTTCACTTAGCTAGAGGAGTAGGAAGAGCTTGCATGGAGTACACACAGCCTGAATATAACCAAAGACTAGATTAGACAGTTTAGAGATATGCAATAACAGAACTTTACCACTTACTCCTGGAGCTGTTCAATCAGAATGGGGCAGGGGTGTCTTTTTTAGTAGCACTTCCCTCCCTCACTACTCACTTGTGGAGGACTGGAGAAATTGAATACCGGTGTCCAGACTGCTTAAAATCTGGACAGCATCAAGAAGCTTGAAATAATAATTGTACACTAATATAGCATTCTCTTGGTGGGACAGAAGATGCACAAAATGACTCATAAGCAGTGGAGATACAGGACACTTCTCAGGAACTGAAGGTGGCTTTTTAAAAGTAAGTTCCCTAGGCAGCACTGACTAGCATGTATCTGAGACTAATATCCAAATAATGTGTTATTGAAAGGGTGAACTAGACACTATACAAACAAAGACATTTTCTTTTCTGCCAGCTCTGCCAGACCTTTCCTTCTTTTGAGATAAAGCAGCTCTGGGAAGAAATAAAAGGAAGGTGCATGGCATGTGCTTCATCCTTTCCTTGTCCATTCAAAAATCTCTCCTCCAAAAGCCTCCTTCCAGACAGAGTCTGGAATGCAGATTTGCCATACTCCTTTAAGACTGTTGTTCCTCATCTGCCCAACATTGCACTGGCAAGTGGTCTTTTTCAAATAAGTGTAATTACACCCAGGTCAGCAGGGTGAAATCTTGCCCTCTTATGCTGCTGGCCAGCAGTGAGAGAAGTCAAGCCATCAAGATACATATATGGTCCTACTACTTGCTCTTCCTAGGCAAATACTCGCCTCTAATTCTGCTAACCTTGACTCTGTGTGGATGAAATAGGCAGAAAGAATTGGGAGACTAAATGCAAGACTGTACCTTTATTAAAAAATAGCCATTTCCAAGGAGATTTTATGTTGCTTTGACAGGTAACAAAACCCAGAAAAACCTTCAGGAGGCTTCAAAATGCACTTTTTGGAATCCAGGAGCTGAAAAATGCGCACAATGGGCTAGCAGGTGCATTGATTTTATTATGGAAGTACACATTTTAAGCAAGAGAGCAAAGAAGTAACTTTTAGGTTGTGTGGTAGCAAAGAAAGACCCTTCACCTCACTCTTATTCATCTAGTCAAAAACCCCTAGAAGCCTTTCTCCATATGGAGAATACTAAACAAGCCAATCTAATTTCCCATACAAGCCAAATGCATCCACTTGCATTAGCATTTGTCATATGATCTTTGTATTTGCGCTGGATTTCAGCAGGCATGGAGCTGTGTCAACTGGTATCACTATAAATCACTTCTACAACATATTAAATAGTGCTGTTCTTGACAATTATTATTTAATCAACCTTCATAATAATGTGACTGGAATTAAACCATTGTGAGAATGTGAATCAAATTAAGCCAATACATAATGGAATTTAAGGAGATGTTTGAATTTGGATCCTCAAAATCACTCTCGGTCTGAATCACTATGTGGTTAAAAAAACCCTCAAATTTTGCTTTTTGTTCCATTTTTCTGAACATTCCTTTTGCCTAAGAAACTCTCAGACTTGAATCGTTGAGATGCTGTTACTACTGTTCCCTTGATCACTCTTGAACTGGCTTTGAGCCAGCCCACCTAATTTCCAAGAACAGGAAATTCAACGGCTCAGATGACCACCCCTCCAATCTAATTGGTAAAACAAGGCAGGTTAATAACCAGAATGTATAAAAAGCAAGGTCAAGTGTCCTTGATGCTTCAAAGGGTCTTACCTGTCCATACAGCAATGGTACCTGGACTAGCAAAGTATACAAGTTAGGGAAAGTACTCAAAACTTGAGTTAGTGATTTGCTTTATTTCCGCGCATTTTAATGCATTTCCAGGTTAGCTCAAGGGATTTATTTTTGCCCTTACACCTGGTTTGATGTTTATTCTTCTGCTGACCTCTGCTAACTTGGTAAGATGCACTTTTTCTAGTGGGTGCACCTCTTTTATTTAGCAGGGAGAGAGTAACTGGCCCTCCTCACTCCGGCGGTGTCTTTTCTGGTGGCTATCTGCTGGTGTTTTTTTGTTTTTAATTTTTTGCATCTTTTTAGATTGAGAACCCGTTTGAGAGAGGGAGCCGTTAGTTACTTGATTTTCTTTTTCCTCTGTAAACTACATTGTGACTGCTTAGTTGAAAAGTGGTATATACATACTATTAATAACAACAACATTCTTTGAGGGGATTTAACCTGCCTGGGCTCAGTTCATTTGGAAAGGAGTTCGTTCTGCAAAGGAAGGCAGTGTGAGAAGACAAATCAGAAGTAGTGGGTAGTTGTTGGGTGCTTTGTGCTGGATAACTACCACACTCTGGAGAATATCCCTTTATCTGGATGGACCTAGTAGTTGTGAGCTCTGCAGAGCAGAAATCACCTTTTATTTGAAGTACATCATGCACAAAACCATGCATACTTGTTTTAGAATCCTAATAAAGGAATATATGTTGTTAGAGAAGTGTTTACCTCTCGTTTTCTCTTTAACAGCAAAGCACCAATCATCTGACTAAAATCCATAATACTCTCTTCCTTTTCTGGTCAGGAAGAAGACAGCAGCAAT
Source organism: Cryptoblepharus egeriae (assembly GCA_030015325.1). Lineage (NCBI taxonomy): Eukaryota > Metazoa > Chordata > Lepidosauria > Squamata > Scincidae > Cryptoblepharus > Cryptoblepharus egeriae. The sequence continues at coordinate 266,881,022 of JAREYC010000001.1, forward strand.
ATCACATGGAGATGGAAGCATGTGGTTATCTAAGGCACTACACTGAAAGCTGCTAACTACAACAAAAAGCTTCCTACACAAAAAGACAAAAAGACAAAATCTACAATTACTGTACCTTCGGACCGCTTGCGCTTAAGCCCTGCAGTCTCTGCATTCTCTTTATATCCTCTCCATTTGAACAGTGAATGGAGGGAGAAGGAAGGGAGGTAGTAGGTAACTAAAAATAAACACACCGAGCTTCAAAGGGACATTTTGAGAAGGGGGCATCATTGAATGTTACAGAATACCAGCAAAAACAAAATTAAAAACACAGAAAATATAGACAACTGCGCAAAGAGAAGAGCACCAACTTCAGATTATTATTTTTCAGTGAAATGCTTATGGATACAAAAAGATTCAAAGCACAAGAGAACTGATCAGCATACAACAGCAAGAAAAAAGACTCACACAGTACCTTTGAATATTGTTATTTTGGGGACTTCTACAAAGTACAACTCAAAGAATGGTCTGAAAATGTTAAGCTAGCCTATGAAAAGTATTCCGGGGGAAAAGGCCACTGGTGGTTAGATAAGAAGTTGCCTGCTGTTCAGACCTTACAAGAGAGATGCCACCAAGCATGCACTGTCTATAACAAGCCTTCCATTCCTGAACAGCACTGGAGCTTCCCTGTGGGGGTAGTTGCAAGTCCACTGTGATGTTTTCAACATTCCCATATTATAGCTTCTAGAGTATTCAATGGGAACATTGAAAAAGTGATACCCCTTTGAATCACTGTGCTGCATTTGGATGGACTTACCTTACCCACACAGGTAGATGTCAGTGCTGTTCAGTGTGGAAGGGACATCAAAAGTTGAATGAATGCTGTGGTATCTCACAAGTGGGAAGTTAGGGATCAGAAGGCTGCTGGGTCCCACCTAAGAAAAAGGAAAACAATAAGCACCACGAAGGTCAGTTGGCACTCAAATAGGAAGTCAAGCTGATCCAGAGTTGAAACTTGAGCTCTGACTTAGGAGTCTCCACTTGAACAAAAAATAAAACAAAAACTAGAACCTTTAAAAAAGTCACCTGTTTGGAGAAAATACGTTGCTATAAATCAAGACCTTGAAGTATATCCAATGGAACAAGGAAAGTTCCTATTGGAAGAAGTAAATGAAAACCAGTATTAGAAAAGAACATCAGCTCAACACAGCTGGATCAACCCAAAGCCCCATCTAATTGAGCTTCCTGTGTCTCACAGCGGTCCACCAAATGCCTCAGGAAGCGCATGAGGCAACAAGAGACCTGGTTTACTTCCTGACACCTGAAACAAGTGTGCACTTTGCAACCTTCCTTCCACTTGCCTCTATGTTACATCATGGTTTGTAACCTTTTCCTCCATAAATTTGTCAAATACCCTTTTAAAGGATTCTAAGCTAGGCATCATCATGAAGGCAAAAGGAGTTTCATAGATTAATGACATTCTGCGTAAAAAAATTTCCTTTTTCTGTTCTAAGATTTTGATAGGCTTAATTTTCGTCTAAGTTCTCAGTGATGTAGTCTTCAAGGATTAGGCAAAAGCTAACTGCAAGTCAGCCTCAAGTCCTGCTCTCTGGCCTGCCGTTTAAATTTGTTTAGTGGGTACTAAGAACAAGTCTCTGGGGTGGTGTTGCAACTATGAATCCTACGTTGGAGAAGAGCTTCTACTTAAGCAGGGTATGAAGCAGTAGATCTCTTTATGCTTAAGTCTTATGGTGATTTTGTGTGTGTGACTAAAAATACTTTTTTGTATTTTATTTCAATGTTCATGGAACATACCTCTTTCAGTTTCACACCTCCTGAAAAGCTCCCAGAGGGGAGATACAGGTGTCCCTCATTATCCACTAGGGTTCTGTTCCAGAACCGCCTGTGGATTAAAAAAATTGTGGAAAAATAGGTTTAAAGACCCACTGCCAGGTTTTTTGCTCCTCCATTACACCTAAAAGAATAAGGTTGTACCTTGATATCTGCAGGATTTTGATTCTGGGACTCCCAGCTAATACAAAAAATATATAAATAAATGCAGTTTTAAAAAGTGGATCTCTTTACAATTAGGTGAAAACAGGTATGAAAACAGCTTTTCTTTCTGTTGTAGAGAGGAAGTCAGCAATTAGAAATGCTAAAGATCTCTACAACAGAAAAGCATTTTTTAAAAAATGATTTGCAGTGACCAACTGCGTTGACAGAAATTTGTGCATAAAAGATCAGTGTAGAACAAAGTTGGACCTGAACATCCCATAAACTCCTATGTGACTGTGATGAGTTAACAGTTGTGATTTCTGTTTAAGATTTTCTATCTTTTTCCAAATTCTGAGGTGCTTCTGATTTGAAAGGAGGGACCAGCTGGAGAGACAGGACCTGAGGAAGTGACTAAGTCTGAGGGAAACTCTCTCTTTTCTGCTGCAGGAACCAGATTGTGCAGAACCAGAAGAGTTTTCCTGGTAAGAGAGGGAAAGCTACTGGAGAGAGCTTCAGGGAAAAAAATTAAATAATTCTTGTATGCTGTTTGTGGGACTGTCCCTGCCAAGAACAAGCCTGGAGATTTTGAAAGCATGACTCAGCTCTGTGAGATCACACCATGAGGAGTGGACCAGCATCCATGGAAAAATTAGGCTGAGCTGAAGCTCTGCTTGCCATAGTTGAAACCTGCTTATCTAAAAACAGGACAAGACCAAACCTCTTATCAAATAGAAGCAGGTCAAAACACTGACTAGTTTGGATTCAACTGACTGCAAGCAGCACCAGCGCTTCTTGGAGGTGCTTCTGGGGGGTCTGCCACAGAAGACAAGTCCTGACATACCTAAAGGGAACTAGAAGCAAGGTTATAAATCAGAACGATCCCATCCAGGGATTCATGTAGAAGTGAGTGGGCAGGATGCTTAGACAAGGTAGTTCTTACTCATTCAAAAAGTAAATCTTATCAGGAGCACAAAACAAGTGTGCCCCTCTTCCTATTTTCATTCACCATGGAACATGAATAGTCTCAGTAAATATATAATCTCAACAATACATTTGCTGAGATGCATTTTACTAAGAGAAAGTAGGAGAATTATTGCAAATGATCAGCAGGAGAAAGGCATCTTCCAACGCCACATTTTCTGCCAGCCAAGCTCACTACTGACTTCAGAGCTTTCTTGTGCTGGGGGGATCCATCTAGAGCAGGGGTCTCAAATCCCCAGTTTGGAGAACAGATGCGGCCCTTGGTGAGCCTCAAGGTGGCCTCCAGCAACACTCCTCTAACTGGCCCTTGGGCAAGCCTTGTAATCTACTCCAATATATTCTTATATGCAAATTTATATAAATGTATTCAAATTTAAAATATAAATTAGTTTTCCAGCCCCTGACACTGTCAGGGAGATGACGTGGCCTTCCTGCCAAAAACCTTGGAGGCCCCTGATCTAGAGTGGGAGAGGTTCCTCACCCCATAATATCCAGCTTGGCTCCAGCCCATTGTGGGAAAACAGTACAATGGTAATAACCTTTCTCACCTCTTGACCTAGCAGTCAACATTAACTTACTGAAATATTACAGTCAACATTAACTTACTGAGAAATTAGTTCCATTATATCTATGGTGATTAAACCTGCCATGTTCCAGGCTGGAAGTATTCCAAGAAATGGTAGTCAAGCAAAGTAACTATCAGGTTTTCTGTCAACTGTCAGCCTAGTTTTAATTTGATAGATGCTGGGTACACTACAATAGACCTCTAGCAGCTGTGTAACGCAGCACGCTTCTGTGTATAATAAGTATTGCAAGGAGTGGCATACTGCATTTTTAGGATTCATTAGACTATTAATAGGGCTGTGGGAGGCAGGAGTGGTTAAGACACTGTGCCTGTTAACCAGAAGGCCAGGGTTCACGACCCGGGTACCCACAAGACAAGGTGAGCTCCTGTCCTTGGCCCAGTTCTGCGACACAGATGGAACTAATAATATCGGCCTTGCCTTTCCATTGGACTATTTCAGTTGTGTGGAGAGGGGGAATTTGCTGCTTGGGTAACAGCCTATCATCCATATCAATCTACCAGGCCTTTGTGCTTCGCATGCAGCATCGAGCATGATACCATAGTCTTTCAAGACTGATGGATCCCAATTTTTGTGTGTGAGAATGACTTAGCATTAATCTCATTGGTTGAGCCTAGAATAAAGGCAGGCAAGAAATGCCAGTGGGTTTTTGGAAGGAGTTGCTGGTGGAAGTTTGGATCCTGATTGCTGTATATTGCTGGACTGACTTGCTCAATATTATTTGTTTTGGACCATGACTTTGACGATTTGTCTGCCTTATTCTCTACCACCTTAAAAGCTGCATTCCATGTGGACTTTTAAACCAGCTCCTAAACCAGTTCCTCTAGCCCAAAACTAAAGAGATAAATACGTTGTCTCTGGAATTCAAGTGGTATATCTGCCGATTTGGATGAACCTGATTTCAGAAAGGTATAATACGTCTATGTAGAGCAAGTGTGGCCTGAGTTAGAGGGTACACAGAATGGACACACAGAATGGACACACAGAATTTGTTGTTTATTTATATAGAAGGTTAAGCCTTATCTTCTATGCCAAGGATCTCCAAACATTTTGGCAGAAGGGTCACATCATCTGTCTGACATGGTGTTGGGGGCCATAAGACTAATTAACATTTCAAATTTCAATAAATTTGATTAAATTTACATATAAGAATGTATTGGAGAGGATTACAAGGGTTGCCCAAGGGCCGGATAGTGGAGACTTGCTGGGGGGCCACAGTGAGGCTTGGAGAGGGCCACATCTGGCCCCCAGGCTGGGGCTTGGAGACCCAAGCTCTAAGCCCTCTATGGAGAATGTTTGGTTTGGATTACAAGCATTTTGGATTACAAGCATGCTTTCAGAACAAATTATGCTCATAAATCAAGCACTGTATTTACTCAAATCTAATCCGCCATTGAATCTAATTCCCCCCTCCCCCATTTTGGAGACTAAATTCAGTTGAAAAAGGTGCACGTTAAGAGTTGAGAACAGATGGCATTATTTTCCACTGATTCCTTCTCAATTTTTATTCTGGCCAAGTCTTGCACTTGTAGACTTTTCTAATACATTAAGCCAGGATGCAAACATATGGGCCACATGAGTTCTTTATGTTATTGCACTGAAGTGTAAACCCTAACCCAGCCATAAATGTGTTTATAATGCTGGAAATTCTTGAAAGCTTTATTAAAGCAATCTCTTTCCTCCACATAAGTCTACACATCTCATAAGATTTGTCAGGAAGACCTTCTGGAGGACAACTCACAAGAGGGTCTTCTCGGCATATGAAACTCTTTGCCTTGTGAAGTGTGGCTGGCACCCTTCCTGTCAGTGTTCTGGCATCAACTGAATGCCTTTTCAGCCAGGTTGCAACAATGGTTATTACTCTTTTGGTGCCACAATGCAGCCTTGAGAGTAAGTTCATCTTCTCGTCTATTCTATATCATTATTGATATTCCTAAAAATCTATAGAGAGCACTTTGCTGAAAACACAACTCACATGACAGGCTCTGGAGGAAAGAGAAAGCAAAATTCAGCCACTTTCACAGCACAGCCCACCAATTTTCTCATTATTAAATATTTATGCACCACTTTTCAACAAACACCCATGCCAAGTGGTTTACTGTGTTGCCAACAGGCCTTTAAAAAAGATGCAAAAAAGGTAACAGAAAACAGATATTGAAAAAAGATGCCATGGAAGAATGAAGAGAGTTGCTCTCTTCCTGTTAATTGGAGAGAACCACAGCCTTAAATGGTGCTTCTTGTGCAGGAGTTTGGAGATGCACATGATACTGATGCATACTGAGCAGAGCTACTCCCCAAAAGCTGGCAGGGCTTCTCCATATGGATAGGTCAGAAAATATTCTCTTGCCTAGCACAGTCCCAATTTTTTGATAACAATCCTAAATAGTTTGTTCTCTCAGTCTGGTGACTCACTGAGTTGGTATACATTAATAATATCATCATCATCATCACATGGGATATTATCAGTGATAATATCATCATCATCACAGTGCTCTGTAAAGCTGAACATAAAGTCACATGGGGCTTCAAATACAGCTGTGCAGCTTAAAGAGAACACTGCTTTCTGTTATAGGTAGTTATAGGTAGTCTAAAACATTTTTATTATCATGGATAGTGATTATCCTAAAAAGAAGTATATCCTTAAAAAAGGGGACTGAAAATGATGCTATGGGGTTTTAAATTCCAAATTTTTTTAATTAGCCATAAATCATCTTTATCAAGGATAATGACTATAATATAGATAGCCACCAGCAGGCATAGCCACAACCACAAATCTCTCTCTCTCTCTCTCTCTCTCACACACACACACACACACACACACACACACACACACTTCAGTCAACAGTTTGAATCAAACTCCAGGAGTCATCCGATGCTGCTTGTATGAACAACTACAATGAACGCAATGCTGCCAAACACAAACAAATTAAGACATTGCCTAATATAAGCATTGAGCAACCTGAACCAACACAATTGAACATATCATTAAATTGCTATGGAAACAAATTGGTTTTAAAGTGAAGCAAAACAAAACAAAAGCATCATGGAACCATTAAACATTTGCTTTCTCAGGAGTAAACTTGACCATGTAGCTCAGTTTCACGTTCCATAGAGCTCCATGCATTTTCCTTGGTAGCTTCTAAGCATGCTTACAAGATTTTTCTACCAGTTAGGAGGAACCCACAGAGCTGCATGTGGAGCCAGGGAATAGCAACACAGTCAAAAGCACTAAGGACAATCCAAAGACACTCTGTAAACCATGTTAACAGGACCACTAGTGTTATTTTGTTTTATAAGAACCATTTCAGGTTTTCTTGTTTTAGAAGCCCAATTTCAAGTTTTGGTAGTGTTATTTTGCAAATTCCATTTTGGACTGCCTCTAACTATAGGGCTGGAGCTCTTGGAAAAGCTAGACTGAGAAGTGAATATCAGAGATTTTAATGCTTTCAAAAATAATTCAATATTAGTCAAGATTGCTACATGGAACCCACTGTTCTGGAATCAGAATGTCTCCAGAAACCATTCCTTTGAAAACAACATCAGGGAACAAACTGTAGTCTTCATGACCCAACTGTCTGTAAATATAAAATGTAGAAAATTTTCTACATATATAAAATTGAAGAGTCACTGACTCAGTGACTGACTCATCTATCAGTCATCAGCGCCTAGCCAAAAGCACTGGAACCAAAAGTGTAAAATTTGGAAAGGGTATTCCTTCTGTGATGTAGGCACCCACTAAGAACCTATTTTTAGAAATTCAAATTGGAAGGGTTAAAAGGAGCACAATGTGTTTTCATCTCCATATGTAATACTGAAGACTGACTGATCCAACACCCAGGCTCAATCCCTGGAGCTAGAACTACGAAATTTGGAGAGCATATTCTATTCCTTCTATGATGTGAAGACCCACTAAGAAGCAATTTGGTGCTTGGCGGTGCCCAGTAGGGATGCACAGACCTGTGTTGCCTGCTAGGGATTTATGGTGCCTTGTGGGGCCCACTATCCACTACATGTTGGTGCCAGGTACCCAGTGCTTAGTCGTGCATTGTGCTCCTGCTGGTGCAGGATGGTACAGATGCTTGGTGACAGCACGGATGCCTGGTGGTGCGCATCACTGCCTAGGTACTCTCTGGTTCCTATCCGTGCCCAGTGCCCACAACTTTTCCTGAAACTTTAACAACTAGTAAATTCTGCTAATTGACTATAAATGGGGCATATTTCTGACTAGACGTACATAGGCTTGGGCTGGAGAAAACTACTTTGCCCAAGATTGCCTTCTCTTCCAGTCTCCCCTCTTCCATTCAGAAAATTTTCACTTTAAGCAAAGAGGAGAGACACCCTGTCCCCTCAAAGGGCTTTTGCAGCAAATCCAAATGCAAGAATTGCCTTGTTCCACCTCCTGATGTCCCCTCAGCCAATTAAAATGCTACAATGTGATCCTTTGCCAAATGGGTATTTATTCCTCCCCACTTATCAGAATAAGCAGTTTCTCTCTTACCCAACTAGAAAACAATTAACCCTTCCCTGCCATTTGTTCTATTTTCAGGATGGTTCCAAGGTTTTCCATGGAGCAAATATAATAAGCAAGGCCCCCAGTCCAGACACCAAAGACTAGACTTCATGACTCAAGTAAAAAACACGACTGAATGAGTTTCCAAACTTTTTTTTAGTTTCCAAACATTTAGCAACACTAGAGTCTTTGGGTGCAATCCTAACCCTGTCTACTCAGAAGTCCCTTTATATTCAACAGGACTTACTCCCAGGAAAGTGTGTTTAGGATTGCAGTTATTTGAAAAGAAGAGGGCCAACCGTAAATCTTTAGTCTTTCTGGATAGAGCTGAAGGCCCTAAATTGGAACTCAGAACCAGCAGGGAGAATACCAGTGGCAAAGAGAAAGATTTCTACTGACCACCTTTTCATTGGCAGCTACCCCACATTATTGCTCAAGGTTCCCTAACACTCAAGATCAGCTATTCAAGATGCTAAAGCAGGGGTGTCAAACTCATTTTGTACCGACGGCTGCAATAGCCTTAATGGTGTCTCCCAAGGGCCACAATCTAACTTTTTGCATGTCTACTCAGAAGTGCCCTCCTTCCTCCTGGGCTCTTTCTCTAGCTCAAAATCAAGTGTGCTGCCACCACTACTGAGCTGTTTATGGGGGTGAGGAAATCACTTGAGGGCTGCACATGTGCCTGCTAAGGGCCGCATGTGGCCCTTGGGCTGCCAATTTGACATGCCTGTGCTAAAGCATTGCAGGATCTGGATCCAAGACTGGTTTTTTTTTAAAAAAAACTCTGACACATTAATTTTTCAGGGGGCAAAACTATTACGGCATGGAGATCTATAAAACATCTCACTCAGTGGAAAAAAATAGAGAACATTAAATCAGCTTTCTGTTGTTTTTGAAGCTCTACAGTCCTATGGATAATGAAAACATGAGCCAGATTTCAGAAGTATTTCGGAAACAGTAAAAGAAGACTGAAGCAAATAATGGTTTATTATGCCAAAGGCACCAATATGCAACCAAAGGGCATGAATAATGTAAGAGGAAACACACAGCAAGCCGTCGACCACCAGCATCTTACCATCTTTTCCATCTACAGGCCTGGCTAATCCCATATCAAAGGTCTCTCGCATCTGCTGCCCTTTGAAACAAGAGAGGTGTTCTTTTTCTATATGGTTACTTTCTTCTTCTTCTAATGGCTGCCACGTGCCATCGATAAACCACTGTCCTCGCATCACAGGAATCCTTTCTGATTCTAAAGTGCAAGAAAAGCAGCAAATTTAGTACACAGTATAGTACTTAAAGTATGCATTGTATCACCTAGCCAAATTCTTCCAGTTCAAGCACAGTGCATCCCATCTCCATGCAGGGGACAGAATGAAACTCTACAGTGCTGGCTAGCACTGCAGATCCAAAGTATTTGGCCCAAATAAATATTAGGGTTATGGAGATGCATAAGCTTTTTGTAGCCCACATTTGTATATGAAAACATCAAAACCCATGCAAGAATGAAACCATTAATGCAGAATGGAATAACCAAATCTATACAGAGTGATTTTAAAAGGGATAATTAGGGAAACCAGACCTCCTCAAAAGCAAAGTGAAATAAATGTGTTTTTAAACCCAACTGGAAACCACACTGACCACACTGACAGGAGACTGTCTTCAGCACTTCTGCAAATTAGTTCTATAAACATGGTGCCACACACAAAAGGGGCTGAAGAGGGGTGCAATGTGTTTTTGTCCTATACTTAACATGGAAGACTAACCAACATCCAGCCAATTTAGTGCTTGGTGCCTGGTGCACTGGGGGGGGGGGATGTTGTTCAGAGGAAGAGGTTGCACTGGGGAGGATGCTGCACATGGGAAGATACCATGGAAGGAGGATGCCGCGCGCGGAGGGAGAGAGAGAGCACGCGGGGCATGCTGTATGGGAGAATTTTACTCCCGCAACACGGATACTTGGGTACTTTTCGCTAGTACCCAATTAAAGGAGATGTCTGCCATTCCATATGTTGGTCTTGAAAGACATTTCAGAATTCTCTTATTCTTGCTATTCTCCATTCTGTGCAAAAATGGGCATGCATTTGCTTTCTCCATGGGCATGCATCCACTTTCTTCATGGGCATTCTCATTTAGAGCAAAGATGGGCATGATCAGGGAAAAGAATGCAGACAAGATTAAGAAGAGGTGCCAAGAAAACACAGAAGAACGTTATAAGAAAAGATCTTAATGTCTTATGATCTTATGATGAAAAGATCTTATGGAATATGAAATTGAGTGGATCTTAGAAAGTACACCTAACAAAGCTAGCTGAGATGACAGTATCCCAGCTGAGCACTTTAAAATCTTAAAATATGGTGCTGTCAAAGTAATGCATTCAATCGGCCAACAAATTTGGAAAACTCAACAGTGACCTTAGGATTTGAAAAGATCAGTACTGCATATTGGCTGGATTATGGAGAAAGCAAGAGAGTTCAAAACGAAAAACCACCTATTTCTGTTTGACTATGAAAAAGTCAGATTGTGTGGATCACAACAAATTGTGGCAAGTTCTTAAAGAGAAGAAAGTATCAGACCATTTTACTGGTCTCCTAAGAAACCTGTATGCAAAAAGTAATGGGATCTGGATGTGATAGTAGATTGTACCCTAAGGCAGAACATCCAAGACCTGACCTTGCAGAGAAAGGCACAACGAACCTGATGGACAGATATGCAGCAGTTGAGTGAAGAGGATATGTTGCCACCTCAACGATAAGTCCAATGAGGCTTCCTGAGAATTCGTGGGAGGAAAGCAAGATTTTGCAACAGCACAGGTGTAGCTTCATGGAAGTGCTATCACAAAGAGAGGAGATTCCGGCTGGAAATCCGGAAAAAATTCCTGACTGTGAGGGCGGTTCGGCAGTGGAACAGATTGCCAAGGGAGGTGGTGGACTCTCCCTCACTGGGGATCTTCAAGCAGAGGCTCGATGAGCACCTGTTGGAGATGCTCTAGGGGGAATTCCTGCTGCAGGCAGGGGGTTGGACTAGATGACCTACTAGGTCCCTTCCAACTCTATGATTCTATGATTCTAAATATAATCCCAAGAATAATTAAGGCAAATTCCAACAGGACAAATTTTCTTTCCTTCCTCAGCCAGCTGTGATTTTATTTCAGATGTCTCAGGCAGCTGTAACCATATCATCTTCTATATATTTAAACTAGTGAAAAGCATACCCACGTTGCGGGAATAAAATTTTCCCAAAAGGCATTCCCCCACTGCGCATCAATCCCTCAGGCACATCAACCCCCCATGCAATTCCACCCCAATGTGCAACATCCCGTGTTCATCCACCACATGCACATCAACCCCCCATACGCAACATTCCCCCATGCACATCTACCCCCCATGTGCAACATCTTCCCATGCGCAGCATCCTCCCCAGTACAACCTCTTCCTTCAAACATCCCCCCTCCCAGTGCACCAGGCACCAAATTGGCTGGATGTTGGTCAGTCTTCCATGTTAAGTATAGGACAAAAACACATTGCACCCCTTTTCAGCCCCTTAAGGATTAAATTTTTACACATTGGTTCTTGGTAGGTGATCATGTGACAGAAGGAAATTTCCACAAATTTCAAGCTTCTAGGTCCAGGGCTTGGGGCAGAGCATCCCTCAGTCACGGATTCTTCAACACAAAGTACAAGAAGGAAAATGTGTTGCGTCCCATTTCACCCCCATCCAGTTGGAATTTCCAAAAACTGGTTCTTAGTGACTCCCTCCATCACAGAAAGAACACCCACCCCAAATTTCACGCTTCTAGGCCCACCAGATTTGGCTGGGCATTGGTGAGCCAGTCAGTCAGTCAACGATGTTTCTCTTCTTCTCTTCTCTATACAGTGGCGCCTCACGTAAAGTATGTTTCACGTAACAAACAAAAATTTCTCTAGGATTCTGCTTCACGTAACAAACACACTCATTGGCAGTTGTGGCAGACACGCTGGCTGGCAGCCCTTTTAAAAAGCACCGGGGCCGCCTATGCGCCTGCGTGAAAGCAACACTTCCGCACTGTTCCTCCTGTTCCCGGGCGTCCGCTGGCCAGAGGGAGAGAACAGCAGTGGAGAAGAGGGAAGCAGCTCAGGTTTAGCCAGAAGGGAGCAGGGGAGAGAGAAGCTCAGGATGAAGAGAAGGAGAAATTGGGGTGCTTTGAAAGTGTCCTTGATTATTCGCAACACATTTTCCTTCCTATACTTTGCATTGAAGAGTCAGTGACTGAGGGACGCTCTACCCCAACCCTTAGAATACCCACCAAGAACTGATGTTCTTTAACCCTTAAGGGGCTGAAAAGGGGGTGCAACGTGTTTTTGTGCTATACTTGACAAGGAAGACAGACCAACATCCAGCCAATTTGGTGCTCAGTGCTGTGGGGGGGATGTTGTTCGGAGGGAGGGGTGGCACTGGGGAGGATGCTGCACATGGGGGGAGATGCTGCGCATGGGGAGACGATACAAATGGGGGGACAATCACGGGGAATGATGCACATGAAGGACTGTTGCGCATGGGGGATGTTGCGCCGTGGGGGGATGGCATACAGGGATATTTTACTCCCGCAACGCGGGTTCACTTTTTGCTAGTTGTTAGGTAATAGTGTTGACCAAACACCAGCCAAACCTTAAACCTTCTCAAGGCAGTGCATTTGTTTTACATGACTGCTTTCAATGCTGATGCCTAAATATCTCCATCAAAATCCCTTAGCGAACCGTTTATGGAACTACTAAAAACATCTGCCAAGCTAATTTAATGAGATGGCAAAATTACTTCCAAAATGGAAGCAAATACAGCACTCTCTACTCGCTATATGTTCATTGCCTTCCATTCTTTACTAGTGGTGTAGCTAATGATCACATAAAAGCTAATGATCATATAGCCCAGGGGTCCTCAGACTTTTTAAACAGGGGGTCGGTTCACTGTCCCTCAGACACTGTCAGGGGCCGGACTATAGTTAATTATTTAATTAATTAAATTAAGTAATAAGGAACAAATTATTTTGCAAACTGTGTGTTACTTTCATGCAAAAATGCTACTCAACATAACATATACTGAAGTTGATGGAAAGATGAAAACATTTTATGAATTATGCCACAAAAAATCCCAAAATTGAGGCTAGGATTGCAGTGTCAGAGCCCCATCCTAAGCACTCCTACACAGAAGTAAGTCCCATGATAGTCAATGGGCTTAATCCCAGGAAAGTGTGACTAGTATTTCAGCCTCAGATCCCCATCCTAAGCATTCCTACACAGCATTCCTACACAGAAGTAATGGGCTTACTCATAGGAAAGTGTCGCAGGATTGCAGCATCAGAGCCCCATCCTAAGCATTCCTATACAGAAGTAAGTCCCATGATAGTCAATGGGCTTACTCCCAGGAAAGTCTGGCTAGAATTGCAGCATCAGAGCCCCATCAAAGCATTCAGAAGTAATGGGCTTACTCCTAGGAAAGTGAGGCAGGCTTGCAGCATCAGAGCCCTATCCTAAGCATACCTACACAGAAGTAATGGGCTTACTCATTAAGCAAGCGGGAAGCAGGAAGCCGGCACACAAGCGACTGAGCTAGAAGCGCACACACTTGATGATACGGCCCGCCAGGGCCCTCAATCCGGCCCGCAGGCATTTTCAGAACCCCCCGCATCCTCTTCCTGCCGTGGGTTGGGGGGAACCCCAGGGGTCTCGATGCCAGGCGCACGAGCAACTGAGCAGGAAGCACGCATGCCTGTTGCCGCTTCTCTGCAGCGCCAGAGGTTCTCTGGCTGCTGCGTGCGCCGGCCAGGAAGCAGGAAGCAGCGACTGAGCGGGAAGGGTGCGCCCACTGGCCAGGGAACCCCTGGCGCTGCGGAGAAGCTGCAACAGGCATTTCTGGGGAAATGGTACGAGAATCCAGTGTGAATCCAGCTGTGGAATCCACTATTTATGTGCTGGGAGTTTCCCTCTCCAGAACCATTACTTTTGTTTTCCTCTAGTAGCAAGTTATTTGATTTATACCTCACCTTTCTACCTAAAAAGGATACCCAAAGCAGCTAGCCAATTGAAGCATGGATGTTACTGCTTAAAAAAACATTTTTATGAAACTGAAAGATGTCTCCGTTTACAGGAAAAAGATAATCTTAACCAAACCAAATATCAACAGGAAGCAGGAACCTGCTTCTCTGCCAAAGTGGTGGACAGTCAATTAATGCTGTGTTTCTCTGCCTTTTCCCTCCTTTCAGACCAACTGGAGAAAATGGGGCAGACAAACCAACAGATGAGCACTCTGTATTAAAGGAAGAAAAAGATAAAACAAGATAACGTACAGGGAGTTCCACAGGAAGAAAAACAAGGTAGCTGAGAAACTGAAGAGATATGTTGCAGATTGGTCCTTGGTTAAAGCAACTCCAAAGCCTGGTTTGATCCTGGATTGGTCCTGGTTAAAGCAACTCCAAAGCCTGTGGGATGTACTTGATCCAGGATCCCCAATCTCAATTTAGCAAGGGTAACAATGACCTATGGAGGATTATAGGGCTTGCCCCAGGGCCGGATGCTCACCAATGGCCATGTCTGGCCCCAAGGCTGGGGTTTGGAGACCCATGCTCGAGCCAGTATGCTATATGACTGCTATCAGTATTTTTCATAATCTTATACCACTGAAAATGTGTAATTTTATTAGCACAAAATCAATTCAGCTTTGGAAGAGCATCCAAGTGAAACCATCATACAGTCCCATGACAGGACCTGTTAAAGGGAGACACAAATGAAAATTGCAAGAGTCCAGTCCCCATAAAAAAGTAATTAGGAACAAAGAATGGCAGGGAAGCACCTGACAGAATAAAAGAGAGTGGAATGGAATTTAAGTAGACAGTATTGACATCAGCACACAGCACAGAATGAAATCTCACCATGTCAGAACAGCAGAAAAAATATCTGTTCCAGAGAGAACAAGGTCAGGAAAGGAAACAGTGAAAATGTTGGAAAGTTTTGGGAAACACCTAAAGGGTTGTGAAAGTCCTAAGTATCAAGAAGCTGATGCTCAGCTTTGGTTCTGCCACCACTCTTATTGGAGGTGGGTTCTAACTGTGAGCAAGCAAGTTTAGGGAAGTAGACGGCAAAAGCCCGGGGAAAGCAGTGCACATCCTTTCTGTGGGATGATCTATGCTTAGGGGGGCGGGGGGGGGGGGCAAATGCAAAACAGAATCAACAGCAGGTGGCTGAAGCAAAAGTAAAAGTCAGATTTTAACCATATCAGAAGAATTTAGGCCACTGGGACCCAGAACAGAAAACTCAACTTTTGAAATGCTCTATCTTCAGCCTCTAAGGACGGAAAGAATGGGGAGTGCCTGTAAAATTTCATTAAAAGACTTTGACCCATTACCATCCACCCAAATAAAAACTGACTAGCAAGAAATTTTGAACAGAAAATTTTTTTTGCCCAGTGTGTTTCTGATCTGAGAGTGATCTTGGATCACCTTGAAAGAAAAGTAGGATGGAAATGCAGTAAATAACACTGTAGAACACCTTGCCATGGGATACAATGACAGCATCTGGCCAGAAATTTAAAAAAGGTACTGAACAGACATATGAAAAGTCCAACGTACCTTACGTGTCGTTATGATTATATAAAATCCTCTGGATTTTAAAGGTATCCTATTTCTGAATCAATACCAAATGTAAGGGAGAGGGAACAGAATATGGGTATTTTGCAGTCTTCATCCTCCTAGGCAGGCAGACATGCCTAGAGAGGAAGCAGGTGAAAGAGAGCCTTCCCTCCAGTGGTTCTTCAAATAGCACCATCACAGTGTGAGATGCGCACCTCCCTCTGTGGTGATGCTTTCTGAAGGACTTTGTGGGGAGGCTCACTTGCCTCCCATCCACCATGCATTCCTCCTGATGGACTGCATCTCCCTTCTTCTGCACAGCAGGGTCACAAGGGAATCTGGCCCTCTCTGCAGTGTGGCACAGAGCCCAATCCTAACCATGATTACACAGAACATAAGAAGAGCCTCCAGTGGATCAGACCAAAGGGCCATCTAGTCCAGCTTCCTATATCAGTGGCCCACCAGATGCCTCAGGGAGCACCCAAGACACTTGTATCCAGGGTTCCTCCTGCGTCTGGCATCAAGAGGTGAAGCAGAGCTGTCAGTCTTGGGGGGAGCCTCCCTCCCCATGGCATGCAATGGCTCGGCTTGGAAGAGGACACCTCACACCAAGACAGTCTAATCTGCTCTGCCCTGTAAAGTATGCCACCTCCTAATATTCCATAGGGCCTACGCTTCATGCATTCCATGCAACATCTTCCATGGGATGTACTCCCCATATATCCCATACAAGGTATTCCATGGGGCTCAGTCCCTACGTAATGTATTCCATGGGACATTCTCCCTATATATCCCAAACAATGTATTCCATGGGGCTCAGTCCCTGTGGAATGTATTCCATGGGACATTCTCCCTATATGTCCTATACAATGTATTCCATGGGGCTCAGTCCCTGTGGAATGTATTCCATGGGACATTCTCCCTATATGTCCTATACAATGTATTCCATGGGGCTCAGTCCCTGTGTAATGTTTTCCATGGGACATTCTCCCTATATATCCTATACAATGTATTCCATGGGGCTCAGTCCCTGTGGAATGTATTCCATGGGACATTCTCCCTATATGTCCTATACAATGTATTCCATGGGGCTCAGTCCCTGTGGAATGTATTCCATGGGACATTCTCCCTATATGTCCTATACAATGTATTCCATGGGGCTCAGTCCCTGTGGAATGTATTCCATGGGACATTCTCCCTATATGTCCTATACAATGTATTCCATGGGGCTCAGTCCCTGTGAAATGTATTCCATGGGACATTCTCCCTATATGTCCTATACAATGTATTCCATGGGGCTCAGTCCCTGTGGAATGTATTCCATGGGACATTCTCCCTATATGTCCTATACAATGTATTCCATGGGGCTCAGTCCCTGTGTAATGTATTCCATGGGACATTCTCCCTATATGTCCTATACAATGTATTCCATGGGGCTCAGTCCCTGTGAAATGTATTCCATGGGACATTCTCCCTATATATCCTATACAATGTATTCCATGGGGCTCAGTTCCTATGTAATGTATTCCATAGGACATTCTCCCCATATATCCCACAAAGGTATTGCATGGGGCTTACTCTCGAGTAAGTGCGTGTGGCACAGGAGCCAGACTGCCCCCTATGCCTGCTTTCGTTGGGGAAAAGTAAGCCCCAGCGGACTGACTTCCGAGTAGACCCAGCGGCCGGCTGGCTGGCTGTCACTTACGGTTCCAGTAGACCGGGTAGCAGTCCATGCTGGCCACGGCCACCTCGTAGAGCCCTCCGCGCACGCAGACGGGGTCCCGGATGGGACTGCTGGCCCTGAGGGAGGGTCTTTCCCGGATTGCGCGGAAGGCGTTCTCGATGCGCAGCGAGTCGTACCCGATGAAGGGCTTCCAGGTCTTGCGGTCCTCCCTGTAGAACCAGCGCACCTCCTCCGCGCCCAGCTCGCGAACCACCGTGTAGATCCGCGGGGCGGTGAGGCGGGAGGAGCTTCGGGTGCCGCGGCGACGGTGGGACTCGGCGAGGAGGCCGGAGGGAGAGCCGGATAAGTCCTCGCTGCCCTGGCGGAAGGTGGGCTCGTCGTCCTCGTCGTCGGCGGTCTCGTCCTCGTAGTGGGAGCCGGGGGAGCCGGCGGAGTCCGGGTGCACCGGGGGAGGCGGGAGGTTCGAGCGGCGGCGGCGGGAGCGGCGGGGCGGCGCGTGGAGGCGGGCGGAGGGGGGCTGGTGCGGCCCCGAGTGGCGCGAGGGGGAAGGCGGCGGGAGCGGGTACGGCAGGTGGGCCGTGGCCTCGCAGCACTCCGGAGGGGCCTCCTCAGACCCCGAGGACGAAGACGGCGAGGGCGGGCCGGCACCCTCCTCCTCCTCGCTCTCCTCGGCCTCCGCCTCTCCCCTCAGGAAGCCGGTCCGGAGCGGCGGAGGCGGGGGCTGCCTGCGGGGGCTGAGGGGCGCCGCCACCTGAGGAGGGCCCTCCGGGCTCTCCATGGCGGCTCAAGCGGCGCGGCCTGAGGGGGAGGCCGGATCGCCTCAGCCTCGCCTCACGCACCGCCCCGCCTCAGGGAGGGGCGGGCTGGCCGCACCGCGCATGCGCCTCCGCACGCGCAGGCCACGCCCACACCAACCGTCACCGAACGCGCGAGTCCTGAGGGAGTGGACGGGGGCACGCTGCACTGCGGAGAACCGAAGCCACGCTCTAGAAGCAGTGCGCATGCGCACCCCAAGACCGCCCACAGACAGCAAATTTGAGCCACGCCCACACTCCGCGGCACGCCCGCGCTCAAGTCACGCCCACACTGACAGTGGTCGAACGCGCGAGCTTTAAGGGAGTGGGCGTGGATACTCCGGACTGTAGCCCTAGTGCGCATGCGCACGCTCAAGTCACGCTCACTCGGTCGCCGTGGAGCCTGAGGAAAGTGGGCGGGGACAAAAACGCTCGGCAGCGAATTTAAGCCACGCTCACCCTCCGCAGCACGCATGCGCACGTTCAGGCCACGTCGATGTCGTCGAACGTGCGAGTCCTGAGGGAGTGGGCGGGGACACGCTGCACTCTGGCGCAGTGCGCCTGCGCACGCTTAAGCCACACTCAGTCGCCGTTTGCCTGGAGAGTGGGCGGGGATACAACGCGCCGCAGTGAATTTAAGCCACGCCCACACTCCGCGGTACGCATGCGCACGCTCAAGCCAACCACCCCCTAGTCGCATTCGGGTCGCCACGCCCACAGCTTGGTTCACGCAAGGGGTTGAAGCCACGCCCCCCACACAAGGCCACGCCCACAAAACACTAGTTCCTAAAGAGTTCTCCAGTGGAGAAGAGAGCAGCGAAGGGGCGCCACCTGCCGGGCAGGAGGTGGTACTGCAGCTTCCTAGACAGGGCAGAATCCTTACCAAATCTACTCAAAAGTGAGCCCCATTGTGTTCAATGGGCCTTACTCCCAGGAAAGTGTCTTTAGGATTGCAGCCGAGGCGGGTCTACTCAAATGTCAGCCCCATTGCGCTCAATGGGTCTTACTCCCAGGAAAGTGTCTTTAGGATTGCAGCCGAGGCGGGTCTACTCAAATGTCAGCCCCATTGCGCTCAATGGGTCTTACTCCCAGGAAAGTGTCTTTAGTATTGTAACTGAGGCAGGTCTACTCAAATGTCAGCCCCATTGCGCTCAATGGGTCTTACTCCCAGGAAAGTGTCTTTAGGATTGCAACCGAGGCGGGTCTACTCAAATGTCAGCTCCATTGTGTTCAATGGGTCTTACTCCCAGGAAAGTGTCTTTAGGATTGCAGCCGAGGTGGGTCTACTCAAATGTCAGCCCCATTGCGCTCAATGGGTCTTACTCCCAGGAAAGTGTCTTTAGGATTGTAACCGAGGCGGGTCTACTCAAATGTCAGCCCCATTGTGTTCAATGGGTCTTACTCCCAGGAAAGTGTCTTTAGGATTGCAGCCGAGGTGGGTCTACTCAAATGTCAGCTCCATTGTGTTCAATGGGTCTTACTCCCAGGAAAGTGTCTTTAGGATTGCAGCTGAGGTGGGTCTACTCAAATGTCAGCCCCATTGTGTTCAATGGGCCTTACTCCCAGGAAAGTGTCTTTAGGATTGCAGCTGAGGTGGGTCTACTCAAATGTCAGCCCCATTGTGTTCAATGGGCCTTACTCCCAGGAAAGTGTCTTTAGGATTGCAGCCGAGGTGGGTCTACTCAAATGTCAGCCCCATTGTGTTCAATGGGTCTTACTCCTAGGAAAGTGTCTTTAGGATTGCAGCCGAGGTGGGTCTACTCAAATGTCAGCCCCATTGCGCTCAATGGGTCTTACTCCCAGGAAAGTGTCTTTAGGATTGCAGCCGAGGTGGGTCTACTCAAATGTCAGCCCCATTGCGTTCAATGGGTCTTACTCCCAGGAAAGTGTCTTTAGGATTGCAGCCGAGGCGGGTCTACTCAAATGTCAGCCCCATTGTGTTCAATGAGTCTTACTCCCAGGAAAGTGTCTTTAGAATTGCAGCCGAGGTGGGTCTACTCAAATGTCAGCCCCATTGTGTTCAATGGGTCTTACTCCCAGGAAAGTGTCTTTAGAATTGCAGCCGAGGTGGGTCTACTCAAATGTCAGCCCCATTGTGTTCAATGGGTCTTACTCCCAGGTAAGTGTCTTTAGATTGCAGCCGAGGCAGGTCTACTCAAATATCAGCCCCATTGTGTTCAATGGGTCTTACTCCTAGGAAAGTGTCTTTAGGATTGCAGCTGAAGGCCGCAAGTGCAGTCTGCTTCTCCTTAGAGTGGAGGAGTGTCCTCTGATGCCAGTTGGCTTCAGAGGAGACTGCACAGGCATCAGAGTTTGCACCTGCGCTGTCCAGGAAGGTGAGCGTGCATCCCAGGGGTGACGTGCTGAGCCCTCTCACCGGATGTCACCCCTGGTGTCCCCTCTGCCACTCCACCACTAGGTTTAGAGAGGAAAACATTATTTCCCTGTTTTCCTCCTTTACATCTAGGGGCGTCTTATGTGAAGGTGCGTCATATGGGGCGAAAAATCCAGTAAATAGCTGAGCAGCTGCACATACACACAGCAGGAATCACAAACTGGAATCAGACTTCGCCACTGGATGGCAGTGAAGGATGATGAAGTTCTTTCCCTTTTCCCTCCGTCATGTTAAAAGGACACCCTATTATGCTGGGCCTGCAGGTGTCAGAAGCTGGAAAAATGATCTTAAATGCCTTTAAGACAGTGATTAATGTTGTCTAAGAATATGATTCTCAGCAGTGCAGGTTGACCTCCATTGCTTGAGCCTGTCATAAGCTGAAGCCAGAGCCTCAGCCCGGAAGACCATCATCACCCAGCTTTGGCTTCCAGAGAATAGGGAGGAGGAAGCTTGCAAGAACCCTCTGAATGCAGTGGTTCTCAATCTTCCTAATGTCGTGACCCCTTTATAAGATCCTCATGTTGTGGGGTTCCCCAACCATAAAATTATTTTCATTGCTACTGCTGCAGTGCTATGCACACTCTCCTGGGAGTAAACCTCACTGAACTCAGTGGGAATGACTTCTGAGTACACATACATATAACTGGGCTCTAAGGCTGCAATCCTAGCATTTTCCTGTGAGTAAGCCCCATTCACTATCATGGGACTGACTTCTGAGGAGACCTCCATAGGACTGGGATCTCAGGCAGCAGAGCCAGCCACTGTTTCCTGGGAGTAGCCTCATTCACTTTCATGGGATTGGTGTCTGAGGAGACCTCCATAGGACTGGGATCTCAGGCAGCAGAGCCAGCCACTGTTTCCTGGGAGTAATTCCCATTCACTATCATGGGACTGACTTCTGAGTAGACATGCGTAGAACTGGACTCTAAGGCTGCAATCCTTGCACTTTCCTGGGAATAAGTCCCATTCACTTATCATGAACAACAACAACATTGCGGGGGCTTACTTTTGAGTAGAGCACAAGGAGCAGGACACAATGGTTAGTGCACAAGTGGGGCGCCCACCAGACAGCCCACCCATGAGAGCTCTGGCGCCAGGCTCACACCACACCCACACCTCAGCGCACTTCACTCTCAGCCCACAGGCGCACTGAGGATCTGTGGGGAGGGGGGAGGAGGAGGAGGCTGCCTTGGGCGCCTCCCCACCCCCAAGGCTCCACATCAGTCTCACAGCAGCTCAGAGGCTCCTTCTGAGCCGCTTCTCAGCGGCTTCTTCCAGCCGCAGCAGCTCCAGCATTTCTGCCAGATCTTCCCAGCTGGCCCCCTGCACCAGGGGTCTTTAGGCGACCCCCAGGAAAGCTCCAGGTGACCCCCAAAGGGGTCCCAACCCCCACTTTGAGAAACGCTGGTCTAGTTGGATCTGTACTGCCCATGGTGTGTCAGGGATCTGCTCTATATTGTTACTATTTCTTTGTTTCCTTTGTTTTATTTTGGTGCACTGAATTTCACTTTCTGGTTGAATTTAGTGATTAATAAGTGAAATTAGTAACACTTTGGGTGCAATCCTAAAAAATATAAGCTGGCCTAACTCAATTCTTACTCAGTCCTACTCCTGTAGACCGGTAGTTCTCTATGTTTTGCTCCTTCCATACTACCCATGGACTTCCCATGCTACCCTTTCTCACTCTCTCCATCTTTCGGAATATAGTTGCTGCAGTGTGTCCCTCCTCTTCTCATGTTCCTGGAGAAAAAGAAGGGGCTGAATCATGAAGCGACACAGGCAACTTGCTTACCCATCCTTCATGTCCATTGGGCTCTTGAAGTTGGGTCCTATGGGGTCCTATGAATGCCTCTCCCTGGATTCCACTGTCCCTGGATTTCAGTATCCAAAGGGTGTCCAGGATAACAAGGGCCTATGTGTACCAATTACTGTAAAGTGCACCTGTAATTTGGGGTTTGTGGTGTGAGACTGAGAAACATTAGTAATATGCAGGTGTAAGCTGCCATATTGTGGACTGTCACAAATAATCAAAATTTACTTTAAACATAGCGACAAGGCATCCTCTGCTTTCTGACAGTTCATTTTCTGATGGTCTGCTCTTTCATTTATATCCACCAGACTTTGCAAATAAATTTATATCCAAAACTCACTCATTCAACACATGGGACACAATCCAGAGTAACTACGGGGAGTCCTTGCTCCGGTGTAAGAACAATTTGCTGTGGATTGCAGTAGGAATTTCCCATAGGTTTTCATTAGATGGTGCAGTAACTATGGGTACACGTAATGTCTCTTACGTGCTCCCGTAGTTACTCTGGATTGTAGGGATGCTCTGCTCTTTCAACTTCTTTCTGCTGTTCTAAAGGCTAAAATTACTCTTTTCCATGTTGATTCGCATACGACATGGTGAGTCAAACTGTTTTGGCGTTATGTGAAAGTTACACCGCACATGGCAAATTTAGCTCCAATTCTATTCCAGTTCCCAAAAGTATTAATGGAAGTCCATTTACAATCCTAACCAACTTAGGTCAGCACAACTCACTCATCACCACGTTCTCGTGGTCATGTGGGGAGGCTAGCGTACATCTGTCCGCTGGTGTTAGTAGCCCCCTAGGACACCCACTGACCAGTACGTGATTTGTGCGGCAATACTGGAGGTTAGGATTTCAGCCAGAAGGAATTTGCAAGATAAAAATTATACCATTTGCTAGTTAAGAAAGCATTGCTACTGAAGGACTTTGTTCAAGGTCAGGGGGAAATGGGGTGCAGGGGGAGGAATGGTGCTACAAAGTAAGATTCCACCAGGGCTCTTTGCAATGATAGCTTTGCCCTAGTTTAATTTGGGGAGGGGGGAATTGCTCCTTGGCACACTTCTTCGATGTGGTGCTGTGCGAGGCTTTGTGAGAATCACCCACACGCCATTTCCCCAGGAGCACAGGCAACAGCAGTGTGTGGGCCGATGCAAAATGTTCCTTCACCCACATCTCCTTTTATGGGTCTTGGGGGAAAAAATACACATTGCCATGGAATCGGCATCATCAGAATGCACGCCTAGGCAAAAATATGAAGGATTCCCTCCCCCCCAGTACCAAAGGATTATTCAAGCCTGCTTCCATCACTCTGGATTGACTGGCAATCCCTTTCTGGAGGTTTCTGAGAAGGTTCTCTCAAGTGGAGATCTCCTGAGTAAAGATACCACGGAGCAAAACTACAATCATATGGTGTAAAGGAATGGGGGACCCTTTTGCAAAGCTGTGTACCTTTAACAATCCTATAAATACTAATTGTAAATACCTGGTATAAATACTAGGGAGTAAACCCTACAAAACACACTGGAATTTATTTCTTCATAAGCATGCATAAATGTTTGCTGTTGGTTGATCTTGTATGATCCCATCCTCATTTACCCTACAATCCAGAGTAACTCCAGGAGCACATTACGTGCACCCGTAGTTATTGCACCACCTAGTGAAAATCTATGGGAAATTCATATTGCAATCCAGAGTAAATTGTTCTTACACTGGAGCAAGGACTCCCTGTAGTTACTCTGGCTTGCGCCCTTAGCCACATTCTTATAGCATGGCAGAT
This sequence comes from Cryptoblepharus egeriae, assembly GCA_030015325.1. NCBI lineage: Eukaryota > Metazoa > Chordata > Lepidosauria > Squamata > Scincidae > Cryptoblepharus > Cryptoblepharus egeriae. Next base: position 266,905,129 of record JAREYC010000001.1, read on the forward strand.
CTTCTCTGGCCTTCCCGTAAAGAAACTCAGTTTCCCCATTCATTCAGACCCTCAAGTGATCCGGAGCATTGGGAAATGGGGGGGAGATGACACCAGCTTTCTACATTATGGACATCCTGGGTGTCCATATGTCAGGGTAACTATATAGAATGGAGGCCTTTCTTCATTGTCCTTTTTCTTCTGAGCAGGCAGCATGTAGGCTTCTTGTAATTCATAAATTATATTCACAGAGGATCCCATACCCTCCTGATAACTGGTTGGTAGCATCACAATATGGATGGATCTTCACACCTACCAGCCATGCTTACAGGGCAACCAGGCATGGAGATGAGATTTCTTCCAGGATTGAAGGGAGTTTTGCTTATATAGAAGTAGGGCAGGAAGGGGTGGGGTGGAAACCAGAGGTGCCTATACATAAAAATCCCCTGCAGCCAACAAGAAGTTCAGTATAGGATGGACAGTGACTCTGAGAGGTTGGCTGCCTGTGACCCATTCAGTAATAGCAGGATGGAGATGCTGAGTGATTCTCAACATGAGATCACTGAGTGATTTTCTGGACAAATCTTCCTACGTACTCAGAAAGCAGAATTTGGCTGGATAATCCTTGGTTTGGTGGCCTGAACAGATGTATGGGCAAATTCTGGTACAAGCATCTTCTATACCAGGCAGGACTCCCCTCTGAAATGGGTTTGGGGTATTCAGATGTTCCTACAAGTCTCTCTGGCTGTCTCCTGCCTTATCCCTTGATATGGACCACTCTGAACACAAGATGTTGTGGACCATCAATGGGGATTGGACTGTGATGGTCTTCCCGCCTGCTTGTAGGTTCTTCCTTGCTGATGCCAAGAACGGGATGGGTTTTGGTCTGGGCCATCAAAGGGATTCTCGTATATAGGATCTCTCTCGATCTCTCTCTCTCTCTCTCTCTCTCTCTCTGTGTGTGTGTATGGACCTCACAAAGGATGAGTCACTCTCCCAAATATGGGGGAGATACCTAGACTTCTTTCCCTGCCCCACTGCTTGTCAGTAAGGCCAACACATCTGGATTTTTTGACATTCCCAGGACCCAGCGACTTGAGCTTGTCTCCCCCCCCCCACTTTCCCACCTCCAGGAGCAGCACAGGCAGGCAGCCCCCAACTCTGTTGGAAGCCCTCCAAGCAGAGCAGTTCACTCACTCCTTTCGGCCCACTGCAGATGAGTCACTGCCTGAAGGATGCTCAGCTTGGGATGGTGGTGGAGGAGCACAAAACTGCTTGGATCCGAAAAAAGGATTTGCGTGGCTGCCTTGCTGTGGCAACTGCTCATTATCTCTGAGACGGACACACCAAGCCGCCACTAAGCGCATGGAATTTGTTGATTGAATAGACCCAATGATACCATCTGACCCAGGGTCCCCTTCCAAATTCTGAAGTGTGGAATGAGACAGCTGGACCCAAAACATCTGGCGTCATGAGCTGCTCACAGCACTGGGACTTGGGAGTGCCACATAAAACAGGACTGTTCTTGCACGGCTTGTCTGACTTCAATACGGGCACATATGGGCAATATGGCTGTGGTGAGGAATAGCATGTGGACCAAGTTGTACTCGCATTGATATATGGCAGTTCTGCTGTCCACACAGGGATCTTTTTTAATCCTGTATTTTTCCCAATAGTCCCAAAGCATGGCTTGGAACATGGCCACCTCTGCCACCTTTGTGCTACAACAAAAAAAACCTATATGATGATAGGGAGGTATCCCATGAATGCTATGGTTAGTGGGTTATGAATGTGGAAAAATAATGCTCTGATCTGAGCTAAAGTCATAACTTTATAACATCGCCATAACTTATAGTCATAATATAACGGGGCCATATCCAGCTATACGTGGGTGCAAAGAGACTCACAGAGAGCCTTAGGAACTGTAACTTTGCAATGAAAGGGTCTCTGAAAAATTCTCAGCATCCTTCCTTGAAACAGAATCACCAGGTTTTGGGGGAAGAAGGTAGGGTCACCACAACTATTGGGATGGCATAAAACCTATATTTTTCGTGTAGATCTGCTCATGCTTGCTGCAGTTTCTGGCCAGGGAAATGGCCAGCAATATGTTTGTATCTCCTTCCATTAAAATAATTCCTGAACGTGTTTGCAGATGACAGTGCCATATATTGACCCCCCCACCACAGCCAGCTAAGGACTAAAGAAGAAGAAGAAAATAATATACCCTGCAATCCAGAGTAACTACAGGAGCATGCATGAGACCCATAGTTACTGCACCACTTAGTGAAAACCTATGGGAAATTCATATTGCAATCCAAAGCAACTTGTTCTTACACCAGAGCAAGGACTCCCTGTAGTTACTCTGGATTGTGCCCATGATCTGGTCTGAACCAAGAAATTATTATGGAAACTCTTCCAGTAAAGCTTAAACTAGATGGAATTTGAGGCCCTTTCCCCATTTGTGAAGGTTCCATACTAGTTTTTCGGACAAAGGGTGCAATCCAGAGCAACTACGGGGAGTCCTTGCTCCGGTGTAACAACAATTTGCTCAGGATTGCAATATGAATTTCCCATAGGTTTTCACTAGGTGGTGCGGTAACTAGGGGTACACGTAATGTCTCTTATGTGCTCCCATAGTTACTCTGGATTGTAGGGTAAGCTTTTAAATCCAACTCCTTCACAGATGGTTTAGAGATGCAAATCTATTGTTAGGTGCAAGGATATTTTTTAAATGACGATTGCTGTGATTAATAGCCTGTTCCTACCCCCTCCCACCCTGGCTGCCGATGACTTCATACATGCTTTCCCACCCACCCACCTTCAGTACCGACTCTAACAAGCCATTTTCCACCTACATGCAGCATACCTGGGAAGCTGGAGAACGAAGGGGAAGAAGTAATGACAGAAAAGGAAAAGAAGGAAGGTAGTTAAGCCATCCAAAATGTGGCTATGCTTCCGGTTCATCACTGCCTTTCAACTCACTAGTTGAGACGCTGAAAGTGATTTGTGTTGCAATCCTAACAGCACCTTCCTGGGAGTAAGATCCACTGAACACAATAGGGTTTACTTTTGAGTAGACATGGTTAGGATTGTGCTCATCATCACCAATTTAAACACTTTTGCGCTGGTTCAGACAAATTTCAGGCCGACAATGTCACCGTCTTTGGTTTGCCATAAAATAACTATTTTTTGACACGTGACTATTTGAGAAGAAAACTGTTTATTCCTTTTAAAAGTTTGTCCAGTTTTTTTACCTGCAGATTTAAAAAATAACAGGAAAGTAAGACGGGTGACTGTTCGTAAGCCCAAATGGCTATGGGCGCAATCCAGAGTAACTATGGGGAGTCCTTGCTCCGTTGTAAGAACAATTTGCTCTGGATTGCAATATGAATTTCCCATAGGTTTTCACTAGGTGGTGCAGTAACTACGGGTACACGTAATGTCTCTTACGTGCTCCTGTAGTTACTCTGGATTGTAGGGTTAGCCACCAAAGCCTAGAAATTATGGGAAGGTTTTTGGTTCTTTGGTCTTTCCTTGATGGAAAACCTCAGAAAAGCAGGCTGGAGGGTCACCTCTCATAAGTAAAAGGCAAACTGGTTGAGACAAGATAACTTAATGGACTATGCATCCTTCACCTTAATCTCTAAGGCACACTGTAGGCTCACCTAGCAAGGTCAAAGTCCAGTGAACATCCTCTCTAGACTATTGTTTTCTGCAAATATAATGCATAATAGTGTTGATTGATTGAATCACTTACTTGTATTTGTACTTCCTTCCCCCTTTTGTTCTATTAGCCCTGCCAATTGTTCTATTTTACTTATGTAGCTGTCAATAATTAAAATCATATGGTAAAACTCTCAATAAAAGCTAAGCAGCCGGGCCCTGTAAGCGGGCTGGTCCTCACTCGAACCCATGACTCCTTGTCATTTTGCTACAGTGACTAATCACCGAGCATTTTGAAACTGTCTTTTTGAAGTGTTCTTTTCTGGGTAGGATTCAGGCAGTCAAAGGTTTTGAGATTCGGGTTCAGTTCTGGTCCGGGTTCAGAGATTCGGGTTCAGTTCTGACAACTCTCTGGACAGCATGTTTGAATCATTGAGGGCATGAACATTCATTCATTCATTCATTCATTCATTCATTCATTCAATCAATCAATCAATCAATCAATCATCACTTAATTAATCTAATTTATTTATTTATTTGAATTAATTAACTGTTTTTATCCGTATATTTTTTCTCGTTAGCCCCCTTGAGTCAGGCTTTGGCTGAGAAAGATAAAGTAATTAATTAATTAATTAATTAATTAATTAATTAATTAAAGTAATTCATTAATTAGGTTTGTTTTCCACCTTCCGGGCTGTGGGTGGCGCAAGTGGCTAAGACACTGTGCCTGTTAACCAGCAGGCCAGGGTTCGAGACCCAGGTCGGCCCCACAAGACAGGGTGAGCTCCTGTCCTTAGCCCAGCTCTGTGACGCAGCTGGATCCAATCGTATTGGCTCTGCCTTTCCATTGGACTCATTCAGTGGCGTGGAGCGGGGGGATTTGCTGCTTGGGTAACAGCCTGTCCTCCATATCAATCCAATCCAGGCCTTCATGCTTTGCATGCAGCGTATGCAGCGCCGAGCACAATACCATAGTCTTTCAAGACTGATGGAGGCCTGCTTTTTTTCCACCTTCCCCCCCGTAGGGCATCCAAAGCAGCTCATCAGCAGCTGGGTATGGATCCTGCTATGGTATGGTATGGTATGGTATGGTATATGGTATGATATGGTATGGTATGGTATGGACCCTGGAAAACAGCAAGGGTCTAAATAGAGGGCTGTAATTCAGTGCTCAAAGGCAGGCTTGGCATAGATCAGGACCCAAGTGTAAGCCCAGCTATTTTTGGTCAGATGCAGCTTGATCAGCAGCAGAAGTGAAGGCCCTTTCCAGCTCCCCGAATCTTCTTTCTATGTTAATTAGGAGAGATGATGGGAACAGAGGAAGCTGCTTTAACTTCACCCACACAGTACTGTCAGATCTGAGCTGAACTGCAGCAGCTCTCCAAGGTTTCAGGCAGAGATTTTTCTCTCCCCTACGGGTAGATGCTGAACACTGAATGTGCAGCTCTGCAAGAAACATGATTTCTGTACCACTGGGCTACAGGCCCTCTTTGTGATGTCTCCGATGCAACCATAAGATTAAAGCAGCGATGGGCAACTGCTGGTCAGTGATGTCGCTAGAGAGGGGTGGAGAGTGAGCCTTGGAGGGAGTCCCCATGGTATGCAAGGGGCGCCAGCAGAGCCATTCCAGGTGGGGGAGCAAAAATTGAACCATATGGCTCCATTTTGAAACCCCTTCCTGGAATGCCTCCAAAGGGAGGGACACAGTTGGGAGGCTACCTGCAAGACTGATTACCGCCCCCTCTAGCTATGCCACTGTTGCTGGTCCAGAGATAACATCTGACCCAGTCCGATTTCTTTGCCTCTGCATTGGAAACAGGGAGGGGAGAGAAAGAGCTTTTCTGAATTAACTTGACCCTTCCAATGTGGATTTTATCTTGTATCCTAACATCATGCGCCCTAACGTCATTTGGCCCAGGTTGGCTATGGACTCAGGAAAGTCCATCTTTCAAGGGCCCTGAATGGGGAATGAGAAGGCCCCAGGCAAGCATTTCCTTAATGGTATGGCACATACAATAACTGCACATTACTTTCTCTTCCTCTATCTGGGGGCATCACTACCAGTGGCTGCTGCTCACGGTCCGTCTTCCTGACCTGGAAATTCCCCTGCATACTACTAAGTGCTTGGAATCCATGCTGAAAAAGCAAATCTGGTAGAAATTAGGTCAAGTATTTTAATATTTTTCATCCATCCTGATTATGTTGCTAAATGCATGTTAGAAGTCAAACCATTGATCGTTCATAATGCCATAAAGCTTTCAGGCTAAACAGCAGATTTAAGCCTCATCCTTTATTTTCCTTTTATGCTGTGCTAATCTTAGGGGACTTCCAGTGGCTTTTTCATTCAAAAGCTTGTCTAGCTAATCTTTATTAATTTGGAGGGGACAAACCCTAAAACATCAAATTGGTTTATGCCAGTGGTTCCCAACCTTAGTGGGGTCACGGTGCCCCCACAACCTGTTTTTCTCCGCTCAACTGTGTGCCACCACCTTGAATCTCATGAGATCCAAGATGATGGTGCCCAAATCTCATAGGATTTAACAAAATCCAAGCTGGCCCCCCCAAGTGGAGCTGGAAAGAGGGGCCACCAGGGATATCCCATTCTGTGACTCCCTATGGCACTGCAACACTGAGTTCAGGAACCCCTGATTTATACAATCAGGATTGCCTTAAATAGAAACAGACAGCACAATCCTAACTTGCTGGTCGATTGCAGTGGCTTCCCTGTACTTCATCCAGGGGATTGCTACTGTGCTACCGCAAGGAAGGGGTAAACTTTCCCCCTTCTCCAGGTAGAGCTGCAGCATCCCCAATGGGTCTACTCAGTTCTGCACTGCCTCTGGACCACCCTTCGCCCTCCCTTCCCCTGTCCCTGAACACCCCATCCTACCTCATTCCCTACCTTCCCCCACATCCTCTAAACCAATGGTTTTCAAAGTGGGGGTAAAGACCCCTTGGAGGCTGCAACCTCATGTCAGGCGGGATACGAGAAGGTGGGATCCACCATCTTGGAATCTGGCACTGGGCTTTCTTGGGAGTAAGCCTCCTTGAGCCTCATCCTCAGTGGGACTTACTTTCAAGTAGACATGGAGGAGCATCCCAGTAACAAGGGATCCTGATTTTTAAATTCGAAAGGTGGTCCTGGACTGAAATGCCTGACTACCACTGCTCTAAAGCATGCACTGGCCGAGACCCTACAACGGAGCCACCTTCCTCCTCCAGGCTTCACCCAGCTCCGCTGGGCTGCCTAGTGTGGCTCCTCGGCTGCTATAGCAACTGCTAACCATGCCGGTCACGGCATCCACTTCTCCCAGCCACCAGCCAGATCGAAATCAATAACACGAGTGGTGTGGTTGGGGGGATTTGTCTCACAGGCACAACATGCTGCGCTCCCCATGCAGTCAACGTATCAGGAGCTGCCTTGCAGAGGGACAGCCGTTTTTGGGTGCCGATGGTGTTCTTGTGATAGCTGCTTGTTTTTTTCCCCTATATACAGATGGAGCAAAAAAAAGCAGGCCTCCGTCAGTCTTGGAAGACTATGGTATTGTGCTCGGCGCTGCATACGCTGCATGCAAAGCACAAAAGCCTGGGTTAGATTGTTATGGAGGATAGGCTGTTACCCAAGCAGCAAATCCCCCCTCTCCACGCCACTGAATGAGTCCAATGGAAAGGCAGAGCCCATACGATTGGATCCAGCTGCGTTGCAGAGCTGGGCTAAGGAAAGGAGCTCACCCTGTCTTGTGAGGCCGACCTGGGTCTCGAACCCTGGCCTGCTGGTTAACAGGCACAGTGACTTAACCACTCGCGCCACCCACAGCCACAGAGGGAGCAAAGAGAAGCACGTAAGTATACAGGCAAGTGGGTATGCAATGATCCCACAGCAATGATCCCACCAAAGCAAAGAGCATGATTGCCAAGGGAGGTGGTGGACGCTCCCTCACTGGGGATCTTCAAACAGAAGCTCAGTGAGCACCTCTTGGAGATGCTGTAGGAGGATTTCCTGCTACAGGCAAAGGGTTGGACTAAATGACCTTCTGGGTCCCTTCCAACTTTACAATTCTATAAACACAATCCTAACCATGTCTATTCAATAGTAATTCCCATTGTGTTCAATGGGTCTTACTCCCAGGAATGTGTCTTTAGGATTGCAACCCCCGATTCTACGACTTTCTGAGCGCAATTCCACTGGGCTCCTCCTGGTCAGGCACCTACAGAAATTCTTCTCTGATTGCTCCTTCAGCATTGCCATACTATTTTTTTCTCCTCCAGCCAAGGTGACCCCGTGTCATAATCACAAAAGAAGACAAAGCATACCCACCCCGAAATGTAGGACACCCAAGAAAAAAATGTAGGACATGACAAAATAAACCTTCTGTGATTGCAAGACAACTATGATTTGTGTGGTTTATTTAGCTACAGCACTGAGTTTCCTTCCCTGGAATCAGGACCACAAGATTCCAGAGCAGATAAGAAGCAAAAGCGTAATCCTTTTTTTGGATCATGAAATAGCTGTGAATGCAAGAAAAAGGTTTCCTTTTATTGCACAACTGTGAGCACAATCCTTACCGTGTCTACTCAAAAGTAAGTCTCATTGTGTTCATTGGGTCTTACTACAAGGAAAGTGTCTTTAGGATTGCAGCCGATGCCTTGAGATGGATCAGTGAAGTTTTACACTGACTGGTTTTAAACACCATAAACACACTGCACGTTTTTTCCAGGCCGAGATCTGGAAAAGGCACCTTCAAAAATATACTGAATTTCCTCAAATGTAATGCTCACTTTTTTCAACCGAATTCAGTCTCCAAAATCAGGGTGTGCATTACATTTGATGGTTAATTAGATCTGAGTAAATTAGGTATTTTGATTATAATTTACTTAGGGTGTAACTTATAGGGTGTAACTTCTACTATAGGGTGTGCATTAGATTCGATGGTGCATTAGATTCAGGTAAATACGGTATTTATTGGATTTATATCCCACTTCTCCCATGCCAAAACAAATGTCCAAGGCATCTTACAAAGATTTTATCCTCTTGTCCTTACAACAACCCTGTGAGGTAGGTGAGGCTGAGAAAGTGGCTGGCCCAAGGTCACCCAGGAAGCCTCCTGGCCAAGGAGGGATGTGAACCGGGATCTTCTCATTCCAACTCCTGAACCTCTACTCAGTCCTTGGCTGCAACAACGTGCTTGGGTGACTTCATGTACCTTTTGCCCGCAGCGTAGCTAAATTCTGAAATATGTTCGCTGTGATTCCTTAAAAAAATCCAGGAATCTCAATTGCTGAGGCATCCGCAGGGAAGGCAACTATATCAGGCCAACTCAGCAACAGATTGACTGGAGGTGCCCACCTCCCTCTGCCCACTCACCTCCGCTGATGCCGCTTTTCTTTCCTTGACTGAATAATGCTACAATCCTAAAGACACTTTCCTGGGAGTAAGACCCGTTGAACACAATGGGGCTTACTTTTGAGTAGACATGGCTAGAATTGTGTCCTAAATCCAATCTTAAGAGCAGAATCTGCTGCATCCCCAGGTAGTGGGCAACAGGTTTCCTCCGACACCCCAGGGTGGCCAGGAGATAAGGAGGCGTTTGGATCAGGAGTGCAAACCACATTTCCAGACTTGCCATTTTCTAATCAGGAGGAAGCTGTGAATGGCCAGTTGTGTTGAGGATGACCCCAGAGAGCCCGACATGGTTCTGAAGTGATCAGACCTGCCAACTGCTCAAATCCTCCTTCTGTCTGGATGGCAGCTCGAGAAAGATTTGCCCCCCTCTCCAGATGGTTGGCTAAGCCTCCTTCAATCTGATCCAAATTGCCGGGCTTTCCAAGGTGGCGCTTCAGAGGTGGGGCTTCACAGTCTACTCCTAGAACCTCACCCTGATCGCTGGTCATGCTTGGACATCACCTTCTCATCTAGGCACTCCCATTGCCAGATCTTGAGTCAGTGGTCATGTGGCATCCAAGACGGTCATGTGGCAAGTCATTTGTCGGGATGAGTACACACTCTGGGTTTTGACCGGGGCAGAATCATTCTTAGTGCAAACCCAGAATCTCACAGGCTTAAGTGCCTTCCAGAAATAGCAGATGAAGCCAGGTCTCCCTGGCCTGCAGACATGGCCTCACCTCGAGACTGAGCTGGGGGAGGCAGGCAGAAGGGGGAGCATCTGGTCCCAATGAGAATCAAAAGGGCCAGAGACTGCAGAGGTGGTGATAGGTGACTTATGGCTGCCTCCCAGTCATGCAGCCTCTATAGCTGCACAGGACAAGGTGCTCTGGGAGACGAGGCACGTTTGGAGCAAATTTCATGCACAGCCTGAAAAGCTGACTTTTCAGATCACCAGGACCAGTGCAGTGATGGGCTTCAAAGAAATTAAGAACCGGTTCTCTGACCATCTGGCAGCCACTTTTAAATGGCTATTTTTAAACTTTATATGTACTATCTCTTGTTAAGAACCGGTTCTATAGAGTAGGTGCGAACCTGCTGGTGCCCACCACTGGACCAGTGGCATAGCTAGAGGGGGTGGAGCAGTCCATCTTGGAGGGAGTCGCATCCCTTCTGAGCCATTCCAGGCGAGGGGAAGGAAACGGAGCTGTACACCTAGAAGAAAGATCCTGCTGGATCAAGCCGAAGGGGCCCAATCAGTATTCAGGCCAAAGGGGCCAACCAGGAAATAGTATTCTATTTCCTTGGAGCCTGTCTACTCAGACATAAAAAGAAAATGCCATTTTAGGCTGCATTAAGAGGACTGGAGCTTCCAAGTCGCGAGAAGTTCTAGTTCCTCTTTATTCAGCATTGGTCAGTACTGTACTGTACCTGTCTTCAGTCCTGTGTTCAGTTCTGGGCACCTCACTTGAAGAAAGATGCAGCCAAACTGGAGCAAGTCCAGAGGAGAGCGAGAAGAATGATCAGTGGGATGGAAGGGAAGCCCTACCAGGAAAGGTTGGGGGAACTTGGGATGTTCAGCCTGGAGAAGAGGAGGCTGAGGGGAGACACGATTGCCCGCTTCAGATACCTGAAGGGCTGTCATTTGGAGGAAGGGGCCAATTTGTTCATAGCTGCTTCTGAAAGCAGAACTAGAACCAATGGGGACAAACTGCAAGAGAGGAGATTCCGGTTGGAGATCCGGAAAAAATTCCTGACGGTTCGGACGGTTCGGCAGTGGAAGAGATTGCCAAGGGAGGTGGTGGACTCTCCTTCACTAGAGATCTTCAAGCAGAGGCTCGACGAGCTCTAGGGGGATTTCCTGCTGCAGGCAGGGGGTTGGACTAGATGACCTACTAGGTCCCTTCCAACTCTATGATTCTATGATTCTAAAAGTCCCATTATAGTCAATGGAGCTTACTCCCATGAAAGTGCAGATAGGATTGTAGCCATAGGTGCCTGTGGGAAGCCTGCAAGCAAGACAGAAAGGCAACTACCCCACCCAGCACTGAACCCCTGCACTGATGTTCACACTGACTGCAGCAGAACCTGGAAGGAGCTAATTTAAACCTCAAAGTGGGGAGAGGAGATGATTATGGATTTCAAGTCGGTCCCTCCAACGTCAGAGGAAGCCGCTGAGATTCTCCATTTAAGGGAGCGCTTTTTATTTTTAGCTAATTTAGTTGCCATGGCAGCAACAAAATTTCGGCACTAGGATACAAGAGGCATCAAACTTTTTGCCTCCTACTCAATGCATCCTCCAACCCCCCCCCCCCAGTGAAACAGATTGCAAGCATGAATTGGGCCGAGGACAGCCTGTACATTCCCCACCTACAGAATAACATGCTGACCCACTTTCTGCCTTTTATTTCACCCACTTGCAGCCGAATTTCTGGCCCAGGCAGGCTGAAGCAGCAGGATCTGAAGTGTCTGGTGCCCGACTGCCCTAGGGCACCACTGGCATCCGTTTCGGGCAGTGGCATCACTAGGGTGGTGCGGGTGGTGCAGCCTGCACCGGGTGACGCACCCAACAGGGTGACACCTTGGCTGGAGTGGAAGGTCAGTCTAGGAGAGTATAAGGGCACAATCCAGAGTAACTTCGGGAGCACATAAGAGACTTTACATGCACCCATAGTTACAGCACCACCTAATGAAAACCTATGGGAAATTCATATTGCAATCCAGAGTAACGTGTTCTTACTCCGGAGCAAGGACTCCCCATAGTTACTCTGGATTTCACCCTAAGACTTCCAAAATGGTCCCCATCAGGGACATTACTAGGGTGTTAGAAAGGGGGCACCTTTGAAGGGGGGCAGCCCTTTTGACCTAAATCAGGGTGACCAGATGCCAAACCCAAAATTCCTGAACCCCAAGGCCAAAATTCCTAATCCCAGGCCAAAATTCCTACCCGCTGAAAATGAATTTTTTGTTTTTGTTTTTCTGTTTTTTGACCATAACTTTTGATAGGAAGGAGATATCTCCAAACTGATTTTTTCATTGGATTCTGCTCTTCAATACGAATCCAACAACATATGGCATGATGGGGTACTGTGCACCATCACCAAGTTTCAAAATGAAGCCAAAATGTAGGACAATGATGCAAAAATGTAGGACACCTAGACAGGAGGCTAAAAATCCAGGTTTTTCTGGTCATCTGGTCACCCTGACCTAAATGGCTAAAATCATGGTTTGGAGAAATAATCCCATCATGTGATACACATTTAAATGTGTCATTTAAAGCAGAATCAGTGCAACAAACCACTTTGAAATATCTTTATTCTATTAAAATGTATGGCTAAAAAAACCAGTGAAAGCGGGACATTGGCACATAATCATGCCCACCATTCATATCGTTGCCCCACCAAATGTATTGAGAGGGGTGACGTGCTGGCCTCCTGCATGGGGTGATACAAATCCTAGTGACACCCCTGGTTCCAGGTACTTCCTGAGTTACCTTCTTTGCTTCTGCGGGAAACATTTGATTTATGGTACTCTCTGCAGATTGAATGTATGAAGCCACCCCCCCTCCAAAACAGATCACTGGTCCTGCAAGCTCAGTACTGGGGTTGTCCGAGATCTCATCCAGGAGCCTTTTGCTGCAAGCTGCCAGATACTTTTACATCGGAATAGTTTGGGCACATGCTAGGAGCCCATACCGCAGAAAAGCCCTCTCCCACCTCCAGCCAACCCAAGGCAACTGGGATCTGTTGCTTCTGGTACTGGAGGAAAAGTCCATTGCAGTTTACAGGCTGTGATGGGTATGTGCATCCTCCATATTTTAGATGTAGGGTACCTCAGAATGCAAGATGCAGAGAGGGCATCTGGATGCAGATCTTGTCTTGAGTGCTCCCTGAAGCATGTGGGATACAGGAAGGTCAGCTATAGACTACTTGGACCTCTTGCCTGATCCAGCAAAGGGGCTCTTCTTATTTTTCCCCATACCACCCACCAAGCCAGGGCCCCTGGGGACACTCGTGGGGTGATTGCAGGGAAGTAGCACCAGCAGAAGACAATCTCGTTCCTGTCCTCCCAGTGCCATCTCCAAGTTTCTAGTTACCCTGTTCCTTAGACCTTTATCAGACCCCATGGAGAGTAGAAGAGTCATGCGAGGAATGTGCCTTCCAGGACTTTTTCCCCAGCACACCCCGAAAATCTGGATCCCCCACTGTTCTGCTGGCTAACCAAGGACCCCAGTGCCGTGTGATAGCCCTTTCCCCAACTTCTGCTGTCTGTTTTCTGCTGCCCCTTTATGGGATCATCACCATTCCATACGATGTTCTCTTTGAACATGAATTACAACTCTGAAAAACAGTCATTTACAGCAATCCCACTCTCCTGCATTCAGAAGGAGAACAGGCAGCCATGGCTGTTGTTTCGTTTTAGGGATGTTATTATTCTATATTTATGATATTGCTATTAGTTTATCGACATTATTTGTTAGCGGCATTGTGCATTTTCCAACTGACAAGTGAAGCAAAAGTATTTTAGAGTGAATAAAGAGGCCCAGATTGTCCATATCACAGCCCAAGACTCATCAGCTGGATCAGGACTCTGGGGTGAAACTTCCTAAAGACCTCTCTGAGAAGCATGTGTTACCCGGTGTAGGAAGGAGAGTAGGTATTTCAGACAGGAATCCGAAGTGGCCCATCTGACAATCCAGCTTGTTTGTCCTCGAAGCAGTTCCAAGAGGAGGCAGTCTGAGTGGCTCCTCCAGGATACTGCTGAAGAATCCTTCCCTGGAAGCCATAGTGCCAGCTTTCCCCATTGCCTGCAATGGGGGGACATTGAATAGGCTCTGATGAGAGTATCTGGGCCAGGGTGACCAGATGCCCAAACCTCAAGAGGAGGACAAGGTCTTAGATTCCTCTCAGCCTGGCCTTTCTGGTGGACACTGGCACATTTGCCTACTCACGAGTCAAGCCACAATATTGGGCACTTTCACTTTTCCCGTATAACTCAATGCATATTTTTGATTTTTTGTTTTTTGGCCATAACATTTGATAGGAAGGAGATATTTCAAAACCAATTTTTGCATTGGATTCTGCTCTTCAATACAAATCCAACGACATATGACATAGGGACAGCATTGCAAAGTTCCAAATAAAGCCAAAATGGAGGACAATCAAGCCCTTTTGGAGGACACCCAGACAGGAGACAAGAAAATAGGACAAATCCAGAAATTTCCAGTCATATGATCACCCTGATCTGGGAGTGGGACCTTTCTGGATCCATATTTGCCTTCCGCAAGGAGTGAAGGAGATTCTGATTAGGTAGATTCTTTGGGTTCAGAAGAGCCTGATCTAGACTCAGCTGTTTTCTAGACTAGATAAATAAGCCTTCAAGGCAGCCTGTATTTTACAGGACTTCAGTCTAAGAGAAAAGGACCTTAAAGAGGTACTTAAAGAGAAGCATATTTTATTTCAGCGTAACCCTTCGTGGACTTTAATGCACTTCATCAGATGCCTGAAGTACCTCAACTGGCAGGTGTTGCTGCCTGCCTGTCTCATGTGGGATATAGAAACAGAACAGAATGTAAAAGTGGAGTCAAAGTTAGTGGTCTTCATCATGTCCAATTAAAGCAATGATTTTCAAACTGTTTCATCTCATGGCACACCATCAATTGTTTTTACCACTGACAAGGCGCACCATGCTGTTCAAATCCCCAAGCTTTCCTATTAATGTCTCTCCCCAAACTCCTGCAGCACACCTGAGGACTATCTGTGGCCCACCGGCAAGCCTTGGCACACTGGTTGAAAATCACTGAATTAAAGCAACAGAGAGATTCCCAGCTGCAGTCTTGGTAGAGGCTACCATCTTGGCCAGGCTGAATGAATTCACTGAAACCGGAGGTAGGATCAGGGTTTCCTTTTGGAGCTGAAACAGATAGAACAAGCCAGGCTTGCCAATGATGGGACAAACAACAGGAATGTGAGTGGCACAAGTGGTGACCACCATCCATGACTGCTGCTATATGGAGAAGCATTGCTCTACATGTTTACATGCATGTCTCTGCCACCTGAGGGTTTCATGTCATACTTCTGATGGTGGGTCTGCCATCCACTCAGAGCTTCTTCTGAAATAAATGTGTGGTACTTGCTGAGGTCAGTCATTAACAACATGGTTGTTTTTGCTGTTTTGTTGACACTACAACCTCACGGAATTGAAGAGAATTAATACAAAAGTTTAAAAAAAAATAAAGGAGGGAGAGAGAAATGCAAGTCCATTAGGGAGTACTCTTGAATACTGTTAAACAATGAACACAATCCTAATCTACTCAAAAGTAAGCCCCGTTGTGTTCAATGAGTTGAACTGTTTACTCCCAGGAAAATGTCTTCAGGATTGCAGCCAATAAAGTAGCACAGAGGCCAGGTGGAATTGAGTTAGTTCAGGGTGAAGAGGAATCCAATGGCAGCTGGTGGTCCCAATGAGGCCAGTGCTGTCCTGTCTTTCGTCTTACTTACATACAGCCAAGAGATACAAACAGTGATCAAGACCCAGACTTGCTACCTGTTTCCAGTCCAATCTGATGCATTGCATAGTGGAAAGGGCCACCAGAGGCTACAATTTATGAGGGGTGTGTGTAGACATTAGTATTATAGGCATTCATCAGTCTTGAAAGACTATGGTATCATGCTCAATGCTGCATGCGAAGCGCAAAGGCTTGGGTAGACTGATATGGAGGATAGGCTGTTAAGCAGGAAATTCCTCTCTCCACGCCACTGAAATAGTCCAATGGAAAGGCAGAGCCAATACGATTGGTTCCGCATCGCAGACCTGAGCTAAGGACCCTGTCTTGTGAGGACCACCCAGGTCTCGAACCCTGGTCTTCTGATTAATAGGCACAGTGTCTTAACCACCTGCACAACCAACAGCCCTATGTGTAGGTTGTCCGTGTGTAGACATGGACAACTTCAGAATGCCAGATGAAGAGGAGGGCACCAGGATGCAGGTGCCGTATGTGCACCTCAAGGCATCTGATGGGCCACTGTGTGATACAGGAAGCCAGACTAGATGGACCTTTGGCCAGGGTGACCAGATTATTCCTGAACCCCAGGGCCAAAATTCCTAATCCCAGGCCAAAATTCCTACCCACTTATAAAAATTGCCAAAAATGTATTTATTTTGATTTTGTTTTTTGGTTTTTTTGACCATAACTTTTGATAGAAGGAGGTATCTCCAAACTGATTTTTGCATTGGATTCTGCTCTTCAATACAAATCCAATGACACATGGCATGATGGGGTACTGTGCACTACTGTGAAGTTTCAAAATGAAGCCAAAATGTAGGACAATGAAGCCAAAATGTAGGACACCCGGACAGGAGACTAAAAATCTGGACAAAATCAGGTTTTTCTGGTCATATGGTCACCCTGTCTGTGGCCTGATCCAAGGGATTATTTACTATATTTACTCAAATCAGATGCTTCCCCTTTTCTGCTGAATTTAGGGTGAAATCCAGAGTAACTACGGGGAGTCTTTGCTCCGGAGTACGAACAAGTTACTCTGGATTGCAATATGAATTTCCCATAGGTTTTCACTAGGTGATGCAGTAACTTACGGGTGCACATAATGTCTCTTACGTGCACCCGTAGTTACTCTGGATTGTGCCCTGAATCTCCAAAATCAGGGTGCACACTAGATTCAATGACACATTAGATTCGAGTAAATATGGTATTTAAGCAATTTATACCCTGCCTTTCCATGCCAATGCAAATGCTCACGGTGGCTTATAAAGTTATTTACCCTTTTCCCCCCTCACAACAAACCTGTGAGGTAGGCGAGACCGAGAGTGACTGGCCCAAGGAAGCTTCATGGCTGAGGGATTTGAACCCTGATCTTCCAGCTCCCTAAACCAGTCTTACACAATCCTTGCTCTGAATTAGGAACCAATTATTCCCCATTCTCTTGGGGCCAAATGGGATCTATCGATCTGCCCATCAGAAGAATTTCCCCGGGAATGGTTTTGCTGAACAGAGTCCTGGAGTTGATGGGACTCTCAGTCTGGTCCAACAAGATCAGCCCAGGAGAGATTTTTTGGGGTCCAAGGAAGGGTTTGGCACCAAGCTCTTGTTGCAGAGCTGGGGAGGAAGTGTGATTCACTCTGAATGGCTGAGTCAGAGATCTTGGCAAGGAAAGCGGCAAGCACTGCGAGGGCACCAGTCACTGGCTCGCACTGTTCCTGCAGATGCTCTGTTCTTCCCAAGAGCCAACAGAAATTTCAAGGCCTGCCCACATATTAAGGAAATTGAGATCTGCACGTTCTCAAAGGAAGTGCTGATCAGACATACTGCCAGGCGCGCTGACCACTGCCTTCCTCACTTGGACTGATGCAGGTTCTCTGGCCCAGCTACCCTGCTGGAGAGATGGGCATCACTGCTTGAGATTTACAGTGAAGTTGCAAGATGCAACCTGGCCACCACCATCACTGGGAAAACCATGATGCTCACTCATAAGAGCCTCCTCTGGATCAGGCCAATGGTCCACCTAGTCCTATATCTCACAGCAGCCCACTACATATGGGAGCACTTATGACACCTGCATCCAGGTGCCCCTTGCATCTGGCATTTAGAGGTTGCCTATAACTATATCTATCTATCCATACACACATAGACAAACTGTCGGTGGTTCAACACTTCTCAGTGCTCCTAAGAAGGTTGGAGCCCATGAAGCTGCCTTCATATTTTAAGCATCCTTCACCTCCATCCCTAACCATGCATTTTAAGCATCCTTCCTCTTCCAGGTATTGTCTGGGAGCTTGGCCAGTTCTGCCAACTTGGCCTGTTCTGCCTGAAACTGGGAAGTTTCAGCATATTATGCATGTCTTGTATCAATTTTAGCAGTTACTATTACAATATGATTCCAGATTCAGATCAAGGATCTTCTGGGTGTTTAGATGGGGTATGGCCGTCGCTACAGTCCTGATTCAGCCCCACTGTACTTCAGCCAGGTCCACAAGAAGACTAGTCCTCAGGTGGCCACCATACTACTTCTAAGTAATAGAAGTCTGCAATAATAATAATAGTAATAAATAATACAGATATTTCTGTACTGCTTTTCTATTCCACTTAAAAGCAATCCGCTTTAGGATTGCTCCGTAGACTTTATTCAAAGTGCTTTACATAGGCAGGCTGATCTAACTCCCAAAGGGATTTTTACAAACACAGAGAGGTTCGATCTTTCAAGAACCAGATACTTTCAAGATGTTACATTCTCAGTCTGGTTTTCACTACTGACCTCCAATGTCTGACATGCTGGCTGACAAACCTCTCCTTTGGCTCTCACACGAAGGGCAGCTGAAAGAGCTTCTTCACTCCCACCAAAAAGCAAATGGAAAATACTTTAGCAGCCGCTTTTTCAAGGTTTTGCCTTGGATCTCGATCTGGCAACCTTCAGTTCTTATCTTCAGGCAAACAGAGGCTCTACCCTCCAGATCAGACCCCCTGCCCAAAGGTTGCACCAAGTCCTGGCTGAGATTATGTTACCCCTTCATATCTTAATGCAGTAAGGTGGAGGGTCCAGGAGCCTAAGTCCAGAAAGACTTAAAAGAGGTATTATTTATTATTTTTAATGGAATTTATAAGTTATGGATCTTGCACCCAGCCTGATCCACTCCCAAGCTTTTATCCACAGTCTTTGTTGAGTAGAACCATGAATCAAGGTTCACTTGAACATTCCAGAGACACAAGAGTCAGCACACCTGAAGTCTCTGCTTTTCTATATACAGAGACAAGCTCTTTGTCTCTGGGAGAATGTGCTGGTTCTGCAGGAAGTCAGCCTGAGGGAGTTTTTGGGACACTTCTGGGGCAACTGTTTCTCCCCCATTTCCTAAACTAGGGGCAAAATCCAGAGCAGTTAGGGGTCCACGCAGTTACATCACCCTCTAGTGTTATCTTATGGAAAGTCATCTTAACTGCTCCGGAGCAAGGGGCTTAATTTCACTTTAGGATATGGGCCTAGGTCTCTAAAACTTGGCACAATCGATGGGGCATCTTCTACCTCTTCCAAACCAACCAGTGTCTGTTTTTTCCTGAGGTTCCCACCAAACCACCTGAGTTCCCTTTCCAGAGGCATTTGAGTCAATTTTGGAAACTGAGGGTGAAATCCAAAGTAACTATGGGGAGTCCTTGCTCCGGAGTAAAAACAAGTTACTCTGGACTGCGATATGAATTTCCCATAGGTTTTCACTAGGTGGTGCAGTAACTACGAGTGCACGTAATGTCTCTTACGTACTCCCATAGTTACTCTGGATTGTGCCCTAAGGTCTCCAAGTCAAAGCTCTGATCACTGCCTTGTCTTCATATGCTGAGATACCATCAGAGGGTGAAGGGGGACTGAGGGATAAAAGGGATAGAGGTGGCCTTCAAGAAAGACTTGGAGCCTCTTATGTTCCTAGGTGCCACTAGCTTGCAGGTACTTCAATCCTACCATGACCCCAGGCTGGTGCAAGCCCCTTGTACTGACCTGGGTGTATTGCAAAACTGCTACAAGGCACTTCTGTGCCACTTTGGGAGGAATTAGGCTGGCACCCCACCATGGGAATGGAGAGAAAGGTGAGTTAGTGACCAGCCTGCCTGAGAGGGACAGGGAAGGACTGACACTTCCATGGATATCACTGAGAAGGGGGTTTGCTAAAAGGGGAATTCACTGGTAAGTCCACATGTTTGCAGCAGAGGCGTACCTAGGCAAAATGGCGCCCATAGCAAGGATGGAAATTTTGCCCCAGCAAAACACCTGAAATCCACCTTTCAGCTAATGTTACAAGTCAATAATATCAAACTATTATATCAAATATGCACCCATGGCACGAGACACCTCATGCCTTATAAATGGTACGCCTCTGATTTGCAGCCATAAGGACAAGAAGCTTGTTTATTAAAAACTGAAATCTTTTCTGGATGCCAAATTCTTCACTTGTCCAGTGACTTCACAAAGCTGCAAGAGGGACACTGCCTGGTAGCCATAGTGGCCTCCAGATCCCGGCACTAAGAAAACAAAATAAACTGAAAAGCTAGTTGTGGTGCATCCAGAAATCTCCCTTGTTTCACATTCTCTTCCCACCCCAACTAAAGAATTTAGCCACCAGGGAGACAATCATGACCACAATTTTGTCTCTGTGAACAGCAGTGCTCCTTGGGCAGTCTCAGACACGACGGCATCATGCATACAATCCAGTGCGTTCCCCACTGCATGGCAAAAGGCAGGATGCATCAGACAGGGAATGACAAGATGAAATGGTACGGCACGGAGGGAGGCGGGTTACATAAAGAGCAGCCAGGCTCTGCCCATGGCACGTTCCACCAATTTGCTTGCTAAAGAGATCATCTGAGCCCCGACCTTTCTTACCATGAAAAATGGGTGATCCACAGAAGCAGGCCAAATGAGGCAGGATGCTTTTACTCCGCCAAAGGGAAGACAGGAGATGCAGGGAGGAGGGAGGAGAAGCACCACAGAAGGACATGACACAGCCAGGGAAGGCAATCAGAAAAACAAATGAGCACCTGGAGGCAGCTGTCAAGAGACTGCAGGAATGCAGGCAGAAGGAGCTGCAGATGATTCCAGCAAAAATGCTTGTGTGCTTTTAAATGTGCTTTATATAAGTCTATGCACAGGGAAGAGAAGAGCGAGGAAGCCAGAGTGCTCGATGAAAAAAGCCCCAGGTGTAGGGTTGCAGTGTGTCCCCCAAAACAGGGACAACCCTGATTTTGAAGGATTGTCGTCCCATACTGGCAAATGGGATGGGGACAAATACTGTCCTGATTTTGTGGAAGAGAATTATGCAACCCTACCCAGGTGTAGCACTTGACAACATCTCCAGGTAGAGCTAGGAGCCCCTTCCTTGGAAAGTCTATCAGTGCAGACGGCACCATTTGAGGTAAATCAGTGGTCTGTCTGACTCAGCATATTGCAGTCTTCTGCGCAGCGCATCTCTGCTAATGCAGTAGTGTAGCTAGAGGGATGCGAAACACTGAGGCTGCAATCCTAAACACACTTCCTGGGAGTAAGCGGCCCCATTGAACACAATGGGGCTTACTTCTGAGCAGACATGGTTAGGACTGTGCTGTAAGTTTTGCAGGGCACCCCACTTGCCTTACCGCATTCAGAGGGTGAGGGAACACTTGCATGGTGCAGTGAGGCACCCTGCAAAATGTAATGCTTTGCACCACCACTAGCTAGACTAGTGTGCCAATGATTTGTAGCACATGCCTGCTCAGTAGTAAGTCTCACTGAGTTCAGTAGGGTTTATTTCCAGGAAAGTTTATATAATGTTGCATCCCCTATTTCTTGTTGGGAGAGACCCATGGAGGAATGTGTCACACCTGTGTGAGCTGATCCTAACTGAATCTACCTGATCTGCCTCCTCTAGGTACTTAGAATGGTATCCCTTACACATGAGTAACCAACCCCATGGCCTACGGTGATTCTTATGAAATTTGCAATTCACTGATAAACAAGTTTTCAAAGGGGAGGGTACTCGCTTTCACTCATGCCCAGATATAGGTTATAAGCAAAAAAGATAAAAAGTATGTTCTTTATTGGAAAGTTATCCAATTTTTGGCAGATGATTTTGTCCTTTGGGCTCTGCATATAACCAGAGCATTGTTGTGTGTATGTGTGTAGTCTGTACACAGCAGTTTTCAATCCCAATCTCTCACTCTTCAAGGAAGATATTGCATTGCAGAAGCAACGCTCAAGCCAGTGCTTGAAATGGTGAATAATGTTTGGCACGTGTGCATCAATTCCCATATTTTATTGCAATGCTCAATGTGTTATTAACAGCACAATCCAGAGCAACTAATCTGTCCACATAAGAGCCCTTGGGTTGCCCTATCTATCACTAGGGTGGAGCAACTGCAAGATTCTCCACCCCAGTTACTCTGGAAGAGGCTTAGGGCAGAGCAAAGCAAGATAGGGTGCCCTAAGAGAGGTGGACCTGCTCTGCCCTAACTGGGGCAGCCTAAGCAGCTCAGGAGAGGCAAGTTGAGGGCATGTTCAGCATTGCCTAGGGCAGAGCAGTTACTCTGTATCCAAAGCCTGTTTCAAGGCAGAAATGCCCTCTTCCAGTTCCTCAGAGATATACCACCTCAGGAGCAGGTATAGTAATGAGTAGAGCAAGTCCTCCCCATGTGTCACTGACTTAGCATGCTCTGGAGCAGTTAGGGCAGCCCAGGCTTCCTGACTCTCTGGATGCAGCATAACTTTCTGCTCTGGATACAGAATAGTTAGGAGAGAGCAGTTAGGGCAGAGCAGGCTGAACTTGCTCTGGATTGTGCCCTAAGTCACAATTACAGGTAGATGGAAAGCCAGATGGTCTCGTCCATCTATTTCAGTGTTGTCTACACTGCCTGGTGGCAGCACTGCTGGCTTCATGCAAAAAAGGCCTTTCCCAACCTTGCCTAAGGAACGTGGAAGTGACCATCTGTACTCAACATGATGGGTCTTCAACTGAGATGTGGCTCTTTGCCAAACCTACTCCTTGTTTCATGATGGGCCTAATCATGGTATTGGTTGCCACAAAGTGTCAGTGGCGTTCAGAGGGCCACTAGCCCAGAGGCGTACCTAGAGTAGATATAAAGCACTAAGTGTTGCAGGAGCATAAATGCACCCTACAAGTTGCCCTTTCCCCTCCTCTTCGGAGCCATGCTGAGCAGATGGAGCAAAACAGGGTAAGTGCTGGGATGCTCCCCTCTAAAGCAGAGATGCTACTTACACACTGTGGTGAGGCTCCCTGCAAAACATTGCTCCCTTGAACCCCCTTCTACCTATGCCACTGTACTAGCCTGCATCATTGTTTCTCAGACTGTGGACTGGAAACCGTTAGGTGGGTTACAAACAAATTTCAGGTGGGTCCTCATTCATATTTTTAATACAGTGGTGCCTCACATAAAGAGCTTAATTTGTTCCAGAGGCATGCTCTTTAAGTGAAACACTCTTTAAGTGAAGCAGATTTTTCCATAGGAAATAATGGAAACTCAGATGATTGGTTCCACAATCCAAAAAATATTCATATGAAAATATTAACTGGATGTAAAAATGATGACAAAACACTGGAATTGAATTCAAAACATGCATTCAATGTGCATGATCCTATGAAGTCTACTTAGGCTGCAATCCTAAAGACACTTTCCTGGGAGTAAGCCCCATTTAACACAATGGGACTTACTTTTGGGTAGACATGGTTAGGAGGCTGCAATCCAAGACACTTTCTTCTGCAATCCAAGACACTTTCCAAGTGTCTCCCCACTTTCTCCTTCTCTTCATCCTGAGCCTCTCTCTTTAGCCCTGAGCTGCTTCCCTCTTCTCCACTGCTCTTCTCTCCCTCTACCCAGCGGACGCCCAGCCAGAGGAGGAACAGCGTGGAAGTGTTGCTTTCACTATGGGCAGGTGTGCTAGGCAGCCCTGATGCTTTTTAAACAGGCTGCCGGCCAATGCATCTGCCCCAACTGCCAACAAGTTTGTTTGTTATGTGAAGCACAGTTTGTTACGTGAAGCAGAGTTTGTTACATGAAGCAGAATCCTAGAGAAATTTTTGTTTGTTGTGTGGAACATACTTTATGTGAGGCACTTGTTACATGAAGGCGTCACCGTAATAATAATAATAATAATAATAATAATAATAATAATAATAATAATAATAATAATAATAATTGAAATGCCGAATGGCCAAAACATTAAATGCCACCAGCCTGAAGCCTTCAAATATCTGGGCATACAGCAGCTGGACAATATCAAGTACGGGCATGTAAAAACTGTGGTCAGCAAAGAATACATACAATGGGTTAGAAAATTTTTGAAGAACAAATTGAATGGCGTCAACATTATAAAGGCTCTAAATACTATAGGCCATACCTATAGTTAGGTCTACTGCTGGCATTGTGAACTGGACACAAAAGCAACTGGATGACTTGGACAGGAAAACAAGGAAATTAATGTCCATTCACCACGCTTTACATCCATGTAGTGATGTTAGAATCATAGAATCATAGAATCATAGAGTTGGAAGGGACCTAGTAGGTCATCTAGTCCAACCCCCTGCCTGAAGCAGGAATTCCCCCTAGAGCATCCCCAACAGGTGCTCATCATACAGCCTGTTGACAGGCTGTACCTGCCTAAAAGATCAGGGTCAGAGGACTTTTGCAAGTGAAGCAGTCGGTGGAAGAAGAAAAACATGCCCTGGCAGATGGTGTGTGAGAGAGCCAGGAATCTGCTCTGACTGAAGTCAGCAAGAGAAAGTTGCTGAAAGTGCAGCAGACCAGCTATGAATATCGCAATAGTGCTATTCAGGCTCGGACTGCCAGTTGGCAGAATAAAGTACTGCATGGCCAATTCCCTGCCAAGATCGAAGGAAAGGTGGATCAGGATAAGACCTGGTTGTGGCTCACAAGAGGAACACTGAAGAAGGAGACGGAAGGCCTGGTACTTGCTGCCCAAGAACAGGCAATCAGGACAAATGCCATCAAGGTCAGAATTGACAAATCAGCCGATGACCCCAAATGCCGGCTCTGCAAAGAAGTGGATGAAACCATCGACCACATTCTGAGTGGCTGCAAGAAGATCGCATAGACTGAATACAGACTGAGGCACAATCTGTTGCCCAGAAGATCCACTGGAATCTATGCCAAAAGTATCATCTGCCAGGGGCAAAAAACTGGTGGGACCACAAGCCTGAAAAAGTGGTTGCAAATGAGCAGGTGAAGCTTCTGTGGGACTTCAGGATACAGACGGACAAGGTCTTGGAACACAAGACTCCAGATATCACCACCACAGAAAGCAGTCAGGTGTGGCTTGTTGACATCGCCATACCAGGTGACAGCAGAATTGAGGAGAAAGAACTGGAAAAGATCTCCCGCTACCAAGACCTCAGAATCGAATGACAGTGGATCTGGTGTAAGCCATGTAGGTGGTTCCAGTGGTAATTGGCACACTTGGTGCAGTGCCCAAAGACCTTGGCAGGCACCTGAAAACTGTTGGCATTGACAAAATATCACTCTGCCAACTGCAGAAAACCACTCTTCTGGGATCACCACGAATTATACGCCGCTACATCACACAGTCCTAGACTCTTGGGAAGGGTCCGACTAGTGATGTGAATGAAACCAGCACGAAATTGTTCGCTGTGCATTTATGTTTGATTTTCAATAAAATGATGATGATGATGATGATGATGATGATGATGATGATGATGATGATTGTCTGCTTAAAGGAAAAAGAGGGACAATGAAGATATTTTGTTTAGCCAGGACACAAGGCTAAAAAGGAGGAGGTCAAGGAAAAAAGAGTACAGATGGTGACCCTGAAAAACTCAGTGCTTCGCCCCCCTCTGGCTACGCCACCATCTCCAAGGGTGGGGAGGAAGGCAGGCACCCCAGTCGTCCCCCTGCCCAATGATGTAGGGCTGGTGGGCGGCTTGGCCAATGGGCGCCGGGAGGGCGGTGCGAGAGGAACGGAGGGAAGGCTGAGCTCCTCGACGGCCGCACTGCCGGCTGGGCTCGCTTGGGGAAGGAGAGGAAGGGAGCTGTCCCTGGTGCTGGTGCTGAAGGCGCTGCAGGCCCTGGAAGGACACACTGCGCTGTCCCTGGTGTCGTCGGGGCACCGCCTGCGGGGCTGAGAAGTGGCCGGAGACCCAGGGGCTGTCCCTGGTGCTGAAGGTGACCGTCGGAAGGACCGGGGAAGGAGCTGTCCAGGGTACCGAAGGAGGCGCTGCCCTGTCCGTGGTGCTGAAAGTGACCGTCGGCCAGCAGGAGCTGTCCGGGGTGCTGAAGCGGCCTCCTGGTGCTGAGGCAACTGCAGTGACCAGAGGGGGCTCTCCGTAGTGCTGAAAGGCGGTCGTCGGGGGTCGGAGGCACCGCTGTGTGCTTCTGCAGGAAGCCGTCGGGGGAGCTGCCTGCAGTGCTGACGGAGGCTGTCGGGGCTGGGGTAGCGCTGAAGACAGAGGTCGGGGGTCAGAGGCTCTGAAGGCAACTCTGAGGGTCAGAAACTGTCCTCGCTGCTGAAGACGAGGGGCTGAAGCAGAGGTCGGGGGTCCGAGGCAACAGTCACTGGTTCTCAAGACAGCCGTCGGGGGAACTTTCCGTGGTGCTGTCGGAAGCGATCAGAGCCCCCCAGACAACATTCCGTTGTGCCAGAGGCAGCCGTCGGAGGCACCGGTCAGCGGTTCTGAAGCCAGCCGTCGGGGGTCGGGATAGCCGTCCCTAGTGCTGCGGGCGGGAGAGGTGCTGAGGTCGGCCGGCCGTCGGAGGAGACGGAGCCTTCCGCGGTCCTGGACGGGGCGGGCGCGAAGGCCGCCGCCGCCCGCGTCGCGGAAGCCGCTGCCCGTCGCCAGCGCGGGGCTGTCCGCGGTGCCGAGACGGCTCCGGCGATGGAAGAGATGGAGGAGGAGCTGAAGTGCCCGGTGTGCGGCTCCTTCTACCGGGAGCCGCTGATCCTGCCCTGTTCGCACAACCTCTGCCAGGCCTGCGCCCGCAACATCCTGGTGCAGACCCCCGAGGGGGCGGGCGATTCCCCGGCGGGGAGACGCGCCTCGGGCTCGGACTACGACTACCTGGACCTGGACAAGCTGAGCCTGTACAGCGAGGCGGACAGCGGCTACGGCTCCTACGGGGGGTTCGCCAGCGCCCCCGCCACGCCCTGCCAGAAGTCCCCCAACGGGGTGCGGGTCTTCCCCCCGACGGCGCCCCCGCCCGCGCCGCCAGCCCCCGCCGCCCCCGCCGGCTGCCCCGCGCCGCCCCGCCACGCCTGCCTGACCTGCCCGCAGTGCCACCGCAGCCTGGTGCTGGACGAGCGCGGCCTGCGCGGCTTCCCGCGGAACCGGGTGCTGGAGGGAGTCATCGAGCGCTACCAGCAGGGCCGGGCGGCCGCCCTCCGCTGCCAGCTGTGCGAGAAGGCGCCCCGCGAGGCCTCGGCCCTCTGCGAGCAGTGCGACGTCCTCTACTGCGAGCCCTGCCGCCTCCGCTGCCACCCGCCCCGGGGACCCCTGGCCAAGCACCGCCTGCTGCCCCCCGCCCAGGGCCGCGCCGCCCGCAGGCTCAGCCCCCGCAAGGTCTCCACCTGCACCGAGCACGAGCTGGAGAACCACAGCATGTACTGCCTCCCCTGCCGCGCCCCCGTCTGCTACCAGTGCCTGGAGGAGGGCAGGCACGCCAGCCACGAGGTCCGCGCCCTCGGAGCCATGTGGAAGCTCCACAAGGTAGGGCAGCCGCTGCGGGAGGGCCCCCCGCCGAACACAAGAGCCCCCCAGAGCAGGCAAGGCCCCTCTAGCCTCTAGCCAGAGCAGGCAAGGCCCCTGCAGGGGGCTCAGAGCGGCCCAACAGATGACAACATACAGCCTTCCCTCCCACTTTCCAGCCCTCCTTCCATCCATCAGTAAGAACAGAAGGGACCCACTAGATCACTAGTGGGGAATCCATCCACCCTTTTCTCCATTCATCCCTCCATCTCTCCTTCCCTCCCTCTATCCATCCATCGCTCCTTCCTTCCTTCAGCCCTTCCTTCAGCCCTTCCTCCATTCCTCCTTCCCTCCATCTATCCCTCCATCTCTCCCCAGTCCTCCCTCCTTCCATCCATCCAGCCACCCATCCATTCTTTCATCCTCCCACCATCCCTCCATTCATCCCTCCATCCCTCCCTCCTTCCCTCCATCTATCCTTCCATATCTCCCCATCCCTCCCTCCCTCCATAAGAAGAGCTCCTCTTAGATCAGGCCAAAGGCCCATCTAGTCCATCACAGACTTCCTCCCTCCTTCCCTCCATCCACCCAAACCTCTCCCTATCCATCCCTCTCCATCTCTCTCCATTCATCCTTTCTTCTCCCTTCTTCCTTCCCCCACTTCTCCTCTGCCAGCTGCCTTCCTGCAGACCCACTGATTTGCTCCCCTGTCCCCCTCCCTCTCGCAGTAGGTCAACCACCCCATCTTCTTCCCTCTCTGTACTTTTCTCCCCCCAAACTGACTACTCTACCCCCTCCAGCTATGCCACCCCATCCATCCAGGATCCAGCGTCACCTTGTCTCTAAGGTAACTGGGGCAGAGATGTAGGTGGGGGATGTCACTCCCTCATCCAAGGCAGTCAGGCAAGGAGCACAACCCTAACCATGTCTACTCAAGAGTAAGCCCCATTGTGTTCAATGGTTCTTACTCCCAGGAAAGTGTCTTTAAGATGTCATCCCCAGTGGTTCCATCAACACAATGGCTCTTGGTTCCTCTGTGTATTATTTCATGTGGTCAATTAATATTTAATATTTAATTTAATACCCTTTGGGGGGGGCAGGATAAGGCCGGTTTAGCAGGACACTGTGGGGTGAGGCAGTGACCCACTGACACTGGTGAAGCCCTACAAATTTACAATTTAAGATTGGTGATCAAATATAATTCCATTTTCCGTTTTCCATACATTTTCCATGGGGGCACCATTGGTGGCGTAGCTAGAAGGGGTCGGAGCAGTCAGTCTTGGAGGGAGTCTCACCTCTTTGGAGCCATTCTAGGCTGGGGGTGCAAAACTGGGCTGTATGGCTACAATGCCTCTGAAGGGGTGAGGCTCCCCCCAAGACTGACTGCTCCGACCCCTTCTAGCTATGCCACTGGCCACCATTCCTTTGGTCAAACTAGTGAATGTGGTGCACAGTGCACATGGCGGGAAAGATGTGCAGGATGTGATGTGAAGCCTGCATTCCAGGATGTAGTTGTTGGTTCGTGTCTTGACTGCAGAGAGAGTTGTCTGGTTTGTGCCTGGGTGCAATTCCAGGCACAATTGCTTGGGACCTCATGTGCACTTTGCAGTGGTGCGCGTGTAGTCCCGAAAAGTGTTGCGCCATATGTAATAGTGGTATGCCATATGTCCCGAAAAACAGGAACAGTCCCGATGGTGGGAGACTGTGTTCAAATACCTGAATTTACTTGAATCTAATGCACCATTGAATGTAATGTGCACCCCAATTTTAAAAGACTTGATATTTTAAAAACACATAGAGCACAATCCTAACCATGTCTACTCAAAACTAAGCTTCATTGTGTTCAATGGGTCTTACTCCCAGGAGAGTGCCTTTAGGATTATAGGCTTACTGGCAATTGTACCGCAGAGATGCCAAGCAGGTGCAAATTAATTTTACTGCATACAACAATGTGCCACATGACAATAATCATATGACAATAGTTTTATGTTATGATTTTTACCTAATTGCACAACTGTATACAACATTGAATTTATGTTACGTTTTTATTACAATATAGTAAACTAAATACTGACCTATACTCAAAATCAGAATACTGTATTTACTTGGATCTAATGCATCATCGAATTTAATGCACACCCCAATTTTGGTGACAAACAGTTCAATCCTATTTGTCTCTACTCAGAAGTCAGTTCCTTTGAGTTCAGTGGGGCTTACTCCCAAGAAGGATTGCAGCCTAAATTAGGCTGGAAAAGGTGCATGTTATATTCAAGTAAATATGGTGTGTTCCTTCCAAGAACAAGAGTGTGCAGGTCTCCCCCTCCTCATCCTCACAACAGCCCTGTGATGTAGGCTATGCCGAGCCAAAGTTGAAGGATTTTTTTTTACCAAGCTGGGAGTTAAATCCTTTCTAGTCCAGTTCTCTTAAGACAGGATATTGAAAGGTCAGTGGGTCATGCTGGAGTCATAACGAAGATGGCCTGCGGTGGATTAATAGACCTTAATAATAATAATAATAATAATAATAATAATAATAATAATAATAATAATAACCTCCCCTTAAACATGATATGGTTCATCCCCATGAATGGCAACTATAGCAGTTGAGTGGTTCTTGTCATGTAGAGTGGAGTCCTTCCATGTGGGCATAATTTATTTATTTATTTATTTATTTATTTATTTCTTTCTTTCTTTCTTTCTTTCTTTCTTTCTTTCTTTCTTTCTTTCTTTCTTTCTTTCTCAAAGTGCTTCATGCATTGAAATCTGCCCTGCATTGCAATACACCACATGTCCTCATGTGCATTCCTAGACAGTGTCCAAGGCCTTCAAAAGTCCAAAGGGGTTGTGGGAATGACAGGGAAGGCTCCACTGGGAGAAAGGTTTGGAGAGGCAGGTTTGAGGATGATGGTGTCCCTTGGGACACTTGGGTCATAAGAAAGTAAGAAGAGCCTCCACTGGATCTAGTCCAGCTTTCTGTATCATACTGTGGCCCACCAGATGTTTCAGGAAGCACACCTGTATCCAGATGCCCCCCCCCCCACATGTCTGGCATTTTGAAGTTGTCCACCACTACACACCATGGTTTGTAACCCGTGATGGTCCTGTTTTCTTGGAATTTGTCCAAACCCTCCTTTTTGGCATTGAGACTAGATGCCATCACCTTGGGTCCCTTGATGATGGTGTTCCTCTGCCACTTCTTCCAGTGGCTTCATCTGAGCAGCAAATATTGTCCTTTGCCAAGTAAGCAGAGCTTGGTTTCTCACCTGAAACAATGTATTTATAGGATCTCCCTGAAAGAGGTTTCTGGTGTTTCCTAAAAAGTCAAACCCTCTGCTGCATTCCTGCCAGTGAAAGGTCCCTCCTCAAATGCCTGCTCTTGACTTCTGAGCCTGGTGGGCACATGTGAGCCACTGGAGTGACATTTCCCTCCAGCTTTCCTGCTGGTCCTGTGTCTGTGAATCAGATTTCACTGGGGGAAATATTGCAAAGGAGGGAGCCACCACTAAGAGCAGGTCCAGCCCAAGCCTTTCTGGCTTTCCATACTGGATGACTGGTGCCACCTCTGCCCCTTCGGCACCCTGGATTGGAAAAGGAAGATGGAGTTGGAGCAGAAGAGGTTATGGATTGTGGTCCACCTATTTCTGATCCAACCCAGAGAAGAAAACAAAGAGGAATGGAGGAAAAGGATTAGGTTGAAGGCAGCACACCCCAGCAAGCTGCTGCATGCGGTGGCGTAGATAGAGGGGGTGGAGCAGTCAGTCTTGGAGGGAGCCTTGGGTCCCTCCCAATTGGAGCTATTCCAGGCCTCCCGGAATGACTCCAAGGGCAAAATTCAGAGTACTATGGGAGCACCTAAGGACATTATGTGCACCCATAGTTACTGCACCAACTAGTGAAAACCTACAGGAAATTCATATTGCAGTCCAGAGTACCTTGTTCTTACTCCGGAGCAAGGACTCCCCGTAGTTACTCTGGATTTTCCCCAAGACTGACAGCTCTGCCCCCTCTCTAGCTATACCATTGGCTCCATGCAGTACCCACCTTATTTGACCTTCTTGGGGTGTCGGCCCTCTGTGCAGTTGCCACCCACCTAAACTTGGACACTGTAGGACACTGGCCAGAGTGATCACCCCAATAGCCCAGAAGATGGTCAGAGTAGAAATATTGCTTTCTAGAACAGGAATTTTCTCATAGTGCACCATCCTCTATGGTTTCCTATATGGCCTTTTCTGTTGTGATACCACATTTGGCTCTGATGGTGGAGGAAGAGGAACCAGCACTTTGTTCCTACAGACATTTGCCCTAGAAACAGAGCCACAGACCCCAGAAGAGTTTTTCTGTGATTTCCAACCACTGTGCTCCACGGCGCACCTGCGGACCTTTCATGGCACACCAGCCACAGTGGTTGTAAATTAGGAATTTCCTAGTAAATTCTAGGAATTTAATTGTAAATTAAGAATTTCCTAGTTCTCAGCTCAGCATCAGCTGCGGCTCATGCGCTAATATAAAAACAGTTTGTATAAAACGGGATGACAACAACTGGGATGTGTGACGGTGACTGGCATGAAGCCACACAATTCCATTCAAGCTGCAACTCCCAGAAGGATTCCCTTCCCTGTGACCCTGTGGGTCTCACACAGATGCATTTCTCTGGCACGGACTTCAGCGCACAAACATCTCAGCCACGTCAGGCGAAGAACACCCATCGTCAAAGATCTTGTGCGGAAGCTGTTAAAGTGCTAAAAGGAATGTCGGTACTTAAGCTTCACACACTGCTTAGTGAAAAAAATAGAGCTTTGTGGGTGAGATTTTGGGCGCAATCCAGACTAACTATAGTGAGTCCTTGCTCCGGTGTAAGAACAATTTACTCTGGATTGCAATATGAATTTCCCATAGGTTTTCAATAGGAAGTGCAGTAACTATGGGTGCACATAATGTCTCTTACGTGCTCCTGTAGTTACTCTGGATTGTAGGGTTAGTCAGGAAATCCTTTTGCTGAAGGACTAAAATCCCTGTTCTGCCCACCTCTGGCAGAGGGGAGTCCTCACTACCAGTGAGTTCACCATAGCTGCCAGTGGTGGCCTCTCTGCACTGGTTGGTGGCAATGCCAGCCTTTCAGTGGTTCATCATTTACATCAGCAGATCAGCACTGAGCCAAAACAGAACTTTCACCCCATTGGTAGGAAGCCCAGCGAGGTTTGGGCTGCCCCACTTTTCTTAATGTCTGTCCCCCTTTCTGGCATGTCATGCCAGACCAGGGTGACCATATGACCAGAAATTTCCAGATTTGTCCTCTTTTTTTAGTCTCCTTTCTGGGCATCCTCCAAAAGGGCTTCATTGTCCTCCAAAAGGGCTTCATTATGGAACTTCACAGTGGTGTGCAGTACCCCATCATGTCATATGTTGTTGGATTTGTATTGAATCATGGAATCATAGAATCATAGAGTTGGAAGGGACCTAGTAGGTCATTTAGTCCAACCCCCTGCCTGCAGCAGGAAATCCCCCTAGAGCATCCCCGACAGGTGCTCGTCGAGCCTCTGCTTGAAGATCCCCAGTGAGGGAGAGTCCACCACCTCCCTTGGCAATCTCTTCCACTGCCGAACCGCCCTCACCGTCAGGAATTTTTTCCGGATTTCCAACCGGAATCTCCTCTCTTGCAGTTTGTCCCCATTGGTTCTGGTTCTGCTTTCAGAAGCAGCAAAGAACAAATGAGCCCCTTCCTCCACATGACAGCCCTTCAGGTATCTGAAGAGGGCAATCATGTCTCCCCTCAGCCTCCTCTTCTCCAGGCTGAACATCCCAAGTTCCCCCAACCTTTCCTGGTAGGGCTTCCCTTCCACCCTACTGATCATTCTTGTCGCTCTCCTCTGGACTTGCTCCAGTTTGGCTGCATCTTTCTTCAAATGAGGTGCCCAGAACTGAACACAGTACTCAAGGTGAGGTCTCACCAATGCAGAATAAAGAGGAACTAGAACTTCTCACAACTTGGAAGCTACAGACCTCTTAATGCAACCTAAAATGGCATTTGCCTTCTTTGCAGACACATCACATGCTGACTCATGTTCAGCTTGTGATCCACGGCGACTCCAAGATCCCGCACACATGTTGTGCTGCCAAGCCAAGTATCCCCCATTTTATACCTGTGTTTTTGGTTTTTATTGCCTAAGTGCAGAACCTTGCACTTCTCCCTGTTGAAATTCATTCTGTTTGTTACAGCCCTGGATTCCAGTTTATCCAGATCCTCCTGGAGGTTTCTCCTTCTTCTGATGTGTTTGCTACTCCTCCCAGCTTGGTGTCATCTGCAAATTTGATCAGGCTCCCCCGTATCCCTTCCTCCAAGTCATTGATGAAAATGTTAAAGAGAACCGGGCCCAAGACAGAGCCCTGGGGTACCCCACTTGAAACCGATCTCCAGGTTGATGCAGACCCATTTACTAAAACCCTCTGAGTGCGGCCATCGAGCCAGTTGCAGATCCATCTAACAATTGCCTCGTCGAGCCCATATTTTTCCAACTTCCCAATTAAAATGTCATGTGGGACATACAAATCCAAATTCAATACATAGCCCCATCCTATGCAGGTCTACTCAAGTAAGTAATTTTTATTTTTTCAATTAAAAACCTCCCCGGCCCCACCCCCTGACCCTGACCCCACCCCCTGGCCCTGCCCACTTCTGGAGAACCAGTTCTTGGGCCAGGCCAGGCCCACCACTGGTTAGATCAGCAGGTGCCGCAACTCCTCCCAGATGCCATGAGAGCCTCCCAGATGCCATGAGAGATGCCATGATGGCAACACACAAGCATGTTGGAAATATGTGTGTTAAATTTGATGGGTTTGGGTACATATAGAATGTTTGTGGATAGTCGATTCAGGTCGTATTGCGAGATTTTTCCGCTCTTAGTCCCATGAAATCCAAGTCACTGATCACATGACCAGCCTGTAGCTGGCATAAAAAATGCGTTAGGCAAATTTATGGAGAATAGGTTTTTCCGTAGTTACAACATCAAATCAGTTTGGCAGTTTAACAACTGAAGACAAATACTGATCTGTTGTGCAGTGTAAGAAGCATCTCACTGA
This sequence comes from Cryptoblepharus egeriae, assembly GCA_030015325.1. Taxonomy (NCBI): domain Eukaryota; kingdom Metazoa; phylum Chordata; class Lepidosauria; order Squamata; family Scincidae; genus Cryptoblepharus; species Cryptoblepharus egeriae. The sequence goes on from JAREYC010000001.1 coordinate 266,939,432, forward strand.
ATAGTGGAAGAAACAAATGCTTCTTTGGATAGATTTCTGCTCTGATCCAGCGATTTTAGCTCTGTGTGTGATTGTGTGTGTGTGTTAGAGGGTTGGGGAGAAGGAGGTTTTCATTGCTGTGTTATCTTCCTCGTGACCTGACGCTATTCTCAAGAGGCCCATCATTCACAGAGGTGCAACCTGGAACCACAAACTGGCTGGCAACAGCCCCGATACACACACACTGGGGAGATGAATGATGCCGGAGGTCAGCTGTCACCCTGCTCTTAAGAAGCAGTTCATGGATGGCTTATCCAGTCGCTGCATCCGTGGCCGAGACTGCTGGATAAATTCACTATTGATTCTTTCCTCTGCCAGACTATCAAGTTGGAAAAACATCGGGATGACTGAGGTGGGCAACAGTCTGGTTTTGGAGTTATGACCCCATTCCACATAAGCAGAATTGTTGCCTTTTCCATTGGTCAGGTTCGCTTTCATTCCACTATTCTTAATCTACAGCATGAAAAATTAAAACAGTAGTGTAGCTAGAGGGGGTGCAAAGTGTGAGGTTTTGCGGGTGCCTTACTGTGCCATGCAAGCAGCCCTTCCTCCCTTTGGAGACATTCCAGGCTCCATAGGGGAGCAAAAGGGGCAACTTGTATGGGATGGTGAAGTAAAAACCAAGTTCACTTGATAAAAGTTATTAATTTGTTTATCTGAAATATCATTCAAAAAAATCCATCCATCTATCTATCTATCTATCTATCTATCTATCTATCTATCTATCTATCTATCTATCTATCTATCTATCTGTCTATCTATCTATCTATCTATCTATCTATCTAAAAAACCCCTGTGTGCACTGTTTTTGAAAAAAAAAAATTGATGCCCAGGTAATAAAAATTGTACGTAACAGAAGCTAAATGCTGCCACTTCTCTGACTTATGCAAATTTGTTTACATTTCTAAAAGTTGGTTGTTCGTGGGTGCTCCCATTATGGAAAGCATACCCTCCTTGAATTTCATGCTTCTAGGTCCTGGGTTGGGGCAGTGCATTGATCAGTCTGCAGTTTTTCAATGTTAAATATAGGTATAAGTATTAAATATGTTGCACCCCTTTTCACCCCCTTCTGGTTGGAATTTTGGGAAATAAATTTCCCAAAACCTGTTCTTAGTGGTTGCCTCCACTTAGAGGTTGCCTCATGGAAGGAAGACCCTCCCCAAATTTCATGTTTTTGGGTCAGGTGGTTTTGGCTGGGCATTGGTGAGTGAGTGAGTCAGTCATTCAGTCAGTCAGTGACTTTTCCTTTAGATTATCTATATATAGAGAGTTTAAATTTGATTTTGTCATGGGGGGCTACCAAATCTTGGACCTCAGGTTGCATATAGATGCCTTAGCTGTGCCAGTGACTAGGGTTGCAGAGCAAGTGGAAGACAAGCCGCTGGGGGAGGAGGTAGCTTTCCCCCAATGTTCACCTTTTTAAAAGCCTGGGCATGAGACACTTCCTGTTGGGACATCACTTGGCACATTTTGAGCTTGGCCCTTGTGTGCCATTATCAGGGTGACCATATGACCAGAAAAACCCAGATTTCTCTGGATTTTTAGCCTCCTGTCCGGGTGGCTTCATTGTCCTACATTTTGGCTTCATTGTCCTACATTTTGGCTTCATCGCAATTGTGCACAGTACCCCATCATGCCATATGTCGTTGGATTCGTATTGAAGAGCAGAATCTAATGCAAAAATCAGTTTGAAGATATCTCCTTCCTATAAAAAGTTATGGACAAAAATACAAAAAACAAAAAATACATTTTTTTTTTGCAATTTTTTTAAGCGGGTAGGAATTTTGGCTTGGGATTAGGAATTTTGGCCTTGGGGTTCAGGAATTTTGGCTCTGGGGTTCAGGAATAATCTGGTGTAGATAATGATAATGGCCAGGGTGACCAGATTATTCCTGAACCCCAGGGCCAAAATTCCTAATCCCAAGCCAAAATTCCTACCCACTTTAAAAAATTGCAAAAAAAATGTATTTTTTTGTTTTCTGGATTTTTGTCCATAACTTTAGTCAGCTCAGGGCACGGGGCAGATTCTTGAAACTTTCCAACTCCCCTACAGTTAGGGAAGAAATACAAAATTGCATCTGTGATCCAGTTTTGGGGGGATTGAGAGGGAGAGAATCGCACATCTGCTTTCTAGAGTGTTGCAGGTTTGGCTACAACATCACAAGGAGGAGGGCTCCAGGACTAACTGGAATTATCTTGTCCTCGGATGTACAATAGCTGTTTGATGAGCCCCTGAGCTTGCCCCTGGATAGAGCTGAGATATAACATGGTCCATCAAGGAGTGGCTCGTCCCCAAGGCCAGGGTGCAATGGATTGCAGAGCTGGAGAGTGCTCTCCACCATGAGCATAATGCTGCCATCACCTCTTTCTGGCCTCCTTCCGGGCACCGGCGGCATTGATCCAGTTTCCACCTTCTAAAGGTGAGCACAGAGCAGATTGCCTATCTCATTGGTACAGTTCCTAGTGTAGTTCCTTCTACCCTAGGGTTGCCATATGTCCCTAAAACAGTCCCTGTTTTTGGAAATGGTGTTCACACACTGGCAAGTGGGACAAAGGTCCTGTCCCAATTTTGTGGACGAGAATTATGGCAACCCTACTCTACCCAAACAGCAAAGTAGCACCTTTGTGAGCCTTCATGCACACAACCTGTTCAAATAAAGCCTGACTGTGAAGTGCCCTAGAATGGGAATGCGTCTTCCGGGCAGGTGAAACCCCCAATCAGGATAGATGTAGATGGCCATTTAGATGCATTAAGCTCCTTTGCTTAAGGCTCCAGAAGAGCTGATGCTTCGCTGCCTCCTCTGCACCTGACTAGCGTGTCGACATGCAGTATGGTGTCTCAATGCTCTCCCCTCCTCCAGCAAAAGTCACATTTTAAGTGAGGCTTCTCAGGCTGGGGGCTTCTCAGGCTGCAGCCCACATCGAGTAAATATTTTGACGGCCTGGCTGATTGGGCTGCCTGGGGAGGAAACTCATGCAGAGTGAGCTTGGCCGCAACTCCTACCCTCTTGCCCTTCGGCTGCCTGCGTGGGACACGAGTGCTGGCAGAGCAGTGTGGGAATTGTCAGAAAGGAACAGAAAAAAGCAATGATGATGTCTGCTTGCTCTTCCCCCGCTTGCTTCGGACCAGAGGAAACACACCAGGAAGCAGCGCAGCTTCTTTTAAGACTTTCAGAATCATCAGAGAACATCATCGACCACACATAATCCTTGGGAGACTTGCTTGCAGAGAGGATATTCCAGCCAGAGCTGGAGTAGGTTCTCCAGGTACCTGGGACTGTGATGTTATGAGGTTCCACAAGGTTCCAGGAACTCTTGAGAGAAGAGGGTGCTCATTGCAACCACTTTGTACACTCAGTTCTTTCTCCTTGGAGATCAAGACCCTCCAGAGAAGAAGCTATGGGGCATACAAAGCCAACAGTGCCTCCTCTTCCTCCGGGGAGAACCAAACCACAAAGGTTATGCCCTCCATACAACGCTGATTATGAGCACAATCCTAAGTTGGTCTACTCAGATGTTGTGTTCAATTGGCTGTACACTCATGAAAGTGTGGATATGATTGCAGCCTATGACCCATTTCTCTCCCTTGATGAGCACCCAGCACAAATTGGGCTTACAAATTTTTTTTTAGTGCCCAGTAGCTTCAGGTTACCAGTATAGATTGAGACAAAGACCTCTTTCCCCATATGCCCAGTTCATGTTGCCCCTGATTTTTGATGGGAAAAGGGTTGAGAAGTTTTGGTGCAGTGCTGGGGAGCAGTGGCATAGCTAGGGGAGATGCAGGAGGTGGCAGTTGCACTGGATAGCAAGATTTAAGCGGGCAACAAGATGAGTTAGACACTAATGGCTAAAATTGTGGAAAATGGAGTTTGTAACTATATATATCATGCTATATATTGTTGGAAAGGCAATTTAATACAGAATGCAATGAAACAAATAGCATTAAAACTTCTATATTCTATGAAAAGATTTGGCTATTTAACCAGAAAATGGAAATACAAAAGCCTATGGAACAAAACGCGGATTTTCTTAACTCAAAACTCAAATGCCATTTTAGGCTGCATTAAGAGGTCTGTAGCTTCCAGGTCGTGAGAAGTTCTAGTTCCTCTTGATTCGGCATTGGTGAGACCTCACCTTGAGTCCTGTGCTCAGTTCTGGGCACCTCACTTGAAGAAAGATGCAGCCAAACTGGAGGAAGTCCAGAGGAGAGCGACAAGAATGATCAGTGGGATGGAAGGGAAGCCCTACCAGGAAAGGTTGGGGGAACTTGGGATGTTCAGCCTGGAGAAGAGGAGGCTGAGGGGAGACATGACTGCCCTCTTCAGATACCTGGAGGGCTGTCATAGGGAGGAAGGGGCTCATTTGTTCATAGCTGCTTCTGAAAGCAGAACTAGAACCAATGGGTACAAACTGCAAGAGAGGAGATTCCGGTTGGAAATCTGGAAAAAATTCCTGACGGTGAGGGCGGTTTGGCAGTGGAAGAGATTGCCAAGGGAGGTGGTGGACTCTCCCTCACTGTGGATCTTCAAGCAGAGGCTAGACGAGCACCTGTCGGGGATGCTCTAGGGGGATTTCCTGCTGCAGGCAGGGGGTTGGCCTAGATGACCTACTAGGTCCCTTCCAACTCTATGATTCTTCTGGGCATAACACTTGGTCCGACTTGTGATGCCACCATGTTCTAGTCCTAGAATTCGCAGTCAGGCCTGAAGAGGAGCCTAATTTTTATTGGGAGCCCAATAATGCCAGCTTTCCAATTAGCCTTGGCCTCGACAGTTCTGACATGTTTTTAGGTCTTGTGTTGTGTGGTCCTTGTGGCATGTGGTGAGCCACTGTGAGATAAAAGAAGTTGTCTAGGTGGGATTTTGTCCTGCAACAGTGGGGCTTTTTTTGTGTTCTCCCCCTTTCTCCTTGGGGCCACCCGTATATGAAAGTGAGCAGCACCCACCCTGACACGTGATGAAGAGCATGACTTGTGTAGGTGTGAGTGTGAGAAAACAAAGGGGGGAAATCAACACACCAAATGGACACACCAAACATATTAAAGTGTGTAATTTTGATTATGAAGTGTTGAACGAGCATGACATTCCCAGGAGAAAGAGGTTTTCCTTCTGCTTTCTGCTTGCATTGGAGACTCTTAGCTGCTTCTGCTTTCATCGAAACCTCCTCTTGCTTTCTTGTTTTTTCCCTGCCTCTCCCACCCCCACCCTGATGGTTCTTTCCTCCCCGGAGGTGCCTTCGTTCTGCTACACTAATCTCATTTTTCCCCAAAGCAACACTTGGCATCCATGCACAAGACGGCCAGCTAATTGCAGTCTGTGCTGCCTCTCACAGAGAGACCAGGGGATGTCTCCTGAGTGCTGTGGCTTCAAGGTCATCTGAGGGCAGGCCTCTTTTCGGGCCAGTCGAGGTGGCACTGGAGCACTGGGATTAGGCTGGGAAGAGGCCGAGAGGAGAGGGCAAGAGGATTTAAGTTTAATAGTGAGATTCCTGTTCAATTACAAAAAATAACCTCCCTACAAGCTGCTGTTCTGTAGTATTATAAGACCCCGTCCCCAAATAAAACACACTCTTTGGGGCCACTTCCTGAAAATTCCCATAATCCGAACCATATAAGTGCTTGAACAAAAGCCGCTTGGAGTGAAGGAGGGCAGGTTTGCAGCTGGGAAGGCTTTGGTGTTAATGCCTGGGATGCAATCTTGAAGAGATTGTCTTGTGAATTTTTGTTATTTCTTTATTTATTTATTTATTCATTCATTCATTCATTTATTCATTCATTCATTCATTCTTTCATTCATTCATTCATTCATTTGCTTGTTTGCTCGCTTGCTTACTCACCCTACAATCCAGAGTAACTACGGGAAGACATAAGAGGCACTTACTCTGGATTGCTCTATGCATTTCCCATAGGTCGCACCCTAACTACATCAGTATAAAAGGTTCCGTAGTTTCTCTGGATTGTAGCCTTCGGCTGCAATCCTAAAGACACTTTCTTGGGAGCAAGACCCATTGAACACAATGGGGCTTATGTTTGAGTAGACATGGTTAGGATTGTGCTCACGTACTTATTTTGATTTGATATGTATCCTGCCTTTTTTTCTTTGAATGGGAAGTCAAAGCAGCTCACAGCAATTATCAGTAAAAAAGGGAATAAGATACAATTTAAAACAAAAAAAATATCAAAAATACCATTAAAACTATGTAAAACCAGTTAAAAACCCCATTAAAAGGCCATTTTAAAAACATGCAGACAGCAGTAATATATCCAGTAATATATTTAGAGGTTCCCTAGTCTTCAACCTTCCGCTGCTTATTTAAATCCATTGGGTAGTTTCCTGGTCTGGGCTTGAATCTCTGATCAAGCCTAGACTTGACGGGTGGTATTTGGGGCACGTCAGACAGCGTCAGCCTCAATGTTTCATCTGTAAACTGGGAATAATCTGTCTCATGAAAGTGCATTCTGACTGATACTAGCTGGATAAAACTGGATCCATGATATCCATGGGATCCACAGTAAATCCACATGAGATCCATGCTGTCCAGCCCTACACATGACAAAACCTGGTTTGGTCCATCTTTCTCACTAGACTGAACTGACTGGCAGTGGCTGCAATCCTAAAGACACCATCCTGGGAGTAAGACCCATTGAACACAACGGTGCTTACTTTTGAGTAGACATGGTTAGGACTGTGCTCAGTGTCTTTCTATGATTCAATATAACCACAGAGTTGCTGGGAACCTACAAGGCCATCAAATCCAATCCCCTGACACTGCTAGCCATCTATGGGTACAACAGCTCTAATTTTTGGGAGCTGTCTTGAGTCTTTATAGAGAAAGGTAGGATATAAATAAAGTAAATAATAAATAAATAAATTGAGATAATTATATATATATATAAAATAAAAAAATAAAAAAATTGTTTTCTCACCCTCCATGGGTGGTGTATGTATGTATGTTATCCTCAATCTGGGGTCCTCTACCAGAGGCCTGGGAGTTTGAGGGTTCTGCACAGTATCTTAGCTGTTCCCAGCAATGCGCTTTTCTGGATCGAGTGTTCTGCTGTCCCTCCTGGAATCTGTTGGAGCCCTTCTTCCAGCTTGGGTGTCACAGCCCCTAGTGCTCCAACCACTGTTGGGATCACATTCACCTTCACTTGCCACAGTCTTTCTAATTCCTCCTCCAAACCCTGATACTTTTCCACCTTTTCATGCTCTTTTTTCCTGATGTTGCTGTCGTTTGGTATCGCTACGTCTATCACCAGGGCTGTCTTCTGGGCCTGATCTACCACCACAATGTCTGGCTGGTTAGCCAGTACCTTCTTGTCTGTCTGGATATGGAAGTCCCACAGGAGCTTAGCCCTGTCATTCTCCACAACCTTCTGAGGGGTCTCCCATCTGGTCTTGGGAGGGGTTAGTCTGTAGGCTGAGCAGATGTTCCAATACACGATGCCGGCTACTTGGTTGTGCCGTTCAACGTATGCTGTTCCTGCCTGCATCTTACGATGTGTTGGATCTGCATCTGCCACGATGTGTTGGATTGTTTCTGACGTTTCTCTGCACAGCCTGCACTTTGGGTCTTCTCTTGTATGGTAAATCCCCGCTTCTATGGATCTGGTCCTTAGTGCCTGTTCTTGTGCTGCCATGACGAGGGCTTCAGTGCTATCTTTGAAGCCGGCTCTTTCCAGCCACTGATAGGATTTCCCAATATCAGCGACTTTGGTTATCTGGCGGTGGTACATCCCATGCAGGGTCTTCTCTTGCCAGGACACTTCCTCAGTTTGATCTTCCTTCGGTATTTGCTGTTGCTGTTGTTTCTGGAGACATTCTCTCATCAGCTCATCTTTGGGTGCATCTCAGTGATGTATTCCTGGATATTCTGGGTTTCATCCCAGAATATATATATACATACATACATATATATATATATATATATATATATATATATATATATATATATATATATATATATATATATATATATATATATATATATATATATATATATATATATATATATATATATATATAACTAGAGAAAATAATTCGGCCTCTGCTTACAGACATTAATGATGAAGAGTCCACCACATTCCAAGGCAAAAATTCCACCACTGAACAGTTCCTACCATCGGGAACATATGAACAATTATCAAGGACATAACAAAAATGGTTTACTGCACAATTCTAACCATGTCTACTCAAAAGTAAGCCCCATTGAACACAATGGGTTCAATGGTTCTTACCCTCAGGAAAATGTCTTTAGGATTGCAATCCTGAAGACACTTTCCTGAGAGTAAGACCCATTGAACACAGTGGGGCTTACTTTTGAGTAGACATGGTTAGGATTGTGCTTCTGGTGCAACAGTAATAGTGTAATAGTAATAGCATCTGCATGCTAATATTTAATACACATATTAAATACAGTTGTTATTTAAGAGGTGGCTTTGACCCGTACCACTGTACAGACCTCACCAGCTGAAACCTATAAGAAACTCATACTTCAAATTATGCCTGACTTGAAGGGCAGGCAGAAAGTAGATCAGTGCACAACTAATGGAGTGCAATGGGTCACTAGCCTGACCCACTGACTTCCATGCTGTAGTCCTTGGGATTCTAATTAAAGCTCCAAATTGATCCCACACGCCTGGAGTCTTCCCAGTGCTACTTGAATGATTATGTTCAGGCTCATCCCTTGTAGCTCTTGGAGAATCTTAGCCCCACAGCTTCCCATTAGCCTCAGTGATTTTTTAATTATTTTGGAGGGGGGAAGTGAGGCAGGTTTGGTGGTTTTCATTAGGGACACTTCCTTTGATTATCTCTCTGCCTTGATGATGATGTTGCTATGAATTATCGGGCAAAGGATTGCATGAAATCCTAATGCAGAGACAAGTCCATTATGCTGCGTCCTTTTCTTCTCCACCCCACACTTCCAAGACTGTGGACCCAGGCCCTTTTCCGAGGGTTGGGAGAAGGAGAATCTGCTCTTTTCTCCAAATCCTGTTTCTTCCATTCTTATTAATATTGCAGGGTGGGTATACTCTATAGGTCTCTCCTATGTATACATGTGTGTACCCTGTGTATCCCCTCCCAATATATTGATAAATCTGTCCTATATCTGTATCTGAAATTGATAAGAACCTTATAAGAATTTTAAAAAAATATTGCAGGGTGGGGAAATAATGAACCCTTTAAAGACCCTGGAAAGGATGTTGTAAGAGGGTGGGTGTGATGCACAGGGAAGCTGGGAATCCCTGGAGATCCTTAAGAGCTACCTAAATAAATATGGCTGGCACTTGGAGTTCCTTCATACAAACCAGGCAGCTGTTTACACTCAGACCAGCTGCATTTTCCTCTTGCCTCCTGTGCCAGTTCTACTGGGCACCTCATCTTGGGGTGCATCATAAGATCCTCTTCCTTTGTAGCCAGCTGGTGAGCCTGATGCCCCTTCCTCCACTCCTCAAAGCACAATAATTGCATTTTGGTCTCAGACCACCAGAGATCCCTCTTCTATCCCAGCATTCTGTGATCAGCAGCAGCCACCAAGATGCCTCTGACGTTGATGAGCCAAGATGGAGATACAGCTCCTTGTTGTTTGTTCCCAGAATGTACTCCTTTATTACGTACAACAATGCCTCTATCTATGGCAGTTATTTCTATTTATTTTATTTTATCTATTATCTATCTATTTATTTTATTATTTATCAGATCTAACCCCGATCCTTCTTTGAATCCTTTTTAAACCAACGTTCATCACAGCATCCCGGTGCATCAAATTCTGTAATTATACATTTTGCATTTTGTTTGTCCTGAATCTGTTGCCATTCGATTCATTGGGTGAACCCATTAAGAGGGAGACAAAATTCCTTTCTGTCCATATGGTGTATGCAAATCTTTACCAGGGTAGCACGTCAGGCCAGGCGCTGGTCAGGGGCTCCTGTCAAATCCAAGGTCCCAACGGCTGGACTTGGCTGCAGAGATATAATGGGCTCCTCTATCCAGGGCAGTGATCTCATGATGCTGCATGACATTGTGATATTAGTTCCAGATCAGGGTGCACAAACTTCAAACGGAGGACAAGGTCCTGGATTCCTCTCAGCCTGGCCTTTCTGACAAACAATGGAATGTTTGCCTACTCATAGTAAAGCCATGATAGGGGGCACTTTCACTTTCCCATAGAGTTCAATGCATATTTTTTTAGTTTTAGTTTTTTTGACCATAACATTTGATAAGAAGGAGATATTTCAAAACTGATTTTTGCATTGGATTCTGCTCTTCAAATACAAATCCAAGGCCATATGACATGATGGGGTAGTGCACACCATTGCAAAGTTCAAAAATGAAGCCAAAGTGGAGGACAATAAAGCCCTCTTGGAGGACCCCGACAGGAGGCTAAAAAAGAGAACAAATCCAGAAATTTCCAATCATATGATCACCCTGTTCCAGGTTCCCATTGCGACCTCTTTGCATGCTCCATTTCTTCTCTGTAGAAGCTGAAATACATACATACATACATACATACATACATACATACATACATACATACATACATACATACATACATACCAGTGATGGGCCCACCAAGCCCAAAGATCCGGTTCGCCGGAAGTTGGGGGGTGGGCCCGGGATCAGGGGGCAGGGCTGGGGTCAGGGGGCGGGGCGAAGGGTGGGCCCTCACTGCGCATGCACCACGCTTGGCGCATGCGCAGAGCGTCTCTCGGAGGGAGACTCAATGCGCCTGCGTCCAGCTGGACGCAGGCGCACTGAGCTGCCCCAAGGAGAGGCTCAGTGCACCTGCGTCCAGCTCAACGCAGGTGTGTCTCTTGAAGCCCTGCTTCAGGAGACCTGGCGGCCGCTGGCGAACCGGTCCCCGCTGCTCTTGCCAGCCGCGGCTCTGGCCGGTTTGCCAGCGGTCGCCACGTGGGAAGATCCGGTTTGGGTGAGTAGGCCCAAACCGGCATCTGCCCACCACTGAACATGCATACATCTTTATTTATGAAGTGGATCTTTACCCTGCTGTGAGCTCCTTGGAACGGGGTGGTTAGAATTTGTAGCTTCTTTTCTTCCAAAGTGCTCAGAATGACTTTCTAGTCGCTGCCAGGCTGCCCGTCATCTACAGCTGCTTAACTTAATACCATCATGGGCTTTGACATTATTTTTCTGGGCCAGCTCATCTGTTGCTTATTTATTTTAAGAATTCTTTTCCATGTACTCATGCTCATAAAAGCAGCACAAAAAAATATATGATTCAGTCTCATACAGACCCTCATATGACTCATTTGCATGTGTCATACAGGCACACCGTAGAAAATGTCACCGGTAGCAATACAATAAAATTTCCCACTTCGCCAAGCAGCCCACCTAATCAGGGGGTCTGAAGAAAAGCACATGCGAGGCTTGAAGTGGATGCCTGCACTGCCACGCTTTGATGTGGGCTTGAGGAACACTCCCCACCTTCAGATCTGCCTGTATTATTCTGATTATTATTATTATTATTATCAAGGTCCGGTTCTATGAGTAGGAAAAGTATTCCATATTCAGGGTATCCGCATTTCTTTCAGCAATGATCATGAAGGGGTGCATGAATTGAGCAACACTTGGGGTGTTCAAAATACAGCAGAGGTCTTTTGGGAAGGGTGAGGCGCTCCACTCCCCCAAGGGTACTCTCAGAATTTCATGGTTGCAAAAAAGCAGCCCATAATGCTGAGAAACATTGGAGCCAGAAGCATAGCAAGAGGGGGGTCAAAGCACTATGTTATACATGTACCTGAATGCACTGTGCAAGGAGCCATTCCTGGTGGTGAGAGGAAAACAGAGGGTATTTGCAGGCGTTCAGACCCCTGCAAAACTTAGTGCTTTGCACCCCCTCCAGCTATGCCACAGAATAGAGTGCATGCTAAGCATTTGCACCAGTGATGGGATTCAAAGAAATTAACAACCGGTCCTATACCCACCTGGCAGCCACTTTTAAATGGCTATTTTTAACCTAGAGTAGGTGTAAATCAGTGGAGCCCACCACTGATTTGCACACAGAAGGACTTCCAGGTCTGTCTGGCATAGAATGCTGAAGAATCCTGAAGAAATACATGATTGGAGAGGGTCCCCACCTTGGAGAGCAGAATCCAAAACTAGATGGCCCAACTTCCTTATTGGCACCTTTCTATCCTCGTGGCACCTGGCCTGGTCCTTGCATCTGGATCAGTGGTGGGCACTTACCGGTACGGGCCTACTCGCCCGTACCGGATCTTCCAGTTTCCCTGCCGCTAGCGAACCGCCAGCAACAGGGAAATGCAAAAACATGGTGGACCGGTACGGTCCTCCATGTTTTTGCACCCACCGCCCGCTCCAGGGCAGGCACAGCGCAAGCGCCGATGTCAGCGCTCGCGCAGGCTCGCCCACTCCTGGGCAGGCACTATGCAAGCGTCGATGTCAGCGCTTGCGCAGTGCCTGCCTTGAAGCTGGCTCGCCCATTCCAGGGCAGGCACTGCGCATGCGCAGACGTCGCCTGCCCCTCGCCCCACCCACACCCCGCCCACGCCCCCTGACCCCGGCTGGCCCCTCCCACTTCTGGCGAACCAGATCTTGGGATGGGGCCAGCCCATCTCTGATCTGGATAGCCTGGTGGGATCCTGGTGGGATCTGGCCTGGGCTATAAATGTGTGCAGATCCAGAAGAAGGTCTAAACATTTTGTTAGGAAAGATCAATCTTCCTTGCCACTGAAATGCCTCTCTGGCTACACTGATGCATCATAGGAATTGGATATGCAGTGAATCATCCTCTGACTGCCCAGTTTACATAATATGCAGATAATTGATGGCAAGGGGCAGTTGCAGGAATTCAGCTCCATTTTCCTCTCTCTCGCTCTCTGTCTCTCTCTCTCTCCCCAGTGATAAAAATGCTCCCCCACTTCCGCGGATGAAGCTTTTCTGCTAGCAGGTCAACCAGAAATTTCAATTCCCAGATCATTTTCCCAGTTCGCAGGACTGTCAGCTGACCATAGGAGTGGCTATCCATACATTGAACCCTTATGGAATGCTATGTTCCGGCTATGGGGCGTCTGGGAGAGGATTCCATTTTACTACTACTTGGAACCTAAGAGTAATCAAAAGTCCCAGCTTTCCAGTTTCCTTTCCCAATTGCCTTTTGCAGTGTTGAAGCATTTCCTTCTCTGTTGAGAAGGACCCTCAACCAGTGGTGGGACTCAAATAAATGAACAACAGGTTCTATGTCCCATTCTCAGACCAGGCGCTCATTAGCAAAGGGTTCTATAGAACCTGTGAGAAACTCCTGAAGCCCACCACTGCCTCAACCCATATCTCTGACATGGGGGTTCATCTAATGTGCACTCCTTTTTGCCCACAGACCCAGCTATCTCAGGCGCTGAACGGACTGTCGGAAAGGGCCAAGGAAGCCAAAGAGTTCCTGGTGCAGCTTCGAAACATGGTGCAACAGATACAGGTACTGCCTTGATTCAGAATAGTCGGGTGCCCAGACCTCTGGGTTTCCCTGGATGCCCCTGGACTGGGGCCATGGAAGGGGGCCCCACTCGTCTGGAAAATGGAGGGGTCCCTGGTGTCTTTGGGGCTTCCTAGCAGCTGCCCTGGTGGTGCCAAGGCTTGGAGCCGGTCGCTGCTCTGTCGGGGGAGCAGCCACATGTCCAGAGAGCCGCCGGCCAGTTGATGTGGCTTCCTCCCAAGGGGAGAAGCCAAGTGTGGCAGAACATCCACTCTGAACTGGCCAGGGCTCCTCAGACTGCATGCAGAAAGGATGAGGAGGCACCCAAGGGAAACTGCTAACCCCTCCCTGCCCTACCTGGGTACCCCCCTCTTTTCCCCCACCCCTAACCCCCTCCCTGGCCTGCCTCTTTCCTCCCACCCAAGGGAAAACCCCTAAGTCCCCTCTTGTGTGCACGCACACGCGCACACACACACAGTAAATTAATGGGCCACTCTTTTGGCTGGAAGCCATTGGTAGACATCTCTTCTCTGTGACTTTTGTCTGATCCCCTTTTAAGCCAGCGCCTATCACCAGATGGCAGTGAACTCCACAGTTTAGGAAGAAGTCCTTTTATGGTTCATGAAATTCAGTGGATGATATGCCGCCCACCCAGTTTGAATGAGATGAAGCAGGGGTCAGCAACCCTTAGCATGGGTGCCAAGCTTGGCACATAGGCTAATCTTCCCTGGCACATGGGGCTGTGCCTCTCTGCAAGCCGGGGCAGAGGCAGCTCTCAGTGGAAGGAGAGCAGGTAAGGAGCAGGTAGCCTCAGAGACCAAACCTATGCAGGACTACAATGAAGGAAGCCCTATTATATTCAATGGAGCTCAAAGGAAGCAGATGAGGTTTGGTCTCTTTTGGCATGCGTGTACGGCACGGCATATAGGTTTGGCATGACAGCTGAAAGACTGCCTACTCTTGAGACAGAAAAAAAATTATTCCATATCTCCGTGCATCGTGCCCAATGATTGTAAGAACCTTTCTGATGTCCTCCTGCTTGGCCATCTTCTTTCCACCCTCACAATCCCCCCCAAACAAAAAGGGCCCCCCCAAAATCCTCAAAAGCCCCAGGCACAGAATTTAATAATTGCAGAATGCCATTTAATATTATTCCTATTTAACACACTGGAATAACTTGAAACAGATTGGACTGCCTATACTTAGCTTCATATTGGCCAGGTGCACGCACTGAGGCCCCCTCCCCTAGAATAACATTTCCATCTGCATACCTAGATCTGAGGCTGCTGCTTGTGTTGGGAGGGAGTGGACAGGGTTGCTCTGCCTCCCCTGATGCCCTCCCCCCTTCTCCCCACAACACCTCTGTAAATCTGCTGGCTGGGTTAATGCCTTGCAGCCCCTCCGGGTGAATGCGCTTTCAGCTGGGAGAGTGCTTCACTGTGGGATGCTTTGCTCTTCAGTGATGCTGGGGGGGGGGTGCCCCCCATCCATTACTTCCCAACTGAGCCAGGCAGAGTGCAATCCATCAAGGGGGAGTGTAAATCCCTGGCTGCTTGCCCCTTGCCCTCACCTTTAATTTGCTCAAGTGGTTGCTTTCTTCCCCTGTTCAGCCTTCTGGAAACACATTTCTCCGCTGGATCCCACCCCCCACTCAATTTGTATGCTCTGGATGTAAGCCATCTCTCCAGAGACCCCTTCCCACCCCCCTCAACAGAGTAGCCTCTGCTGAGTGGATGGATAGGGGTGAGCAAAACTATTCCACTTATTTTCAAGGCAGGCAACGATTTGCCTTGGGTTGGATAGCCCAGACTCCAACATCTCTTGGCAATATGCATGGAGCAGGTCATCTTGGGCCAGCGTGACCATATAGTCTTCACCGGATCTAGTCCAGTTTCCTATATCACACAGTGGCCCACACTTGGGGAGCACATATGACACCTGCACCCAGGTGCCCTCCCCTGCATCTGGCATTTTGAGGTTGTCCACGTCTACACACACCCCTCATTATAGCCTGTGATGACCCTTTCCCCAAGGAATGTATCCAAGGCCTTCTTAAAGGCATGCAGGCTCGATGCCATCACATCCTGTGGTAGAGAGTTCCACAGATCACTAAAAGGGTGGGTAAAGAATGGAGGACAGAGTGCCTCTACCTTTAAGCATTGCATAGAAGAGGGAATTGTGGCATGGAAATTGTGGTATGTGGAACTAAACCTGCCTAAATCCCCTTTTCTATACAGTGCTGAAAGGCGTAGAGGCACTATGTCCTCCGTTCTGTATGGTCACCTTGTCTTAGGCCAAAGTGTGCTGTTGTGATTGGAAGATTGGCTTACACATCCGAGCACATTTTGCTGGAACCTACAGTACATCAGGGATGGATCCAGTATGGGGGGGGATGAACACCACCTTAACTGCAGACCCCACATCAACTTGTGGCCTGGTTGGACTTGTGCCCTCCATGGCCAAGGTTTGCTATGGTGAGAAGACCTGCGCTCCTGCCCAAATTTGGAGCCCTGATCTACCTGTTTGGCAGACCTGGGTCATGGAGCAACTTTAGGGACAAGAATCCTAGCTAGGAACAGGGTCTTTTTGGTGGCTGCACCCTGGCTGTGGAATTCCCTTCCCTGGATCTGAAACCTGTTCCCTCCTTGGAAAGCTTTCAGTAGGGCCTTAGTATTGTTCTGTTTTTAAGGGCACCTGACTATTGTTGGGCTAGTAAATAATTTTAGTTTATTACAAATTGGGGTAGTTAATGTTTTTAAATGGTTTTAGATGTTGTTAATGTTTTTGCATCTTTTATTGTTTTGTATGTATTTAATTGCTGTTAGACTCCTTGCGTCCCTAAGGATCAAAAGAATATAAATTCAATGAATGAATGAATGAATGAATGAATGAATGAATGAATGAATAAATAAATAAATAAATAAATAAATAAATAAATAAATAAATAAATAAATAAATAAAACTTTTCTCTGTTAGATTCCACAAGGGAGATCAGAAAGTTGACCAAACACTTTTTTTTGGATCCTGGATTTTTTTTTAAATGACCCAAACTTCTCTTAATATTTGGGGGAAGATTTTCCTGAATTAATCTGAAGCTGTTTGGTAGAGTAACAGTAACTAACCCAAGTAACAGTAGCAGCTTCAGTCCTTCTTCATCTGTGACTGTCTGTCTGTCTAATTTATATACTGCTTTTCATCTAAAAAGTTCCCAAAGCGGTTTACAAAGAAAATGAAAAAAATTAATAGCTAATTAATAGGACTTTTGCCTCTCAGGAGAACAGTGTGGAGTTTGAAGCCTGCCTGGTTGCACAGTGCGATGCGCTCATCGATGCTCTCAACAGGAGAAAGGCCCTGCTGTTGACGCGCGTCAACAAGGAGCATGAACATAAACTGAAGGTGAGTCTGAATTTTTGTCCTCTACACAATTGTTAAAGGTCCGGGATCCCTGATGAGGAACGTTTGGAGAACCCTGGTCTACTCTACTGCAATATAGTTCTGTTTCTGTGCTGCACCTTTAACCAACAGAACAAGCCCCCTTTGGCATTTTAAACATAACAGATCAATCTCAGGCTGTCTATGACTCTGGCCATGATCCATAGGGTAGGATTGTTCCAAGTAGATGAGATCCAGAAAAGAAGCTGCTGTGCTCGTCTGTTGCGAGGAACACGAAACAAACAAGAAAGGCTCTGTTGCTATTTGTGAAAGACGCCCTTTTGGGCATCGATTTGTGTTCGCTCCGACACACATTGATTTTTGTCTTCCATTTGGATCCAGTGCTTTTGATGGATGGTGGTGCTGGAAGATCCATGCTCAGCATCTTTCTCCCTGGAGAGCCCCCTCCATGTCTGGGGGAAGAAGGGTGTGCATGGCTGGGTGCCCACTCCTGAGCATCATCCGAGGACTGGGGGTGCAACAGGCCATGCGGGGGGGGGGGGCTGCAGACTGCTATGGCAACAGTTGCCATAGAAACACCCACTGATGGATGGCAGTGTGATGTGCTGTGGACCAGCAGCAGATCAGCCCAGGGGGGTCACCTTGAAGGGGGAGGGGGCTGGCTGAGCACATCATCCAGTCCTCTAACAAAAGGTGATGGGGGGTTGGGGTTGGGAAGGAGTCTTTTGGAAGCAGCACTGGGCAAGGAGATGGTCACCCCCAGGAGAACAAGCCAGAGGATGGAGAACAAGCCAGGCAACTGGAGGAGGCCAATGGGCAGCATGGCCAACCAGTCACCAGTTCAGATCTTATCTTAACCTGTCCGTCAAAGCAGCCGTTTCACCCTTCTTTTAATTTTTTAAAAATTAAAATTCATTTTTTGTAGGAGGAAAAAATACATTTTTAAAATTAAAATTCATTTTTTGTGGGAGGAAAAAATACATTTTTAAAATTAAAATTCATTTTTTGTGGGAGGAAAAAATACATTTTTAAAATTAAAATTCCATTTTTGGGGAAGAAAAAAAATACACATAAGGGCACAGTGCAGGCTCAGTACAAATAACTGCAGTGAGAAATTAAATTATATCTGTTTCCAAGACCTTTATAAAAAACTTTATCTAGGGAAATTTACATAGGGAAATAAATACAGAGCTTAACAGTGCAATCCTAAGCAGGTCTACTCAGAAGTAAGTCCCATTGTGTTCATTAGTACTTATGCCTGGGAAAGCGTGGTTAGGATTGTAGCATATCTTTTAAACTGGGGCTGCAATCCTAAACACACTTTCCTGGGAGTAAGACCCATTGACTATATGGGACTTACTTCTGAGTAGACAGGGTTAGGATTGCACCCTTAGGCTACTTTTCTGGGAGTAAGACCCACTGAACACAATGGGGCTTACTTTTGTGTAGACGTGGTTAGGGTTGTGCTCTTAGTTTTTAAAAAAACCTTAAAATCTGTTAATTATTATTTTTATTTATTTATTTATTTAATTATTATTATTATTATTATTATTTATTTATGTATGTATGTATGTATGTATGTATGTATTTATTTATTTATTTATTTATTTATTTATTTATTTGTATCCCGCCTTTCCTCACCTGCAAGAGGGAGTTCAAGGCGGCTAACATATCCAGAATAAAACACCATTAAAATGATCATAAATCGAGATTAAAACTTAATTTTAAACTTAAGGTGAAATCCTATGCCTGTCTACTCAGAAGTCCCATTATGTTCAATGAGGCTTACTTCCAGGAAAGTGTATTTAGGATTACAGCCTTTATTTATTTGTCAGATTTATATCTCACCTTTCTCCCCGCAAAGCTGGACTCATGGTGGCTAACAATAATACTACAATAAAAATTAAAAACAAATTGCAATTAATATAACCGTCTATGGCTGCAGTCCTATACACACCTTCCTGGGAGTAAGTTTCATTGTACTACAAATTCTCATTACAAGTCTCAAATTCAGTGCCTTCAGTGGGCCTGGTGGGGCTTCACAGAGTAACTAATGCCAAATTCTGCTCCGAGGATGAGACCATTGAAGATCTTGCTCAAGGGAGAGAAGGGAGGGGAAGGCAATACAAGGGAGCAGCGTCAGACCCTGGTACAGGCTCTCAGCAAAGAATGGGCATTAAGGCTGCCATCCGAAAGACACTTTCCTTGGAGTAAGACCCACTGAACACAATGACTTGCTTTTGAGTAGACATAGTTAGCACTGTGCTCTAAGTTGGCTTTTAGGAAGGCCCACCTGGGTTGGGTGCCTTCCTTCAATCCCAAAGGTTGGGATTGCACCGTGAGGGAGAGTGCTCAATACTAGGCATGTCTACTCAGAAGTAAGCTCCATTATAGTCAATAGGGCTTACTCACAGGTAAGTGTGATCAGGATTGCAGAGTGAGTGAGTGACAGCCCAATCCTAACCCCTGGAGAGGTTGGCACAAATCTTGAGGTGCTTGCAAAAGTGTCATTACACATTTATGAACCACTCCTGGGGATTAGGCCAGTGCATAGGTAAGTGCTGCCTCCCCACACCACCACAGGAACGGGAAGATGGGTGAGTCGTGCTGGCCAGGATTGGTTCGGATTGTGCCACGAGTGGGTGCATGCGTGAGTGCAGTGTTGATTTGGGACACCATCTTTTGGAAAGGCCTTACTTTCCAACAATTATGTAACTTCTCTACTCCATGTTTGTTCCTGTCTTTGTGACTTGTGCAGCTCCACGGTGCTGGTGGTGCAAATTGGATCAGGATTGCAGCATGACTGGATATTGGGGAGTGCAACTTCTCCCCTTTGCGTACCACTGTGACCCCAGTTTTCCAATGGTAGGGGCCTGCCTATGACAGGCTTTGGGCAATCGGAGAGAGAGCCTGGATCCCCAAGCAGCAGGAGGTACATTCAGTCTGATCTAGAGAGTGGGAGAACTGGAGGAGCTCTGATCAAGCCCTGCACTTGCTGCTTGCACCCCAAATACCTTTAAAGGAGACCTGGATCTGGACTGGCCTGGGTTTGCCCCCAGTGGTTGGGCCACAATGATGAGGCTGTGCTGCTGACTTTTCTATGTCCTTGAAGCGATTTCCTTTGCGTACGTGTGATCAAGCAGCCCCCTCCGATGATTCCTACATGTGGGGCTGGGCAGGGCAGATGGCGGCTGCTTCCATCATGTTCTGAAAGTGTTGCCTGGAGTGGAGGAAAGGCCAGCGATTTCATTATCTGGGGAGAGCAGGAACCTCAGCTTAAGCCCTAAAGCAGATCAGAAGATAAAGATTGTTTCCTCCAATCCCATCTTTGCGAGCTGAGCTCTCCCTTCAGTGCTCTGTTCATCCCCTCCACTGCCATTCCCAGGGAGTGTTGCATTGGAAGGGAAGGGTCACATATGCCACATACAGCATGTGGATTTGATAGCAAATTGTCGATGGCCCAACATTCTGGAAGGGGTTGCACTCCCTCTGAAGGAGCAGGTTCGCAGCTTGGGGGTTTTCCTGGATTCGCAGCTGCTCCTGGAGTCCCAGGTGGCAGCTGGGGCCAGGGGAGCCTTTGCTCAGCTTCGGCTGATCTGCCAGCTGCAACCATACCTGAGTCGCTCGGATCTGGCCACAGTGACCCATGCCCTAGTGACATCCAGACTAGATTATTGCAACACACTCTACGTGGGGCTGCCTCTGAAGAAGGTTCGGAAACTTCAACTAGTCCAGAATGCGGCGGCCCGTGTGGTTGCTGGGGCTCATCGGTTCGACTCTGTCGGGCCACTGCTTCAGCGACTACACTGGCTGCCCATTCGTTTCCGGGCTGAATTCAAAGTGCTGGTCCTGACCTTTAAAGCCCTAAACGGTTTGGGTCCAGGATATCTGAGGGACCGCCTTCTTCCGTACAATCCGACCTGTCACCTAAGGTCATCTGAGGAGGCCCTTCTGACTGTGCCGCCACTAAGAGACGTGAGAGGTGTGGCGGCCAGAGATAGGGCCTTCTCGGTGGTGGCACCCCGGCTTTGGAACTCCCTCCCCTTAGAACTGAGAAAAGCTCCCTCAATGCAGAGCTTCAGGCGGAGCCTTAAAACCTTTTATTTTAAAAAAGCTTTTTAAATGGGGGCAGAGGTTGGGGGGCTTTTATCTTTTTTATCTTTTCTGTTTTATCGTTTTTAGTCTACATTTTTAGCTTAAATCTAATTGTATTTTAATTACATTTTAATGTGTTTTTATCTCTATTTATTACCATATGTAATTTTAGTGGTGTTTTATTGTTTTTCAATTGTTTGGCTGCCTTGAGTTCCCCCCTGTGGGGGAAGAAAGGCGGGATAAAAATGACTTAAATAAATAAATAAATAAATAAATAAATAAATAAATAAATAAATAAATTTGCATCACTATTTCAAGTAACCCCATTGGGATTGCAGTGGCACTTCCCAACGTAAAGGGAAAGGTTTCCCCTTGCCTTGGGCTGACACATGGTGGTGAGGCTCACTGCAAAATGTAGTGCCTTACATCTTCTCTGTGGTTTACACAGCATGTTGTAGCACTTGCTGTAATTACGCTGCAGGTAGCAGCATGCTATGCCCAAATATTGCATACTCTGGATACAGTGCAAAAATAATAGACTGCCTGTTCCAATGCAAAACTTAGTGCTTTGCATCCCCTCCAGCCACCCCCTCTAGCATCACGCTGAGGCTTACATGGCATGTTGTGGCACCTGCTATGCACATGCCACAGGTAGCAGCTTGTGATCCACAAATGAAAGCTGCAAGAGTGGCCCACATGCATGGAGCTGATGTTGCAAAAGGTGTCTGGCCACCGTTGCCTGCAAAGCCCAGCCAGGAACTTGCCTGCAATGACTGCAGCATGGGGAGGTTTGCAGTATATGATCCCCTCCTGCCGACTGCATGCAGTACTGCAACCAGACTGGTTTTTCGTCCCACTTCTTCAGCTCTTAATTTGTTTTCCATCTTAACTGAAACCAGAGCATAAAAGCTGGTTGTGGCTGGGTGTCCAGCTCTGCCTTCTTCACGCATGTGGGATTTTTGTCACAAACACCCCATTTCCAGGCTGGAAAACAAAATAGGAATGGGTCACCTGCAGCATCTCCTAAGTTTGGTGTCTCCTGAAATTTGCTGGCTTTGTATTTATTTGACGTATGGCAAATACATAGACTTGGGAAAAGTCAAATATTAATGTCCAGTCTACCCAGCCATTCAAGGACAGACTGGTCTATATTGGGGGGGGGATCAGAAATTGGGCCGGTGTAAGCTCTCAATGGACACTTGGATTTAGAGAGCCAGGAGTTCTACAATAACGTCTGGCTGCCAAATGTTGCCGACTGTCAATTTTTCAATGTTGTTCGGCTGCCAATTGTTGCTAGTCGTTTGGTTCACACTTTTGTGCTATCCGGGGTGCACCACAAGGAGGCAAACTGGCTTTGATTAAGAGGGACCATTACATGTGCGCATTGTGGTGCCTGCAGTACTTACATGCAAAGGGCCCCTCACCTTCAGAGCAATGCCAGGCAAGGGGAGCAAAACGGAGCCGTCCAGCTAAGCAGGGGGGCCCTTGCATACCTCCCTCCATGCTCTGCCCCATCTAGCTATGCCCTTGTATTGCACATGCCCCTGGCTGCACTACTGGAGATAGTTCACAATCTAGAACAGGATTTCGAGGAGATATTGTGGAGACTGCTTCAGGTTTGGTTCTGAGACTTCGGTCAACCATATGTGATGGTTTCAATGGGAAACTGTTCATTTTTGGCCCAAATCCTAACCATCTTTCCAGCACTTTCCATCTTTGGCAGTGGGGCAGGTGCTGCCCCCTACAGTTGGGTGGCAGACATGGAGGCATCCTCAAGATAAAGGGGCATTTTAATTGTTTTTAGTTTCTATGTTTTTAATTGAATGTCCTATTTAATGTTTTTAATTATGTTTTACCGTGAGCCGCCTTGAGTCGGTCTACAGTACGAGAAAGTCGGGATATAATTTTTTTAAATAAATAAATTTGTTCCTTTGCCTCGGAGATGCATTGGTCTTATCTCTGTGCTGGGAAGTTGGTTAGGATTGTGTCCCTTATGGCATAAGTCTGACAACTCCTATGAGCCTTCATGCTTGACTGGATTCTCAGTAGGACTCTTCAAAATTGTCTAGATCCTACAGATCTCTGATGAGTAGTAACCTACTCTGATGAGTAGGTTGTAAGCCACGAGGGGTGTGTGTATGTGTGTGTCTATGTATGTGGGCATGGATAGAGTAGATCAGTGGTCTTTAAAGTGGGGGTTGGGTCAGGGGGTCACAAGAGGATGGGATCCACTATCTTGGAATCTGGCATTGGGCTTTCCTGGGAATAAGTCTCACTCAACACAATGGGACTTACTTCCAAGTAGATATGGAGGAGCATCCCAGTTCAACAGGGGGTTGACTGATTTTTAAGTTTGAAAGGGGGTCCCAGGTAGAAAGCCTGAATACCACTGGAGTAGATGAAGACAACAGTAGCTATTTGCAGACCAGTAACAACATTCAAAGGTCATCCGCAAGGCATTTGGGGAGCAGGATTCTGTCTCATTGGGACTGAGGTTTGATGTGTTTGCCCTCACCTTGTCTGCGCCGATCCTGCCCATGATTTCCGACCATCCTTGGAAACATTGTCTCTGTATCTCACTGCAGGTGGTACGCGACCAGATCTCTCATTGCACGGTGAAGCTACGCCAGACAACTGGGCTCATGGAATACTGCTTGGAGGTCATCAAAGAGAATGATCCTAGTGGATTCCTGCAGGTGGGTGATGCCACATTTTTCTGATGTCGTAGTGATGATCTGAAATTTCATCGTGATGAATGGGCCTCCGTTCACTTGCTAGAGCAGTGAATTTTAACCATTGTGTTGTTTCACGTTGGTGTGCCATGAATGGTCTGCAGATGTGCCATTGGAGTTGAGAAAAGGGTCAGTAAGGCCATTAGGGGATATGAATCCAGGCAGGAACACACCGGGCATGCACATCCCAGCAACTAAGGTATGCATGCCCAATTTGCTCTGGGCCAGGAACAAACAGGGCATGTGCATCCCAGTGACTAGGGTGGGCAGATGGCCCAGTTTGCTCTGGGCCAGGAAGAAACTGGGCATGCACACCCCAGCAACTAGGGTTTGCATGCCCAGTTTGCTCTGGGCCAACAGGACTCACCTGGCTGTAGGCAGAAGGGCTCTGGCCACTGGTCCCAGAGCAGCCCAGATACTAAAACCCTGTGGACCAGCACAGGGCCGTGGACCATGGGTTGAGGACTCCTGCTTTATGGCACTTTTGCAACACTCCTAGGCCAGCACATGACTTATGCTGGGATCAGAGGTAAGGATTGCACTGTTTTTGCCAATGACACAAAAAGTCCAATAACTGGTTTTTGTCAATGGGGGTGAACTGGGAATGGCATCGTGGGAAGTGGAACCAGGGCGAGCTGGTTGTGTGCTGGCATGGCAGTTTAGAAACATCAGATAAAACCCTGAGGTTGCATCCTGCCATCTTGATCTGTACCCTGTGATGGACCTCCGCAGGCAGTCTCTTTGTGACTGCTGTAAGGCAGTTAATGCTGGGCTGTAAAGCACTGAAACATTGTAAAGTTCTGAAACAGGAACATCAGCAGTATATCTAAGACAGTAAATTCTTTGCATTTCATTACACTTTATCATCCCCTTCTTCTCCTGCCCCCTAAGGGCATCACCGTAATTTCTGCCCATGGTTGCATGTATGTAACGGGGGTCAAATGTGTACACCTGTGGGCCAGACAGGAACAGGTTAAATGTTTGGCTCTCTGAACGTTGTAAGTAATAATTAAATTAGCAACACCTGCGGATATATCCTTTGCCGCCAGATCTCGGATGCGCTGATACGAAGAGTTCACATGACGGAGGATCAGTGGGGGAAGGGAACACTGTCTCCAAGGATGACCACAGACTTTGACCTCAACCTGGACAACGCCCCTTTGCTGCAGTCCATCCATCAGCTCGACTTTGTGCAGATGAAAAGTAAATGTCTTTCTTTGTGCTCTGCTTTTTCCAAATCTGGACAAGGGGATCTCAAAGGTTCCAACCAGAAAAGTGCCATCAAAACACACTGCCGATTTAAAGCTCCCTGCCGGATCGTGGCACGGCCCTCTTGGAGCAAAAACAGTCCTGTGACACTAACAGATTTACTGTGGCAGAAGTTTTAAATTAAGCAGATTTGAAATGGCAGCAGAAGCCGCCTCTGGGATATTGTTACTCGCTCTCTCTCCACCACGGAGGATTTAATAGGACGCACAGCTTGTATTCTGGTACTTTAAAAATGTGCAAACTGTGCAGATGGGCAGACTTTTCCTTGTGTAACCTCCTAAAGAAATAATATTGCTTAGCATAGCCTGGCTTCAAATCCATTTTCTATCTGGGCAAATTGCTTTTAAATCTTCTGCGTGTGTCTGTGTGTCCTGTGTGTGTGTGTGTCCGACTGTGTTCACTCATCCCTGTTTTCACATGAAGCCATGAGAAATAATAATAAGGTGCTCGACGAGCACCTGTCGGGGTTGCTCTAGGGGGATTTCCTGCTGCAGGCAGGGGGTTGGACTAGATGACCTACTAGGGCCCTTCCACCTCTATGATTCTATAATAATAATAAATAATACAGTTCATATAATACTAAATCATAATCTGGTAATTATAATAAACCATTATAAATTCCTTGCTTGTAACTCTTCATACAGGAAAAAAAATTCAAAAAGGAACCTTCAGCTTCTCCTGTTGAAGCCATCAGCACTGTGAGCTTCCAGAAGTTGCTAACCCCTCTCTTTGACCAAGAGATGAAGGTTTTTGGCTGTGTCTGAAGCCTTGCCCAAGGCAGTGGCATAGCTAGAGGGGGCAGAGCACTCGGTTTTGGAGGGAGGCACACAAAGGGCCCTTCCCCTATTAAGCCGTTCCAGGCGAAACGGAGCCATAAGGGGAAGCCGTATGGGGATGGCTCCGAAAGAGTAGGGTCTATTTATGCCTCCCTCCAAGACTGACTGCTTCACCCCCCCCCCTTGCTACACTACCAGCCATCCCAGCTTGCTCTTGCTTTCCACTGGCTCATTTAGAAGGGATAGTTCAGATGCAGGCTGGAAAGTAAGTTTTGCTTGCTCTGTATTGTCACTGTGTCACTTCCCTAACTCGATCTGTGATGCCCTAGGTGATGCAGTGGAGTAGCTAGAGGGGGGCAAAGCATTATGTTTTGAAGGGAGCCTCGCCACAGCATACAATTCCTCTTTCTCCCATTGCCTGGAATGGCAAACGCCAACAGTAGTGCAAATGCCACTGTAGTGCAAACACATGCATTGCTGAACAGATGGCATGAAGCAGATTGATTGAGAGGCTCCTTCTCCCCCAGATCAGGAGCAAGCCAGCTCTTGTGGGACACCGAGTTCAGAGTTTCACTGCATCTGCCATGTATAGCGAGACAGCGGATGACGGGGTTACACTAATTTCTGTTCAGCTTCCTCCCCAGTGCCGGCCCCACCGATCCTACAGCTGGAAGAATGTGGTACCCACAACAACAGCGTGACTCTGTCATGGAAGCAGCCACCATTGTCCACAGTCCAGGCGGAGGGTTACATCCTTGAGCTGGATGACGGGAACGGCGGTCAGTTCAGGGTGCGTATGCAGGAGAGGGAGTGATGACTTGGAGGGGGTCAGGACTCATCATCTATGGAAAATATAGCAAGTCCTTGGGTTAAAATATCTGCCTGGACAGTCTGTTGAGGAACCAGAGCTGGGCTATGTCAACAAATGCAAGGTTGGCATATGATGAAGGTTCCTTCGACCACCCACTATTTGGCCATCTGATGCCAACCTTGCATTTGAAGACGGGGAGCCCATGCCACAGGTTCTGCCTCATAAGAAGAGCCAAAGGTCTATCTAGTCCAGCTTCCCATATCACACAGCAGCCCACCAGATCCCTCAGGGAGCATATATGACACCTACCTCCAGGTGCCCCCCCTGCATTTGGCATTTTGAGGTTGCCCACATCTAAATCTGTCTATGCACAAACATACACCCCTCATGCCTTGTAACTTGTGAAGCCTCAAAAGGTCTCGGTAATGGTTTTGGGACAGGATGTTGCCTGCATCATGAAAGTCAGAAAAGGCAGGGCTAGCCCAGCAGAATCAATGGGCTGATTTCATCTGTTTGGTGCCCAGGAGGTGTACGTTGGGAAGGAAACCATGTGCACCGTGGATGGGCTTCACTTCAACAGCACTTACAGCGCACGTGTCAAGGCCTTTAACAAGACTGGGGTCAGTCCCTACAGCAAGACGCTGATCCTGCAGACATCCGAGGGTAAGTTGTGGCTACAATAGCCTTCTCCAATGGGTGGCGAAGGGTTTCCATCTGCACCCATGAAAATGGGGCTACTCCTTCCCTCCCTTGCATATGAACAGATCCACAGCATTGCTTTTTGCCCTTGCCGCTCAAAAAAAGCATCAAGGAAAGAATGAGAATAATGGGCTGGAGTCTTCATTCTTCTTTCCTTCTCTTCCAAAAATATGTTCCACAAGTGACCATAATTTCTGGAGCACCGAGTCGAGACTCAAGAAGTGGAAGCCCTCATTCTGTTCCCTCTGGAGCCCCCACCAACCCCTATTTTCTTACTGCCCCACTTCAACTCCTGAGTTCTGATCCACAGACTTCCCCACTTGGCATCCATCAGTCTCAAAAGACTATGGTATCATGCTCAATGCTGCATGCGAAGCACAAAGGCCTGGGTAGATTGATATGGAGGAGAGGCTGTTACCCAAGTAGCAAATCTCCCTCTCCACACCACTGAAATAGTCCAATGGAAAGGCAGAGCCAATACGATTGGATCCAGCTGCATCGCAGAGCTGGGCTAAGGACAGGAGCTCACCCTGTCTTGTGGGGCCGACCCGGGTTTCGAACCCTGGCCTGCTGGTTAACAGGCACAGCGCCTTAACCGCTTGCGCCACCCACAGCCCGGGACAGACTTCCCCACAATATGCCAAAAGACAGATGGTCAAGATTCCTCCTGCATGTTCAGATACAATTCCAAAGACCCAGGTTATTCTTACGAACTTTTGCCAAATACAGGGCACAATCCTATGCATGCCTACTCAGAAGTAAGCCCAATTGTGTTCTTTGTGATTTCTTCCTAGGACAATGTGGATAGGTTTGTAGGCAAAATGAAATATATTATGCTTGGAAAGAATAATGGCCCCAAAACACCAGGAATCTCTTAGACTTTATAGCATTGAGATAGTTCAGAGAGAAGTCAATAAACATTGACAAAAGTGGGATAAAAATCTTTTAATAAAAAATAAAATTGTTCTGCCAAACAGTCTAGTAGAGAAAAAAGGGGGGATCCATAAAGATGTAACAGAAATACAATTTCCCTCTTGTTAACAGTGAAATCCTGTGCATATCTACTCACATATTAGTCCCAAATAAGCAGGATTTTTGCACTGGGACCCACCTTAAAGTGATCATCTATTGTGACCCACTACAGCAAAATAAGGAATCTAGAAAGAAATATTTTATTCATTATTAATAATAAATAATAATTGGGGTTCTGTGTTTCTGAGGCTGCTAGAGACCTTATGGATGAAATCCTAAGACTCTCATGGGATTCTGAAGACGTTAATGGGTGAAATCCTAAGAATCCCATGGAATTCTACAGAATTCATAAATCCTAAGAATCCCAGGGGATTCTGCAGTCTCCTTAGGCCAGCCTGGGAGTGTCACCAAACTGCTAGGAGGCACTTTTTGATGCCATTCTAACCTAAGATAGGTTGGTGCAGTGGTATGCACTGGCCTCCTTGTGCCACCACGGGGAGGATGGGGTGGAGGAAAGAGGGAGGCATTCCCAGATCAGGAAAAGGACAAGTGTTACAGGGTGCAGGCGAGTGCGGAGAGGGAGGTGAGGCCAGAAATCGGCACATATGCTGAGTCCCATTCCTGGACAGCCACATAAAAAATCCAGCCGTATCTACAAGTGTTGGCATCTGCTAAGGGTTCCTCCAGGCTCCTTTTTGAAATGGCTTCCCCTGCCTGGCATGGCTCCAAAGGGGCCTCCCTCCAAGGCTGACTGCTCTGCCCCCCTCTAGCTATGCCACTGTCCTGCTATTGCCATTTATTTGTCTATTACTGAATTTTCAGCCCCATGTCCTTGGTGAAATACTAGAAGAGGAATACTTGGGGAAACACAGTGGTAATTCATGGGGGAAATAGTGGGGGGATCAATGAGGGTGTCAGTTACTGTCTCCTTCCTCTTCTATAGTCCCCTTTTAGGGAATGCATATGTTGTTGCTTCTGCTCAGAGAGGACTAGGAGCTTGATTTGTTGGCAAAACACCCTCAGAGAGCAGACATTTTCCTCCAACATGGGGGATGGTTCACACCAGCAGCCCCGTTTTATGTACGGTACCTCTTTTATGTGGGATGGTAAGCCACTCTGTTGTTCTGCCGCAGGTCAGCGATTCAGTTCCTTACTGGAGTCGCCCAGAAACAGCTTCTGACCTTACGTTTGTTGCCTTGATCTTGCGTTTAGACTCCGAGCCCGAGGAGCAGGCCCTGACCTTCCCCGTCCCTTTGGAAAGGCTGCAGCTGCGTAGATCCAGCCCTTTCTCTTCCACCCTTAACCTGCAAAACAGCTTTTCGGGGAGATCCTACTTTGAGCACAGAGCCTCGTCCCACCAAATGACCTTGCACTCCTCCTTGCAGTCCCTGAATTCGGCCGGTGGGTGAGCCGAGCACGCCAAGCGGCATCGCCTCTCAAACTGTGCTTCTGGCTGTCCCCACGTTCGGGCTTTTGTTTTGGGGTTTGGTTCTTGTTTTGTGGCTGTTTTGCTTTTTGGGGTTTTGTTTTTGGTCCCCTGCTCTTCCCCCCCCCCCATGACATCCATGTGAGGTGGGATCAGTTGTTCAATGTTGTCAGTGGCCCGTGTGCCATAGTGGAGGAAAATCTAATGGTGTTAACGTGTGACCTGTTTGTTTCTATGTCCTAAGTTTGTAGACTGTGGCACTGCCCTGGCAAGGACATCCTGGTAGCATCAGGTGGGGCTTGTCACCACCGCGCCTGCTCTCTTGTGATGGGTTCACCTTCAGTGGAGCAAAGAAGCTTTCTTTCCTTCAGTGCAAACTCCAAACAGCGCCGCAATTGTCTTTTAATTATATATCTTGATAATATTAAAGAGACAACATTTTCTCTGAAGCATCACTCAAATCTGGTGCAGTGAGCCCTTGTCAGTAGGGCATGCCTACATGCTATAGGTCCATCACATGGACCTATGGACCACCTGTCAATCATTCTTTCCTCCCTCAACAGGGCAGTTCATTCATTCCATCTGCTATTGTTTTCTTCCATAGAAGAATTTTGATTCCCATATCTGTGGGAGAGATTTAGAGTAATGGTTCTTGGGCATTTCAGCCCGTCAGGACAACGTCTGGGATCTCCTAGAAGTGATGTCATGGCCAGATGTGGCACCACTGTAAATGCCAGAGCGGTGTTACTACTCAGTGACTTACTACCACTACTCCTTACTACTCAGAAGTAAGTAAGTCCCTTTGTGTTCAGTGAGACTTACTCCCAGGAAAGTTTGGATTGCAGCCTTAATGCACCATTCTTAGATTGTGGCACCAAAGACCAGATTCCAAGATGGTGGTGCCCACTTTTTTGTGACCCTTCCTGAAATGGTCACAACCCCCAAAGACTTCCTGACTATCACTTTGAGACCCACTGATTTAGAGGTTGAATTTATCAAATGATGAAGCATTTAAAAGACTTTATCATTTGCAAGACTGATAAAGTAGGACCAAAAGTGTTCCCAGAACCCCCTCTCATTACTGCAGTCACGAGGGAGGAAGGTCTCCCCTGGACGCTTCTTCTCTGTCTCCCACCGAGATCAATGGGAGCCCCCCAATTCTATGGATAGAATACAGCCCACCAAATAATTTCCATTTTACAAACCTAATAACATTTTCATGGCTGAATGAGTCTAAAATATAATTTAAAATGTTGCTCAAGTCTTTAAGCTGCAGATTAAAACTCACTGTAGGATCCGGTCCCATCTTTTCACTTGTAACTGAACATGCTTTCCACAGTTGAAAGTGAAATTTAGGGGCTAGCAGTGCAATCCTAAACAAGTCTTCTCAGACGTAAGTAAGTTCAATAGTAATTTTTCCCAGGAAAGTGTGGTTAGGATCGCAGTCTAGGACCTTCAGTATGTTTTAATCTGTGGTTTAAAGTCTCGATCAACATTTTAAATTTTTTAAAATGTATTTTGCTAGGCCAGATTCTCACATCTGCATTTTATTCTTCTCAAGCCAATAATAACAGAGAGAGACTCGCTTGACTGAGACAACTTCTGAATTTTCTAGATTTGAGTTTAAGAACCAGCCTAGAGCTTTTCCTTTTTAACTGAAATAAGAATAGTTCTGAATTCAAGTGGAAGATTGCATGATTGAAAGCCTATCCCCATTGCATGGAAAACTAGCATATCCTGGTGAATGCAGGACTCTACTCTTGAGGTGCTAGCTTTCCATAGGCATAGAGGTGTTGGCATGGGAGATCTACGGGGCATTCTATGAGGCATGTGTTAGCCTGAGCACTCTGATCAGGAGCTTCATAGTAGGGTTCTGCAGCCAGGGCAAAATATTTTTATTTTACCCTACAATCCAGAGTAACTACGGGAGCACATAAGAGACATTACGTGCAACTGTAATTACTGCACCACCTAGTGAAAACCTATGGGAAATTCATATTGCAATCCAGAGTAAGTTGTTCTTACACCGGAGCAAGGACTCCCCATAGTTACTCTGGATTGCACCCTTATTTTCAGCAAGTCCAGCAGCTGGCTAAGAGAAGATCCAAGAAAGCTGGAATTCCAACCCTTTGCTTGCCATTGAATCCCGCAGTGTTCTCGGGCTACACCAGCAGTGAAACTACAGCAAGAATGAGGAGCATGTATCCTGGTGCTACATCAATAGGGCTGCCATAATTCTCTTCCACAAAGTCCAGATGGGACCCTCACATTTGCCAGTATGTGAACACAATCCCCCCCAAATTGGGATTGTCCTGAGGTTTTTGGAACATATGGCAACCATATACATCAAGGAGATGCATGAGTGGCTCTAAGGTGCCACCTTTGTTAAGAAGGCAGTTCTGGCGTATTCTCCACGAGATGACATCATGATGTTGCTGCCCAGTGCGCCAGGGCAGAGCCAGTCTACTCTACAAATGCTTGATCTCAATTCCAACCATGGGACCTGGTTCTAGCTGATGTTCAACCACAGCCACTGTCAAAGGAGCATCAGGCCCCACTCACATCTTTTACAAATTCTCCTGTTGCTACAAGCTTACGCTGGTGTATCCCCATCCGCACATGCCTGACACCAGTGTAACAGAAGGAGAATAGCACAGAAATTTTTCTTTCACTTCATAATTTGGAATGAGGAATGATGTGGTGCTTCAGTTCTGGGCCAGGCTTTGTCTCTGTTATATTCCCCCCCCCCCTTTGTGCTTTGGTGGGCTTATGGGTTTTATGCTTTATGGGTTTTGCTTCCTCCTGCTTTTGTGCTTTTGACATTTTCCATCCCTGAACGTTTTCTGAATCGTGTCCCGTGCACCAATAGTTAACAGCTCTGCCTGCTTACCTGTATGTGGAGTGTGTCCATCTGGAGTAAACTGGTCTGGAGCTGGGTGTGATGGGGCAAGGAGTGGAGGGGTGGAAGGAGACCCACTCACACCTGAAAAAAAATGCCATTGCTACACCTGTTGCTTCTCTTTGTGCTTGTTGAATTATGGAGGGCACCAAAGTCACAAAGGGGGCAGTTTCTCAAGATGGGTCAAGGCCAGATTCCTTGGAAAGTCCCCCCCCCATAACTTATAAACAGGGCTGGGTGCCTTCGGTATTCCTAGGTCACAACGTGCCGCCTGAGATGATGTAGATGCATGGCTTTTTTGCATCCACTGTTCTGGTTCCCTGATTCCAATTTTCCGGTGATTCAGAGAAAATCAGCAAGGAAATAACGGAGAAGGGGGGACAGTTGGGGACATGTAAGGACAAGAAAGTGGCACTAGAATGAGATCAAATTAAGCTGGAATTCTCAGGCCATCATATACAGGAAACATAGGAGAGCCTGATTCCTGGGGCAGATGGGGGAGCTAGTCCAGAATCCTGTACCAGAATCTAGCCTTGGGGGTATTCGTGGTGCAAACCCGCAGGCACACCTGATCTACCCAGTAATGTCTGCAAACGGAGCTTGGGCTCCTCCAAAGAATCTGGCGCTTCCTCCAAGATTGGTGCTGATTTCTGCGAGTGCTTCTGCGTTCTTCTCAGTAACGCAAGCCTGGTGTTGGTTTGGAGTGTTGACGTGTGAAATGTAGTCTCTCTTTATAGGTTTTGAGACTCAGTCAGGACCCTTCTCTCAATTAGGCAAGTATATTTCTTCCACCCCAGTGGCATTCCCGTTGTTTCAGTCCAGCCTTCCCTGATTCACTTACGGTATTTGTCTCTAGGGAAGGGACATCCAGCGTGTAAATCCAAGAAAATGTCTATCCCATCCTCTCCGTTCCTGTTTGTCTCGACTTAAAATCAAGCTAGAGAAACATCATCTCAGAAAATGATTCCAAAATGAGAAATTTATTTATTTATTTATTTATTTATTTATTTATTTATTTATTTATTTATTTATTTATTATGAGGCAGTTATATTTGAGCATTTCAGCCCAGGACCCCCTTTCTGAGAATGACAATCTGTCCGGGACCCTCCAGAAGTAGGGTTGCCGTTATTCTCTTCCACAAAGTCAGGACAGGATCTTCTGTCCCATTTGCTAGTATGTGAACACCATCCCCCAAATGGGGATTGGCCCCTTTGGGGGGACATATGGCGACCCTATCTGGAAGTGATGCCATGGCTCGAATGACATTAAAGGTGCCCAGTGCCGGATTCCAAGATGGCTGCACCCAACTTTTTGTGACCCCCCCAAGGGGGTACAGACCCCCACTTTGAAGCATGATTAAGGGTTATATGCTTCACCCTTTCCATGCTAAAGCCGGTGCCCAAAGCAGCCACTTTTACAAGCTTTTGTCCTTTTGTACTCAGAACAACCATGTGAAGTTGATAATTGTCCTCACAACAACCCTGTGAGGTAGGTGAGGCTAAGAGTGAAGTTTTTGGCTTGGCTTTTTTGGCTGCAGGCTGCCTCCCTCATGTGCCCCAATGAAGCGCACTGCTTCATATGTATGCCCAGAACTTCCATCCTCTTGGTCTTGTGTGGGCAGGATCCAGGAGAGGGAGAAGCCAAACATCTGTCGGTAGGGACCTTCTCCAAGGTCTGGTTTAGCTGGTTTAGCCAAGGCAAAATTGTAGCTAAGTGGACTTCCAGGCCAGGATGGGGAAGGAGAGAGAAACAAGAAATGGGGGGGTCAGGATGGCTAAGAAATGGGAGCTCATGCATGCCTAGGGAAGGGTAAATGAGGAGGCAAATCTGTGGGTTGCACACAGGCCATGTTCAGATGAAGTCTGAGGACAAGGAGAGGATGTTCACAGAGGGCCAAGGAAGGACAGCAACTGGTCACAACAACCCTGTGAGGTGAGATGGGCCAAGGGAGCACAGTTAGTCCAGAATCACCAAGGGAGCAGGTTTAAGGATTCAACCCTTGTCTCCTCCATTCTTCGTAAAATACACTTAACTGCGCCTCTGCACTGGCTCAATGTACACATGTTGGCGCCTGTGTACTTGCAAGAAATGGCTGGACTGGAACATAAACAGAGGGAAAGAAAGATGGAGAGAAAGAAAGGTGGAGAGGGAGGGAGGGGGAAGGAAGGAAGGAAGGAAGGAAGGAAGGAAGGAAGGAAGGAAGGAAGGAAGGACGGACGGACGGACGGACGGACACTAAACTTGGCATCCATCAGTCTTGAAAGACTATGGTATTGTGCTCGACACTGCATGCGAAGCACGAAGGCCTGGGTAAGGAAGAAAGGATGTCTGAGTCAGCTTGGAATCAGCCCTTGCACAGTGGTTTGAAAACTTGGCTAGATTTTCTTTTTTGATGCGAGGACAGAAAGGTCCAGTTTTCTGTTTGGCTTCCAGTCGAGTAATGAGAGGGCAGATATTCCAGCAAACCAGGGCCTGTTTTGGAACTAGCTAGATCTGCTGTGTCTACCTCCTTCCCTCCCCATCTGCACAGCTGTGTGATCTTAGGTACATGTCATGTAAAGTTTGGTACATGTCACGTCAAGCAAAGTTTGCAGTCCGCAGACCAGATCCTGAACAAAAAGCACACAGCCGACCACTGGCTTTTTGGTCTCTGCATGTCAATGCTGACTGTGCTTCTTATTTGTTCCCCTTCATGCACTTCTCTTGGGATGACAACAGTTGATATTAAAAAATTGGTAGCAGGTATGAAGCATGGGGGAAAGCAGGGGAGCATGATCCGGGTGGCATGGCTGGGCTTTCCAGTGCGTGTTGTCCAGGTGATGTCCTCTCTGTGAGATGTCTTCTGGTAGTGTGGTCACAACCGTGCAGTTAGGATGTGCCCAGGTGTGCACATGAAGTTGTGCACATACACATGGGCACCTCCATCCTTGTCTGTGAATTCTCAAAATCCTATTGGGAATTCTCATTTTATATGTTGTATGTCCCATATGTCGTATGACACATAGGATAGAATATGGCAGCCCCTGTATGCACAGACCAGCAAGCAGCACATGGGAGTCTCATGCACACATAATGTTTCATTCTGTCCAGGGAGAGAAGGCACTACAGGGAGAGCTCAGATCATTCAATTGGGAATACAATCCTGTATTCACAACGTTTTTGGGAAACAAAACAGCCCACCAGTATATGCTCCATGTGCTCACACCCTGCAATAGTACAGCAACTGGCTTGGAATAGTTCCTATCGCAGCAACCATATGGGTTCCAGATGGCTCAGTTTTGCTCTCCCCCCAATCTGGAATGACTCCAAAGTGGAGGCTCCCTCCTCACAGGCTGCTCTGCCCCCTCTAGCTACACCACTGGAAGTAGGGAAGAGTGGAGTTTGTGCAACATCTGTGCATAAGAGCATGGAGTTTGTACTAGATCTGTGCTTAAGAGCATAGGAAACACTCAGATCAGGGGTCATCCGGCCCATCCTGCTGCGGGATCTGATTTCCACTGTTAACAACCAGATGCCCTCCTATACAGAATAAACCCATTTGTTAGGGCTGCCATATGTCCCATAGAACAGGAACAATCCCAATTTTGGGGGATACCTGATTTTGTGGAAGATAATTATGGCAGCGCTACCCATTCACGCAATGCTCCATGTGCCACTAGCACAGGCTTGCTTCCTGCTGACCCCAGCAGCTTCCATCCCATGTCAATGTTTTCATACACTGAGCCCCCAGGCTATTTAACTGTGCTGAAAAGTCACAACTTCCCATAAAATCACCCTTGTCTGTCTTTTTGTGCTGCTCTGTGGATGTGCCTGCTATGCTTTTCCTGGCAGCCCTAGGAAAGGGCAAGATCCCCATCACTCATTCCCCAACAGATCCAAATGTTCTCCCTGCATGGCAGCATGCAATGCTTTATATCCCACCAATGCACCTTCACTTAGCAGCGTCCAGCCTTCCTTCCATGATGGTAACACCTTCTGCTGGTCTGTTTCAGTGGCCTGGTTCTCCTTCGACCCCAGCACCGCTCACTCCGACATCATCTTCTCCAACGACAACCTGACGGTCACTTGCAACAGCTATGACGACAGGGTCGTGCTGGGCAAAACGGGCTTCTCCAAAGGGCTCCACTATTGGGAGTTGTCCATTGACCGTTACGACAACCACCCAGACCCAGCCTTTGGGGTCGCTCGGGTGGACGTTCTGAAGGATGTCATGCTGGGGAAGGACGACAAGGCTTGGGCCATGTACGTGGACAACAATAGGAGCTGGTTCATGCACAACAACTCGCACACCAACAGGTACGTCATCCCAAATCAATTCCCTCCTTCTGCCTAGTTGTGACCCTCAATTGGAGTTGCTGGGACGTTAAACTGCTTTGTGAACGTTTCATTGAAAAGCAGTACATAAATACTGTTGATATTGTATATAAATTGATTGATTGATTGATTGATTGATTGATTGATTGATTGGCTGGCTAGCTGATGGCGTGCAAAGAAGGAGCAGACCAAGTCAGTTGCTTAGAGGGAGTTGCCAAGTCAGTCCCCAGCTTCTGTGGCTTCTGGTGTGCACTGGACATTTATGTGCAAGAGACCCTATTCTCCCATAGTAGTGGTAGAGCTACATGTGGGTGGCATGTAAGTACTGCAGGTGCCACAGTGTGCTGGGTAAGCCCTTTCACTCATTCTAGGCAGCAACGGTAACGGGCATTCAATTAGCACTTGTATGCACTGCTCTTCCTCTTCCTCCTTGCACGGCTCAGGTGCTCTTCAGTGCACACATAATGTATGTCCAAAAAGAAGAACCCATGAAAAGATATACTTGAACAGGCTTGTAGAATGTTTCAAAGCAAGACCCCTCATATGCCCACTTTCTATGCTTCCTCCCTGACAGGACTGAAGGAGGCATCACCAAAGGGGCCACTGTCGGAGTCTTGCTCGACCTCACCAGGAGGACCTTGACCTTCTCCATCAATGAGGACCAGCAGGGGCCCATGGCCTTTGAGAACCTGGAGGGTGTCTTCTTTCCCGCTGTCAGTCTGAACAGAAACGTCCAAGTAAGGATTGAAAAGGGGTGGGTTGGCAGGGAAGAGAAACTGGGAGGCTGGAGTGGCTGGTCTCTTGGGTAGGATGGCAATAGTATTAGGGGCGAGAGGACTATTAATATGATTAGAGCTGAGTGCAGAAAAAATAAAAATAAATGTACTGTATTCTGAAATTCTGCAATCCAGATGAATTCTGCACATTTTGCTAATTTTGTGCTGCTTCTCCTGGTCACGGACAGAAGCAGAGAGTTGTGTTGGGTAGCAAAGGCTGCTGCAGGTTTGGAAGACCTCAGCCAAATTTTGGCCATAAGTGCCATTACACTAAAGAGAACTTATATGTGTAGATATGCAGAGGATTGCACTGAACCCCATATACATCAAGCCGGTGATGTAGCTACAGAGGGTCAGAGCAGTCAGTCTTATCCCTGCAAAGACATTCCAGAAGGGGACATAACTAGAGGGGGTGTGCAGCTCCATTTTGCCTCCCCCTGCAATGCTTCCAATGGGATGAGGCTCCCTCCAAGACTGACTGCTCTGCCCCCCTTTAGCTATGTCACTGCATCAAGTTAACTTCACATGATTAAAGACTGCCCAATCCTATGCATGCCTACTCAGAAATAAATCCCATTACAGTTAAAGGGGCTTACTCCCAGGAACGCGTGAATAGGATTGCAACCTGAATGCGCTTTTTTAGAAAGAAAGAAAGAAAGAAAGAAAGAAAGAAAGAAAGAAAGAAAGAAAGAAAGAAAGAAAGAAAGAAAGAAAGAAAGAAAGAAAGAAAGGGAAGGAAGGGAAGGAAGGAAGGAAGCTAAACTTCTTTAGAAGTTTCATACTCAGTGCCAGTGTGTAGGCATTTTTTACTATTTAGTAAGAATGGTCTGAATCTGCCTTCCAGTCGTCCAGCTCTTCAGTGGCTTTGCATTATTCAGTATCTTCAGTCTTAATAATTGTTATGCAGAATTATTTTGTGTTGTTTTTCTTGGGTTTAGATTTCATATTTAATTTTTTAAAAATACAAATATGTCTAAGGTTGGCTTTCTGACCACAGAAAGAAGCAGCACCCAAATTTCAATGCCAGTTAGATAGCCGCTTTGAAATGCTCTTCCGGTTCAGGTCTGTGCCACGAGTGATCTTGCTTGCAGGTGACGCTTCACACTGGCCTGCCAGTTCCAGACTTCTACAACTCGCGGGGTGCCATGCAGTAAGGAGCCCAGGATGCCCGGTGGCTTTTTTCTCAGGACACGTTGAGACGAGAGCTGCGTTCAGTTTTCTTCAGGAATTGACCTCATTAGAACACAGAGGAGAATACTGGGTGGCCGACGACTCCAGGCCAGTAAAAACCAAAAGTTTTTAAAAGGGGGAAAATCTGGAAAAGAGGAAGGACAACTCAGACTTTGCACCTGACCGCTATGCCGCAACCCCGAGACCTCCCTGGCCCTCCGTGCTGTGTGTGTTTGCCTTGCTATTTTTTGCTCTTTGGCTGATAACAAAGTTCTCAAAGACCTGGTAACATCTCAGCTTTTTGATTCTTTTTCATTTCCACTTTGGATTTCCTTCTTCACCCAAACGGGAGCCCATTCCGGTGAATGCGCCAGTTAATGCGCCACTGAGCACATGGATGCCAGAAGAAATCCTCAGCTCCTGTTATTTTGACGGGGGTGGTACATATGGAGATCCAAAGGTTTTGGGGCAGGCAGCAAGAATCCTTTGATGCTGAACATGTTTCCTTCTGATACTTTTATCTCCCCCTTCCTCTCCTTGTGGCCTTCTTTGCAGAATTTCCTCAATGGTGTTGGCTTTGCATTACCACCCCGTCTGCATATACAGCCATGTCGGGTGAATCAGTCATGGGTAAAGGGCTTTACTTGTTGTGGGGCAGATTGTAGATGTAGGGACATGGCAGCTATTTCATTCTTCATTTTTTAAAAATTCAACCACCACTTTTTTGTGCTTGGGGTGACTCTCTTCCATGTTCACCATAAAGACCAGGACACCAACATAACCAAATACAGTAGAACACCTGCATGGTTTATCAATGGTAGATCAAGAAGGCTTCTAAGGACCAGGCTCAGGTGTGATGTGGACAGGACTGTTTGTACTTTCTGTGACTGCCCCAAGAACATAAGGAGAGCTCCACTGGATCTAGTCCAGCTTCCTTATCTCACAGTGGTCCACCAGATGCCTTGGGGAGCACACAAGAAACCAGCCCTACCCTGCATCTGGCATTCTGTGGTAGCCTCCTTCAAACATCACGTGGTTGAACATACCCATCGTGGTTTGTAACCTGTGATGGACATTTCCTTCTGGGTAATAAATGTTCTGCATTCAGATATATGTTTTACAATAAGGGATGGAAAAAATCTACTCTTTAGAACAAAATATATGAAGGAAAAGGTGAACCCTCCATCTTGTTTTCTAGTACATTAAGCACTTTCTTTTCAGGCCAGCTCCAATACTGGAAGTAGACTTGGGTTGGCAATCCTAACCTCCATTTAGGCCAGCCTAAGCCTCAGCATAAGTCCTGTGCTGACCTGGGGGTGTCACAAAAGTGCAGTTAGACACTTCTGCACCACTCCAGTGGGAGGGTTATGCCAGAACACAGGCATACACCAACCTCCCCACACCATCAAGGTGAGTTAGGCCAGCCTAAATTTCTTAGGATTGCACCCTAAGACAGGAGGATTCCAATCTCCCTTCTACATTCACAAAATTAGATTTCCCCCACCTTCTAGATATGAACGGGATGGTCTTGGGAAAGACAGATCGGGCGTCATCCATCACATCTAGTCTGTTTGTGTAATCTGGGCTGTACCACATTAGTCTTATGGGAGGCATTTCCAAAGGCATATCCTACCATTTTGCAAAACCCAACTTCTTTTCTCATTAGGATAGATGGATGGCTCTAGTAGATAACTTGCATTATGAAGCAGCAACTCTTTGACTGAAGATACTGGTAAGAGGATTGTAATGGAAACAATTTGTCAATTCAAACTTATCTGTGCTGTATCACTTCAAGTGTGTGTTGGGAAACCAATCTTCTGTCTTTGTACCCGTCAGATTGACCAGCCTGGGACTTGTTTACAAAATCAGTTGTCCTATGATAGCAAATTCTAGAATTCAGTTTGGCTTCCATAAGCTTGGTCAAGGGGACCAAGGACATCAACACCAGGAGGCCTCCTGACGATGGTCCTGGATCTGGCAGAAGTTCCCACGTTACTTGTATAATTAGCAAAATCAGCTCTTAAACGAAATGGGTTTGCAAGTTATAGACAAAATTGATTTGCATCTGAAATGGTCGGGGATTCCTC
This sequence comes from Cryptoblepharus egeriae, assembly GCA_030015325.1. Taxonomy (NCBI): domain Eukaryota; kingdom Metazoa; phylum Chordata; class Lepidosauria; order Squamata; family Scincidae; genus Cryptoblepharus; species Cryptoblepharus egeriae. Next base: position 266,980,337 of record JAREYC010000001.1, read on the forward strand.
AATATGTAAACCTGAAGAATATCCCTAAACTGACCATTTCAAGGTGGAGGTTGATTGAAAACCTGGAGATATCCTTCTGATTCAGTGAACAAGCCTTTGTTGTTTTCCAACTGCATAAACAGTTTGCCCCACAAACTGGGGCATTGCCCCACAACTGGTGCTTGCCCCACAACTGGGGCATTTCAATCCTTGCGTTTCTAAGAGTGGCAGTAACAATCTTGCCTTAAAAGAGACAGATTGCAAATCCCTTCCTGGCCAAGGAAGAATGGCCTGGAAGAAAGAAAAAGATGAGAAGAAGGATGTTTCTTCCTCCTTACTGCGTTCACCATCTCAGGAAATTAAACATGCTTCTTGCCATTGCGACCTTTCATGGTTATCACCTTTGTGGCGGAAGCCTGGCCAGCCAGTGGCTGATCATCATCGTGAGCTCCATTAACTTTATAATGTTTTCCGACTTTATTATCATCATTTTATTAATTCCAGGATTGTTAAGATTAACCTTGTTTCACTTTTAACCCATCTATCCCCACAATCCAGAGTAAATATGGGAAGACGTAAGACACACTTATTCTGGATTGCTCTGTGCATTTCCCATCGTTGGCACCGTAACATCGGTGTAAAAGATCCCGTAGTTACTCTGGATTGTAGCCTGTGCCATGTTCATGCTCCCACAAGACCATTGCCATTTCTGCAGTGAGGATCCCACAGTTGGACCTACATCAGTAAAAGTAATAAAGGAAGGGGGCTGACAGCAAAAAAATCTTCTCAGCCTTTGAGTTTCCGATGACCAGAGAAGATCGGGCGGTTCGGCAGTGGAAGAGATTGCCAAGGGAGGTGGTGGACTCTCCCTCACTAGGGATCTTCAAGCAGAGGCTCAACGAGCACCTGTCGGGGATGCTCTAGGGGGATTTCCTGCTGCAGGCAGCGGGTTGGACTAGATGACCTACTAGGTCTCTTCCAACTCTAGGATTCTATGATTCTATCTTTTGCCCAAGAGGAAGCCATTTAAGATCTGTGTGCAATCATAGCCTCTTATGATACTCCATTACCAAACTCGGAATCACCTGGTAATTCAGACTATCTTACACAAACCCCACTCCCTAACTACACCCGACATGGTTGGTGCTGTCATGTTCCCTCTGTAAAAGGGACATCATGCCGCACGCATGTCCATATGCTCTTCTTTGGCTCTTGGTTTGGTGACGCTCTGGACAGAGAGAGGCATTTATATTCAGAGTTAAGATACCATTTCCTTTTTTCACCGTTATGCCTAATAATTAAATTGTTAAAAACCTGCTTGAATTAATTGGAACAAGAGTAGCGTTGAAGCAAAATGGGGAGGCCGAGGAAAGGCTCAGTTGTAACAATATCAAAGCAAAATAACAAAGGAACAAGAACAAGAAAATGCTGCATCAAGGCAAGACTTCTCTGTATATAAGGACTTTTCCCCTATTAGAACCCCCTTCCTTCAAAGCTGGTTTTGAGCTGTTATGATGGTGTTGTTCTGGCACTATGTTGACCTGATTTATTGAATGGGTGCTAATCTCATGGTCAAGCTATTAGTTTATATCTGCTGAGGGCAGTGGCATAGCTGATGGGGCAGAGTAGTAAGTCTTGGAGGGAGTCATGGCAGGCAAGGAGACCCTCCAATCCAGAGCCATTCTAGACAGGAGGGGGAGAAAAACAAAGTATAAAAGATAAAAATAAAATATATACCGTGTTGCCATCATTCTCTTCCACAAAACTGGAACAGGATCGTCTGTCCCATTTGCAAGTATGTGAACGCAATCCCCCAAAATTGGGATTGTCCCTGTTTTCCAAAACATATGGCAACTATGTATATATATGGCAACAATATATATGACAACAATACATATATTGATGCTCCCCCAAGACCCACTGCTCTGCCCCCCTCTAGCTATGCCACTATCTGCAGAGGAGCCAGGTTGCAGGTTAACGTGGCTCTCATGGTTTCCATACCTTAGGAGGCTTGGTGGCTGGTCCATAGTAGCCTCCTTTCCCACAGACATTGGCCCTGCTTCCTTCTGATGTTTCTGATGCTTAGACTAGATTCCTCGTGACTTGTAAGATGTCTTTGGCCCCATATTGCGACTATTAGCTGCCGACGACTGTCCTCGAGGCCCAAAGCAGCCCTATCTGTTGGTCTAATAAAAGAGTTTTAGTCAGAGAATTGCAGGTGTTTCTGACTCTTTTGTTATTTCTTTGGGTTCAGAGATCTACGAGGCAACAGCCACAATCCCGAAGTCTCCACTGAGCCTGTATCGGTATATTCATCACGGGCATTAATGCTTCAATCAGGCTACACAATGTACTTGCAAAGCTTCTACATTTATATATTGCACCTTCAGTGTCTTTCCAGGATAATGTAAGATCATAAAACAAACCCAGTGTATATGACAATACAGAACATAATCAAAATGGTAAGAATAAAATGAGCACATGAAATATTGTGTTGACTCCAATCTAACGCTCACCTTTTCCAGCCAAAATCAAAGTGTGCGTTAGATTCTATGGGTAATTAAATTTGCGTAAAAGCAGTATCTTGATGATAAGTATAGGGCGCGCATTAGATTTGATGGCACATTAGATCTGAGTAAATACGGGATAAAACTTGAGGTCTACTAAGTCACGCAATGGCTGAAGATAAACTCAGTTTTGCTGCCTGCCCAACAGGGATGTGCAAATAAATAATGGAGAAAACATGAGCAAAATAAAAAGGGAACTGTTATGCCCTGGGGAGGGAGGTTGGAGAAGTCTGGTGCTTTGAAGGGCATGATTCGCACCACTGAAAGAAAAAGAACAGTGATTATTTTTATTTATTTAGCATATGGCAAATACATGGTAAATACATGGTTCACACTTTTGTGGGGTGCACCACAAGGATCACACCCTAGAAGGCTGAGAACAAGTTGCAACACAGGATGCTTCCAAAAGGAATCGGGTAGAGGTACAGGTATCCTGGCAGGACTCCTCTGTCTCCACTGTCATCGACCCAAACCACCCACATCAATACACGCCCATATAGGGTTTTGTTTCTTGTGAGCTTGAAAATGTGACCAACTGCAGGGACAAAATGTTGGCAAGACTTTTCTAGACACAACTGGAGAAGCTCAGGAGATCCATCATGTTTGACAGAAGTGAAAGGGCTGGAAGATCTAAGAGGGGAGATGGGTGAGTTGTGCATGATTGTGCACACGTTTTCTAAGAAATTCCAAAGTAGTGACAGATCTATGACTGAGGCTGCAATCCTATCCATATTTACCTGGGAGTAAGCTCTGTTGATTATTATGGGTTTTATTTCTGAGTAGAGATGCATAGGATTGAGCTTTCAGTATCTATCTTTGGGTGTGTTAGAAAGACTGCCTGGGCAAAAGCTATTTTCTTCTACAGTCCCTTGAGTTGCATGGATGGGTGCAACATCAGTAGAGTATCTGTCTGTCTGTCTGTCTGTCTGTCTGTCTACAGTATTTATATACAGCTTTTCAGCTAAAAAGTTCACAAAGTGGTTTACAACAAAAATAAAAAAATTAATAGCTAATTAATAGCTAATGGTTTGAGATCAAATTTGCATTGCACCTTAGTACCTTAACTGGGCAAGCTTCGTCTACAACAAGTGTTCGTAACATGTGGAGCTTCCAGCCTGACGGTGTGTGTGGTGGAAATTGTTTGCCTTGTACACACTTTGATCTGTGAATGAAATGTGGTGATTCTTGAAGTGCCCTTTTTGGATCCGTGCCAATATAGGACCATAGCAATGAAAAATCCAGTTGTGCATCTCACGGCCCCCACTTTGTATAGTGCGATGCACATCATCCTGGATGCGACAGACAACTCATGCAGTTCCTTCGAACAGTGCGTTTGAGCTGGTCTGAGCCCGAAGGAAACTGAGCATCAGTGGCTCTTATACTCAGTGTCAGGAGTGGCATGGTTGGTATTGCAGGTGACAGGTGCTGCGACACATCATGTAAGCCTTACTGAGGAGGGTGGAGAGTAGGGGGGGGGTTCAACCACCTGATAGATAACCTTTGTAGACGTGATATTGGAATCTCGACTAGAAAATGCTGTTGTGTTGATTTTGGCAACATTTCCATCTGGGCCGAGGCCCAGGGGACGGTGTTGCAAAAGTGGCATGCACCTGGTGCACATTCTTACTCAAGCCTCATTTTCAGGCAGCCAAAAAAAAAAATAATCACACACACATATACTTATATGCATGCATACATAACACATAAACACAACCAGGAGAAATGGTTTCCTCGTCATTCCCAGAAGGTGGCGCCATAATCACCGGTGAATGATTTATTTGCAGTTAATCAAATGCTTTCAATCTGAATTTTGGCATCTGGGTAGCATCCCTTCCCTGCCCATGTCCCAGTCCAAACAAAAATGAATCTGGTGACCCCATAAAGGTGGTCGCAGCGAAGGCTCTTACGGTCTGGGGATGGGGTGTCCATTCATTGGATGGAAAAATCTTTAGTTGGCAGAGTGGGAGACACATGCACTGGGGCAAAGATGTGAATTCTGAGGCCACATGGTACGCAAGAGGCAAGGAAGGTTGGTGCTGATGTCTGCCTGCACAAAGTTCTAACATATACACAAAGTAAGAAAGAACTTCGAGGGGTTGGGGCCAGATTCTTTTTCTTCCAACTAAATCAACAAATGAAATTTGTGGAGATCAAGACCTGTCACAATGTCACCAGTAACAATCCTCGACACTTTCCAGCTTTGCACATAAATAAAACAAAATAAATAAAGTAACAATCCTTGACACTTTCCAGCTTTGCACATTCCGTCTTTTGCATCTCGCAGCCTTTCGGGAACTCCGTCCACCAAACCTGAAATCATGTATCAGTTGATCTCCTCTCTCAACTTATGACACTTTGGGTGCAATCCAGAGTAACTACGGGGAGTCCTTGCTCAAATGTAAGAACAATTTGGATTGCAATATGAATTTCCTATAGGTTTTCTCTAGATGGTGCCGTAACTACATTGACATAAATGTCTCTTACGTGCTCTCACAGTTACTCTGGATTGTAGGGTTCATTGGGCTCCATGGTCCATGACGGCTGGTGTCTCAACAGCTCTATTGCTCTCTAAACAAGGTGACTAAATGCCCAAATCTCAAAAGAAGGAAAGGTCTTGGATTCCTCTCAGTCTGGCCTTTCTGGTGGACAATGGCATGTTTGCCTACTCATGAGTAAAGCCACGATATTGGACACTTTCACTTTCTCATAGAACTCAATGCATATTTTTTATTTTTAGTTTTTTGGCTATAACTTTTGCTATGAAGGGGATATTTCCAAAACGATTTTTGCATTGGGTTCTGCTCTTCAATACGAAACCAATGACATATGACATGATGGGTACTGCACACCACTGAAAAGTTCCAAAATGAAGCCAAAATGGAGGACAATGAAGCCCTCTTGGAGGACACCCAGACAGGAGGCTAAAAAAGAGGACAAATCTGGAAATTTCCAGTCATATGGTCACCCTGTCTATAAGGTGCCACGTGTCCATTGCATCAGATTAACAAAGCTGCTCCTGCATTTTCAGTCACAATGTACAGCTCCAGCTTTTAGGACTTTGGGGGGACTTTTAAGGACTTCCTTTAGGAAGAAATGTGGTATATAAATCAAACACATGAACAAATTATCAATTTGTTTAATTTGTTTTAATTTGTTTAATTTGTTTTAATCAATCAATCAATCAATCAATTAATTAACCTGGTTAACCATCCAGGTTTCTGGGGCACTTGATACAGAGGTCAGCCAGCTTGAAGAACAGACGTAACTCCAAATGAGCCTTCAAGAGTGCTGGCACTTTCCTTGGCCAAAAGATGTGGTTCTCCAGTGATCTCCATTGTTCAGGTCTCAAATGGTGGTTGAGCTGGTGCCTGCCTGAAGAAACTAAGCAGGTCTTGATCCGTGGTCATGATCTTTGGATGGTTGATGGACAATTTGCTAGTTCCTACTAGTGTCAACCCAGATGGCTGCTCTCTGTCACTGCCTCCTACAATCTGCCGCCCTGTGTTGTCCTCATTCTTGGGTGTCTCAGATCTACACAACTGACCAGATCAGTGGACTTGGATAGAGTGGCTGATACAAGTTTAGGTGGTTTCTACAAACTTTTAGGAGGGAGGGAGAGATCATGGGAAAGTTAGAAATCCATGTTAGAAATCATGGGAAAGAGGTAGGGGGATGAGCCCCTCTTAGCCTGCTAGGTAGACTTGGGTGTGCTGTCCTTCCATGAAGCCAGGCTGCATTGCATGGCCTCGGGACCTAAAGAGTAATGCAACCAAAAGAATGCACGGCTATTTGGGGGCTAGTGACTGACTGGAGGTACACTTGGTCAATCTATTATTACTCTAATATCCAAGCAACAGCCCCAAATAATCCCAAAGGCTGCATTTTAGGCCCTCTTGTCATAAATCTGCCCAGCCAGAGGCATAGCTGAAAGGGTGCAAAGCATTCATTTTTGAGGGAGCCTCACCATGGCATGCAAGGGCACCAGTGGTGGGCTCCAGCAGGTTCGCACCTACTCTGTGGAACCGGTTGTTAACAAGAGATAGGACATATAAAGTTTAAAAACAGCCATTTAAAAGTGGCTGCCAGATGGGCAGAGAACCGGTTGTTAATTTCTTTGAATCCCATCACTGAAGGGCACCCTCCTCTTCTCCATTCCAGGTAGTGGGAGAAAATGGAGATGGAAATGGAAATACCTGGCTCAGGTGGGGTGGAGAGGGCCCCCTTTGCAAACCAGTGCTGCAAAACTTAGTGCTTTGACCCCCCTCTAGCTACACCACTGCACCCCGCCGAGTTTGTGTCCAAGATGTGGTGGCAAACTCATGTTCCTGTTTGATGGCATTGAAATTCAGTGGCTTCTCCAGAGCTGATGAGCTGATGCAGACAGGCTGGGAGGAAGTGTGAGGAAGCGGGGAGGAGGCGGGGAGGAAGTGTGCCCTGTCTATGCCAAGCGGACATCAAGCAACTCTTCTGCAGGTGGCTCACTAGCCGTCCACTCAGGTGCCAATGAAACCACCTGCTGTTCACAATCCCTGCCAGTCAGGTCCTTAATCTTTCCTGGGTCCACCACATGGGAAAGCTTATTTCTCTTGTCGTCTCTAATATCACGACCGTCGGTCGACCCCCTAAAGCAGAATTACTGCGGGTCTTAAGAGCCGCCACGGCCAAAGGACACCCTCTCCTTGACACCTAAATTCCATTTAGAGCCACCGGTGAGCTTCCCTTCAGACTGGAGTTAGCATCTCCTTGATGGGCAAATGGGTTCTAAGCTGCCGTTCAGACCATAATCCAATCATTGGCGCTTTGTTCATCAGAAAGGTGAGGGCAGCCGCTCACCTGGGCCAGATCAGGTGTGTGAGACTCCCTTCCCTCTGCCAAGCCAGGCTCATCCACTGATGCATTTATGATTCTCTGAGCAGTTCCCAAAGAGCAACCACAGCCCCACTGGTAGCAGGGATGACATGAGGAATGATCCGGGTCAGCCTTAGTAAACGGAGTGGGCCAAAATCCTAAGAAAGTAGGAAAACTCAGATGCCAGGCATCACTGAGTCCCTTCTTAGTACAAACCAGTTATAGCAACCTGCTTTCTTAGAGGGGCATACTGATGCAGCCGTGCACCCATGACATACATGATGTCATGTTGCCTGGCATGGCATGATGTTATGGCATGATGTTATCATGTGCACGGGCTCTTCACAGCTGGCTGGACAAACCCTTCATCTGGCTGCAAGGAGCGCGCGCCTGTCTCAGCAACTGAGTCATAAATGCGCCCTTCTGAATCAGCCACGTTCCCCGGCTGGTTCGGAAGGGCGCATGCATGGCTCAGGTGGAACTGTGCATGCGACCTTCTGAGCTGACCGCAGAGCATTCTCAGGCTGGAACAGAAGGGTGCATGTGCAGCTCAGCTGGAACCACACATGCGCACTTCTGAGTAACCCAGGGAGTATAGAAGGGTAGGGGGCATAGAAGGGTAGGGGGGAAGTGCTAGGTGGGTGGGCACACTCACATCCACCAGCGCATATGCGCCCATGGCACAAGACACCTCATGCTATATACACAGTACACCACTGCTTTCCTACTACTAAACTTTTAGCACACTATCTTTCTTACTATTTTTAGCACACTTACTATCTTTCTAGTACATTTCTAGCTTTCAGCACATTTTTCTCATTACAACTTTTACTACTACCTTACTATAGTAGTAAGTAGAACCTTGTATAGTAGCATGTAGAACCTTGTTTATTAGCCACTGCCCTTTGGGGAGAAAGGAAGAGTACAAATCAATCAATTAATTAATAAATGCAAGAAACCACATAGAATAAAAATATACAGTGGTACCTCGCTTAACAAGTGCCCCACATAAAGAGTGATTCACATAACAAGCACAAATTCCCATTGGGAGTGTGCTCCACTTAACAAGCCCACTTCACTTAACAAGTCCCAGTCAACTGCCCCCAAGTTGCTCCACGCTGACGCTCCTAACCTCCTCTACCCAGAAGTAAGCCCCATTGTGTTAAATGGGTCTTACTCCCAGGAAAGTGTCTTTAGGATTGCAGCCTAAGTAGACTTCATAGTTTCGTGCACATAAAAATGCATGTTTTGAATTCAATTCCAGTGTTTTGTCATCATATTAACATCCAGTTAATATTTTTTTATGAATATTTTTGGTTGTGGAACCAATTGTCTGAGCTTCCATTATTTCCTATGGGAAAATCTGCTTCACATAAAGAGCATTTCAAGCATGCTTCCGGAACGAATTAAACTTGTTGTATGAGGCACCACTGTATTTGATTAGCAATATATTTGGTAGAGTTCAATGTTCTGCAAAAGTCTCTGATGCTTTTAACTCTTGTGCAGTAATTTTTTTAATTGCAAGCTAGTTATTATTCTCACAACTTACATATTACTCCTAACCACTAATTTATCCTTAACTAGATAGAGTAATTTCCCCATATTACAGCATGCTTTGGGCATGTATTACACATTACTCTTAAAAGTATGGTTCTTGTACATCCTATGCCTTTCTTATTTCTTTCAGGAAGTTTCCTGATTATCTGGGTCAGGGAACTTTTTTACCTTTTACCCCAAAATATATTTAGATACGCCAACGTTACCCCCTTGATATGCTGACGTTACCCCCACCAAACCCTGCATCCATCCCTTCCCTAGCGTCCCTTGCTTTCCCCTATATTGTTATGTCCCTCCTCCTGCTCCCCCAGTGCCATTCCCCAGGGCCCTGCCTGTTGCCTTCTGGTCTGTGTCGCCTCAGTTTCCCCCCAGTGCCTAGCAAGCAGCCGGCGCTGGGACCCCTGCGCCTCTCAGAGGCGCATTGCCGATTGCTGGGGCGCTCCTGTGCGCATTCTGGCTGGTTCCTGGGGTCTTCCCTTGGTTCCCCTTTCCCTGCCCCAGTGGGAATCAGCCCCCAGAACCTGGCTGGAAGAGGAGCTGCCCTCGACAGATTCATATGCATGCCCAGCTGTGTCTTGGCAGCGCAACCATCCATTACCCCCAGGAATTTCATTTTTACCCCATTTGGGGTAATTTACCCCTGTTTCCCGACCACTTATCGGGGGGAGGGGGGGTGATTTGACACAGTATAGGAAGTCATAGTCATGGACATGATCCCAACTTGGCTTTAAGATGCTATGAATCCTTCATGTCCAGATTTTTGTAACCCTCTGAAATGAAGTTGCAGCACCCAAGGGGGTCCCGACCCCCACTTTGACAACCCCTGCTCTATAGGATATGTGGTGAGCCACATAGAGGGCCGCAACTGGCCAATGGGTCAGGGTTTGGGCACCCCATCTACACTGAAGAGCCTCAACCCTGCAGCCTTTCCCCATAAGTGAGGTGCCTCAATCCAGTAACTATTTTGGTCATTGCCTTCTGCACCTTTTCTAGATCTCCTATGTCTTTTTTTTGACACTTACATGGGAGTAAGCCCCCTTGAATACAATGGCTCTTCTGAGTAAACAAGTCTTGGACCACACTGTCAGTTAAAGGACTACAGATTTATCAAGGGGAAAGATGGGGACAGTGTGGAAAGTACATGGTTGCTTTTTATATTGTTTTTAATTGTATTTTATTGTTTTTGCCGTATTTTATTGTTGTTGTTTGATTGTTAGCTGCCTTCGGGGAGAAAGGCGGAATACAAATCTATAAATAATTAAGGCTGCAATCCTAAAGACACTTTCCTGGGAGGAAGACCCATTAAACACAATGGAGCCCACTTTAGAGTAGACATATTTAGGATTGTGCTCTAAATAAAATAAATGCTACATACATACAGACAATTCCTGTTGGGCCCGTCACGCGTCACACTGCAGGTGGTTGCCTGCACTTATGTTGCCCTTTGGTTAGGGTTGCCATATGACCCATATGGTTTTGGGGGATTGTGTTCACATACTGACAAATGGAACGGTGTCCTTTCCCGATTTTGTGGAAGAGAATTATGGCAACCCTACATTTGGCGTGCCTTTATCAGTGAGCTGCAGCCAAGCTGGGCTTCCCAAAGAGGAGACCTGGGTGATGCGTGTGGGTTTGCACACATTGGCATTTATAGGTGTGCACTAAAAAGAAAAGTACACACTGCTTTGGGGCACGGCATTCAGGGGGTTGAGCAAGAACATTAAAGGGAGAATTTTCAGCCTTTGGCGGATATGCTGGGGGAATAATTGGGGAGGGGGGGAGAGCTCTCGATAGGAGAAGGTTGGCCAGCAGGCAAGTTCCTCGAGAGACTGAAAAACTGGTTAATGTGTACCAAGTAGGCCAGGTTGATGTCAGGATAGTTGGACACAAACTCCCTGTCCTTACTGGGCTTGGCCCAGTCCCTCTGTCATGGCCTAATTTATGGAATGGGAGAAATACCATGGGATCCCCAACAGGTACACTGCCCCGAATTGCTGGGAAGACAAGGGAGATAGAAACCTATTTTAAAAAACCCCAACAACATGTAGTTCACTTTGCATCAGGATCTAAATGAGGTTTTTCTTTATTTGGGTCAGAAGCACATATATGGGTAAAAATTTTACAAAGAACATTAAAAGGAATTCAATGAGATGTCATTTGCCCCAAACCAGGCTACTTTGACTGCATTTTCTTGCCAACTTGAGCTCTTCCTCTGGGCATATTGAAGGGCACCATATGCACAGGAGCATATATGGGAAGGTTTGTTTTTGTCCACAGCTGCAGTGAGGTTCCCTGCAAAACTTAGTGTTTTGCACCCCTCAAGTTATGCCACTGTGGGTTAAAGCGACATTGCTACAAACCCACTCAGTATCTGGCCATCAACTTCCACAGTCAAGACTGAGATCAAGGAATAGTTTCCTCGATACCCCATCTTTCTAGGGGTATCCCCATTTCCTCAGGTTGTCCTTTAAGCATTTCCATTCAGGCCACACTTGTTCTTGCCCAGGCATTGGGCATGCATATTGGACCCAATCACTCCACATCTCCCCACTCTCTTTCCATGGATCCATGGCCGTTCTGTGGCAACCAACAGTTAGGAGGGGCAGCAGTTTTAAGGAAACTATTCCTTGATCTCAGTCTTGACTGTGGAAGTTGATGGCCAGATACTGAGTGGGTTTGTAGCAATGTCGCTTTAACCCACAGTGGCATAACTTGAGGGGTGCAAAACACTATGTTTTGCAGGGAACCTCACCGCAGCTTGGAAGCAACCCTTTCCCTTTGGTGTCATTCTGACACTAGCAGTAATAGAGCACGCAGTAAAACTAGTTAATGATTGTACTAAAGAGGTACTATCACAATTAATTTGAAGCAAGGGGGAGGGGAACTAGTCAGATAGAAGGAGTAATAAGTCAGAACTAGAAAGTAGTAACTGCTCCAGGAAGAGCCTTGTGAGCCTAATACAGGAGATGGTAGTATGATGGTAGTAAGAGTAAGCTAGGTAAAGAAAACCTGACACGACACCAGAACCAGGGAATCCTAGAATCCTAGAGTTGAAAGGGACCTAGTAGGTCATCTAGTCCAACCCCCTGCCACTGGGACACGCACTTAAATGGAGTGTTGGGAGAGTTAAGACAGTCAAAAGAAAATGTGTCTCTACCCAGTATGTAGTAAGGTCTGTGGAACTCCCTGCCACAGGATGTAGTGAAGACATCTGGCCTGGATGCCTTTAAAAGGGGGGAAGGGGGTGAGTGTGTGAAGTTTTCCCCAGGCTTAAAAGAGTTTTTTAAAAAGTTATGACCAGGAAAAGGAGGACAATGATTTTCCATGACACAAGACGAGAGAGAGAGAGGATATGGCCAGGAAAAAGAGGACAATGAAGTTTTTTGCCAGGATATAAGGCTTAAAAAGTCCAGGAAAAGGAGGACAATGAAGTTTTTTGCCAGGATATAAGGCTTAAAAAGTCCAGGAAAAGGAGGACAATGAAGTTTTTTGCCAGGATATAAGGCTTAAAAAGTCCAGGAAAAAGAGGACAATGAAGTTTTTTGCCAGGATATAAGGCTTAAAAAGTCCAGGAAAAGGAGGACAATGAAGTTTTTTGCCAGGATATAAGGCTTAAAAAGTCCAGGAAAAGGAGGACAATGAAGTTTTTTGCCAGGATATAAGGCTTAAAAAGTCCAGGAAAAGGAGGACAATGAAGTTTTTTGCCAGGATATAAGGCTTAAAAAGTCCAGGAAAAAGAGGACAATGAAGTTTTTTGCCAGGATATAAGGCTTAAAAAGTCCAGGAAAAAGAGGACAATGAAGTTTTTTGCCAGGCTATAAGGCTTAAAAAGTCCAGGAAAAGGAGGACAATGAAGTTTTTTGCCAGGATATAAGGCTTAAAAAGTCCAGGAAAAAGAGGACAATGAAGTTTTTTGCCAGGATATAAGGCTTAAAAAGTCCAGGAAAAAGAGGACAATGAAGTTTTTTGCCAGGATATAAGGCTTAAAAAGTCCAGGAAAAGGAGGACAATGAAGTTTTTTGCCAGGATATAAGGCTTAAAAAGTCCAGGAAAAGGAGGACAATGAAGTTTTTTGCCAGGATATAAGGCTTAAAAAGTCCAGGAAAAGGAGGACAATGAAGTTTTTTGCCAGGATATAAGGCTTAAAAAGTCCAGGAAATGGAGGACAATGAAGTTTTTTGCCAGGATATAAGGCTTAAAAAGTCCAGGAAAAAGAGGACAATGAAGTTTTTTGCCAGGATATAAGGTTTAAAAAGTCCAGGAAATGGAGGACAATGAAGTTTTTTGCCAGGATATAAGGCTTAAAAAGTCCAGGAAAAGGAGGACAATGAAGTTTTTGCCAGGACACTAAAGGCTAAAAAAGAGGACATGTCCAGGAAAAGGAGGGGAAGGACTTTTTCCCAGGAGAAAAAGAGGACGTGTCCTGGAAAATGAGGACTTGTGCTCAGTCTGGTGGCCCCGATCCAGCCAGTGTTTCTGCGTGCCTGCCTAGCGAGAGCCTCCTCCCCGCAGCCCTTCTCTGCCCTTCCCTCCCGGCTGAAACTTCCCCGTCCGGCGGGGCTGGGCAGGGCTCTCTCGGGGAGGAGCAGCACAGGGAGCCCGCAGCAGAGCCAGCCCCAGGCGGAGGGAGAGCAGCACCAGCCGCGCCCCGGATCGGCCGCTAGGAGCTCCGCAGGTGCGGGGCAGAGACCTCCCTGGAGGGCTGGGGAGGGGGAAGGTGGGGGGGTCAGGACAGGGGCTGTCTCCCCACCGGTGGCATAGCTGGGGAGGTCGCAGCAGTCAGTCTTGGGGGGAGTCTTCCCCAGTGGTGTAGCTAAGAGAAGCTGGGGTAGGTACTGGGCAATGGGGGTTTGGGCTGGGTTGGGGCAGGAGGCGGGGGGGGGGGTGTCAGAGTAGTCAGTCTCGGGGGAGTCTCTTCCCCAGTGGCGTAGCTAGAGGGGTCGGAGCAGAGAAGCTCCGGTAGGTACTGGGCAGTGGGGGTTTGGGCTGGGTTGGGGTAGGTGGCGTAGCTAGGGAGGTCGGAGTAGTCATTCTTGGGGGAGTCTCTTCCCCAGTGGCGTAGCTAGTGGGGTCGGAGCAGTCAGTCTTGGGGGGAGCAAAACTTTGCTCCCCCCATCTGGAATGACTCCGAAGGGGTGAGACTCCCCCAAGACTGACTGCTCCGACCCCCCCCCTTAGCTACGCTACTGCAGCTTCCCACTTAGAACGTTCATCCCCCCAACATTCCATCCTTAGAACTTTCATCCCCCCAACGTTCGATCCATTAGAACGTTCTGATCCCCCCACTAGGAATGACCCCAAGGGGGGTGAGGCTCCCCCTAACACTAACTCCTCCGACCCCCCCAGCTATGCCACCACAAAAAACTGAAACAACAATCCAAACCATTGTCCAGTGGGTCTTACTCCCAGGAAAGTGGGTGTAGAAGGAGCCCCCCTTTGGAGGTTCTTCCTCCCTCTTATTGAGTTTCTTGGTCCTCCAGGTGGCATAGCCAGAGGGGGCACAGCACTAAGTCTTGCAGGGCACCTCATCACAGCTTTTGCTGTTCCAGTGGGGGGGGGGAGCCAAACAGCAGTGCCCCCCCCACCTGGAATGGGGTCCCTTGCACATTGCGGTGATTTGCCCCCCTCTGGCTATGCCACCACTCCACCATCCCCTTGAGTTAAATGCCCCATTCACAAGTTATGCTCAGAGGTGCCTTTGTGCTTCCCAGGCCCATCAAGGGCTAGCCCACATCAGTTTTAATATGTCATGCATCCCATGACATGCTGTTCTGTTTCTGCATAGGCGTGGGGGATATTTGCAAGCAATGGATGGTCAAGTGAAAGGTGTGCTCATCCATGCTCATGCCATAAATATGTTGTCATGAATAATATTGACTGATTACTTCTAGAGAGGATTTCTGATGTAATCAATCAAATTTAATGCTCAAATTATTTACTCAAATCTAATGTTCACCTTTTTCATCTGAATTCACTCTCCAAAATCAGGGTACACATTAGGTTTGGTGGTTAATTAAATATTGTATTTTGATTAAAAGTAGCAGGTGCGCATTAGATTCGATTGTGCATTAGATTTGAGTAAATACGGTACTTTGTGTGCCCACAAGTGACAGGAGTCTTTCCTTCCAAGCCTTCCCTTGCGATGCTCATGCTCAAGGTCATGCACTCTGGTTGATGCAGGTGGGTCACCTTCATAGAGAGAGTTCTTCTCCCTCCCTTTCCAGCCTCTCAGATCTCCCCATCCATTTCATTTGAAGGTGCCCTCACCGTTGGAACTGGTGATATACAGGGAGTGTTGCTGTGAGTGGCGCAAGCGGTTAAGACGCTGTGCCTGTTAACCAGCAGGCCAGGGTTCAATTCCCGGGTCGGCCCCGCAAGACAGAGTCAGCTCCTGTCCTTAGCCCAGCTCTGCGGCGCCAGCTGGATCCAATTGTATTGGCTCTGCCTTTCCATTGGACTAATTCAGTGGCGTGGAGAGGGGGGATTTGCTGCTTGGGTAACAGCCTCTACTCCATAACAATCCAACCCAGGCTTTTGTGGCTTCGTATGCAGCACCAAGCACGATACCATAGTCTTTCAAGACTGACGGAGGCCTGCTTTGCCCTGCCCCTTACCTGTGCCTTTGGTGTGGGCAGTGTAGCCTAGTAGCCAGTAGGTGGTGCCCCATCAGAGCTGTGGGACTCCACCCTCTAAGCAATTGGATCTCAGATCCACAAAGGGTAGGGCTAGATCTGGCCAGCTGCATGTCGCAGAGCTCAGTGCCTTCTCCAGGTTGTGCTGTGAGTGCGTGAGGACTCCTTGCTCCAAGATCTGACCTTCCTTTTGCCCTCAGCAACCATGTCTCGACCCCTGACTGACCAGGAGAAGCGGAAGCAGATCAGCATCCGTGGCATCGTTGGTGTGGAGAATGTGTCTGAGCTGAAGAAGGGGTTCAACCGGCACCTGCACTTCACCCTTGTCAAAGACCGCAATGTGGCTACACCCCGGGACTACTACTTCGCCCTGGCGCACACCGTGCGGGATCACTTGGTGGGCCGATGGATCCGCACACAGCAGTACTACTACGAGAAGGACCCTAAGGTGAGATCCTTGTAGTAGTGGGGAGTTGCCTGGCCTGATCTTGGGTTTCCCCACATGGGGTGAGTTTTTGGAGCTTCACAGAATTCTTTATTTTCCATCGAAGAAAGAATTGTAATGTATAAAGCATATATACTTTATAAAGTTAGGGTTGCCATATTTCCCAAAAAAAGGAAAATCCCAAATTTTGGGGATTGTTCTTTAATTGAGTTCATACACTGGTAAATGGGTCAGAGGGTCCTGTCCTGATTTTGTGGACAGCACCAAAATGAAGCCAAAATGGAGGACCATGAAATCCTTTTGGAGGACACATGGACAGGAGGCTAAAAATCCAGACAAATCCAGACAAATCCAGGAATTTCCAGTCATCAGATCACTCTGGTATTTCCCTCCGAAGTGAAGTTGGTTGTCAATAGGTGCCAAAAGACGCAGTGATGGCCACTGATGCTCAGACGGACATGTGGACCAACGTCTGTTGGTGGCTGTTGGCCTCATTGGCTAAACTCAGCTTCCATGTCTGATGAAATTAGTCTGTGGAACTCCTTGCCTTGATGGCATCTCAATGCCTTTAGGAAGGGATTAGATCAGTTTCAATCTAAAGTCCAGCATAGTTTACAAGCCACAATGGGTATGTGCAACATCTTTATTTTAGATGTGGGCAACCTCAAAATGCCTGATGCAGGACGCAGGTCTCATGTTGTCTTGTATGATCGCTCAGGCATTTGGTGGACCAGGTGTGAGATGCAGGAAGCTGGACTAGATGTGCCTTTGGCCTGATCCATGTTCATATGATGGTCTGTCTAGAACTGCTAGTACTGAAGGTGGTGATCAGAGGAGGGCTGATGCCTTCATGCATCTGTTTAACCAGCGCTTGAACCCAAACGCTGACCTAGATGGCCCTTTGGTCTAATCCGGTGGCCAGACTCTTCTCACTTAGCAGAGCATCCGTGGCTGCCAGGTGTGTCAGGCAGGGCTTGAACCCCCATGGCTCAACCCAAGCTGGCCTTTGGTCCCAGGAGCTGCTTGGCTGTGCTCACGTGGTTACAAATGTATTATTTATATATAATATTTATTTTATTTTTATTAGATTTATATTTCACCTTTCTCCCCCGAGGTTAACAATCAATGAAACAATAACAATAAAATACAATTAAAAACAATATATATATATGATCCCTTCAAACACATGCAAAGGGTGGTTGATTCATCATTTGTCCCTCCATCCCTTGTAACTGGAGCAGAGTTTTCAAGGTGGACTTTCCTTGTATTCTGTTATTGACTGTGTGTGTTGGGCTTGTCTCAAGCGATCTGTTGTGCAGACCCCAGATTCATGCAGTGCTTGGTTGGTTGTGTACTTTATGATCATGGTGTGTGACTGTCATGGTATGTCAGGAGGGGGGGGAAGACTCTGCTTTGATGGTAGGGAGGGTTTGAGTCCCTCTGGGAGAAAGGTGGGATAGAAATAAAGTTTATTATTATTTATTATTATTGATTTCTTGATTCCAAGGGGGCTACCAGCAAACGGTGGGGAATACTCAAATGGGACTTAATTACTTTTTGAAAAGCCAGTGGTTTGCTTCCAAAAATGTCTGTGTGTGGGTAGGTTGGGTATGTAGGTAGGTACTGGATTTCTCCCACATTTTTAAGGGAGAACTTTCCCAGCTGTACCGTGTAGTGTTTCTGCATTCAAAGTGTATATTATGTGATATGGCCTCGTCCCAAATGCTACTGAGTGTAGTGCCTCCCATTGTATCAGAGCCTGGCAGCCCTACAGGAGCCCTGAGACTCAAGAGGATGAGGAAGGGGCTGCTAAATTGCCCCAGTTGATTAGAAGGACCTTCCCAGTTCGTGGGCTGGGTGGCTCAAGTGGATACAAGTGGCTCTTTGACATACGGTAGGTAGTATGTGAAAATACTGTATGTTATCTGAGCTCCTTTTTGAAAGTCCAATAAAATTTTTCAACCTTTATCGTTATTTACCAGATATAAATTGAGAGTCTATTTGGATTAAAACCTAAGATTTAGTGTTCGTGGTGCATAGATCTATTTAAGAATTTGAATGCTGCTTAAATATTGCAGCTATGAAACATCTCTCTTGAGGCTCTCAAACCCTTGAAGTTAATTGTATGTGGATCTTACGCTGAGCAAGTTTGGCCACCTCCAGGCTATAGGCTTCTTATCGGTAAAGATTCAGATGTTGCATCAAAAGCCATGCAGTGCTCACCTGTGGCAACTATTACATACTGTAGGTAATTATCTACTATTACCTTTTGGGTGGACAGCAGAGCCTCCCTTTCTCCATGTGCTGCTATCCTTTGAGTTGGTCTTGGTTCAGCAGGTTGGTTGTCTCCCTTTTGATTTGGAAGAACCAGGATCTCTATTATGGACTTAAAACGCGATCCTAAGCATGTCTACTTACTTAATAGTACTTACTCCTAGGAAAGTATGGTTAGGATTGCAGCCGAAGTGACTTTTCTTAATCCTTCCAGACTTAAGACCAACACAGTATGTAGCAGACGTCACACTGGGGTCTTCGCCTTTTCTCCCCTCCACCTGCAATTGCCTTGGCCACTAATAGTGGTTTAGCTTTGCGAATTAGAGAGGCGAGCCTGATTTTAAGACAGGTGTGGTGGGGCGGCAGCAGCAAATGAAGCTAACTAGTAATGAATCTGTGGAACTCCCTGCCACAAGATGTGGTGATGGCATCTACCCTCAATGCCTTTAAAACGGGATTGAACCCATTTATAGAGGAAAAGTTCATCACAGGTAACAAGTGATGATCGGTATGGGTGGTGGGTGGGTGTACAGATAGAGGTAGGCAACCTCAGAATGCCAGATGCAGGGAGGACACCTGGATGCAGGTGTAATATGTGCTCCCAGAGGCATCTGTGAGATACAGGACTAGATGGGCCTGATCCTGTGGAGGCTCTTACAATCTTATGAGGTTATGTAATAATGTAATAAAAATCAGAATAATCATAAGTCCTCTTTGGCCGCTGTGCAGGGTGACCATATGATCAGAAATATCCAGATACGTCCTCTTTTTTAGCCTCCTATCCAGTTGTCCTCCAAAAGGACTTCATTGTCCTCCGTTTTGGTTTCATTTTGGAACTTTGTAATGGTGTGCAGGACCCCATCGTGTCATATGCTGTTGGATTTGTATTGAAGAACAGAATCCAGTGCAAAAATTGGTTTGGAAATATCTCCTTCCCATCAAAAGTTAAGGCCATGGAGCTCTATGGGGAAGCAAAAGTGCCCAATATCCCAGCTTTACACATGAGTAGGCAAATGTGCCATTGTCTGTTGTAAAGGCCAGGCCGAGAGGAATCCAAGATCTTGTCCTCCTTTTGAGGTTTGGGCATCTGGTCATACTGCTGCTGTGAGATCAAGGAAGCTGGACTCAATGGGACTTTGGCCTGATCTAGTGGAGGCTCTTACGTTTGGGACACTTTGGGACTTGGCTGAATATGGCTCTATATGGAAGGGCTAAACATTCTGTAATGCTTCTGCTCTTATATAACCAGTGGTGGTGGGCTTCAGGGGGTTCTCACAGGTTCTATACAACCCTTTGCTAATGAGCGCCTGGTTCTGAGAACCAGTTACTAATGGGACATGGAACCTATTGTTAATTAATTTGAATCCTACCACTGTATATAACCCTAATCAGTTGAGATCAGTTGAGTCCATTGAGACATGCCAGTGACACATTTCAATTACAGTTTCAATTACTGGAATTTTCAATTATAGTTTTGCAGTGTCTCCAGGTAGAAAGGGATGTTCCCAGTTTGAAAATCCTACAGATCTGCAGCCTGCCAGTGTAGGTAGCGCCAAACCAGGAACATCCCCTACAATCCAGAGTAACTACGGGAGCATGTACGAGACATTACATGTAACCGTAGATCCTGCACCACCTAGTGAAAACCTATGGGAAATTCATATTGCAATCCTGAGTAAATTGTTCTTACACCGGAGCAAGGATTCCCCGTAGTTACTCTGGACAGCTTTCTGTGGCCTTCTTCTAAAGATATGCTTTGTGTAAGCTAGTATAGTGCAAGGTCATCTGAAGGACAACTTTTTAAAGGTTGCTGAAATCATGGGGGGATTAAAGTTGTACTGATAAAAAAAAACCCAAACACCTTGGTTGTGCTGCTAGTTCATTATGCGTTGCCAGCAGAGTTGAGGAGATGATGATGATGATGATGATGATGATTTATGTCCCACCTTATTCATAAAAGACTCAAGGTGGCTCACAATTAATTAAAAACCTCATCATTAAAAAGATCAAAATAATAAAATACATTAAAAATCATTAAAATTGCATTCCATAAAATGCAACATTTATAAACAACATAAAACAATAAATAATAAAACAATTTATACACAACATAAAACAATAAATAATAAAATAGTACTATAGATGCCAGTGGCATCTTAAAATGTGCACATATAAAACCCAAAACCAGAGCAGATAGTGGGAGGTAGTCCTGAACTCCGGCATTATAGCCCTTTATGGCATGGAGAGGGGGAGCATAAAACATTTGGGGTAAAAAGTTTGGTTGACTTGCAGCCCTTTGGACTATTTTTATGGGCTTTGTGCTTTGCAAGATCCTTAAAAGGTCAGTTGCTTTGGGTAATATGAACAGAGATCCCACAAGAGGGAAGGGGAAAAAATTTATTACCATAAAACTCTTCTAGTTCATCAGGTCAGATGAAAGATAAACCCAATATTTCCCAATAGTCTTACTACTGTCATTAGAGGGAGTGTTTTCTGAAATTAGTGCCTGGAAAAGATAAATGATGTAAGAAAAATATAGCAGGACAAGTACAAAGACCTTTAGGGCAATTGTGTTGTTGTTCAGCTGTTTCACTAGGACTTCTCCAAGCCGCACTATCTTTAACTTCCAGAGTTTGTTGAAACTTAGGTTTCTTGCTTTACCATTTCATCCTCTGTGCAACAGGAAAAAAAAATCTGGAGCAACTTCCAGAAAGAGGAATTTAGCTTTGCAAACTATTTACCACATTTTTTTAAGCAGAGTATAAGTATTCTTAAAAATAATACAGTATTACAATAATACAGACTTGATGCACAGTTGAATCTAATGTGCACCCCTTTTAAAAGGCTTGAGATAAAAAAGTTTACTAGCGATAAAAAAGACTTTTTTTGGAGATAAAATGCACACCTAAAAAAGTTTACTAGCAATTCTAATGCGCACCTTTATTTCAAGCCTTTTAAAATGGGGTGTGCATTAGATTTGCACGTTAGTCCCTTGCCAGCAGGGCAAAATGGGAAGGAAGTTGGGCAGCCATAGCTGGAATATGTGGGGCTCTCAGTCTCCGGGATGGAGGGAAGATGGTCCTCCAGCCAGCCCCGGTGGCGCATTCGATTTGAGCATTTACAAATAAGGCAGAACAAAAAAGTACTGTAACTATTCAAATCTAATGCAACCTCAATTCTAATGTGCGCCCCTGTTTTCGGTTTTAAATTTGCTTGAAAAGGGTGTGCATTAAAAGGAGGATGCAATCTTAGGGTGCAATCCTAGCCATGTCTACTCGGAAGTAAATCTTATTGTGCTCAATGGATCCTGCTCCCAGGAAAGGACTGCAGCTCAGCTCGGGCATAACGACAACGCAACTCCAAAGTAAGGGAACGAACATCACCTTCCCTTGAGGAGGCCTTTGTGACTGCATTATGTGCATAACTGGCATATCTATGCCACTGCTGGAAAGTTGGTTAGGATTGTGTCCCAAATTATTTAAATAAGGAAAGGAAGAAATATTTGGGGGTAAATAACATTCAGAAATGTAGCAAGTGCAACAGAAGGCAAAATATTTGCAAAATTCGACCATCTTTGTGGCGTTGACTGTGAGTGGAGACAACTTTTTATGGGGAAATGGGGGTAATGGAGCATTACAGTTGTTGATGGCTGATATCCCACTAATTCCACTAATATATTATATTACATTCAGGTTAACATGTAGTAATGTGTCTTCTGTGATCATGATGACATATCCGCTGTTGAAATTTGTTTAAAATTTTACTTTGGCCCAGTCAGTGGTGTAGGTAGAAGGGGACAGGTGTATGGCATGAAAGAAGCCCCTACTCTTTGAATATGGCTCCATTTGCTCTTCCCACCTAGAATGGGTCCAAAGGTGAGGGGCTCCTTGCATGCCATGGTAAGGCCAGGGTTGCCATATGTCCCCCAAAACAGGGATTATCCCGA
Source organism: Cryptoblepharus egeriae (assembly GCA_030015325.1). Lineage (NCBI taxonomy): Eukaryota > Metazoa > Chordata > Lepidosauria > Squamata > Scincidae > Cryptoblepharus > Cryptoblepharus egeriae. The sequence goes on from JAREYC010000001.1 coordinate 267,002,585, forward strand.
TTTTGGGGGAATTGTGTTCACGTATTGGCAAATGGGACAGAGGGTCATGTCCTGATTTTGTGGGAAAGAATTCTGGCAACCCTAGGTAAGGCTCCCTCCCAGACTGTCCCCCTCTAACTATGCCACTGCTCAGCAGTATTTTAAAAGGTGTTTGTACATTTCGTTAATGAAGCAGCCTGGTTTGTGGGCTGGAATTGGAAGTGATGGATTGATCTCAAAAACCAGCATAAAACTGCAGGTTGCCCTCTTGGAATTGGATTGACTTCATGATCTCTGCAGTGGGGTTTTTGATTGTTAACGGCCTTTGGTGGGGCTTTAGACTGGCCGATTAAGGAATAATCCCATTTGTGACATCACCAGGCAGCCCTTTCCGAACCGACGCAGCCTCCTCCTCGCAGAGAGTATCACCCCTAATCTGGCTTCTTGCAAACACCAGCTTGGACGTCCTGTGTTTGCTGGATCACTCAAAGCACTTTGCAGATAGGATGAAAAAAGTTCCGTCGCATCAAGCAGTAACTTAAATTTAATCTTTATTTTTAAGAAAAATCCAATTTCTTCTTCATCGGATGCAGTTTCTGCTTCATCGGATGACCACAGCAAAAGGCAGATCACCTCTTACAAGACATCCCCTAGCATGAATCTGGAAGGATCTAGGGCCGGCTCATTCATGAGGCTGACTGAGACTGTTGCCTTGGGGAGCACCAGCCTCCACCTGCACACTCAGATCTACTGCTTCTCTTTCTCCCATTCTGTGGATTGAAAAAGGAAGGCAGGATGGAGCAAAAGAGGAAGTGTGGAGGAGAGAAGTGTAGGCATTGTGAGAGATGGACATGGCAACAGAAAAGGGGAGCAGGCCACCTCTGATGGCATGAGTCCTTTGAAGATGACCTCAGTACAGTTATAGACTTGTTGTGCTAGTTATAGTACAGTACTATAGTACAGTTATAACCATTACTAGTTATGTATATCAGTCCTTGCTTGGCTGGCTGAGTTGTGACTCAGCTTTTGCATGCAAACTGTCATGCAACCAGGTCTGTCAATGCGCGTCAAAAGCTGCGCATTGCATTTGGAGGGCAAAGTTCATAGGAAGGAATAGGCTCATGAATTTGTATAGGGCTGTACCTTTAAAACAGCACATTGGGGAAGAATGTACCTCCCTCTTCCTTCCCCGCAAGCCATCGCTACTGGCCATTCGGCTCTACGGAAGTTTGATGTGGTTGAGCAACATGTGTTTGCTTGTCGATGTGCCAACCGTTGGGGAGGGAGGAGGGAAGGCTGATCTGGGGAAACTTTTCTGGGAATGCTGGAGCTGTGGCCACCTTGTTAGCATTCCCACTTGCGCCTATTTAAGTCCCCCCCTTTTTAAAATCAAAACCCTCTGCTCCACCAATAGACAGCATGTTCAGGATCCGGGGCATGGAGCGATCTCTCTTAAAGCAGGTTTGCTTCTCTGGCTGAATTGGACCAAAGTCCACCTTTGATTTTCCTGCAACTCACAGTGGAACATGCATTTTGTGTGCAGACATACCAGAGTTCGGTCTCTGGTGAAAATTCAGCCCTCGATTCCTGCGGAGTAGCTGGAAGTGCGCATCAGAAGGGACTAGTGTGCAGTGTTCATACCCTTGATCGAAAAGTCTATATTTTTCCTTCTCATTTGTCAGGCAGCTAAAACAAGATGAAGATTTAATTTTGGAAAGTAAAATCAAAAATACAAAAGGGAATTAACAGTGATATAAGCAGGAGGGAGAGAACCAGTATATGTATTAGCCTGGCTTTCTTTGTACAAATCCTCACAGCCAGTAGGTGCCTGTGGACCAGTGGCATAGCTAAGGGGGTCCAGTTGCACCAGGCAATAAACTTTAGGGGGGCAACAAGCTGAGTTGGACACTCATGGCTAAGAAAAACAGGGTATGTATGAATGATAATACCATCACATTATTTATCGACGTTATCAACCCCAGGCATGGGTATCGAGGACAGTGCCCACTCATTTTCAGTGGCACTCGAAGACCTGGGCAAACAGCAAGGGAGCCTCAGTGGTGCTCACTCCTCCCCTAAAGAATGGAGGAGGCAGAGAAAAACCGGCTGCCTCACCACCCCTTCCATCTCCTGGGCTGGAGCACTCTGTGGAAGCTTCCTCATTGCCCATCAGGTCCTAGAAATGAGCGGGTAGAGGGCAGAAGCAGCACAGGTGCCGCTGGTGCTTGGTGCCCACTAGTGCCCACTGGTTCCAGTGCCCAGCCTTTCCCATTCCCTAAAAACATTCTTTACATTTTACTCCTGCAGCAATAGGTCAGTTCAGCTAGTGTGTGTGTGTGTATTTTTATATATATACCTAGCACATGGCATGTCAGCGCATAGAATCATGTCAGCACATACAATTACATTGAAACATAAGTTTGGCACAACACCACTGAAAGGTTGCTGACCCTTGTTATATATCATTGGAAGGGTCATTTAATGCAGAATGCAATGGAATAAACTACATTGAAATATCTATATTCTAACAAAGGTTATGGCCATTTACCCAGAAAATGAAAACACAAAAGCCCATGGAACAAAAAGTGGATCTTTGTAACTTAAAACTTTCTCATGAGACTGACTGCTCTGAGAGCCACTGAGATGTAATTCCAATACTGTATGGAGCTAATAAGGTGATACTATGAATCAGCTCTTGTTTCCATTATATGTTATGATATAAAGCAGGCCTCCGTCAGTCTTGAAAGACTATGGTATTGTGCTCGGCGCTGCATATGCTGCATGCGAAGCACGAAAGCCTGGGTTGGATTGTTATGGAGGATAGGCTTAGCGCAAGTGGCTAAGACACTGTGCCTGTTAACCAGCAGGCCAGGGTTCAAGCCCAGCTCTGCGACAGCTGGATCCAGTCATATTGGCTCTGCCTTTCCATTGGACTCATTCAGTGGCATGGAGAGGAGGATTTGCTGCTTGGGGAACAGCCTCTCCTCCATAACAATCCAACCCAGGCTTTCGTGCTTTGCATGCAGCGTAAGCAGCGCCGAGCACAATATCATAGTCTTCCAAGACTGACAGAGGCCTGCTTTAGCTATGCCACTAACAGAGCAAGTGGGTGGTGATCAGGTGAGGAAGAGGAGGCAAGTTTTCCCCAATTTCTTTTTAAAAATACTCGGGGATGACATCACTTTTGAGCTTTGCACTGAGCTACCTGATCGTTGGCTACACCACTGCTGTGGTCAGCCTGATGTGCCTTCTGCTGGCCCGCCCAACCCTGACCTTCCCATGGCATTGGCCCCATCATTTTTTCCTCAAGTGTTTTGGGGAGAATCTTTCTATGGGTCCATCCCTTGGCGTTTGCAGAATGCTCAGGAGGCTTCTAGCTGCATGATGGACCAGATCCGTCGCCAGGACTCCATTCAGGAGTTGACACTCCTCATCCCAGCAGGATTTAATTTCACTGATGTCTGCTTTTCTCATCAGAGAATTTACTACCTATCCCTGGAGTTCTATATGGGACGGACTCTACAGAACACCATGATCAACTTGGGGTTGCAGAATGCCTGTGATGAGGCCATCTATCAGGTAAGAAGCCCTCCTGAGATGGGGAACTTTGGGGCAAACTTTTCACAGAGTGGGACTTAAGAATCCTACCTAGATGAAATGGCCGGGAGCTTCACTAGTCTGTTATCCAGGGCACCTTGATCATATTATGGTCCCCACAAAGAAGCCAATCTAGACCATGAGAACCAGAAACCTGCTCTCAGTTGAACCTTCAGGCATCTTCCATGGTGATCTCCACCAAGGTAGGAGATCTCCCTTTGGCTGCTCTTCTGTATTTTCTGCTAGCCATGGAAGGGCAACTGTGCAGAGCAGTGAAGTGCATCCTTTAGCCTGTGACCAGTGCACATCTCTACATACCATACATCTCTACAGATACTTCTCTACATACCATATAACTTGGTGGCCATCAGGGCTAGAAAATAGGCTTTTAAAAGTGAATGCTTTGTTTTCTTTTGCATCTGAGAATCTGTACGCATCAAAAGTCCGGTTCTTTCCATCCTACTTGTAGTGTATCTGCAAGGAATGTCATTACAAGCCATGACAAAGATGGTTATGTAAGGAAATAAATTCTTGCCAGGAGATGCCAAGGGGAAAACTGTGGTTGAAAACACTCTGTTAGATAAGTTCTTGGAAGGTTTTCAGCTTACGCTTAAACAAAAGGGCGTAATGGTGATGTGGAAATAGCCTTACTTTATGGGAATTATTCCATGGTGGCAGACATAAGGAAGCATGTTCTGCAAAGTGGAGACTATTCAGATTCAATTTCATGATGGGCAGCGCAATCCTAACTGGTGTTAGCCACCACAGTATCCCATGTATGTTTTGGAACTGTTGCCACACTACCGCAGGGAAAGTCAAACCTTTCTCCTTACCATAGGTCTGTACCATCGACCCATGGGACCAGTGGTGGGCCCAGCCTGCCCTAACAACCGGTTCTCTGGAAGTGGGCGGGGCCAGGATGGATCAGGGGGTGGGGCCAGGGGCGGGGCAGGGGAGGGCACGCCACCTTAACCCTTAGTTTACCCAAAAAAAATGTATCACTTGTGACAGCATCAATCAGTACTAAGCCCCTGGGTTCAGTGTAATTTATTCCTATGCATTATGCCTTGTTGTGCTCTCAGGGGGAAAGTGTGCCACAAATAAGAACATAAAAGCATAAGAAAAGCCTCCACTGGATCACACCAAAGACCCATCTAGTCCAGCTCCTGAATCACACAGCAGCCCACCAGCTGCCTCAGGGAGCACATATGACACTTGCATCCAGGTGCCTAATACAGCAGACACTACCACAAGTTCCACTGGTGGTACTCATACCACTGGTTGAGAAACACTGATCTACAGTTTAGGACCAGAGTCTGTGGTGTCCCCTCTACAGGCTGAGGTTTGCCTCTAAGCCACTACTTAAGGCTACAGTCCTGTCCACACTTTCCTGTAAGTAAGCTCCATTAACTGTGATGGGACTTACCAGTACTTCTGAATGGTCATACATAAGATTTGGGCTCTCAGAATCCCAGCCTCTTGTTGCAATATAACACTTGCATCCAGGTGCCTCAGTACCAGCAGACACTACCACAAGTTCCACAGGTGGTGCTCGTACCACTGGTTGAGAAACACTGATCTACAGTTTAGGACCAGATCAGTTTAGGACTGTGGTGTCCAACTGCAGTTTGAGGTTTGCCTCTAAGCCACTACTTAAGGCTACAGTCCTGTCCACACTTTCCTGTAAGTAAGCTTCATTGAATATAATAGGACTTCTGAGTAGTCAAGCAAAGGACTGAGCTCTTAGTAACCAGCCTCTGGCTGCAATCCTATTCACTTTCCTGAGAGTAAGCTCCACACACTCTAATGGGACTTACTTCTGAGTAGGCAAGAATAGGATTGGGCTCTAATGCTGCACTCCTTTGCACACTTTTTTGGGAGTAAGCTTCATAGATTGAAATGGGATTAACGTTTGAGTAGTCAGGCATAGGATTACAAGCTCTTAGAAACCAGCTTCTTTCCAGGGAGTAAGCTTCACTATTATAATGGAACTTACTTCTGAGTAGACATATGATTGGTCTTTGAGGCTACACTCCTATCCTCACAGGGGAGTAAACCTGCTGACTTTAATAGGATTTACTTCAGAGTAGGCAGTGGACTGGGCTCCTGGGGGGGGGCAGGATGGGAACTGGGGCTATTTCTTCAGGTACCCCCCATACTTCCTGCCCACAATCTTAGCTGGAGAGATTTCTCGGGGGGGGGGGGGGGGAGCAAAAGGTCTACAGTGTGGATAGGATTGCAGCCTGAGCCCAATCCTAACAGTGTTTACTCAGAAGTAAGTACCATTCAAGTCAATGGGGCTTACTCCCAAAACTGTGTGGTCAGGATTTTATCCTTACAGCCCAATCCTATGCAGGCTTACTTAGAAGTAACTCTCATTCTAGTCAGTGGGGCTTACTCCCATGTAAGTGTGGATATGATTGCAGCCTCAGAGCCCTGTCCTAATCATGTCTACTCAGTAGAAAGTCCCATTATAGACAGTGGGCTTACTCTCAGGAAAGTAGGCAGGGCTGGAGGAACAGGGCTGGAGGGAGAGATCCAATCCTCTGCCAATCTCCTCAGAAGTAAGTCCCATTATAGTCAGTGGGCTTACTCTCAGGAAAGTGTGGATGGGAAAGTAGCCTCAAATCCTATGCTACTCAGAAGGAAATCCCATGATAGTCAATGGGAATTGCTCCCAGGAAAGTGTGGCTAGGATTGTGGCCACAGGCTGCAGTCCTCTACTATACAGTGTGGCTTACTCCTGAGTAGTACTGAGTAGTTCTCCATGCCTAGCACTGGGCTACAAAGGCACCCAGGGAAGGAGGGAGGCAGGCAGGAAGGCTTGCTGCTATTACTCACCTAGGCTCCCAGAGGTTTGTATTTCCTAACCCTGATTTTAAAGCACGGAGCCAACAGTGATGCAAACACCCTCCATCTCAGCAGTCAGAGTCTGGATGTGCTGTGATGGTCACAGTGCTCTGTCTGAATGATGGTAGAAGGAACACTCTTTCTATTTTAAAATTAAAAATAAACTTAGGGAGGGGAATGAGGGGGAGAGAAGGGGAGGGGGCTCAGAAGGGGAGGGGAGGGAGGAGGAGGAGGAGGGAAGAGTAGAACTTCAGCTCTGGAAAGACAGACCCAGAGGCCCTTTAAGAGAAATGCAAACACACTTGCATGCAAGTCAAAGATGATGCCCCCCATTAACAACCGGTTCGCTAACGTCAGCCCCTAATTAACAACCACCTCTACAGAACCGTCAGAACTGGCCTCAGCCCACCTGTCCATGGGACCCATAAGTCTGTATCATAGACCTATGGGTCTGCTCATGGGTCTACCCATGGATCTACCCATGGGTCTCCTCATGGGTAGTCAGATCTGTGCCACCTCCAGAAGCGGTGCAAATCTAAGAGATGATCACAGTCCTTGCCACTTGCACCAGCCCAAATTCTGGGTTTGGACTGCACCCTGATTTGTGTAATTTGAAGCTTATTTCTGGGTCAACGGATCTGTTGGCCTCTTGCCAATGAGTTTATTTTTTCCCCCTACAAAATATTTCTTAGTCGCAAACATGTTGTGCTGTTGTGTGTCTGTCCCTTGCCTCGTATGCGAGATAAGTGGGCAAACCCAGAAGCTCAGGAATGTTAATGCCACAATGCCCATCTTTGTAGCATGTTCGCTTCTGACCTCCTTTTGATCAGGTTTTGCTTTGTTTTTGGTCTCTTTGTGTCTGTACAGTTAGGACTGGATATAGAGGAGTTGGAGGAGATCGAGGAAGATGCTGGACTGGGCAACGGAGGCCTCGGCAGACTCGCCGGTAAGTGACCCATGTGTAGTTAGAGGCGATCAGGGTAAAGTCCCATTGACGATATATGTTCCAGCTTCACGTTGCATTAAATCAGAGTCGACCCATTAAAATTTGGGATATTTCATATGTTATGTTTAGTGTATTTAGATATAGTCAGGAATGTTAACATTAAGATTGCTGGGTTTAAAGTTGCCCTCCCCTTTGCAAGGATCCAGTGCTAGCCCTGGATAGAGGCTCCATCCTTTACCATGCAAACCGTTGTGCTAACATTTTCTGGAAAGTGATATGTAAACGTTACTAATACGGCATTATTCATAATAATATGCCATGGTTGAGTTCCAGAAAGAACATGTCTTTGGCGAGTAACCAGAGGCAAACACACCTTATAAAAACTAAGAAAAGCCTTGGGCAGAGTACGGAACTGGAGACTTTATAGGTCGGGTTCCAAACCCTCCATCCCATCCAAACACATTTTCAGCCTGGCTTTCCTTACTTCTCCTGATTGCCACACACTAGGTTTTGCATGGAGCTTGACCAACGCATGCAAGTGGCCCCTTCCCTGTTTTGCAGTCCCTCTGTTTTGCTCTTGCAGCCCAGAATGGGTCTGAGGAAGAGGAGTTGCTTGCATGCCACGGTGAGGATCTTTGCAAACTGATGCTTTGCACCCCTCTTGCTATGCCACTGCTCCCCTCCAAAAAAATCTCCAAAGTGCCCAGTGATGTCTGCTTACTTATTTTTTGAACCACTTTGGGTTTAGTTCTGGTTCAAGTAACCCAGTGAGTTGGGGTTTTGGTCCAATTCTAGTTCACTGGTAACATCTTCTCTGAACCCAGTTTTTGGGTTCAAAATCAGTTTAATTCTTAGCTTTAATGGGGTGAAGGCAGTAGTGGGCCCAGCCTGGCCCAAGATCCGGTTCTCCGGAAGTGGGCGGGGCCAGACCTGAGGGCAGGGCCAGGGAGGTTTTTAATTTAAAAATTAAATTTTTTTTAAATTACTTACTTCAGAGTAGACCTGCATAGGATGGATCTCTGAAGCTGCAGTCTTCTCCACACTTTCCTGGGAGTAAGTCCCATTGACTATACTGGGACTTACTTCAGAGTAGACCTGCTTAGGATTGGTCTCTGAGGCTGCAGTCCTTTCTTCACTCCGGCCAGGGGAAGCGTCCTGCCGGTGCGCGGAGTAGCACGCGGGGGAATCTGGCCCCTCTCCCGGCCGGGGAACAGTCCTGGCGCACGGAGGAGCACGCTAAAACAAAGATGGTGGCTGGCGCGAACTGGGCCGCCCTCTTTTTGGGTTTCCCTGCCGCTGGCGGTTCGCCAGCAGCAGGGAAATGGGAAGATCCGGTTTGGGCGAGTAGGCCCGAACCAGTAAGTGCCCATCAGTGGATGAAGGTCAGTTTAATTCTTTGTTGTAGTTTAAAAGGAGAGTGAACATTACTCAGAAATGGTTTTTTATTGGCTTTGGTGGTATGAAATTCCCAGCGGGCAAATGATCTCTCTCTCTGTGTCTCCCTCCCTCCCTCCCTCCCTCCCTCTCTCTCATCCTCCACCCCGCACACACACAATAGCCTGTTTCCTAGATTCAATGGCCACCCTGGGGCTTGCAGCCTATGGTTATGGGATACGGTACGAATATGGCATCTTTAACCAGAAGATCAGAGATGGATGGCAGGTAACAAGTAGTGTTAAATATGTACAGCATGAAAAGGAAGAGGCCTCTTCTCATTATGGATGCAGGACATGCATTTCTGGGGAGGGGGAAATAAAACATTGTCTGGGAATGCCTGTAAGAGTGGGGTTGCCATAATTTTCTTCTACAAAATCAGGACAGGACCCTCTGTCACACTTGTCAGTATATGGACATAATCCCAAAAAGTCAGGACTGTCCCTGTTTTTCAGGATATATGACAACCCTATTTAATAGGGGACTGGCGCATCAGGGAGAAATCTTCATCCAGTCCATTTTTGGGATGCTGAAAGGAGAAGGGAGAGTATTAAAAAGTGTCACCGGCAGGATGAAGGTAGTGGGAGGCTGGGTCTCCTCTTTGGGGCTTTGTGTAGGATTTTTTTGGGAAGAACCTCCAGCATCTTTTGAGGAGCCAACCCTTGTCAGAGGCAGCGAGCAGCAGCTGGTCTGTAATCTGAACACATGACTGTATGGATTTCATATCAAACATTAATTGAGCCAACTGATGGAGGGGAAGTTGGAAAAAATAGTATTCATACATGGCAAAATAGTCCATGGATGAAAATATCTCTGTGGGCTTCCATTCAAAACAAGGCACTTGAAGACATTAACATGTTTAAACATTAACATGTAGCATGTGCTACAAGTGGTGCTTGTTTTAACCCTTGCCCTCCAGGTACCCCCTACAAGTCCAATTCCTCTGCATGGCAGGGGAGCATTGGAGTTCAATACATTATGGTGATATGCTCCATATGGGGTACAAGCAGTGGTGGGCTTCAAATAAATTAACAACCGGTTCTATGTCCTAATGACCTTTTTAAGATAACAAAAGGTAGTTTAATAATTCATGCATTAAATACCCAAATAAGAACAATAAAAGAGGTACACAAAACAAGATTATGTTTTAAGAAAGAGTTTTAAAATACTTATGAAAAAATATTAAATACCTGACAAACTGTTAGTGAAGATATTTCCACATTGCTGTTTGGGAAGGATGGGGAGTCCACGTGTTTCAATGAAGCCACCAGCAGCCCTCATCAGGTCTCTTTCACTTCCCACAGGTCCAAACTAACTGAGGTCTAAGGACATTGAGGCTGCAATCCTATCCACACTTCCCTGGGAGTAAGCTCCATTGACTAGGATGGGACTTGCTTCTGAGCAGGCATGCCTAGGATTGGGTTCTGAGGCTGAAGTCCTATCCACACCTACCTGGGAGTAAGTCCACACCTATCTGGGAGTAAGCTCCTTTGACTAGGATGGAACTTGCTTCTGAGTAGGCATGCCTGGGATTGGGCTCTGAGGCTGCAGTCCTATCCACACCTACCTGGGAGTAAGCTCCATTGACTAGAATGGGACTTGCTTCTGAGTAGGCATGCAGAGGATTGGGCTCTGAGGCTGCAATCCTATCCACACCTACCTGGAAGTAAGCTCCATTGACTAGGATGGGACTTCCTTCTTAGTCATGCAGAGGATTGGGCTGTGAGGCTGCAGTCCTATCCACACCTACCTGGGAGTAAGCTCCTTTGACTAGGATGGGACTTCCTTCTAAGTAGGCATGCAGAGGATTTGGCTCTGAGGCTGCAGTCCTATCCACACCTACCTGGGAGTAAGCTCCATTGACTAGAATGGGACTTGCTTCTGAGTAGGCATGCAGAGGATTGGGCTCTGAGGCTGCAGTCCTATCCACACCTACCTGGGAGTAAGCTCCATTGACTAGGATGGGACTTGTTTCTGAGCGGGCATGCAGAGGATTGGGCTCTGAGGCTGCAGTCCTATCCACACCTACCTGGGAGTAAGCTCCATTGACTAGGATGGGACTTGTTTCTGAGCGGGCATGCAGAGGATTGGGCTCTGAGGCTGCAGTCCTATCCACACCTACCTGGGAGTAAGCTCCATTGACTAGAATGGGACTTGCTTCTGAGTAGGCATACCTAGGATTGGGCTCTGAGGCTGCAGTCCTATCCACACCTACCTGGGAGTAAGCTCCATTGACTAGAATGGGACTTGCTTCTGAGTAGGCATGCCTAGGATTGGGCTCTGAGGCTGCAGTCCTATCCACACCTACCTGGGAGTAAGCTCCATTGACTAGGATGGGACTTGTTTCTGAGCGGGCATGCAGAGGATTGGGCTCTGAGGCTGCAGTCCTGTCCACACCTACCTGGGAGTAAGCTCCATTGACTAGAATGGGACTTGCTTCTGAGTAGGCATAAAGGATTGGGCTCTGAGGCTGCAGTCCTATCCACACCTACCTGGGAGTAAGCTCCATTGACTAGGATGGGACTTGCTTCTGAGTAGGCATGCCCAGGATTGGGCTCTGAGGCTGCAGTCCTATCCACACCTACCTAGGAGTAAGCTCCATTGACTAGGATGGGACTTGTTTCTGAGCAGGCATACAGAGGATTGGGCTCTGAGGCTGCAGTCCTATCCACACCTACCTGGGAGTAAGCTCCATTGACTAGGATGGGACTTGTTTCTGAGCAGGCATGCAGAGGATTGGGCTCTGAGGCTCCCAGTGTCTGGCCCAGCAGCCACTTTGAATGCAGAGAGGAGTGCAGCCGCTCAGAGGTCCTCCCTCCTCAGGAATTCTTCATCTATGAAAGTGCCTGACCCAAAATACACAATGAGAGGAGGAAGGAGGACATCATTTGCATACATCATGCTTTGCAACCGCACAAGAAAATGCCTCCTCAAAACTTGCTAGGAAGTCACTAAGTGGTGAAGTCACTGTGCCTGTTAACCAGCAGGCCAGGGTTCAAGACCTGCGTTGGTCCCCACAAGAAAGGGTGAGCTCCTGTTCTTAGCCCAGCTCTGCGACGCAGCTGGAACCCATTGTATCATCTCTGCTGTTCCATTGGACTATTTCAGTGGCGTGGAGAGGGGGATTTGCTGCTTGGGTAACAGCCTATCCTCCATATCAATCTACCCAGGCCTTCGTGCTTCACATACAGCATCAAGCATGATACCATAGTCTTTCAAGACTGATGGATGCCAAGTTTAAGTTTTAAGATTTTCTGCAGGGAGGCTTCCTTAATAGCCTCCTCCAAGTCACGGCAGAAGGTGCTTCTCACCCTCACTTGAAAGCATAGAACTTTGGAGCCTTTATATACTGTTTGGACACCCACCAATTCAGGTTTGTGGGAATTTGTGCACTCAAAGGGATCCTGTTTAACTGGTGGCCACGGAACACACCAAGTTTATTTCAAAACAAGTGGTTGGGAGGAAAGGGGGGGGGAAGGCACCGAAGAGCCCCCCTGCATCTAGCTGGGTCAGCCTCTGACTGGCCAAGAGGTGGGGGGAGCTTCATCCTCTGTTTCAGCTCGGAGAAGACCCAGAGCTGGAATGGAAAGAGACCTGTGCCTGCAGTTCAAGGACTGGGACCCCTGGTTAGCTAACAGTTGTAAAGGAAGTGATCCTCATTAAGAACTGGTTCTGGAGAACTGGTGCAAACTGGGAGGAGCCCACCTCTGGCAAGGAATGCTTTGCTTGATTATAGAGATCTGGGGATAGGGTCTTGTGTTCTCCACCTTTATTAGGTGACCTGCAGGTCATATCAGAAAGGAGGTGAGCAAGTCCTGCATTTAGGTACAAACATGGGTGGTTCTTTTCAGTTGGTTAGTTCCAGCAGAAAGGTAGAGCAATTACATTTTGAGATCCTACAAATAAAACCATTTCCTGGTTTTACTTTTGAGACATGTTGAAACAAAACTTAAAATAATAAATTGGAACTAAAACTTAAAATACTAAATAAAATAAAAATAACCATTGCAAGAAGTTGGGGGTGAGAATTAAAAGTGAAGACATTAAAACCAGTATCTACTCCCGCCGCATGTTTAAAGCTGCCTTGACACACAGAGGAAAAGCTTTGGGGCAGAAAGACGCAGGGGTTTCAAAATTGTCCAGAGTTTTTAGAAAATTCTGCTGCCATTGAGCAAATATTGCATCAGGACTGCTGTCTGTGCTTACTTAAAAGTAAACGTCGCCGGTGTGGTTTTGCTTGTGTGGTTTCTTCAAATGCAGAAGTGTAGAACGTTGTTGAAGGTGAATGTAGGGGTTGCTTTGTTGAATCAGCCCTTGGAAATCAAGCCAGAAGTCCTGCACTTCTGTGTTGGAAGAAATACATTAAGGGCACAATCCAGAGTAACTACGGGAGCACATAAGATACATTATGTTCACCCGTAGTTACTGCACCACCTAGTGAAAATCTATGGGAAATTCATATTGTAATCCAGAATAACTTGTTCTTACTCCAGAGGAAGGAATAGTTACTCTGGATTTCACCCTTTGTCAGCTGGTTTGTGAAAAACATTTAAAAACTTGATGCTGAACCAGCTACAAATACTAAAAGTTAAAGCAGCAAAATGGAGAGAAAAAATAACCTTACTTAATATTTTTTAAAGTCTTTGCCCGGCACTTGGAATAGCTCCTGCATAAGCACTAATAATATATTGCAAGAAAATGTCTTTTTTGGACACAGAAGTTACTTCTGCTTAGTGATTCTATGTATCAGGTGTGTAGATGACAACAGAGTAACTATGGCTGCAAACCTATAGTTGCCATATGTCCCAAAAATCAGGGACAATTCAGATTGTGTTCACAGACTAGCAAATGGAACAGAGGGTCCTGTTCCTATTTTGTGGAAAAGAATTATAGCAACCCTACTATAGACACTTTCCTGGGAGTAAGATCCATTGAACACAGTGGCACTTACTTTTGAGTAGACATGATTAGGATTGTGCTCTAAGCTGCACATTTGTCACCTGCTTGTACATGGGTGAGAAGGCTCAGTGGTTCTGGGGTTGGCCTAGGGTTGCCATAATTCTCTTCCACAAATTGGGACAGGACCCTCTGTCGAGCCTGCCAGTATGTGAATGCAATCCCCCAAAACTGAGACGGTCCCTGGTTTTCCAGGATATATGATAACCTGGTGATGACTCTTGGCAACGTCCAGCACATAGTTGTGCCCCTTTTGGAAGGCTTAGTGGGGGCTGATGGAGCACTGATAAGGTCATGGCAGAAGAGCTTTGTCTCCATAGAGCATGTGTGCAAACAGATGACCAAGCTGTCTATGGGCATGGTGGAAGCACGTGGGAGATGCTTCCAACTGCTGTGTTGGTTTCCCCTTTCATACAGCTCAAAAGATGTCCCAGTAGGGCATTTCATGAAATCCTGGATTCCTCAGTTGTAATCTCTATGGGATTTTCCTTCCTTGGATATACCGGTACTTACTTGGATGGATATAAATAATAAGAAATAAGAAAAATATTTTTCATGTCTCTCCAGTGGTTTGGTGCAGGCATTCAGGCCCAGACCTATCCAACTTTCCAGCCACAATACAGCTCCTTGGTGAGCGAACATGTTTCCATATCTTGAGAAGGTCCTAATGACTGCCATCTATCATAGGATGCCACGCGCACCCCACTGGCACAACTGTACTGGCCCAGGACTGGATAGGATTGGGGTCCCACAAGCCCTTATGGGCACATCATTTGCTTCTGTGGTGTGATCAAATGATTGTGAGCTGCCCTGTGTCCTTGTGCAGGTGAAAATTGGAGATCACATCTTTGAAGGGTCTCCAAGAAGAAGTATATGGAAAACTGTAGACTGGACAAGAAAGTAACTGATTGGTTTGGGGTTCATTCAAAGTGAAGCCTTCCCTTCACCTCCCCCCTGGCAGTAGTAGGACCTTCTTCTGATGCTCAACCTGGCAATTTTCCTTATAGGTGGAAGAAGCTGATGATTGGCTACGACATGGGAACCCCTGGGAGAAAGCGCGGCCAGAATATATGCTTCCCATTCACTTCTATGGAAGAGTGGAGCACACCCAGACAGGCGTGAGATGGGTCGACACACAGGTATTAGAAGGGGCAGTTCAGTGGGGTGTTACACCTGATTCAGAGGGGGACAGGTCACCTGAATCATGTAACCTGTTCTGGATAAACTGAAGGAACCATCACTCTTGACCTTCTTCACACTGTAGAAACTGTACTTAACGTAGCCATTTTCTTATATGTTCTCAAACTCAAATATTCCCAAACTCCTTGGATGAATACAGGATAAAAAAATATGTTGGAGTTTGTCAGGCCCACTTATTTATTTATTTTTATTTTAAATATTTATATTTAAATATTTATATTTAAATATTTCCTCTCCTACAAGAGGGAGCCCAAGACACTTTCCTACCTTTAGAGAACCAGTTGGTGGAAAAGCCGATATCCTGCAGCATAGACATGTCCTACAAGAGTGTGGGATGAGCCACACAGTATACACATGTCCTACAAGAATGTGGGAGAACCAGAAGGGACTTCTATCTGGATGCTCTGACCCTTGGGCTAAACACCATGTATTGCCCACTTGACAGGGTCTGTTGTGTCCACAGGTGGTGCTGGCCTTGCCTTACGACACTCCTATTCCTGGTTACATGAACAACACCGTCAACACCATGAGGCTGTGGTCTGCTCGGGCTCCCAATGACTTCAATCTCCGTGACTGTAAGTGTTGGCAGCTGCAGGGAAGCATCTGGAAGGAGCCCTTCTTGCCCCTGGCACATTTTAGTTGGAAGTGGTGTTTAAACTTGCATAGACATCTCACTGTACTTGCTGACAAGTTTTGGCAGATGATGGCGCACTAAAACTTCCCAGGACTGCTACTTCCCACTTGTCAGTGCTCCATCTGTGTTCCTTGTATGGGCCAATTCATAGTTTACAGATCGGTGTGAATCCTGATCTAAGGAGAACAAGTTCCTTACATGATCAGTACAGCACATGATCTGGAGCACATGCCAAGGATCTGGAGGGCCTTATGGGTTTCTCTGATCTTCCTGGCTGGACTTCTGGTCCAGAGTTCTGGTTCCCTATGATGTGTCTTTTACTGCCCATCCTAGAGGAGCTGTCAAGTTAGATTTTTTTCAGGAATGTAGGAAAAGGTTCCAAACAAACCAAACCTGGTTTTATCTGTGCTTGGCGGAAGAGAGATTAGGAAAAGTCTGCTTTGCTCTCCCACCACAGGTTAGGGAAATGCTGAAATGGACACCATAAGGGTCTCTAGGTCCATGATTTTCAATCTTTTTCATCTCATGGCACACCATCAGTTTTTACCATTGACAGAGCACACCATGCTGTTCAACTCCCCAAGTTTTCCTATTAATAAATGTCCCTCCCCAAATTCCCACAGCACATCTGAGGAC
This sequence comes from Cryptoblepharus egeriae, assembly GCA_030015325.1. Taxonomy (NCBI): domain Eukaryota; kingdom Metazoa; phylum Chordata; class Lepidosauria; order Squamata; family Scincidae; genus Cryptoblepharus; species Cryptoblepharus egeriae. The sequence continues at coordinate 267,018,817 of JAREYC010000001.1, forward strand.
TATCCGTGGCACACCAGTGTGTCACGACACACTGCTTGAAAATCACTGGTCTAGGTGTTTAATGTGTAGGGCAGATGGCCACCCAAAGGTGCCTGCTGCATTACCACTTAACATGAGGTCCCAACGCCAGATCAGCCCAGATGGCATTATAGAATAGTGTGCAAATACTGCTGCAAATAGAGTGCAGCCTGTGCTCTGATGGATGCCAGCAAGCAGGATCTGTGCATGGAGGTACGGGGCACAACACTGCCCTACCTGGGTCTATCAATCTGGATCTGTCCTTGGGGATCTTCAAGCAGAGGCTCAGCAAGTACCTCTTGGAGATGATCTAGGAGAATTTCCTGTTACACGCAGGGAGTTGACGACCTATTAGGGTCATCAAAAAGGGTGCCTTCTCTGACCCAGTGGGGATGTTCATCAGCTTTTCCGTTTGCACGGATTTCTGCACGACTCATAGGAACTGGAAATCTGGAGTTTTCTCAGTCGGGCTGAGATTCTGAGGGCTTCTACACTTGCATTCTGGGCCATACTTGTGTTTCATGCGCAGTCTCCTCTGCTTGAGATCTGTGGCACCCATACCGACACTTTGCTTTTTCTTTCAACTTCCATTTATAGTTAATGTTGGAGATTACATCCAGGCAGTGCTGGACAGAAACCTGGCAGAGAACATTTCCCGTGTCCTTTACCCAAACGATAATGTAAGTTTCCAGGCTTATGCGCAATGCTTCTTGAAGGGGTGGGGGAAAGGCAGGACCGGCTGTCTCATGTTCAGGGCCTGCTGTGCACAGATCCAAACAAGGAAGGAACCAGAGTTTTCTTGCAGTGCTGGAGAACTCTTTGCTTGAAGCCTCCTAAGAAAATATCTGGGAAAGAGTTTATCACATCAGTAAAAGGCTTCAAACAGGAAACCTGATTCAAGCATCTTTTATAGCCAAAGGACATGTATTTTTATATAATCACACCATATATTTTATTACTAATCCCTTTGCTATGCTTTTTAATTTTTGACAGTAACTTCTGAGTAAATGTCCTAGAGGGAGTTTGACTATGGAGGAAGGATGTTGCTGGTCAAGGTTGTTGCTGGTTGCTATAGAGCAGGGGTTCTCAAAAGTACGGCCCGCGGGCCGGATTTGGCCTGCCAGGGCCCTCAATCCAACCCACAAACTCCCCACAGCCTGACGGGGCCTCAGGGGCGCCCGCCCGGCACCACCGCGCAGCAGCAGCCTCTCTCCGGATGGCCGGGGGGGCCTCAGGGGCACCTGCACAGCACTACCACACAGCAGCAGCCTCTCCCTGGCCAGGGGGGTTTAAGGCCACCTGCGCTGGTCCTCCGCACCTCTGCAGCCTCCCCCCAGCCAACTGGGGGGTTTAGACAGACCAACAGTCCAACAGACCCCAAAGGTAAGCTCCCAGGGAGTGTTTTTAAAATGTAGGGCAAAATGTAGGACATCCTACAATTTTTTAAATTGTAGGACAAGGTCCTCCAAATGTCCGGATTATAGCCTGGCCCCTGACAGTGTCTGAGGGACAGTAAACCAGCCCCCTGTTTAAAAAGTTTGAGGACCCCTGCTATAGAGTATTATATATAGAACCTCAGTTTTAATTCTGTTGATTTTGAAAACTTAGGACTCAATCCTAAGAAATTTAGACCAGCCTAACTCACCTGGCCTATCTTTCTGTGATGGGTGGGAAGGTCGGCATGTGCCTGTTCATTGGCCTAGAGCCCCTCTAGGAGTGGGACAGATGTATTTTATTGCACTTTTGACACTCCCTGGTCAGCACAGGACTTAGGCTGGGACCTAGGCTGGCCTAAGTGGTTAGGATTGCACCATTAATGACAGAGCAGTGCTATAGAGCCCTGGAGCACAATCCTACGTATGTAGAATGTAATGCTTGTGGGCTGACTCTGGCAACAGAACTTAAACAAGCAGTCAATGGATAGTGACAGCACAATCCTAAGCATGCCTCTTCTAAAGTAAATCCCACTGAGTTCATTAGTACTTACTCCCAGTAAAGTGTGGTTAGGATTGCAGACTTACTGGAAGAGAACCGTGGCAGGGGTTGGTTCTGTTTTGTCTCTTACTTTCCCAGCCCATGTGCTGCACTGAGCCTTTGACCTTCTCTTGTTTAATCCCCTCTTGCAGCCTGCACACCTGGTGAGCAATGTGTAGATCTGTCGTTCTAGGTGACCAGTGTGGCAGATTCGTTGTGTTTCTTCCCGTCTTGTGTGTGTGAACGTCTTTTGTGCTTCCCCAAAACGTATGTGTTTGGGCTCTGCTTCCATGCAGTCTTCCTTAGCATCTCTTGGGCCTTTTTCAAAACCAAGGTGCAGACCCTGATTGGGACGATCACCCTTTAGACGGCAAGTCGAGGTGCACAGGATGGTATGGTCCTCTATTCTCAAGAAGCCCTTGCTGTGGCGGAGTATGGTTCTAGCATAACACTGCTCATGTACTAGATTTCTATGTGCAGGCATTCTCCCACATCCATCAAAATAGGTTCCAGCCGTCACTGTGGATCCCAGAAACTCTGGATGGCTGTGGAACCCTGCAATTCGTGTATCCTATTATGTCCAAAAATCATTTGCGTTATAAGAGTGTGGCATTTGTGAATTGCAGATAAATGAAACAACATATACAGGACCCATGGATATGGGGGATGCCTGTATGGGGAACCATTTGAAGCGGAGGAGGATTCCATCATGTGTGCCCCATCTGTCTGATCTGGCACAGCCCTGGCATGTACTTAACCAGGTTGCCCCAGATGTAGCAGAGCTCTTATTGCGGCTCAAATTTTCATACCTGGCTTGATTTTCTTGCTACTAGAAAAAAAAAACCCTAAACCCCAAAATCTTTTAGGGATGATGCTTGACTCTCAGCCTGCCACTGATCAATTTGGTCACTTCCATCTATCTTCTCTTAAAAGGGCAAACACACCTTGCATTTCTTTGGGGGTCTTTGGGAATCCTCCTGCAGAAGGCGGCAACCGGGTTTGGAAAGAAAGGCTTCTAGATCCATTGCCTGGCTGTGGTGTTGGATTTTAACTAGTTTAACTTCATGTTTCAACTAGTGCTGAAACACAAACCTGTCCAAATTCAACGAATCTTCCACATTTTCAAATGGCTACTTGCTCACAGCCGACTTGATTCCCCCAGAAGGCTTTATATCTGGAATATCTTTTTGTTTATTACTAAATTCTTTGAATGGTATTTGTGTTTCCTGATTTCAATAGCTCTTCGTTTCAGCTCTAGTTGGTTTCTCCCCAAGTTGAAACTGATGTGTAGTGGCAAAAATTTGGCCTCTCGGAATCCTACACCCCAAATGTGTACTGTCTGCATCATACAAGATGCAACCCCTGTCTGCATCATACAAGAACATATTAGAGAACTGGCTCAGTCAACTTGAGTACTACATCTTGTCATGCCAGAAGTTCCTACAAAGAGTTGGAAGAGACCTATTAGATCATCTAGTCCAACCCCCTGCCTGTAGCAGGAAACTGTAGTTGTCCGTTGAGTTGATCATTTACTCTGAATTACAAAAAAAGTGCTCTAGGAATTGCCAGTTGTATTAGAATTGCCTCTTAAATTGACTTTGAGCCCAATCCTACCCTACAATTCACTATAGTACTTCCATGACTTCCTCCCTGGACTTACTTTATATATTCTTTATCCCGTTCTGGCTGCATTCCCACTATGTATTTATCCCATTAGCTATTAATTAGCTATTAATTTTTTCATTTTCTTGTAAACCACATTGTGAACTTTTCAGTTGAAAAGCGATAGATAGATAGATAGATAGATAGATAGATAGATAGATAGATAGATAGATAGATAGATAGATAGATAGATAGATGTAATGTGAAACCTTAATTGGAGCTAATCTCTTATTTTGATGTTTTTATTTGTTGCTTTATTTTGGACTTGTTACTAAACTTTGTTAGCCAACTTGGGCATTTGCTTTGGCATGGGGAATGAATGAATGAATGAATGAATGAATGAATGAATGAATGAATGAATGAATGAATGAATGAATGGGCCATGCCATGCCTATGAAATATGAAATTTTTCATAATTTCTACAATAATTATGTACAATACATAATTTTCTACAGAAATTGCTTTTGCGATCCTTTTGATTTGACTTCCCTTTAAGGGCAGTTTCCCATTTTACAGAAGGGAAACTGATGCAGAAAGTGAGTTTGCATCTTGGGGCATGCCCCAGTTGGTGAATTCTTAGAAATTCACGACATCCAGAAATAAAAAACAACCAGAAATAGAAACTTAGAAATAAAAGTCAACCAGAAGCCTCATAGAAATGAGAGATCAACGGCTGGTGGCAAGACTGGCCCGTCATGACAGTACAGACAGAAGGAGATCAAAGGGCTTCATCCTATCAGATGTTGCTTATCAGGGCGATAGAACAGCCCCATCGATGGGTTCCTTCCCTCTTTGTTTTGGTGTATTAAATAATACTCCCAATGGGATGTTCTTCTCTGTCTTTTAGTTTTTTGAGGGCAAGGAACTGCGTCTGAAGCAGGAGTACTTTGTGGTGGCTGCCACCCTGCAGGACATCATCCGGCGGTTCAAGGCCTCCAAGTTTGGGAGCACGGAAAGCGTCCGGACGGCTTTTGATTCTTTTCCAGATCAGGTGGGGATGGAATCTGTGTCTGTGTGTTCCTGACTAGAGTTTCCAAAGAGCTTCTCCTTTACATCTGTTGGGTTTAAGGGTGGCCCCTCTTATCAACTCATTCTTAGGATGAATCCCTCTGCCCCAGGATCTGTCTGAAGGCTTGGTGGTGAAATGTCTTATTTTAGAATAGTTGGACCCCCCAAAACCCCTTCCTCACATTAAGAACCAACACCACCTGCCTCAAAGGAAGGCTCCAGGCTTCTACTCCATAGGGAGCTGTTACCTCTGGGTTCTTTGGGTTCCAGATTCTGTTCAGGATTCAGGTAGCTATAGGTTCTTTGGGTTCAGCTATGGGTTCTTTGGGTTCAGGATTGCACATGCAGGCTTATGTCCAGTTGATGTGGTTCCCCTGAAGTGTGAAGGCAGCAAAGGAGGGTTGGAGGGGAAAGGGCAGCTGCCTCATCAGGTGGTGGTGTTGTGGCATGAATATGTGACATGGTAGAAATAGTGGCCTCTGAACATGTGCAGAGAACTTTTGTGATACCGAGCAGCCTTCCATTGTGAAGGTGAGAGAGGAACAGTGCAAAAGGAATTGCAAATGGAATCTCCTCCAGTGGCTCCAGTATCCATTTCAAGGGCCTCACTCTATCTACAGTCTAAATACAGTATTTATATACAACCCTCTCTATTGCGTGTCTTTCTGTTCTCGTTGTGAACCCCTTCCCCCTTGCTCTTTTTGTAGGTTGCCATCCAGCTGAATGATACCCACCCTGCAATGGCTATTCCTGAGCTGATGAGGGTTTTCTTGGATATCGAAAAGCTGCCGTGGTCCAAGGTTTGAAAAGACCTCCATGCAGCCTCTGTGTCCAGGGATAAGGGATGGTGTTGGGGTGGGGTGGAGGATTGAGTGACAGCAATGCCAAATCCTGACTCCCTTCCCAGGCCTAATCCACTTTCCAGAGTCAATGGACTTGTGCCAGTGATTGGGTTGGCACAGGTCCCAGTTGACCCATAGGAGCTTCTGGGGCTTACCCTGTGAGTTGGGAACAAATATCCCTTTAACCTGAAACAGCCTCCACGTACTTCTCCCATGGAATACAGTAGAGAACATGCCATCACCACCGCATCGATATGCGGGGAGTTGGTTAGATTTGTGCCGTTGCACACCATGCGCTTCCTGAACATTCTCAAAAGAGTGTTCTTAAAACGGAAGGAAGGCAGTAACATTAAGCTGGCCAAGCCTTGGCAATGTCAGCCGGCAGAGGTCGGGCTCCCTCCACGGAAATAACTGCATCTGTGTCCTAATGCCCTGATTTCTTGTTCTGATGGGCTCTTATGGGTAGGCTTGCCCATCCCTCAGCCTCCCTAGGAAGACAGTAGCCCTCCATGAAGGCTTTCACAGTCCTGTCTCAGCCCATCCTCGGTTAGCTATTTGTTTCTGGCTCAGAGCAATGTCAGCTGCCTGCTCAAGCAAGTGTTGGCATACCAAGGGTTAAGGCCTGGGCATGTGTGATAGTGATGCAGTGTGCACTTCAGATCCAGCAACTCAGTTTGGATGTGACATTGGATATGTGGGACTCCATAGAAGCATAGTGTTGAAAGGGACCCAGTAGATCATCTAGTCCAACCCCTTGCCTGTAGCAGGAATCCTCCTGCAGCATCTCCAACAGGTGCTCATTGAGTCTTTGCCTGAAGATCCCCAGTGAGGGAGAGTCCACCAGCTCCACTTGAATAAGCTCTTGATGCCCACCAAACATAGTGTGCTAAGTTTGGGAAATTTCTTAGGGAAATTTGTGTGGCATTTCCCAGTCTCGCCCATGGGAAACCTGATCATCTCCCAAAGGAGCCGAGGCATTCCCAGACCCCCGTTTGGAGAAGAACAGAATGCCTTTCCTGCATTTTATTCACTTGCCCTTCTAACTTGCTCTTCTGTAAATCCCAGGCATGGGAAATCACCACCCGGACCTTTGCCTACACAAACCACACCGTTCTCCCAGAAGCTCTGGAGCGCTGGCCGGTCGACCTGGTGGAGAAACTGCTCCCGAGACACCTGCAGATCATCTATGAAATCAACCAGAGGCATCTGGATGTAAGTACAAAAGACTGTCGACTAATCTCCCGTAGCCCAATCCTATGCATATCTATTATTAATACTTTATTTATATCCTGCCTTCATCACAAGGACTCAAGGTGGCTCACAACAGACAAAAGTACAATAAATTTAAAACATCATTAAACATCAAGACCAATAAAAGACATTTTAAACCAGTAAAATCGTATTACGACATTTTAAAAAAACATATAAAACAATATATAATAAGAAGAATGAAACTACTATAAAAAACTAAAAGCAAGTGGCATCTAAAAACCGGAATGATATAAAATAAAAAAAAATCAAAATAGAAAGTGGAAGGCCAGCAGCTTAGAAGTCTTGCTGAAATAAATACACTTTCAGGCCCATTCAGTGGGACTTGCTTCTTGGTAAATATGTATAAGATTGCAGCCTCACTCTGCCAAATATACCATATTTACTCAAATCTAATGCGCCATCAAATCTGATGTGCACCCTGTACTTATAATAAAAATACCATATATGCTCAAATTTAATGATCCATCTAATGCACACTGATTTTGAAGAATGAATTTGGCTGAAAGGTGTGAGCGTTAGATTTGAGTCAATACAGTACTTGCAGTTTCCAAGATTACGTGTCTTCTGAGCATTACTTGTGGAACAGAAACCCTAAGGTTATTCTCCTTGTGTGGATGCTTGGGATAGGAGATGGTCTGCCATTGTGGGGACACCTGGGCATAGCCTCCTACTTTAATGGTGTGAAAGACTGGGCAGAAGAGAAACTGTATCAGGGTCCACTCCTGTTGCAAGGCTAGAGGACAGGTAAGGTAGATGATCTCGGGTGTACACTCATCATGGTGCCCATCAGAGTCCAAGTGGTGAGAGCAAAACGGAGGCATTTCCTTTTTCTCTGGGTCTTCTCTGGCACATTCTTCCATTTTGCTCCCCCCCCCCAGCATTTTACTCCCCCACCCCACCCATTTCCCCCCCCTCCTCAGAAGAGATGGGGAAAGAGATGCTCTCTTGCTGTGCTGAGGCTCCCTTTAAAACTTAGTGCTTTGCACCCCCTCCAGGTATGCCACTTCTGCAAGTGATGTTGCATTTGCAATTCCAACACGCTAACTTGCACCCTTTCCTCATCTAACATTCAGAAAATCTCAGCCCTGTTCCCAAAGGATGTGGACCGGCTCAGGAGGATGTCCTTGATCGAGGAGGAAGGGGTCAAGCGCATCAACATGGCGCACCTTTGTATCGTCGGCTCGCATGCTGTGAACGGGGTTGCAAAGATCCACTCGGATATCATCAAGACTGAAGTGTGAGTGGCGGGGAGAAGGGGAATGTAGGATCCTTGCTTTATAGCTTGTCCCAAGATTTAAGGGGATGTTGTGTATCTGGGACGACTGTGTGTTGATCAGACCTAACTACGGACTATGATCATGCATTCTAGATATAAGAATGTGCCAAAGGCCCATCTGTTCCAGCTTCCTATATCTCACAGCGACCCACCTTATGAGCCACTTGTGATTATTCTGTTGTTGTTTTTCACATTAAGTGTTCAAGGTGGCTTGCATTTTGGGGAGAAAAGGATGGATGTAAATATTTTAAATGAATAAATGCAGTTTGTATGGAGCACATTTAGCCAAGGATTCCTCAAAAACCTTGAGACTGAGTCCTGAACTAGATCTTGGTTCTTGCAGTTTTAAGGACTTTGCTGAGCTGGAGCCAGAGAAGTTTCAGAACAAAACCAATGGCATCACCCCTCGTCGTTGGCTCCTCCTGTGCAACCCAGGACTGGCAGAGTTAATTGCCGAGGTAAGGGGTGGTTCACCGTTCTTGCTCTGTCAGTGTTTCTCAAACTGGGGGTCGGGACCCCTTTGGGGGTCGCCTGACTCTTTCATGGGGGTCGCCTAAAGACGCCTGGTGTACGGGGCTTTGCAAGGAATTTTGCATCTTTTTTATTTGTAATTAGAAATAAATATTTCACAATATATAATTAAATATTATTTTGTGATTAATCACTATGCTTTAATTATGTTCCATTTGTGACAATGAAAATGCATCCTGCATATCAGATATTTACATTACGATTCATAACAGTAGCAAAATTACAGTTACGAAGTAGCGACAAAAATAATTTGATGGCTGAAGTAGCAACAACGATAATTTTATGTTGGGTCCCCACATAATGAGGAACTGTACTAAAGGGTCATGGCATTAGGAAGGTTGAGAACCAGTGCTCTAAGTGGACTTTGGTTGGAGGAAAGACTACAGTGGATGTTTTGGGTGCCCAAATGTGCCAGGTCTTGCAAGATCCAAGATGCCAAATCCAAACTATGGCAAAGATGTGCAAGAGTTGCCTCTTTTATCCCCCTTTTGCCCCCAATCAACCCATTTCTGCCCAGCCCACAGGTGTAGGAATTTAATCCCTGTTGCATATATGCAATGTTGGACCAAAATGTCTTCAGTAGATTTTCAGGTCTTGCTCAGCACATGGAAAATCCTACAAGGCCTTTCTGATTAGAACCAAACAAAACAAAAAGGATGTGCAGGCATGGAATTTAATGCTGCCCCTTTCAACGTCAGTATCTTTATCACAGTGATTGTCTTCCCTATCCATGATCTTTCAGTATCTAGCTGATATGATCTTGGTGGTCAGGAAATATTGAATAGGGGGGATGCAAGCAATAGTGGGAATCTCCAAAGGGTTGCCTGCCTTGAGTGCTGGATGTCTCAAGCTGTTGCTTTCCTCTTGCAGAAAATAGGGGAAGATTATGTGAAGGACCTGAGCCAACTGACGAAGCTGCACAAGTTTGTGAACGATGAGATTTTCATCCGGGAAGTGGCCAAAGTGAAGCAGGTAAGGGGGATAGCAATTCTGAAACCCATTTAGGGGGCAACTGGGACCAGTTGCATATTCAGGGTATAGCAACGACGGCAAGATTCTTGGGATTAATGGCACTCTCACAAAACACAGCTTTTACACCTTGTTGTAAAAGGGTCCTTCACCCACCAAAGTGCTGACGACCTGTTAGGGTGTTCATCACCCCCAACTGTTTCCCTTAGGAAAACAAGGTCAAGTTTGCCCAGTACTTAGAGAAGGAATACAAGGTGAAGATCAACCCGGCGTCCATGTTCGACGTGCAGGTCAAGAGAATCCATGAGTACAAGCGCCAACTGATGAACTGCCTGCACATCATCACCATGTACAACCGTGAGTAGCAGTTGGGCACAGGCAACTGGAAGGAGACCCTCCTCCACGTTGGAAAAGCATTGCCACCCAGGGTCATCCACAGACCCATTTCCAGTCCCTCCTCAGACCAGGGACTGTGCTGCCCAAGGATGGGAAGAACCCCAACTCTGAGGATGAGGAGGCAGTGTGTGATGGAGCAGGAGACCCACTCCCAAGAGGGACAAAGTCAGTGGTGTAAAGACTGCAGTGGTGGAAAGATGTTGGCTTCCCACTCCACGTATCTGGGGTGTGCAGGAGAAGTGCAGAGTGTCATTAAGTCCAGTGAGCGTTGCCCCTTCCAGATCCTGCTTTGTGTGACTGGGTCATGCTCTTCTTTGCAGGCATCAAGCGCGACCCAATGAAGCTTTTTGTACCCAGGACAGTGATCATTGGAGGCAAAGTGAGTGCCATAATTCATAGGGGGGTATAGGGTTCTCAGATCCTGGCTGTGCCCCTGTAATGGTGGAGAAGCCCAGTTGTAGGCATGGAGGGCAGCTGGGCATGGAGCATCGCCATTGCCTACTGTGTTGGGGAGTTCCGATGGCCACTTGCTGTCCTCCTTCCAGGCTGCTCCTGGCTATCATATGGCCAAGATGATCATCAAGCTGATCACTTCTGTGGGCCATGTGGTGAACAGTGATCCTGTTGTGGGGAACAAGCTGAAGGTTATCTTCCTGGAGAATTACAGAGTGTCGCTGGCGGAAAAAGGTAAAGTCAACGGCATCTGACACTGTCTACCCTGGGGGCTGATGTTTGATGCTCACTTGAGGATCTTGACCACCCCTTATCTTCCATGCCCACTCAGAAAAGTCTTGCAGGATCAGGTCATACAGTTGGGGTATGAAAGCACCCCCTCCCAGCCACTGTTTCTGCCCCGCAGCAGGTGCTTGGCCACTGAGCCATCATGACCGGCCCTTTTCCAGAAATCTAGCCAGGGTTCCCAAACTGAGATCACCCTTGCTTTGTTGTCGTCCTTTTCCTTGTGAGCAGGCAGCATGTAGCTTCTTATCATTAATAAATTATATGTAATAGTTTTACATTTAATAACAAATAATACATGCATCCACCACTTATTGGACGGGTTATGGACTGGAGCTCCATCCAAAAATGAAAACCGTTGAAAAGTGGACCCCATTTTCAGCTTCCAAATGCAAAATAGTCACCAAAAAAAGACATAATACTTTGCAAAAGCCTAAATACCATATTTATTCAAATTTAATGCTGAATTTAGTCTCCAAAACCAGGATGCGCATTAGATTTGATGGTGCATTAGATTGGAGTAAATATGGTTTGATCATAGGTACAGGTCTGTATTTAACAGTTTACTGGTTTGTAATAAAAATGTAACGTAAACCCATTGATGTATAAAATACTGCAATTAGGTAAAAATCATAACATAAACCCATTATCATATTATTATTGTCATATAATTGTTGTATGCAGTAAAATTAAATTTTGCACCAGCTTTGCAACTGCACATTACAATTGCCAGTAAACATTTTTTAAATCTCAAATCTTTTAAAATCGGGGTGCACATTAGATTAAGTGGTGCATTAGATTCAAATAAATAAGGTATGTATTAATACTTCCCCAAAATACATAATAAATTACAGTAAAATGAACAAAGGTATGTGTGGGCAATGAATACCTGATGTTTTTGAATAATGGTTATTTGCTAAAGAAAATAATAAGGAAATGCCAAAAAAAAGTTCACCATATCAGATCACCAGGAAAATCAACATCAGGGAAGACAATGATAGCCTTTAGACCAGTAAAGAGAGGTTGAAAGAGTGGAGCATGTGTTGAATGAATGAGTCCTGGACATAATTAAACGGTGTTGTAAAAGCAGAACCGTCTGAAAGCGAACCATCAGAAAGTGGGGCACACCTGTGTAGTGTTTCAATCAACCACATGAATGCAGTTATATATAGTATTTTAGCTTTTATTTAGTCATGGCCTACATTTTTCTTGAGTATCCTACATTTTTCGGAATACAGTGATCCCAGCGACAGATTTATCGGAGCAGATCTCCACAGCAGGCACGGAGGCGTCTGGAACGGGCAACATGAAATTCATGCTGAATGGTGCGCTGACCATTGGGACCATGGATGGAGCCAACGTGGAGATGGCGGAGGAGGCTGGGGAAGAGAACCTGTTCATCTTTGGCATGAGGGTGGAGGATGTGGCTGAGCTGGACCGGAGAGGGTGAGCGTCTTGTAGATGCTACATTAATGTGCTTGCATGTAACAGGTGGGCACAGGGCACTCCTGGGCAACACACATCCCTACTGGGCACCACTGGGAGGCAGCAAACAGCAGGCACCACCAGGAATCCCAGTTCAAAATGCCTTAAGGATTTGAGCAGTCGTTCCCAACATTTTAGCACAGGGAGCCATTTTTAAAAATAAAAATTAAATTTTTTTTCATTTCAAAATGAAATTCTTATTGAGATCCACCTGCCTTTACAAAACAACTATTTCATTCTTTATACCCTACTATGGTTGTAGCATGGAGGGAACATCTGGAGCTTTTTTAACTCCACATTAATCAGATCTGGACCATTCTGCTGGCCTTCCCTTCCACTAGCTCAGGGGTCAGGGAACTTTTTTACCGTTTACCCCAAAATATATTTAGATATGCCGACATTATCCCCTTGATACACCGACGTTACCCCCACCAAACCTTGCACCCATCCCTTCCCTAGTGTCCCTTGCTTCCCCTATATTGCTCCATTACCACCAAGAATTTCGTTTTTACCCCATTTCGGGTAATTTACCCCTGTTCCCTGACCACTGCACTAGCTGGCTGGCCTACTCATGAGGAAGCACACACATGTGGTTCAGTTTCACTTTCCATAGGGTTCAGTATAGTTTCCTTATCAGCAAGGAGGTGCGGTGACTTCCTTCACAAGTTTTTTGGGGATGTGCATTTATTGTATTTTGGGGACAATTCTTGTGGCATGGAGTTCCTGTCAACCTGCACTTCAATGTGACACATTTGTCTACTCATGAGTAAACATGCATGTGCAATTCCGTTTCACTTTCCATAGGGCTCAGTACATTTTTTTGCATCAGCTGTCATCTTGCCAATAATCGGGTAGTGATCCACCCCACCCACAAGTTGGGAAACATTGGATTAGAAAAATGCTTACAAACCTTTTCTTGTATAATTTGAAAGTTAATTTGAAAAATTCAAATTGCATTTTTAATGAGTAGTTCTTTTAATGAGAAAAGAATTAAAGAATTCTTTTCTACCATCTCATAATTGGCATTTATGTTTTGTGGGTCACTTTGGATGCCCATGCAAGATCAATGGAGTTTTCTCCTTGGGTACCTTTTCCAAGCTTCACCTCTTCTCACCAGGTACAATGCCCAGGAATATTATGACCGGCTCCCAGAGCTGAAGCAAGCCATAGACCAGATCAAGAGCGGCTTCTTCTCTCCCAAACAGCCAGACCTCTTCAAAGAAGTGGTCGACATGCTGTTCTACCACGACAGGTAAATGGAGTCACCTGGCAGGTTCTGCCCACAAGACTGGTTGCCTGCACTCCCAGCCCCACATATGAATCATGGCCAGACCCTCTCTCCATTCCATCCAAGTTCAAACTGCAGCATGGTTCCTAGAGGGAGTAACAGTAGTTTGCCACACTGTTGCTCTGCATAGAAAAGGGGGGAACTATGATCCCCTTTAGATTATAGATCGAGCTGTGGGTGGTGCAAGTGGTTAAGACAGTGTGCCTGTTAACCAGCAGGCTAGGGTTTGAGACCCGGGTCAGCCCCATAAGACAGGTTGAGCTCCCGTCCTTAGCCCAGCTCTGCAACACTAGCTGGATCCAATCGTATGGGCTCTGCCTTTCCATTGGACTAATTCAGTGGCGTGGAGAGGGGGGATTTGCTGCTTGGGTAACAGCCTATCCTCCATAACAATCTAACCCAGGCTTTCGTGCTTCGCATGCAGCGTATGCAGCGCCGAGCATGATAACATAGTCTTTCAAGACCGACGGAGGCCTGCTTTTTAAAGATTATAGATCAATCCCCTTTAGATCATTTACTTACCCCTTTAGGTTGATTGTAGCCACCGTAATGTAGGGTGGCCCCCTAAAACGGGGACAATCCCAATTTGGGGGGACTGTGTTCACATACTAGCAAATGGGTCAGATCCCAATTTTGTGGAAGAGAATTATGGCAACCCTATCTTAGTGCCACTTTAAGTCCTAATTTTGAGAACCTGCAGGAGTTGTGATGCTTGATGCATTAACAATTTAATTCTCTCTCTGGCTTCTTCCTGTTGTGTATGAATAGGTTTAAAGTCTTTGCAGACTACGAAGCTTATGTTAAGGCTCAAGACAACGTCGGTCAACTTTACATGGTGAGTCAGGTGTGGAGGTCCACCTTGGGCTGGGCTTCTGGGTGGCTTTGGAGTCAACCAGGTTGATAACTGGTCTGAAGTTCAGAGTCGCTACTGTTTACCAGCGAAAATGCAAGCATGTTGGACAGTGAGTGATGCATTTAACTCCATAACATGTTCACAACATCTGATCCATAATTGTATTTTCTGAGTTTTTTCATAAAAAATTGGGAAGAGCTGGATTTGGGCCCAGAAGGACCGTAGAACCGTTCTCTGGAGGATGGACTCCAAGGCTCACCTCTTGTTGGCTTCTTTACAGAATTCCAAGGAATGGACCAAGATGGTGATCAGAAACATTGCCGCCTCTGGGAAGTTCTCCAGCGACAGAACCATCAAGCAGTATGCTCAGGAAATCTGGGGCGTGGAGCCCTCTGACCTGAAAATCCCACCACCCAACGTGCCCCGGGATGTTGCTGATGAGATGCTGGCCAATGACACCACTGACAAAATGCACATGTGAATCAGATGTGCCCTTTATAGTTTCACCGGGTAGCAGCTAGAATGTTTTGAGGTGGAGAATTAGCAACCCATCGCTATTTAGCAATAACAATAGTTGCAGTTATGGGCTTTTTCTCCCCACTTTCAAGCATTGGGGGGTGTGGGTCTGAATAATTTAGTGAAAACTGCAGAAGTATGAGCAGAGCAGGGTGCATCAGCTGTAACCAGTTCCCTGGCTCCACTCTCTCTGGAAGCTGGGCATTTGAGTTTTGTGGGGCAGGTAAGACTCTCAAATCAAACCATCAGTGCCCTTGCAAAAACCTTTCTTGCCAGGCCATAGGAAGCCATGAACTCATTCTCTATTTTTATAACACAGAGGTGCTCGCTGGATCCAATTGGCTTGAACATTTAACGGGTGCTAGGATATAATGAGGACGTTCCCCTTTTTTCTCTATCATGGGTCTCCAGCAAAACTGCCATAACCGCATAGCCATTCTGCACCTGCGCATAGTGCCTATAGGGGCTCGGTCGCCATTATATTAGCAGATCCAGCAGGAATCAGCGGTACGGTCCCGGAAGTTTCCTCCAAAGTGGAAGTCCGACCCAAAAAGGTAGACCAAGATAAAATTCCAGGTGACATAATTATAACAGGTGCTAAATGTTGGAGCCCTAATGATAGACAAAAAGGGTCCTCTCTGTATTGAGGAAAGAACAGTCTGCTCAGTTCGCTTTTAGTACCAAAATGTTTTCTGAAACCCAAGAGGTGCATTTAAAAATAATTTTTTGCAAGGGCCAGAATTATGTTCCGATCTTCCTGCTTTGTCTCCCGTCTACAATCTTGTATTCCTGAATGTTCACATGGACACAAATAAAACTAATTCCACACTTTTTCACTGTTTTATTTTGTAGCAAACCAGGGTGTGAACCACGAACTCTTCTCCTAAGTAAATGCGACATCAGTGGCTGTCGTTTTTGCTGCCGTCCTTACTTAACATTGCTGAGGAAGTCTCTGTTTGGAGGAAAGGAGACAGAACTTTTACAGGTCCAAACTTGCGACATACAGATTTAATACATGGATTTGAGTCACCATGAACAGCCACTGCAAATGAGAAGGAAGGTGCCGATTCCCTGGAAAAGGGAAAAATGCATCCCTTAAAAAAATCAGTTTAAAAACAGCTTTTCTTACTGTTGTAGAGGCGGTCATTCTAAGTCAGGCAAAGGCAAGGGTCCTTTGCATTTCTAATGGCTGCCTCTCTGCAACAGTAAGAAAAGCTGTTTTTAAACAATTAAAGGACATACTTTTTGTTAACTGCTTTTACAGTATTTAACACATTTTTGGGTTATCAGCAGGCAGTTCCAGAATCTGGCTACTGAGGCATTATCTTGTTCCACTGGGATCAATGGAGGAGCAAGAAAAGCAGAAGTGGGTCTTTTAATTTATTTTTTTAAACAGTGGGATGGAGAAGTAAAGGGGTCAAGTCGATGTAGGGCTGATTTGAAACTATCTTATTTTGCCATCTCATACCTAAATATGAAAATCAGGCGTCCGCTTTGGTGGCTTTCCAGGTGTGGGCAAGGCAGGATAGATCAGTTGGAGTGGCAGCAGGTACCCCTCCATGCACTATCCACCAGTTTGCCCACCCCTGTGCCAGTGCAAACAGTAAAGGGGTACAGTCAGTATGTGCTGTGCTTTGCCCTCCTTCCGAGACAGCAGATCCCATTGATGGTTTGATCTCCTCTCCGCCCCCAAGAAACCTGCCTATTACCTCTCAAGCATCTCTCTCCAGTGTGTCAGGATACCAGTCCCAGCTCCCCCTTTGTATCCCCAAAGGAAGCTGTTTTCTGAGAAGTCTGAGCCCCAAGCTTTGCTTACTTTACAATGGTGATGAGATCAGGGTGGGTGCAGATATATTCGTGTCCTAGACCCAGGCTAGCAGGGAAGGCAGTAAACTTGACATTTTCTTTCTTGTCGGAGGCATTCTGGGCAAACTCAAAAAGCTGCAAACGCAAAAGGAGCTGTAAGTGGCACATAATAGCAAGTTCTTGGAAATTCCACTCCCTGAAATCCCGTAAAGCTGATTTCACACTAGAGGATCTCCTGTTCTCCGTTCCACCTGGGGCCAAAGAAATGTGGCAGGCAGCACCTGGATTAATGCACCTCTGGATTAATGCACCTCTGGATTAATGCTGGAAGTGGCAGGGCCTGGGCTCAAACCCTGAATGTCACTGCTGGGTACAAGTATCAAGCCCAGATCTGCCACCCCTTGGCAAACTACCCATCTTTTATCCTTTGCACAAAACTGATCACACGCTTAGGGCACCATCCTAACCCATTTAGGCCAGCACAACACACCAATATCAATTGCTGGGGTGGTGTGTGGAGGCCAGTGCATGACTGGCCTAACTCCCCCCCCCCCAACAAAAAAGTGGTGCAGAACTGCCTTCTTGCATTTATGACAACCCTAGGGCAGTATAGGATTTTCACTGTCCTAACTGGGGTGTAGGATTGCAGCCTTTCTATTATTATTAATTTGATTTGTATCCTGCCTTTTTTCCCAAGGGGAAGCTCTATCCTGATCTATGATGCAAGTGTGTTTTTTAAAAATAAAAGAGGATAGAAAATACGATAAAAGTGGAACAAAAATATTCTTACTAGATAAATGGCAAGCACAGAATTCTGAATTTACCTTTCTTTAGTCTAATTTTAATTTCAACTACCTAAAAATCTCTTAAACGATAATCTTCTCTAACAATTCAAATAAACATACACAAGATACAAGTGTGTTATTGAGTGCAGCAAAGATGCACCTCCTTCCTTGCTTTTCAACTGAGCAGTGCTATGAGCCGATACACTCCCAGTGCATGCCCAGTTCCAGTTGACTCCTCCAGCCAGAGGGAGGCTGGAGACTCCTCCTCTCCACCGTTTCCATTGCCACAAGTCAATAAATAGGCATGCTGCTAGTTACCTTTTTCCCTAGGTGTATAGGTATGACGGTATCATCTTCTGCATGCAAGATCAAGAGCGGACTAGACAGCACTTTGACGCTGAGGAAGTAAAAAGGAGGAAGAACCACCAAGGATTTGGTTAATATTCAGCCATCATTTGATATATCAAGTGGTTGTGACAGCTAAGGTTGAAATCCTGAAGATGTAGAGGGTGGCAAAGGTCTGAGCAGTAACCAAAGCCTCTTGCGTGCCACGTCTTCCCTCTGCCATGAACTCATCCAAGGCCTTGGCCAGGACCCTCCTTCCATCTCCCCCAGCTGAGACTTTGTTCACAGCATGGTTGTAAGAGTAGCATTAAAGCAAGTATGAAGTATGCCCTGAATTCTGGATTGAAGGTGTGCCCAGTGCCTCAAATATTAGGTTTCATCCAGGATATCTCAAGGCGGAGGCCAGATCCACCCTTCAGTCCAAATGGCCAGTAGTCTCACATCCACAGCAGGTATGGGGAGGAAGGATCTGGTGTATGGCCAGGTCTACTCATGGCTTTGAACAACCAATGGGAAGAGCAGTTGGCGCACTCTAACATGAGTGTCCAATACTCTTATGTCAAGAAGCTTACTTCTACCTGCACAGCCATCACCTTATATCTCAGCAGCTGATGGCGGATGAACAGGGCAGGATAGGATACGGCAGGTAAGGACCCTCCGCATTGGATCCCCCTTCTCCAGACTCACTTTTCATCACTGGGGAAGAACATGTCTGCTCGTGCCATTGTGTCCAAGACCAAATATTCAAAGCCAGGGAACTTGCGGTAGATCTGTTACAAAGACAGACAAGAATTAGGGGAACACTGCAAAACAAAGCCTGGGAGAACATGGCCACGTTGCACCAATGGTCTTTATGCATGTGCCCCACATCACAACTACACAGAGTAAACAGTCACATGGTGCTCTGCAACATCGCTGACTAGACAGACAGATCCCACAAATCTCCTACTCTTGATGTCAAGCAATTCATTCTGGTGGCTGAAAAGGATGTTGGGGTCATCAACTCTCTGTTCCAAGAAGGCCATAAAGCACCACCCATTAATGATCGGAAGTTAACATTGATGCACCTGGTGATAGGTGGTGATGACAAGCACCTGTTGAGGATGCTCTAGGAGGATTTCCTGCTGCAGGCTGGGGGTTGGACTAGATGACCTACCAGGTCCCTTCCAACTCTAGGATTCTAGGATTCTATGATGTTATGGCTGATCTCCATCAAGAAGGAAGCAGCGCAGTGATGGAGAATTTTTTGAATGACTTGTAATAGGTCCTTGACTATGAGGTCCTATATTAGCTGCACAGCCATGGAGGTCCCCCCCCCCCACTTCAATTCCCCCTGCTTGCTAACTTGCTAACCAAATCATGATAACCTCAGAGCTCAAGCAAGTCAGCCACTTCATGGTACTCAGTTTCAGAGCCGTTGCACAAACAACGGCTACTCCAAGACTCATTCATAGAAGTTGTACAACACAACAGCTACTCCAAGACTTACTTGTGTGAGATGGATATGCGCAGCGGCATCTCTGATGTTGGTAAAAGGAGCTTCTAGAACGACTGCATCTACTACTATTCCTAGTAGAGAGAGATACAAAGGGTTAAAACACAAAACATGGGGAGGTACAAAGCTTCTTCGGGGCTGTCACTATCTTTCAGCCTAACCTTCCTCACAGGGTTGTTATGAGGACTAAAGGAGGGAAGGAACTATGTACACTGGTATAAAACTGGAAGGATGAAATAAAATTGTGAAAAATGAAATAAAAGTCAAGAAGGACAGATCCCAGAGAGAAGAGTAGGTTCAAGGCTTCTCTTTCCTCAAATTCAAATGCAAGAACTAGTTGCAACCAGATACTCTGGTCTAACAGGGAGAAATACACTCCTGGTCCCAGGATGTCAAAAACCATCAGCTTGCAAAAAAGAGGAAGAGGAAATGAAGTTGTTAGGTCAGGCAACAGTGCCATCAGCGTTGACTTTTCTTGCCAGGTGAGGGGGTTTGAATTCCACCCAACCTGCCCTCCACCCTTCCTGTTTGGCAGCCCAACTGTGCACAAGTCGAACAGGCACTACACCCCTCTGGAGACGAGCAGGGAAAGCCAGATCTGCTGCACTTGACATGCGGGGGCAGAAAAGGCACCCCAGCAAGGTTGGCTGCCACTTGGCAGCGCAAGGAGCCAAAGCTACTTTGCTCATCTGGAAATCAGGCTTCCCACCCTTCTCTTAAGACACAGGGTGGCTTCAGATAAAAACAAGCAGAGTTGTGACTCATAACCTACAATCCAGAGTAACTACAGAAGCATGTAAGATACATTTACGTCAATGTAGTTACGGCACCACTTAGTGAAAACCTTTGGGAAATTCATATTGCAATCCAGAGTAAATTGTTCTTACATGGGAGCAAGGACTCCCTGTAGCTACTCTGGATTGCACCCATAATCAGCCAGAATGAGAGGAAGTCAAGCCACACTGTCTAGGATGGGAAGTTGCCCTCGCTGGGTGGGTTCTTGCTATATGTTCACAGCAACAGCAAAACCATGGGAAGAGCCATCACACTAATACTAGGCAATGTGCTATCATGACTTCTTTAATTGTTTTCACGGTTTTAAATGTTTTTAAAATGTTTTAATTGTTATACGTGTATATTCAATTTTGGGGACTCCTTGCGGCAATGAGGTTAAAGGCACTCATCCTATTGATTGGAAGATCGGCAGGTCAGCGGATCGAGACCCGGGTGCTGCATGAAGCAACAGACCCCTGCAACAGGCCGGCCAGATTTTCCCATGTTGCATCAATCATCTAAATCGGACCCTGCCAGGAATGGGAATAATGCTAAGAAAATAATGTGCATATTCAATTTTATTGTATTAATATTGTTGTTCGCCACATTGGATCCCTTTGTGCGGGAGGAGAGTGAGGTATAAATTTAGATTGTTAGACAGACAGACAGACAGACAGACAGACAGACAGACAGACAGACAGACAGACAGACTGACTGACTGACTGACTGACTGATTTTTTGTGGGAAAATTTTCAATCACAATGCAGAAGCCTGTGGCCATCTGACAGCTCTGCCTGGAACCGTCTCCCTCCCTCCCCAAAACCCAACCTGGGCCCTTCCTAAATATGTCCAACCTTGTTCTACACTGATTTCTAATACGTGAATTTGGCTCAACACAAATGGCCCCTGCAAATCCCAGTTTTAAAAACAGCTTTTCTTCCTGTTGTAAAGAGGCAGTCATGCAAGCAATTATTCCATTTTTCAGCTGTGGCAGGCTAAGGCAGGATGTACTTTCCATTTATAATTGCTGACTGCCTCTCTACAACAGTAGAAAAAGCTGTTGTAAAGCTGGAAGTTGATTTTTAAATCTATTTTCCCACAGTTTTTTATCCACTGATTTTCTTCATCCATGGGAGGTTCCAGAATGGAACCCTAGTGAAGAACGAGGGATCTGTATGTCAATAGTTACTGTATATCAATAACTGTATATCACGTTACCGTATATCCATAGTTACCTTTTTCTTTTAACTTCTTGGCTGTATTGGTGGCAATTCTGAAAGGAAACGAGAAGCAAGTCAGTGCGAAGGCATAGAGGGGGAGCACAGAATCTCATTCTCACCTCGTATCTTCCAAAAAACCAGGACAGGACCCCCCCCAACCCCGTCAAACTTGCCAGTATGTGAATGCTATCCCTGAAACCGGAACTGTTCCAGATGTTTGGGGACATCTGGCAACCCTACATGACATGTGGTCTGGTTTTGTAAGAAGTATTCAGCTGTGTAACATCCTTCAGTTGCAATCTGAAATAATTGCATGAAGGCACAGAGTTATGACTAAAAGAAGCAGGGAGACTTAGGGTGCAATCCTAACCATGCCTACTCAAAAGTAAGTCCCATTGCGTTCAATGGGTCTTACTCCCAGGAAAGTGTCTTTAGGATTGCAGCCTATGGCTGCAATCCTAAAGACACTTTCCTGGGAGCAAGTCCCATTGAACACAAAGGGGCTTACTTCTGAGTAGACATGGTTAGGATTGTGCTCTTTGGGGATCAAAACTGGGGAATCAGCACCACATCCTTCACTGCTTAAGGAGCCACCAGAAAGGGAAGGGGGCCAACATACCCAGTGCCAAGAGAGTGTCCCCAGAGGATGACGCTGCTGTTCCCACTGCGCGCTTTCACCCAGTCGTAAACATATAGAATGTCCGTCGTGAAGCCATCCTCACTGGGGTACCCGGTGGAGTCCGCATAGCCTGGAAAGCATCAGATCAAGAGTTTCTGGGACATGCGCCACCCAAGAGGGGGTCAATATTCAGAAAGTCAATGTTATTTTTACGCTGATGCTTACCACGATAGTCCACAGCCAGCACATGAAAGCCTCCATTGCTCATCACCTGTTTAATAGACATACATATGGACACACATTTCAAGCACAGAATGTTACCTACATGCTAGAGCTAGAAGAGGGTAATCCTATACAAGGTACTATGGCCACTGTGACCAGCACATGTGAGTGGACAACATGTATTAGCCAAACTCCCCACATGGAAGGTCCCACCACATGATCTAGAGCCCTGGGGATTCCTGGATTCCACATTATATGGAAACGTACCCCTCCCACTATTGGTGGTAACTTTCCTAGAGCTCAGGAGCCGTAGTGGCCTCATCCCACAACCCATAGCTATATCTAAAGAGTTAGCTTGGCCTCTAAACAATTCTAACACAATGAATTTAGAAGTGGTTGATTGATTGATTGATTGATTGATTGATTGATTGATTGATTGATTCCATCCCATTCATGAATGGTATGGTTTTAGCATACCAGTCTCAAGACAAGATTAACACAACTAGATATTTTCTTGCTAAGAAATGGTATAAAACTGGTATAGGTATTGATTAACAAATAAAATGCTTACAGTTTTAAAAGGAGCTCCAAAATTAAAACACAACAAAAGAAGGGGGGGCACAACCCTGAACACTGATGCTGGAGGTGGGAGGAACAGAGCAGAAACCATACTATAGTATTATGACCCAGAGTGGCCCGAGACCCCATTCTTCTGCAACCATGGACTGTGTTATTTGGGTATCTATATTGGATGCCAATGATATCAGATCATTAACAGCTAATAATGAAGTAGACTAAATGAAACCTCCAAGTCCAATGGCAGTATACCCTTTTCAGTACCAGAGGCTGATAGCAAAGGAGCACTGTTGCCCTCATGCACTGCTTTCCACCTTCCCAGAGTTTTCTGACTGGAATAAGGATGTTGATGCATCTTTGATCCAATCCAGGACAGCTCTGGGCTTACTGAATCCATCCTACCTGGTCAAGGCTGGGATTTCAGATCTTGTGATACAGACAACTCTGGAGAAGAGGAGGATCTTCTCCAGGGGACCATAAGTCTACCATTTGAGGTTCATTCCTTCCACGTTTTTGAGATCCTATACGATTTAATACCAGTGCTGATCTGGTAGGAGTCCATGACCCTTATGTATGAGCAGGTGAGAAGTAGATTTGATAACCACCTTGGATTGTGTGCTGAAGTTCTCCTTTTTGAATAACTTATCAACTCCTATGGAGGGTCAGCCTTATCCTTATCACCTCCTATGGGAGGTCAGTATCCAAAAGAGGCCACTGAGAGCCCAATCCTATCTAATTTTCCAGTGCTAGTGCAGCTGCACCTATGGAGTGTGCAGAATGCAGTCACCCTGTAGTGGAATCACGGAGACCTGCTCAAGGTCAAGGAACATGTGTTCCCTTACCTTGGGGCTGCATTGTGGTGGTGCCAGTGCTGGACAGTGCGACAGGATTGGGCCCTCAGTCATTCAGACCCTGGCTCTCCACGTGCAACAGACCAGCAAACCAACAGCTCTGCTTTGAACTAGTTTTCAAGAGAACAAAGTACACCTGATTGCCAAGAGACAAATTACCAAGGGCTTGGGCAACTCTCCAACCCAATAGGTGAAACTTGGTTGGCACTGGGTGCCAGGCACAAAGATGCTCTTAAGGACCCCCCAGAAATCACCTACCTTTGTGAATGTCACTCTGTGATCCACTGCCCTGAAAGAAAGTTCAAAGATGAGAGCTCTGTATTGAAACACAAGAATGAGCATTTAAATAGGAAGAACCCTGAGCATGACATATTCCCATAACATGCATCTTATTTAAGTGTCTTTGAAAAAAGGTCATTTGTATTGGAATGCAGGATGAGACATCAAGCTCTTGCCCCTGCCAATATATGACAATTGGAAGACCATCGCAACATATGCCACCCTTTCCGAAGCCCCCAAGCAGGCTGGCAGACCAACTCATAGGACCCTGTACTGCTCCAACCACCCTGCCTTCTCCTAGAGCCCCATGGAAAAGAATCCCCATGGTTTACCCACATTTCATAGAATCATAGAATCCTAAAGTTGAAAGGGACCTAGTAAGACCTACAGCATCCAAGGGAGATTGCCACGGGAGGTGGTGGACTCTCCCTCACTGGGGATCTTCAAGCAGAGGCTTGACGAGCACCTGTTGGGGATGCTCTAGGGGGAATTCCTGCTGCAGGCAGGGGGTTGGACTAGATGACCTACTAGGTCCCTTCCAACTCTAGGATTCTATGATTCTGTGATCCCCAACAGGTGCTCATCGAGCCTCTGCTTGAAGATCCCCAATGAGGGAGAGTCCACCACCCAGAGCATGAGGAAAGGAAAGCAATTTGAAAGGAAAGGCATGAGGGCACCCTCTTCAAACATGCGTCGAGGGCAGACTGCCCCCTTTGAACATTATTGGGGAGGGAGGAGTGGTAGCCAGGCAAATGCTACCAAATTACTGATCTCTATGAAGATGGAAGTCTCAGATTGCATTCTTATATACCGTCACTCAAGAACAAGCCCCACTGAAAAAAATGAGACTTACTTCCAAGTAACATATAAAGGATGGTATAGTTAACCTACGAAAAGTGGCAGCACACATTTCTGGCCATGCAACACAGCCCTGTGCAATGCATGCAGGACAGCGGCAGAGCACTCATGAAGCCGCCATGCCTTCCTCCTTCCAATCACCTGCTGCCCCCATTGCCATGGAGGTAGATGAGCACCGGATTGTCATCGGCCAGGGCCTTTTCAAACCAGCTGAAGTCCTTCCCTTCTGCCTCCTTCCACCAACTGTCAGGCAAGGTGTGCCTAAGAGAGGAAGCAAAAGGAGGTGATTTGCCTGCTCAAATGGATCAAGCTCAGCCAGACATGATCTTGGAAAAAAAAATGGTTGATAGCCCAAAAAGAGTGCTCTTGATGTTCTGCTGCCATCCTCAGCTCCTGCTCATGCAGACTCACCAGATGCCCAACGTGATTCCCGGTTCGGTGGTGAGATGGAAGTTTCTGGTGTGACTCAAGAAGACTTCGGGCTTGTTGAAATCCACCCAAAGAGGATAGGCCACTGCAAAGAGAAAGTCAGGACTTCTTACCTGTGAAGATCCTATTCTGGGGGGAGGAAGGGAGAGCACTCGTCCACAGCATGGGTTGCCCCCTTCCTGCAGAGGCAGACCGGATGAAATTCTGCTTCCTCTCTCCAGGGGGGCACCCAGATCCTCCAGTCCGTCCAAAAGCCAAACTAAGTGACCCAAGCACCCTCCCCAGGTGCCATGTTCCATGTCTTCTGGACCATATTCCATGTCTTCTGGACCATGCCAGTGGTAACAAATGAAGGAGTAGACAGGGAAACCAGAAAAAAACAATAGGACAGACAGCGGCAAAGATACACTCTTTGAGGTTAAGAGACACTAAGAGCTTAAGATGGGACCCAGAGTGACACAGGTGAAGGCTTCCCAGACCGGACCCCAGGGTTGTCCTATCTAAGTGGCGGGCCAAGTGCTCTCCCTTCCTCCTCCCAGAATATGATCTTCACAGGTAAGAAGTCCTATCTTTCTATGGAGGGAGGAAGGGAGAGAACTCGTTCACAGTATGGGACATACCAAAGCGATCAAAGTTATTTAGGGCGGGAGACAACCTTATGGAGCTATCACCCTATGTAAGAACCGCCTGCCGAATGCTGCGTCCGAAGATGCAGCCTGGCCAATCTTGTAATTACAGGTCAGGGTAGAGGGGGATTCCCAGGTAGCCGCCCTGCATGTGTCTGGAAGACTAACATACCCCTCGAAAGCCACAGATGCTGCGGCCCCCCTAATCGAAGGGGGAGTTATGCCCTCCGGTGGAGGCTTCTCTTGAGCTTGGATAATAAATCTCTTAACATCAGGATGCGTGGTGACCCTGTTCCGTCCACACATTCCCAGGATACTAGTCAAAGTTGCCAGCTACCGTTTGAGAGCATTTGTTCTCAAACCCAAGTCCAGCCCATCCTGAAGAAAAGAAAGCAACGATGGCATCTTAACCTTAAGAGGCAAGATACCCTTATTCAAACACCAAAAAGTAAACTTTTTCCAAGGGGAGGCGTACAGCTTCTGGGTGGACAATTTTCGGGAAGCCATCAAGGTATCCACTACCTTGGATGAGTACCCCTTCCGTTCAAGAGCCATGCTGTCAGCCCCAAGAGATGGGGTTGAGGGTGAAGGCATGGTCCCTTTTTAGCAGGTCTGGAATTTCTGGAAATCTCCACGCTGGTCTTTCCTGAAGCCGTACAATGTCCATGAACCATGGCCTCCGTGGCCAAAAAGGTGCCACCAGAATCAATCTTGTTCCCTGCTGTTTTACTCTGCGAAGGAAGGGAGGAAGAAGCTTGACTGGAGGGAAAGCATAGAGAAGACCCTTTGGCCATGGACATTGTAAGGCATCTACCCCCTCCGCTGCCGGGGTCAGAGTCCTGGCAATGAACCAAGGCAGTTGTGCATTGGCTCTGGTGGCAGAGATCCATTACTGGAAGGCCAAATTGATCCACAATCCACTGGAATTAGGGCTGCAATCCTAAAGACTGCAATCCTAAAGACTTTCCTGGGAGTAAGATCCACTGAACACAGTGGGGCTTACTTTTGAGTAGACATGATTAGGATTGTGCTCTAAGTTGCTTAGATGCTGCCGATTTAACCAGTCGGCTGCGGTGTTGGTTTCCCCGGCGAGGTGTTCTGCTCTTAGGGAGGTGAGGTGCTCCTCGGCCCATTGAAGGAGAAGCACTGCTTCCTTCATGAGGATTGAGGATCTCAGTTGATATAAGCTTTTACAGTGACATTGTCCATCCTTATGAGGACAAGTCCCCATGAGAAAGGACTTGAACCGAATCACAGCCAGTCTCACCACCCAAAGCTCTAGCCAATTAATGTGATGGGCGGCTTCCTCCTGAGACCAACATCCCTGCACTAGATGGCCCTCCGAGTGTGCCCCCAACCTAACAGACTTGCGTCTGTAGTCACAATCCTAAGCACTGGGAAGCATAAGCTGGCTTCCCTGTGGGCAGACGGCCGGGAAACCTCCACCATTCCAACCCTTGTTGTATTGGGCCTGGAATGACCACCTTTCTGTGGACTTGCCTTTCTACTGGGTAGCGATACAGCCGTACAAACCTCTGCAGATCCCTCAGATGAAACCTTGACCAGGCCACCACGTCCTGGCAAGAGAACATCAGACCCAACAAATGCGCCAACAACATCAAATCTGCCTGTGTGTGTTGTATGGTCTGGTTCAAGGCTGACAAAAGGGACTCCTGTCGGTCCCAAGACAGCGAGACTTTGAAGGCAAGCGTGTCTATTGTCAGCCCCAAGTGATCCAGTTTCTGAGTTGGGGTCAGCGAGCTCTTCTCCTGGTTCACCACAAACCCCACCGAACGCAAGCAGTGAAGTAGGAGTTGAAGACCCTGCAGGGCCCTTTCCCTGGATGGTGATCTGATTAAGATGTTGTCCAGGTAAGGGTGGAGAGCTACCCCCTGCAGACGGAGATGAGCTACCAAGGTCACCAGGATCTTGGTAAAGACCCGAGGTGCCACAGTCAGACCGAAGGGCATTGACCTGTACTGAAAGTGCAGGTTTCCATAACAGAAGCGGAAGTATCAACGGTGTCGGGGAAGTATGGGGACATGCAGGTAGGCTTCCGTGACATCCAGCTATGTTAGGAAATTTCCTTCCTCCAGGGATGCCACTATCGACCTCCATGTCTCCATCTTGAACCTCCTCTTCACCAGAAAGAGGTTCAACCACTTGAGGTCAAAAATTGCCCTCATGCCCCGTTCTTTTTGGGAACTAAGAAGAACACCAAATATACCCCGTGCCCCTCTGTCTGACTGGGACCGGCTCTGATCTCCAGGAGATGGGCAATGGCCTCCATCTTCTGGGAATGAATGGTGAGATCCCGAGAAAATGGAACTTTCCAGAATCGGTTTCTCGGCATTCGAACAAATTCCAAGTCGTAGCCCCTCTTGACCGTCCGAAGGACCCACACATCTGAGGTGATCTCCCCCCAATGGTCCGCAAAGGCTAACAGCCTGGCTCCCATTGGCAGGGAAGGTCCCGTCAGCCGGGAGTCAGGCAGAGGACTGATCCTTGCCCTTCTTATTGGTAGTCTGATTTTGGGGGCGCGAGTTCTTTGCCCTGGGAAACACGCAATTTTTGTTCCGCCTGGATCTAGACCTTTGGATGGCATCCCTACTCCAAAAATCAAATCCTTGAGAACGAAAGGACTGCTGCTTTTTTGGCAGTCTCCTTCTTACTCAAAGGGAGTACCATTTTCTTATCCTTCCCTTCCACCAAATGAGGTTCTAAGGCCTCACCAAACAGTTTTTCCCCTTGAATGGAAAGGAAATCAAACGCGGAATGGAGGCAGAATCACCATCCCCGTGACCAGCCACTTCTCCTGGCCACCACCTTCGAAGCCATGGCTCCGGCTGAGAACTGCAGAGCGCCTAAAGAGGAATCTGCAGCAAAGTCTGCTGGCAGGGACACCTTTTTTAGAGTTGAAAGGACCTGCCTAGGCAATTTTAACTTAGACTCCAAGATCTGATCCATCCATAAGTCGGCAGCACTTGATCTAATGGTGTTGGCTGCAACTGCTCTGAGCGCATAGGAAGAATGCTCAAAATTCCTACGCAAGGCTGAATCAATATGCTTATCTAACCCGTCCTTTGGCCCAGCTTCAGAAGAAAGAGCGGTAGGTGCAGAAAGTGCTGTAACGGGAAATCCACCAGAGGTACCTTTAGTTTTTTTCATGACCTCATCCGGTAATGTGTAAAGTTTGTTCAATACCCTGGTAGGATGGCGGGATTGGAGAGGGTTATCCCATTCCCTATCCAGAACCCGATGGATCTAATCCGGGACAGGTACAATATGGGGCTTGGGAGGACCCCTTGGAAAAATAACCCTAGATTTAGAAGCTAGGACAATAGCTCCAGGGTTCATCATAAGTCTTAGAGGGTGCCACGGAAAACCCCTTTGACAACACCTTAGGTGGTCCCCTTTTCAACCTAGAATGTTTAGCTGGAGGTGGGGAATCATCCTCCGAGTCTGACAGGAGGTCTGGATGAAGCACCCTCTTCCTCCCCTTCGTAGAAGCAGAAGTGTATGCAGGAGATTTACATGCCCTGATAAAGGCCAGGAGGTGGCTGGAGAAAATCCCCTCCACTGCCTCATTTATCAGGAAGCTAACTTCCCCTGGCTTAGTTTCCCAGCTTGAACCATTTTGGAACCCTTGGTTCCCAAAGTAGTACCTTCCCCTGAGGAGGAGGTCCCTGGGAAGCCATGCCTGAAAGTCAGAAGCCTGTGTACCTCAAAATGGCCGCTGAGCAGGAAAACGGGGGACAGGGAAATACAAAATGGCGCCCTTGCAGGCCACAGCAAGAAGCCGCAAAATTGCACCCAACTGCCTCTGCCACAAGGCAGAAAAGATGGTGGTTAGGAGAGCCCGAACCACACCGGGGCTGCGCCACGCCGGCAAAGGAGCGGCCCTGGGAAACGGAAGGCGGCTGAAGACTGAGGAGGAACGGAGCTGCGCCACTTCGCTCCCCTCACACCGCTCAGAAAGGGGACCCGCGTGGCTGTGGAAAAAACTGGGGCTGCGCCACGCCAGCTACTCTCCGCCCCCAGCTGTAGCTCCGGGACTGCGCCGTGCCAGAGAGTTGGGTTGCGTGAGGCTGGCCTGGGGCGAGGCGCCGATCACCCGGCCTCAGGCCGCTCCATTGTGGGCACACTCAGGTCCTGCTTCCCTTCAGCCTCGCACAGAGGCCCTGCACTGGCTGGCTGGCTGGCTAGCTGCCCCTGAGAGGGAGCCCACCAGCCCAAAACACCTTGGGGGGAAGATCCCCAAAAACAAAAGGGATACCCCTGGGGAAGAAACAGGAGTAGCTCCCCCAAGAATATACCCCCCTAAAGGAAAGCGCAGGAGAAAGGAGTTAACAGGGAAGGAGGAGAAGTAAGAGAGAGAGGAATTGGGAGCACTAGCTCCGCAGCACGTCCGACCACCTTGAGAGGCAGGACCGGACTGGGAGGATCTGGGTGTCCCCCTGGAAAGAGGAAGCAGAACTTCATCCAGCCTGCCTCTACAGCAGTGGTTCTCAATCTTCCTAAAGTGACCCCTTTATAAGTTCCTCATGTTGTGGGGACCCCCAACCATAAAATTACTTTTGTTGCTACTTTAGAACTGTAATTTTGCTACTGTTATGAATCGTAAT
This sequence comes from Cryptoblepharus egeriae, assembly GCA_030015325.1. Classification (NCBI taxonomy): domain Eukaryota; kingdom Metazoa; phylum Chordata; class Lepidosauria; order Squamata; family Scincidae; genus Cryptoblepharus; species Cryptoblepharus egeriae. Next base: position 267,049,155 of record JAREYC010000001.1, read on the forward strand.
GTAAATATCCGATATGCAGGATGTATTTTCATCGATACAAATGAAGTGTGTGTTCTATGCACACACTGAACACAATGGGATTTATTTCAGAGTAGGCATGCATAGGATTGGGCCCTGAGGCTGTCAGTCAGCAGTGCGCCTGCAGCTACAGCCGGAGGTCTGGCAAGCCTGACCTGGCCCCCTGCACCAGAGGTCTTTAAGCGATCCCCAGGAAAGCTCTAGGCGACCCCCAAAGGGGTCCCGACCCCCACTTTGAGAAACGCTGCTCTACAGGAAGGGGGCAACCCATGCTGTGGAAGAGTGCTCTCCCTCCCTCCCTCCAGAGAGTGGCACAGCTGGAATGTAATGGCCTGTCATTCCTTCCCTTCCTTGACTGCAACACTACAAGGGCATCGCAACGGGTCAGACGTAAAAGGTGAGCAGCTTTTTTTTGAGCCAGAGAAGGGCAAGAGCTCCAGGTTCTCAGCTCGTCCTCCGAATTCCCATTCCCAGGTTTCTTGGGACCACACAACACCCTTTGTGCATCCAATATCAGAAGTGCCCCACAGGTAGCAAAACGTCTACACTGGTCCAGATGATCTCTCTTTGTCTCCCCACCCGTCAGCTTCGCTTGAGATACAGGGTCCCAAATGGATCCCAAGCAGGTCCTGGTGAATGACCAGCAAAGAGCTGAAGCACACCAACCAACTGGAGTCGTCCTTGCTGGCTCCTCGATCCCCCTGAGAAACTGACACATGCAAGAGAAAGGGATACTTACAGAAATTGAGGTACACAAACTTTTGTAACAGTGATGGAAATAGACAGATGAGGAAGGGGACAGAGGCGTAAAGGATAAATACATTCAGCAGCAACTTCTTGATTTTTAATTTCTCCAACCAGGATATCATTCCCCTATAAGGAAAAAAAAAAGGTTCAAGATCAATTTCATGTGCTGGTATATCAAAATCCAATATTCTTTCTCTTTGGTACTAGAACATGGTATAACATTCCTCCTTTTCTTTTACACTTCCTCCATATATTCGGTAAGATTTCATATTTTTTTGCTAATTTATGTGGTGTCAATTCCATTCAGATTGGGCTGTGGGTGGTGCAAGCGGTAAGGCGCTGTGCCCGTTAACCAGCAGGCCAGGGTTCGAGACCCGGGTCGGCCCCACAGGACAGGGTGAGCTCCTTTCCTTAGCCCAGCTCTGCAACGCAGCTGGATCCAATCGTATCAGCTCTGCCTTTCCATTGGACCAATTCAGTGGTGTGGAGAGGGGGGATCTGCTGCTTGGGTAACAGCCTATCCTCCATAACAATCCAACCCAGGCTTTCGTGCTTCACGTGCAGCGTATACAGCACCGAGCACGAAACCATAGTCTTCCAAGACTGACGGAGGCCTGCTTTTTTTTAATTCCATTCTATACCATCAGCTTGTAAAACTTGTCTTGAAGTGTTACATTTAATATAAATTTTAATCTTTTGATCCACAAATTCTCCCACTGATATCTCGTGGCCAACATATCTTGCCCAGGATAGCATAAAATCTATAACCTGTCTCATATTTTAACAATAACTTAAAGTATATACAGTGGCGCCTCACTTAAAGAGCTTAATTCGTTCCGGAGGCCTGCTCTTTAACTGAACGCTCTTTAAGTGAAGTAAATTTTCCCATAGGAAATAATGGAAACTCAGAGGATTGGTTCCACAACCCAAAAAATAGTCATATAAAAATATGAACTGTTTATAAAAATGATTACAAAACACTGCAATATAACACTGTACAAAGCACTTTAATATACAGTAACACACAACACTGCAATAAAGAAAATACTGTACAGTACTGAACAGTACTGTACCTTTGAAAACCTTCATGGCTGGTGTGAGGGTTATAGAGAGGGGATGACTTTGGCTACAATCCTAAAGACACTTTCCTGGGAGTAAGACCCATTGGACATAATGGGGCTTACATCTGAGTAGACATGGTTAGGATTGTTTTCACAATCACTAATGGAGTCACTGCTATCCATTGGCTCAATGGAATCTATTATCTTTTTGTGCAACTTGAACATTCCCAAGCTGCTGACGGGGAGCAGCACTAGAACATGGATCAGGCACACCTTCCACGCTGCCACACGCAGATCCCACATACAGACCTGACTCAGGCTGCTCCCCCCAGACGCCCCATGAGTTCCCTTGCCATGGAAGCCTATTCCAAACTTCCTCAGAAGTGCTCTTTATTCAAGACAGTGCTCTTTAAGCAAGTCAAAATTTCTGAGAAAAGTTTGCTCTTTATACAAAACGCTCTTTATTCAAGACGCTCTTTATTCAAGGTACCACTGTATATTGTTCTTCGAAACACCGTTGACTCTCCAATAAAGACATGGAATCTTCAAAACCATATTTATACATTCTGAATCTTTATAAAAACTAATATATCTTCAAGCCTGGAACAGACAGTCCTCCTCCCTCTTTTGCATCCTGCAAAATAAATTTATTCCTGATTTTTTTTCCTCCTTGCCGTATATATTTTGAAATGTCTCCTGTGTTGTGTAAATGCAACTTCAGATAATGTAACTTATGATCATGTAATTTTGGGAAGGATATTCATCTTGATTACAGAAATTCTTCCCATCACAGGGAGCATCGGTCTTTCCCATCTGATAAAATCCTTTAAAATTTCATTGTATACTTTAGAGTAATAGTTTTTAAATAATGTACAAGTGCAATCCTATCCCCTGGTTAGGCCAGCGCAAGTCATGTCGCAAAAGTGAGAACAGAGGCAAAGAGCACAATCCTAACTGTGTCTTACCATTGTGTTCAATGGGTTTTACTCCCAGGAAAGTGTCTTTGGATTGCAACAAAAGAGAGTTATGGACCAATGCACCTAAAAGCTCTGGAACGAAAAGCTCTCAGGAGCTGCCAGAATTTCCACATCTAGTTTGGTCCTTAGTATGTCCACCTTGCAGATGGGAAGACTGAGGCCAATGAGATTCCCGGCAGTGGTGCTTGAAGTCCCTGCCGGTGCAGATGTTCACGGACACAGTTCAGATTTCGGATTATAAGATGTGCAGCTCAGCTCTTGTGGTTCACACTGAAGACCTAATATGGGGAATTTGGGGGGATGGAAACTATGGCCAAAGGGCACTTGGCATGAGTGAGCCCTCTGTGCAAACAACCTCTTGCCCCATAACAGAATATCTTACCATACAAAATAACATCTATCTGGCAAAAATATTCCTTGCAGCAACTCTGCCCCATGAGGATTCCCCTCAAACATACCCAGAATCTTGAACTCACTACCCCAACGGGGGAAGTGAGGCAACAGGAGAGGTGTTTCAGGACACCACACACTGATGCCTCATCTCTGCCCACATCCTCCCACTCTCGACTCACCCGAAACATCAAATGTGTGTCTATCAGCAGCTGTGTTGCACCACCACCCCTCTCATTTTGCAAGAGTGTCTGATCAATTCCAAGCACTCCAACCATTGCAAATGGTGGCCTGATAGTCCAAATCAGTGGCACAGCCAGAAGGGGGGCAGAACAATCAGCCTCGTGGAGTTTGATTTGAAAAGTCCAGAGTAGACAGGAGAAAGTTTGAAACCACGGATGCTTTATTTCAGGCCAAAGTGAATCAAGATCAGAGTTTTTTTCCTCTTTTATCCTAAAAGTAAAAGTTTATACAAGGGAGATTTTGAAGAAATGGAGGCAGATAATCTTGGCTCACGATCGCTGAGTTGGCTCAGCGACTTGCAAGCTCTCCCAAGGTGTCTGAGAAGGTGCCCCAACCAACACACGGCATGGTTTCCAACATATCCAGACACCGTCGCAAACCAGTGTGTTTTCTTGCACGTACACGAAGTGGCACCACAAGGATCATATTAAAATCAAACTCAGGAGTGGGGAGGAAGAACCTGGTTCTGCAGCTTTTTAGTTGGTTGAGGAAACCCAGCTCCAGCAAGAAGGTACTGGGAAGTGCCAACAACATCACCAAGACTGTTCCATTCTTTGCCCCTCTTTCCAGCCCCCCCAAAATTCCCAAAGCAGTTTTGGAATAGCTTTTACAATATATTTGAGAATTTGGTTGAAAATCCATCCAATTATGGGTTAACATAAACCCATATAAAATATACATATTAGGTTTAAATTTAAGGGAAATTTTTTTTTGGGGGGGGGGGAATTTAGGAAAAATTAGGAAAATCTGAGAAATGTAGGGAACAAAAAATTCTTCAGCAGGGCCTGAAGGGCTTGTAACAGATGCAGAGGCTGTTGAGTTGTTATGTTTTAGTTGGTTTTAGTGTAAAACAGTATATAAATACGGTAGAAAGAAAGAAAGAAAGAAAGAAAGAAAGAAAGAAAGAAAGAAAGAAAGAAAGAAAGAAAGAAAGAAAGAAAGAAAGGTTGTATTTATAGATAGATTTTAATTGTGTTTTAATCTGTATTTATGACTAATTTTAATGGTATTTTATTGTTCTTTTAATTGCTGTTAGCCGCCTTGAGCTCCCTTTCGTTAAGGAAGAAAGGCGGGATATAAATCTAATAAATAATAATAATAATCATGATGATGAGATAGATAGGTAGATAGGTAGATAGATTCATAAATGTTTTAAAATATTTTATTAATTATGGGTACAATCCTAAGAAATTTAGGCCAGCCTAACTCACCTGGCTATTTTACCCATGATGGGTGTGGGGAGGCTGGTGATTGCCTGTGCATTGGCCTAACCTTCCCCCCCCCCCCCAGGAGTGGGGCAGAAGTGTCATACTGCACTTCTGTGACATCCCCAGGTCAGCACAGGACTTATGCAGGGGCTTAGGCCAGCCTAAGTGGAGATTAGGATTGCACCCTAAGGGTGCAATCCTGAAATGCACTTAGGCCAGTTTATCTGGCACTAATGCCAGACAGGCCGCTGCACAGAAAAGGCTTGGGCCAGTGTCAGTCCACTTAGGCTGGCCCAAAACAGATGGACCTGCACTGGCCTAGCAGTCAGCAGGGGCTTGTTGAGGGCATGTGGGGCATGGCCTAGAATGGCACAGTTAGGCCGTATCCAGAGCCCATTTCCAGGGCATGCCCCCTCCCAGCCCCTCTGACTTAGGGTGCAATCCAGAGTAACTATGGGGAGTCCTTGCTCCAGTGTAAGAACAATTTACTCTGAACTGCAATATGAATTTCCCATAGGTTTTCACTAGGTGGTACTATAACTACGTCAACATAAATGTCTCTTACGTGCTCTTCGTTACTCTGGATGGTATGTCTCTAAGTTACTCTGGTTGCAATCCTAAAGACACTTTCCTGGGAGTAAGATCCATTGAACACAATAGGACTCACTTTTGAGTAGACATGGCTAGGATTGTGCCCTATGTGTCTGAGTTACTCTGGATGGTAGGGTCAGGCCACTTCAGGAGCAGGGGTATATCTGAGTAGACCCATTGAGGCCCATGATAAGGCAGAGTAAAAGTGGAAGCAAAAGTTCTAAGTCTTAGGCTGGCCTAAGCACCGCTGCTGCCTCTCAACTTCAGGATTATGCCCAACTCCCACAGTCCACCTCAGGATACGGCCCAACTCCCACAGCCCACTCCAGCAGCCATGTCCTCCGCACCCCCCTTGCTACGGGACCTGCTGTGCTGCAGTATCATGCTGCAGCTGTGACTAGTTGTCAGCAACTCCGGGGCTTCCTAATAAGCGGTTCCTTGTTCAGGATCTGAGGCAGGTCTCCTTGGGAGCAAGCCCTCCCCAGGCTGGTCCTTCCTTGGTCCTCAGCAGCAGTTCAACCAGACTTAGAGGCCTCCTAGCCCTGTGGATTTGGCCTAAGTGTCAGCTCAGGATATGGCCTACTTAGGCCAGCTTAGCTGGGCCATTCTCTCTGGCCTAAAGTCAGGATTGCACCCTAAGTGTTTTAAATCCACGTTGTTAGCCATCTTGAGTCCACTTTGCAGAGAAAGGCAGGATACAAACCCATTACATAAATTAAATAATAATCTACGCAGGGAGAATAAAGACTAAGAACACAATCCTAACTGTGTCTACTCAAAAGTAAGCCCCATTGTATTCAATGGGGCTTACTACCAGGAAAGTGTCTTTAGGATTATAGTTAATGGGGCTAACTCCAAGGAAAGTGTGGACAGGATTGCAGCCCTACCCTACAATCCAGAGTAACGACGGGAGCACATAAGAGGCATTACGTGCACCCATAGTTACTGCACCACCTAGTGAAAACCTATAGGAAATTCATATTGCAAACCAGAGCAAATTGTTCTTACACTAGAGCAAGGACTCCCCGTAGTGACTCTGGATTGCACCCTTAGTCTAGTCCAACGTCCTCAGTGGATGCAGGTTTCTGGAAGCCAAACTGGGCGAGGAGATCTCTTTTAGGATCTAAGAAATACTTATTTATTCAAATCTAATGCGCCATCGAATCTAATGCACACCCCATACTTATGATCCAAACAACACATTTACGTGATTTCAACTAACCATCAAATCTAATGCGCACCCTGATTTTGGAGACTAACCCTACAATCCAGAGTAACTACGGCAAGATGTAAGAGGCACTTACTCTGGATTGCTCTATGCATTTCCCATAGATTTCCCAAAGGTGGCACCGTAACTACATCAGTATAAAAGGTCCCATAGTTACTCTGGATTGTAGCTGAAATTTGGCTGGAAAAGGTGAGCGTTAGATTTGAGTAAATAAAGTATCTCCACAGGATGAGCCAGTAGAAGTTGCCAGAGTGCTACTCATGACTAGCTCAGGTAGACAAGCAAACATGTAAGTAGTTCAGTCATGTGCTGATGTGGAGGTGTCACAAAAGTGCTTTAAGGCTGCAATCCTAAAGACAGTTTCATGGGAGTAAGACACATTGAATACACTTTTGAGTAGACATGGTTAGGATTGCACCCTCAAATACTTGCCCAACTTCTGGGGGAGGGTTAGGCCAATGCACAGGCAAACACTGACGTCCCCACACCATCATGGAAAGAGAGGCCAGGCGAGTTAGGCCAGCCTAAATTTCTTAGGAATGCACTAATGGTTAGGATTGTGCTCTAAGTAAAATAAGGCAGGTGTTTCCAGTCTGTCCCAGACTAAAGGAACCACAGCAGATGAAAGGATTGACTGGCTGTTAGCTACAAGGAATAGGAAACTACTCATCAAAGACCAGCCTGAAGGATGCCAAGGTAAGGACGCAGGGTGGAGTAGCTGGGGGGTGGAATGGGGTGTCAACAGGAGAACAGAGGTATGAAGCATGTCCAGTACAGACTGGGGTGCTTCATCAGAGGCTGCAGCACCTAAGATCTGCCACCGCATCCCTAGTCCAGAGTTCCTTGGGGGTCGTGGGCTCCGATGGAGAATTTGCAGCGCGCTGATCTGCTCTGACTGCACCCCTGTCGTTGGCGTGTTAAGCCCCAACAGGTCAGGCTTAAGAGGAGCCGGGCTGAAGCACCTGTGCTGCCTGCACCTGGATTCACCAACCACCACATTATTCAAACTGACGGTGGTCAAACTGGTTTGGGAGGTGGTTGAGTTGCAACCATCAGAGGTCTATCTGAGCCAGATGCACAAGGATGCCACGTCCTAGTGCTTATCACAGACCTTATACTGTTTTTATCTGATCCTTTTACTGTTTTTAACTAGGTTTTTAATTATAACTTTATCTAGATTATTAGATTTGGAAACACCAATCCACAACAAGCAGGCACCATTTCACACGGTATAAATGCTGAAGAAGTTGGCTTTGCCTTTTGTTAATCTAGGCTTTTCACTGAATTTTATTGTCTGTTGTTTTTAATAATTGTTATATTAATTAAAATGTATTAAATATATGATTGTTAGCCCCCTCGAGTATCCTTTTAGGAAGAAAAGTGGGACATAAATAATAATATTTTAGGAACTAGATTCCATCTCCAGATGGATGATTCTCTATTTGGCCACGGCCAAGCACAATCCAGAGTAACTATAGGATCTCTTACATCGATGTAGTTACGGCGCACCACCTATAGGAAATGCATAGAGTAATCAGAGTAAATTTTTCTTGCGTCGACGCAAGACATCCCGCAGTTACACTGGATTGTGCTGTTTATTCATTTACTAGTGTTTATACATGATATCCATATTTTAGCCTTTTGTCATATCCTACATTTTTCTTGGCTGTCCTACATTTGGGGTGCCTTGTCCTCGTATCAACAGCATGGTGTGCCTTGTCAACGATTAAAAAAACTGATGTTGTGCCTTGACAATTTCAGTGCACACCATGAGATGGAAACAAATGGATCTAGTGCCTGTATCAGGAAATCTGAACCTGCAGCATCTCCAACAGGTGCTTGTCAAGCCTCTGCTTGAAGATCCCCAGTGAGAGAGATGTGGTTGTAGGGGGATTGCTACGTGTTCGGGATTAGGACCATGGGTCGATGTGGGAGGTTTCAAGCACGGCATAAATCTGGATCAGCATCACACTGGACCTTACCTGGGGTGGAAGATTAAAGCCCATTTGACAGCCAGCTGAGCTCACCTGTTCAAGGGATTCCTGGCCCATCGGGGGTTTCAGTGTCCAGTGGCCAGGTACCCATGGGCTGTGGGTGGTGCAAGTGGCTAAGACACTGTGCCTGTTAACCAGCAGGCCAGGGTTCGAGAGCCGGGTCGGCCCCACAAGACAGGGTGAGCTCCTGTCCTTAGCCCAGGATGCCAGCTGGATCCAATCGTATTGGCTTTGCCTTTCCATTGGACTAATTCAGTGGCGTGGAGGGGGGGGATTTGCTGGTTGGGTAACAGCCTCTCCTCCATAACAATCTAACCCAGGCTTTCGTGCTTCGCATGCAGCAGATGCAGTGCTGAGCATGATCCCATAGTCTTCCAAGACTGACAGAGGCCAGGTACCCCCAGGGGCAGGAGGTTGGGCACACTGGCATAGCTAGAGGGGGTAGAGCAATCAGACTTTGGGTCATTCAAGGGGTCCCTCACCTTTATAGCTCTTCCAGGAGCGGGGAGCAAAATTGAGCTAAATGGGTGCCCCAAAGACCCCCCACTCTTGCTGTGCCACTGTCCATTCGTCTGTCTCTGCCTGGAATGACACCAAAGGGGATGGCCCCCTAGCAAACCTTCCTCCAAGACCACGATGACCAGATGTCATAAGAGGACAAAATGTAGGACACCCAAGAAAAATGTAGGACATGACAAAACAAAAGCTAAAATCGCTCATTTTGCTATGCTGTGCTTAAATGAAACACTAAAGCTGCAATCCTAACCACACTTTCCTGGGAGTAAGTGCTATTGAACACAATGAGATTTATGTCTGAGTAAACATGCTTAGGATTGCACTGTACATTACCTATTATTAAATTTAACACTATTAAATTTATAAATTACAAGAAGGCTACGTGCTGCCTGCTCACAAAAAGGAGGACAAGGAAGATTTTTTTCCCAGGACGCAAGATTTAAAAAGAGGACATATCCAGGAAAAGGAAGATATTAAAAATTTTCCCCTGGAAAAAAGGCTTAAAAAGAGGACATGTCCAGGAAAAGTTGGACAATAAAGATTTTTCCAGGACACATGGATAAAAAAGAGGATGTGTCCTGGAAAAGGAGGGCAAGGAAGATTTTTGGAGGACAAAAGTCAGAAAAAGAGATATCCAGGGAAAGGAGGACAAGGAAGATTTTTGGAGGACAAAAGGCTGAAAAAGAGATGTCCAGGAAAAGAAGGACATGGAAGTTTTTCCCCAGGACACATGCCTAAAAAAGAGATGTCCAGGAAAAGGAAGACAAGGAATATTTTGGAGGACGAAAGTCAGAAACAGAGATATCCAGAAAAAGGAGGACAAGGAAGATTTCGGAGGACAAAAGTCAGAAAGAGATATCCAGGAAAAGGAGGACAAGGAAGATTTTTGAAGGACAAAAGGCTGAAAAAGAGGAGATGTCCAGGAAAAGGAGGACATGGAATTTTTCCCCCAGGACACATGCCTAAAAAAGAGATGTCCAGAAAAAGGAGGACAAGGAAGATTTCGGAGGACAAAAGTCAGAAAAAGAGATATCCAGGAAAAAGAGGACAAGGGAGATTTTTGGAGGACGCAAGTCAGAAAAAGAGGACATGTCCGGGGAAAGGAGAAGGCTGAAAAAGAGGAGGCGTCCTGGAAAGTGTCCTGCTCTGTGTCTACCTTGCAGGGAGGTTGTGCTCTGCGCCTGGTGCTGCCACTTACCGGGGATCCTGGGGGTGCTTGTGCCGGGGGAGTGCTGGGGGGTCCCTGGGGCTGGGGGAGGCGTCGCTCCCACGGGCTCTCCCGCTCCTCCGCTCCATCCTCTGCGCTCCTGCGGGGATCCAGGCTGAGCCTGTCCGCCTTCCAGGGAAGCTCCGCCCGGTCCCTGCCCAGGCGGTGGAGCTGCGGGGAAGGAAGGAAGGAAGGAGGCACCCCAGCCCCCCTCTAGCTACCCCACCAGGAGGCTCACAACAACCCCGCAAGGACGGCCAGGCTGAGAACAGAATCCTAAAAAGGTCTACTCAGAAGTAAGCCCCATTGTGTTCAATGGGGCTTACTCCCAGGAAAGTGTCTTTAGGATTGCAGCCGAAGGTTGAACACAACGGGGCTTACATTTGAGTAGACCTGGTTAGGATTGCCCCCATACTGAAGAGTAGACCACAATCCTAACCCTTGTCTACTCAGAAGTAAGTTCCATTGTGATCAATCAATCTTACTCCCAAGAAAGTGTCTTTAGGATTACAGCCATAATAACTGAGAACAGAATCCTAACCATGGGGGCAATCCAGAGTAACTACGGGGAGTCCTTGCTCCAGTGTAAGAACAATTTGCTCTGGATTGCAGTATGAATTTCCCATAGGTTTTCACTAGGTGGTGCAGTACCTACAGGTACACGTAATGTCTCTTAAGTGCGTAGTTACTCTGGATTGTAGGGTATGTCTACTCAAAAATTAACCCCATTGTGTTCAATGGGTCTTACCGCACAATCCAGAGTAACTACGGGAGTCCTTACGTAAGAACAATTGACTCTGGATTGAGCTATGAATTTCCCACCGGTTTCCACTAGATTCACAGTGGGGCTCCCATGCACCGCACATGGCAGTGTTCAATGTGCATGATCCTATGAGGTCTACGTAGGCGGCAATCCTAAAGACACTTTCCTGGGAGTAGGCCCCATTTAACACAATGGGGCTTACTTCTCCTTAGACATGCTTAGAATGCTGCAATCCTAAAGACACTTTCCTGGGAGTAGGTCCCATTTAAGACAATGGGGCTTACTTCTCCTTAGACATGCTTAGGAGGCTGCAATCCTGAAGACACTTTCCTGGGAGTAAGCCCCACTGAACACAATGGGGCTTACTTCAGGGTAGACATGGTTAGGAGGCAGCAATCAGAGACACTTTCCTGGGAGGCTTACCTGGGCTGCTGCTGGAGGTTCAGGGTGTCCAGTGGGGGCAGTTAGGGGCAGCAGTGCTGGCCGGCAGCCCTTTTAAAGAGTCTCCATGCGGAGCATAAGGGCAGCATAGCATGCGTGCCCATAGCACGCTTGCTTGTTAAGTGAAGCGGAACTTGTTATGTGAAGCAAGATTTCATGGAAATTTTTGCTTGCTATGTGAAACACTTGTTAAGCGAGGCACCACTGTATATCACATTTCAAGGGAAGTCAATGCCTGTTCCCTTATCCCAGAGTTGCACTGTCCTCACACCAGAGCTAGAAATAGCTAGCATTGCACCCTATATCCTATACAGGCACATAGTGCGCCAGGTTTGCGCCTGTTGAATAGGAGGACTTATTTGAAATGAATAGATGGAGGATATTAGTGGGGCGGGGGGTGGAATGTCCCAAAAGAGGAATATTTTGACCCTTCTGGCAAAATTCTCAAGAGAGGCCCTTGACCCAGAGATTTGCCGCACCGAAAACTGGCAGCCAGGCACATGATGCCAACAAAGAGCCCTTCTTCTCGGCTGATGCAATCCATGCATAACCTTGGGTGGCATGGCCTAGATTCACAGCAGGGCTCCCATGCACCACACATGGCAGTGTTCTGAGGACAGTGGCAGTGGGTGATCCCTGCCAGGTGCCAAGGAGGTTCTTGCTGCACAGTGACAAAGGATGGGCAGGTGGACCAAGGCACATGGCACCTAGTGGCTAGTGAGCCCCCTGCACTCCTGCTCACAACAAGACTGAAAAGCTACTTGCACTTTGCTGGAGAAAGAGGACACATGCTGAACCTGTGCCTAATGGTGGCGTCTCAGTCCAGGCATGGAGGCCTGCTGCAGGAGGAGTTCTTCACAGGCCTCTGGGGTGTTGAACTCAAGGGGGTTTGGGCAAGGAGGTCGAGGGAGTTGTAGTTGGTAGTGGGGTTGCCAGCCACATCTGGCGCCTCTGCCAAGCAGCACCTGGCCACGATGCTACTCATCCCCATGCAACACTTCCAGGAGCCAGGCCCACTGATCCACTTTGGGGGCCCTGATGTCGTGTTAAAAAAAGGGGGGAACTTACCTCCATCCCCCAACAACTTACCATCCATTTGCTCTGCTGCCTCCCCACAGCTAGTGGCACAACTAAGGCTGCAATCCAGAGCAAATTCAGCCTGCTCTGACCTAACTGCACTCTCCTAACTATTCTGTATCCAGAGCAGAAAGTTATGCTGAATCCAGAGAGTCAGGAAGCCTGGGCTGCTCTAACTGCTCCAGAGCATGCTAAGTAATTGACACAAGGGGAAGACTTGCTCCTGAGGAGACACCCCTCAGATCACACTGAACAAGGAACAGCTGTGGTGCCTACAGTGGTGACATGACTCTGCACATCACCTGGTGCGGAAGTCTGTGCGTCATCCCTGGGATGTGCGCCCCCCCCCCCCACTTGGACTGCACAGTCACCAAAGTTGGCGCCTGCGCAGTTGTTTCTGAAGCCAACTGGCTTCAGAAAGAGTACTGCGCAGGCACCATCTCTGACACCTGCGTAGTAGTTTTCTGAAGCCTTTTGGCTTTGGGGGAGACTGTGCAGGCGTCAGAGTTGGTGCCTGTGCAGTACTCTTTCTGAAGCCATTCGGCTGCCGCTCCGCCTCCTGAGTGAGGCCGAATGGCTGTGCAGAGGCGCGGACTTTCTCTGCTCTAAGGAAGTCTCCTCTGAAGCTGTTCGGCATGCTCAGTGTGTTTCTGCACAGTACACCTCAGATGGCCGTTCAGGCCAGCTCCTCAGACAAGTGGCAGCTTCTGGCTGCTGCTCCGCCTTGGAGCAGGCCTGAATGGGGGTGCTGACGCCCGGGGCCTGCCAAAGGACAGTCAGACTCCTCCGGCACATCACCCCATACGGAGCGCATCCCCAATGCAGCCCACACCAGCCGCACCATTCTGGTGACGCCACTGGGTGCCTGCCTTATAAGGAGTCCCTGATGAGATGCCAGTACATTCTACAGTGAATACAAGGGGCTTCTTGGAGTGGCCTGCTGTATCCTGAGGTTAGTGGGCTGCCGTAGTTGTTCCATATCCTGAGGTTGAGAGGCAGGGGTTGCAGCTAGGCTGGCCAAGAACTCAGATTTTTGGTCAGCACTGCCATTCTTACTCGGGCCTTATCATGGACCCCTATGGGTCTACTCATTACTATACCTGCTCCTGAGGTGGTATAACTCTGAGGGCTGGAAGAGGGCATTTCTGCCTTGGAAACAGGCTCTGGATACAGAGTAACTGCTCTGCCCTAGGCAATGCTCAACATGCCCTCAACTTGCCTCTCCTGAGCTGCTTAGGCTGCCCCAGTTAGGGCAGAGCAGGTCCACCTCTCTTAGGGCACCCTATCTTGCCTTGCTCTGCCCTAAGCCTCCTTCAGAGTAACCGGGCTGGAGCATCTTGCAGTTGCTCCAACCTAGTGTTAGATAGGGCAACCTAAGGGCTCTTATGTGGACAGATTAGTTGCTCTGGATTGGGCTGTAAGTCATAGATCTAGGGTTGAAGGGGACACTCAATTTAAAACCCCCATGCGCAACTTTCCCCCATGCGCAACTTTCCCCCATGCGCAACTTTCCCCCATGTGCAACTTTCCCCCATGCGCAACTTCCCCCCATGTGCAACTTCCCCCATGTGTATCATCTGCCGATGCGCAACTTTCCCCATGCGCAACTTTCCCTCATGTGCAACTTTCCCCATGTGCAACTTTCCCCCATGTGCAACTTTCCCCATGCGCATCATCTGCCGATGCGCAACTTCCCCCAGTGCAACTTCCCCCAGGCGCAACTTTCCCCCATGCGCAACTTTCCCCTATGCGCATCAACCCCCATGTGCATCATCCCCCATGCGCAATTTTTCCCCATGCGCAACTTTCCCCCATGAGCAACTTTCCCCCATGTGCATCATCCTCTCATGCGCAACTTTCCGCATGCGCATCATCCGCCGATGCACAACTTTCCCCCATGCGCAACTTCCCCTATGCGCAACTTTCCTCCATGTTCAACTTTCCCCCAAGCGCATCATCCCCCCATGCGCAACTTCCCCTCATGCACAACTTTCCCTCATGCGCATCATCCCCCATGCGCAACTTTCTCCATGTTCAACTTCCCCCCATGCGCAACTTCCACCCATGCGCAACTTCCACCCATGCGCAACTTTCCCCATGTGCTGCGCAACTTCCCCCCATGCACAACTTCCCCCCACGCGCAGCATCCTCGCCAGTGCAACCTCTTCCTCCAGAAAACATCCCCCAGTTCACCAGGCACTGAGCACCAAATTGGCTGGATGTTGTTCAGTGTCCCATGTAAAGTATAGGACACAAACACGTTGCCCCCTTTTCAGCCCCTGAAGGGTTAAGTTTCTCCAGAAGGTTCTTGGTGGTTCAGGTGACAGAAGGAACTCCCAGAATTCCATGCTTCAGGCCCAGCAGTTGGGGCGGAATGTTGATGAGTCAGCAATTCTCAATGCAAAGTATAGGGAGGAAAACGCGTTGCGCCCCTTTTCACCCCCTTCCCGTTGGAATTTCCGAAAACCGGTTCTTAGTTCACCCCTCCCTCACGGAAGGAACACCCACCCCAAATTTCACGCTTCTAGGGTGGGCAGTTTTGGCAGGGCGGTGATGAGTCAGTCAGTCAGTCAGTCAGTCAGTCAGTGAGTCAGTGAGTGACTTTTCTCTTTTATATATATAGATGTGGACAAAAGCTTTTTAATCATTTTGGAGGTTGGGGGGAGAAGTGCTGTTTTTAGTTTTGTTTTTAGCTGATTTTACTTGTCGATTTTTAGGAGGGCTGTTTTAATGCTTTTGTGTAATCTGTATTTTAACTGTGTTTTAATTGTGTTTTAATCTGTATTTATTACTATCTACTTCTAATGGTGTTTTATTGTTGTTTTTAATTGTTGTTAGCTGCCTTGAGTTCGCTTTGATGAGGGAAGAAAGGCGGGATATTAAATAAACAAACAAACAAACAAATAAATAAAATTAGTTAATTAATTAATTAAAAATTAAAATAAAATATATGGTCACCATGCCCAATGAAGGTCTTGCCAGCAGCAGTCAAGCACCCACCAGTTAGCAGGCCATTCTGATTACTACCAGCAGAGGGCGGTGTTGGGCAAGCCCTATAACAAAGAATGGGGGAGCATTAATAAAAATGGACAATGGGTACTGTACAATGGAGGACAAAGTGCTTGTCTGTGTGTGTGTGTGTTTGTGTGTGCGCACACTCACCGAGTTAAAAATAAAAGATGACACTCCGGCAGACTGATCACATGCTAACCGAAAAAGAGGACAAAGGCCCCCAAAACATAGGACACCCAAGAAAAATAAAAGATAAAACTCTAATGTATATTGCTGTCATGTTGTAAATATAAACATGATATTACTTATTATTAAATTTAAAACCATTACTTATAAGTTTTTGCATATCAGGGTGGTTAACACTGTGCCTGTTAACCAGCAGGCCAGGGTTCGAGACCCAGGTTGGCCCCACTAGACAGGGTGAGCTCCTATCCTTAGCCCAGCTCTGCGACGCCAGCTGGATCCAATCGTATGGGCTCTGCCTTTCCATTGGAATAATTCAGTGGCGTGGAGAGGGGGACTTGCTGCTTGGGGAACAGCCTCTCCTCCATAACAATCCAGCCCAGGCTTTCGTGCTTCGCATGCTGCGTATGCAGCGCAGAGCACGATACCATAGTCTTTCAAGACTGATGGAGGCCTGCTATGAATTACAGGACGGCTACTACATGCTGCCGGCTCACAAGGAAAAGGAGACACATGAGCCCATTTTTCTGACCCCCTTATCAACGGTGAGTGAACATGTTTATAAAAAGGTTGTGAAGTCCTCTGGTGGCGCAAGTATCCACTGTGCATGTAAACCAGCAGGCCAGGGTTTGATACCCAAGTCCCCACAAGACGAGGATCTCCTGCTACAGGCAGGGGGTTGGACTAGAAGACCTACTGGGTCCCTTCCAACTCTATGATTCTATATGACTAAAAGTCTGCTGCTTCGGCCTCACCAGGATCTCACACACCTTTCACTGAACAGCATGATAAGCAAACCACCGTGAACCCTCCTCTGTGCACCCACCATATTGCCAGCACTGTGGCTCCGGGCACAATGGTGAGTTAAGGGCTTCAAGCAGGACCAGATAGCCTACAGAAACAGTGATGGAAAATCAGTGCACTGGACCATCACAGGAACAGGGGTGTGCTTCAAAGTGAAGATGCTGCTTTGAAGTGCAATGTGCAACTTGAAGGGCACTGTTCCATTGGTTCACTGTACGACTCCGTATTTTCTTATATTGGTCCTATATGGTGTGGCTTGTGTGGCAGCTTCCTATGGTCCTCCTGATCCATGCTGGCCCCATATACAGTAGATGGAGGTCTTAGGCTCATGCTACCTCATATTTATTCATGACACTATGTCCCAAAATGCATGGCTTAGTCCTATAATTCTCCCCGATCTGGATATGCCTGTTATCTCCAGAACCTTCTTGCACACAAAATCTTGGACACGCTCAAGTTCAGAGCCAGAGCAGACACCAAGGTTGAGTTTGGGGGAACAGATGTGGAGAACTTCCCAGCTGCATGTCTTTACAGGCCAGTTTCCATCTGATTGCGCTGGGGCCGAAGCGAGCACAACAGTGCAGGCGTTGCTGAATCGCACTCCTTTCTTCTTCACGCACCTCTCTAGAGTTCATCTCTGGCCCAGACATGGCTCTGTGCAAGTCCGCCAGGCGCACCAGCCTCCTGCCAATCAGAATTTCCCCCACCGTTTCAAAAACTGGCAGACCAATGGCAGGCGCCGCAATCCACAATGCTCTGCTGGAAGTTGGCAACGCTTTGGAAATGCCAGAGGTTGCAGCTGCCACAGGCAGGAGGGGGGGCCGCCTAGCAGCTTTGTTCAAAGCTGAGATGGGGGGCAGTGGAGATGCCAAATTAATGAACTCCCAAACCCAGCTGGACACCAGGCTGCGCTGCCTCCTCAATGGAGGCAAATTCAGTGGAGGGTCAATGATCAGACTGCAGATTTTGTTCCAGGTGCCTTCAAGGGCAGCTCCAACGGTGTCCGAGATCTATACCGGTGTCCCTCTGTATCCACTAGGATTCAGTTCTGGAACCTCCTGTGGATAAAAAAATTAGTTTATAAAAAATCAGTGGGAAAAATAGATTTAAAGATCCCGTTCCAGGTTTCACGCTCATCGTCAAGCCTAATGGAATAAAGTCGTACTTCGGTATCCAGAGGGGTTCGATTCTGGGACTCACTACTGTGTCCCAGAAAATGTGTTAAATAAAAGTATTTTTAAAAAATAAAAAAGTGTGTCCCTTTAAAAGTAAAGGTGTCCCTTGCAGGTTGCCCTGCTGGTCGTGACCAACTGAAGGAAGGAGTGCTTGTCCCTGTTTCTTAAAACATAAAGAGCCAGCATTGTCTGAAGAAACATCTGTGGACATGTGGCTCACATGCGCACAGAACACTGTTACATTCCCACCAAGGTGGAACCTACAAAAACAGCTTTTCTTACTGTTGTAGAGAGGCAATCAGAAAGGCAAAGGACTTTGGTTGAGCTGAAGAATGGAATATACTCCCTGCAACAATAGAAAAGCAATTTTTTAAACTGTGAGTTGCAGTGGCTCAGACTGTCTTGAGTCAAATCAGTGTATAACAAGGTTCGACCTGGATACGTTATTGAAGCATAACTGGCCACTTAACCGCTTAAGAATGGATCTTAACCACTAAGCCACTACAGCCCTTAAAGCATAGAGGTACATTATTTTTACAATGACACACATGAACCCCAAATAGACATGCACGAACCCCAAATAGATTGAACCCCAAAAGTGAACTCTGAATAGACTGTAAACCCCAAACTGGCAGTAGCGTGTTTAATTCCTTCCCAAACCCTTCACTGACTTCTGCCTTGAGGTTTTCCCCAGAACTGCCACAGTTCCTCCTCCACTGGGTGTGGGCTTCATGGTTTCTGAGAAAGTGAAGAGTTTCATGTGCATGTCCAGCAAAAGATACTTGATGCATGCCTAGAGGAACAACACTGTTGCATCTCAACACTGAGATGGATTTTTCCTCCAGAAATTGGTCCGATTCTTTTTGAAAGGCATCTAGGCCAGATTGCACCAGTGCATCCTGTGGCAGGGAGTTCCACAGACTAATTCTATGCACAGACCCATTAGGGCTTGTAACCTGAGCAGGACTCCCCCCCCCCCCAAAATGTGGTTGCATCTCTTCCAAAGAAACCCAGATCAGATGCCTTCACTGTATCCTGTGGCAGGGAATTCCACAGATTAATTATATGCACAGACTCCTCAGGGCTTGAAACCCGAGCTGGACTTTTTCTCCATTGATCTGTCTGACCTCCTTTACAGCAGCCAGGGCAGATTCCTTCACCACATCCTGTGGCAGAGAGTTCCACAGGTTAATGACATGCACATCCCCATCAGGGATGGAATTTTCCTCCAACGGCCTGTCCTAAGCTATCATGTGGCAGGGAGTCCTGCAGATTAATTCTATGCACAGACCCATGAGGCCTTGTAATATGAGCTGGACTTTTCCTCCAGAAATTGGTCCAATTCCATTTGAATGGCATCCAGGCCAGATTTATTCGTCCTGGTGTAGGGAGTTCCTTCCACAGATTAATTAGATGCACAACCCATGGACTTTTCCTCTAAGAACCTGTCCTAAGGCATCCTGTGGCAGGTAGTTCCAAAGGCTAATTCTATGCACAGGCAGACTAATCAGGGCTTGCAACCACAGCTGGACTTTTCCTCCATCAGTCCAGGCTGCATCCCTTCACCCTGTGACAGGGATTTCCACAGGTTAATGAGATGCACATCCACATCAAGGATGGACTCCAGAAATGGGTCCAGTTCCCTCTGAAAGGCATTCAGGCTGGCTTCCTTCATCCTGCAGCAAGGAGTTCCCCACATTAACATGCACATTCCCTATGGAGGATGGACTTTTCCTCCATCAGCCTGTCGTAAGGTGTCCTGTGGCGGGGAGTTGTGCAGACTCATTCTATGCACAGGCAGACCCATCAGGGCTTGTAACCTGAACTGGGCTTTTCCTCCATCAGTCCAGGTGGATCCCTTCGCCCTGTGGGAGGGAGTTCCACAGGTTAATTGCATGCATATCCCCATCAGGGTTGGACTTTTCCTCCATCAACCTGTCCTAAGGTATCTTGTGGCAGGGAGTTCCAAAGGCTAATTCTATGCACAGGCAGACCCATACTGGATTTTTCCACCAGGCTGGATCCCATCACCTTGTGGCAGGGAGTTCCACAGGTGAATGGCATGCAAGGTTACCTTTTCCTCCATCCATCCATCCCGCAGCAGGGAGTTCCGCAGAGCAGGGGGTTGCCCGGGTGGGCTCTGCTCGGCTCTCCTCTGCTCAGCTCTCCGCCTCCTGCTCCTCCCGGGGCGTCGCCAGCTCTGCAGCCCGCCCTGCGCGGCCCTTCCCGGCCTTCCTCTCCCGGTTGGACCGCAGGAGAGGAGCGGAGCGGAGCGGAGGGAGCAGCGATGCCGCCGTCGGGGGCTGCTGGGGGGCCCTAGAGGTGAGCCTGTCCGGAGGGGAGCCGGTGGCGTAGCTGGAGGGGGGCGAGGCACAGCCTTGGGGTGCTCTGCTCTTGCGTGTCTACTCAGAAGTAAGCCCATTGAGTTCAACGGATCTTACTCCTAGGGAAGTGTCTTTAGGATGGCAGCCGAAGGCTGCCATCCTAAGTACACTTTCCTGGGAGTAAGATCCATTGAACTCAATGGGCTTACTTCTGAGTAGACATGGTTGGGATTGTGCTCTCAATGTACTAAATTATGGTTGCAATCCTAAACATACTTTCCTGGGAGTAAGATCCATTGAACTCAATAGGTCTTACTACTGAGTAGACATGATTGAGATTGTGCCCTCGATGTCCTAAATTATGGCTGCCATCCTAAACACACTTTCCTGGGAGTAAGATCCATTGAACTCAATAGGGGCTTACTACTGAGTAGACATGGTTGGGATTGTGCTCTCAATGTACTACATTATGACTGCAATCCTAAATACACTTTCCTGGGAGTAAGATCCATTGAACTCAATAAGGCTTACTGCGTAGTAGACATGGTTGGGATGTACTCAGTGTACTAAATTATGGCTGCAATCCTAAACATACTTTCCTGGGAGTAAGATCCATTGAACACAATGGGGCTTATCTCTGAGTAGACATGCTTAGGCTTCCACTATATATGTAACAGTTTCAAATTCCATCATCAGTAACATAGTGTTTAAATTAACCCCTTGAAATTCATAGATATGGGTGTTTCCAGCTTTTATTTCATCATGTCCTACATTTTTCTTGGGTGTCCTATATTTTTTGGGGGGGGGGTTGTCCTCTTTTTAAGGTTATGACCCCTGGGCTGCAGCAGAGCCTGGGGGCAGCTTTGGGGGGAGTGGTAGGTGGGCTGTCTTGCTAGGGGGGCTGGGGTGGTGGGAAGGCTGGGGCTGGGAGGATCTTGGGGGGCTGCAGGGGCTGGGGGGATCAAGTGGGGCTGGGAGATCTTGGGGGGGCTGTGTGGAAGAGGTTGGGGGCTGCAGGGAGTGAGGGGCTTCTGGATTGGCCCCCCTCTCCTGGATGATGGGGAGGGAGGGGAAGGCTTTGCTCTGCTGCCCCCTCTGGGGCCGCCCCTTAGAGATGCTAATGCAGACCCCCCCCCCTCCAGCCCCACAGGCTCCCAACAAAAGCCAGCTCCTTATTTCAGGTGGCTAAGATAAAGAAGCAGAAGAGCATCTGGTTGGTCCCTGGGCAGGTGAGTCCTCTGGATCAGGTCCAGTGGCGTAGCTAGAGGGGGGTGGAGCAGTCATTCTTGGGGTGCTTTGCCCCCTCTAGCTATGCCACTGAATCTGCTTGGCTTTCTGAGTTTCCCAAGTCTGGAGTCAGGAGAGCCACATCTAGAAGAAGGCACTTGGATGGCTGTGCACTTTTTGGGGTGTGTGTGAATCTGCTTGGAGGTGTTTTACACCCTCTTGAAGATTTTGTGAAATCCAGCTAGTAAATAGGTTGGAGCGAAGGGGGATCTTGGGGAGATGTCCGGTTTTTGGGATGGGATCCTCTGCATTGCTTGAATGAGGAACAAAAGACGGAGTGCCAGTTATGGAATTGTTGTTCCTGGACACAAGTGGAGATGGTGGGGAGGGTGGCCTTGTGCATCCTTGTGCTTTCCCCAGGGCTTCTCAATTATTATTGTTGTTGTTATTAGTAGTAGTAACATTAGTATTAGTAATAAAATTTATATCCCACTTTTCTCCCCGTTCAAGGGGATTCAAAGTGGAGAGCACGTTTTGATGTATGTGTGAATAATGATTGTCAAGCACAATCCTAACAATTGTGTTGGAGCACAATCCTAACCATGTCTACTCAAAAGTAAGCCCCATTGTGTTCAATGGGTCTTTCTCCCAGGAAAGTGTCTTTAGGATTGCAGCATTACTAACTGCTTTGTGAACTTTGTAGTTGAGAAGCAATATATAAATAATGTAGACGGACGGACGGACGGACGGACGTTTCATTTTCAGGAGCTTTGCTGACTTCCTAAACCCATGTAATATATATTTTTAACGTTTTTGGACAAATGGTCTCCTCCATTCACCCTGATGAGTTTGCAGGGGGTGTTTGGTGCTCTGTTATGCGCACTATTCCCATAAATCCCTACCCAACTTTATCCTTGACTCATCCGGCAAGGAGTGCTGCCTGGGTAATGAATGCCCTTTCTTTGCCAGCTTGAAAGAGATTTCCCTTGTTTTGGTATACATAGCCGGGTGGCGAATATTTGGCGCTGGAGACAAGAGGATGTGATGATTAATGGTCGCAGGACTGCCTGGACTTGGGTGGCACCGAGGATTCCCTGGCTCTGTGGCTCAGCACACTGCCAGCTGTGGCTTCCTTGGTGACCTTTGAAGAGCCAGACTTGAATGGGCCATGGAATGATTGACAGCTACTGCCAGGCTGTGTTTGCTGCTTTGTGTCCTGATGATGATGATGATGATGATGATGATGATGATGGTCTTCACATTGCCTCTGTGCATGTGTTTCGTGCATTGTTTTGTGACTTTTTTTGGCAAACACCACTATTTGCCCTTGAGACAAAGAGCTGGCTGGCTTTGCCCCCATCATGGAAACGGGTGGGAGATAAAGTTAGGCGAGTCTGTGAATGTGGAGGACATCCCACCCCATATATACGAGTCCAGAGTCCAGCGCATACGGTGCCCTTCTATATGCACAGAGGATGATCTGAATGTTGGCAAGGGAAAAATGCCACCAATGTAGTCCAGTTTGAGGCTTATACCATTTACAATGCGGTCCTAAGCATGACTACTCAAAAGTAAATCCCAGTATGTTCAAAAGCATTTACTCCCAGGAAAGTGTAATTAGGATTGCAGCTTTAATTAACTTAATTGCAGCCTTAAGTAACTTCCCTTTAATGTTTTTTGTAATTTTTTTACCTATGTATGTGCTTTGGACACAAATATAGAATATCTTTATTTTTTTTTAATCGTAAAAGAAATGGGAAAACCACATTCTGATCAGATATAGGGTTATAGGTGATGGAGGGTTCTAATGTACGTTCTGTTCGTCTCCAAATGGTAATTACCAGTATATGAAAGATGGAATGAAGACCATTTCTTGGGTGAAGATTCAGTGTTGGTGTCGCAATATCCACAGCCTTGACCAGCCATTCTTGTGCTATTGTTTTTTGAAAACTGGGCCAGCCGTTGGGGTTCTTCAGAAATTTGGCAGGTGACGCTTTTCTCATTGCGGATCTTGCCGTGTCAAAAGAGATCCCCTTTCCAAAGGCCTTTGTGACGGACAGGAATGTCCGAATGGAAATTACGCCGCTATAGGGGGTGAGAGCAGGAGGGCCTCTTCAGCAGCGCTTTGTTCTAACCTGAGCAGCCTCAACGGGACGAAGCTAAAATTAGACCCCCATATGATACGGCCGTGATGTGCACTCAGTCACAACTCAGTCCCTCCCCATAGTAGTCAGTCACATAGCGGTAAACACATTCATGCAGGGAATGTGGGACTATAATGCCCAATCCTATGCAGATCTACTCAGAAGTAAGTCCCATTAGGATCAACGGAGCTTACTCCCAGGAATTGCAGCTTCATCTCTGTAGGATTGGCTGTAGGATCTCAAGTTGGTTCTCTTCCCCCCATCCCAGCTTAAATTCTACAAATGTTGTTACCTGCTCTTCTACTAGTACTCTAGTGACATTCAACTGCTCAATTAAGAGGCTGTTAATTGCCTGACGACTTGACAATTAATCAGATCCTCACACCTGCAGCCTGTAAGGTAATTAAGAGCAATGGGAAAATGGCCCTGCTGTTGTTACTTGGAGGAAATTGCTGGCGATGCTTAGGGTTTTGATTCATCGGAAGACGCCTTGCTCCCTGAACACTCATAAGAAGTCCCACTGCAGGACGACTGCCCCATAGATACTTCATCAGGTACTGCTTCAACTCCTAGATTGAAATGTGGGTTTTGGCAAAGCAAAACTGTCTTTGCACCTGCACAAAATACTGTATTTACTCAAATCTAATGCTCACCTGGCTGCAATCCAGGTAACAATTTAGGCTGCAATCCTAGATAACATTTTCCTGGGAGTAACCCCCTTTGAATATAATGGAACTTACTTCTGAGTAGATAGGGTTAGGATTGCACCCTTAGTCTGTTAGATTTGATGGTTGGTTAGATTTGAGTAAATGTGGTGTTTTGATTCTAAGTATAGGGTACACGTTAGATTTGATGATGCATTACATTCGAGTAAATGTGGTATACTATGAGTTTTAAGGCAACAAGAAGATACAGGGTACAAATGCCATCTGCATGCATGCGCTTTACTGAGAATCTACCTGTGTGGTGGAAAGCTGGATATCTTCTCCCCAAGGCAAGGATTTCAAACAAACAGAGGTCTGATTTTGGAAATGCTGCCACTCCCTGGGTAGGTTATTGTGCATCCGTTACCTTATCGTTACACAACACATCGTCAGTAAATGGAATTAATTGCTGGAAGGTGTGGCAGTGCGTACTGGCTTAGGTGGCTTCAAAGAGGATTAGGCATGTTCATGGAAGATGGTCTTGCCTAGTGGTTATAAGCCACAACATCTGGATGGGGCATCCGTCTTCATAGGCTTCCTGGCTTTGCATGGTGGAGTGATGTGGCCTCTGTGCCGCATCTTCTCAGGGAGCATCAATTGGAGGCAAAGACTGGATTCAGTGGACCTGTGGCCTGATCCATTACTGTGTGATCTACAATGGGTGTACAAACATCCACCAATTATTGGATGGGTTAGAGACCATCCGTCCAAAAGTGAAAACAGTTGAAAAGTGGAACCCCATCTTTTTTAGTTTATGTTGCTTCCAAGGTTTTTTAGCTAGCAGATTGCAAACACCCCCTTTAGTATGCAAATTCCTATAGCCAGTCGTGTCACCATAGTGGTGTGGTGGTGCAGGACGCACTGGCTGACACACCACTGCGGGATGACGTGCCAGAGGAGTTTGACGCTCCTCCGGCCGGCTCCAGGCGTCAGTATGCCCATTTGTGCCACTCTGCCTCGGAGCAGGCCCAAATGGTCGGCTGAGGCACACTGCGCATGTGCAGATCTTTGGATGTGCACAGTGGGAACCTCTCACTGCGCATGTCCAGAGGCCTGGACATGTGCATTGCGTTTCTGTGAAGCCATTGTGCCTTGCTCCTGAGGTGGAGCAAAGCCATATGGCTGTGCAGAGACACACTGCATGTCCAAAGACTTCAACACAGCCTCTGCACAACCTTCAGAAGAGTACAGTTGGCACCTGCACAGTCCCAGGAGGGGTGCGCGCATCCCAGGGGTGACGTGCTCCCCCCACACTGGGTGACGCGCACTGTTGTGTCGCTCCTGCCTGCTGCCCCGCAAAGATTTTAGCAAATGGATTCTCATTAACTTCTTTGGGAATGGGATTAGACTACAGCATGGGGGGCAATTTTGGCCGTCAGAACAGCAGAGAGAAGTTGAAAGAGCAGAACATGCACTGAATGAGTTCTGGGTATGTTTGAAATGTGTTGAAAGAGTGGATTGTCAGAGAATGGACTGTCAGAATGCGGGGGATACCTGCATAGCAGAAAGAAGTGATGCCTGCCTTTGTCTTCCAACTGATGTCTGCAACTCTTCCTGAACGGGATAGGAAGACTTTAGTTATGTGATTTCCTCTGTAAATTGCTTTGTGAACTTTTTGTTGTAAAGCGGTACAGAAATTCAGATGATGATGATGATGATGAAGATGAAGTCCTCCGCACTTCTGCTCTCGTCCTTTACCTTTTCCAATCTTGGTGGAGGGGTGGGTGCCTGGGAGGAAGTGAAGCGGATTCATTGCTGAGCGCTTTGTCTTTTCCTGGGAATGAACGGCTGTGAGCCAGGGATGGCGCTTGGAGCCAGGGGTCACTCTGGGTCGTGTGTCTCCCTCATTGCCATCGCATCATTTTGTTTGTAGGCCGATAAGTAACGCATGAAGTTGTGGAATGTTCAGCCGTTTGACGCTTACCGCAGGGCTGACTCCGCCGATCAATGGATCAGTGTCTGATGGCTGTTTTTTTAAAGATGTTTTTAATTGAGATGGTGTTAATGTTTTAATTTATTTGGGTTTTGTATTTTAAAAAATGTAATCAGCTGCTTTGAATCCCTTTGGGGGAATAAAAAGTCAGAAAGTGCTCATTTACGAATGCGTTTTGTCCCACAAGTTATTTCGTAAGTTGAAATGTTCGTAAGTCCAACACCATCCATGTTTAATCCAGTTTTGGAAAAAAAAAATGAAAAAGTAGTGTAGTGGGGATGTTCACATCTTGTATGATCTTGTATGATCTTGTATGTTCACATCTTGTAGATGTGTGAAAGTTCACATTTTGAATGTTTGTGAGTAGGGACTTACTGTATGGTAAATATTCAACTCAAGCCGCCTTGAGTTTCCTTTTGGGGGAAAACGGCAGGATACAAATTAAGTGCACAATCCAGAGTAACTACAGGCAGTCCTTGCTCCAGAGTAAGAACAAGGTACTCTGGATTGCAATATGAATTTCCCATAGGTTTTCAGTAGGTGGTGCAGTAACTATGGGTGCACGTAATATCTCTGACGTGCTCCCGTAGTTACTCTGGATTGTAGCCTAAGGCTGCAATCCTAAAGACACTTTCCTGGGGGTAAGACCCATTGAACACAATGGAGCTTACGTTTGAGTAGACCTGGTTAGGATTGTGCTCTTAATCAATCAATCAATATTTTTTTGTGCACTGAAATTGGAGAAAACCAATATTCTTATCTCCTTAAGCAGACAGGGAACATGTAAGCATTACTTGCCTTTACATTGATCACCCCCCCCCCCCGCCACGCACACATACACTCCCATCAAGTTTTTTAATTTAACTCAATATGTCACATCCTAGATCTTCCTGAATCTTGGCCAGGCTGCCAGAATTTTTTCTCCTTTCACTCTCAAAAATGCTTGCGGATTCTCATAAGAAAGAACAGGCCCCTGCAAGATTTGGGAGCTCCGTGCAGCTAATGCACCCCACTAATCTGTGTGTGGTGTGATCTGGAGTCTGCACTTTGGAGTAAAGAGATCCGCAGAGAACAGTGACAGCTGCCGTGGCTCCTCCGAGTCCAGTTGGACTTCTTTGCAAGAATCCAGGCATTGCGGGAAATTGCTTGGCAAGAACTGGCCAACGGAGAATCGCTGGGCATCGATCTCTTGCCCATAGTGGTTCTAGCCAATTCACTTCTGGAAATGGATTTCAAAGACCCAACAAAAAGAAAAGCAAGCTTGAAAAGCACCTGTTGGAGATGCTCCGCTCTAAGAGGATTTTCTGTTGTAGCCAAGGGGTTGGATTAGATGACCTCTTGAGACCCTTCCAACTCTAGGATTCAGCAAGCGTTGTCTGAAGACATCTCCAGTTCAGGTGTATCCCAGTTTGGCCATAAGCACCCTCCACAGTAGGGAAGTGGTTCAGGATAGATGGCACCTCCATGTCATTGTGAAAAACGGGTGACCAGATGCCAAACCCAAAATTCCTGAACCCCAAGGCCAAAATTCCTAATCCCAGGCCAAAATTCCTACCCGCCCCAAAAAATGGTTTTTTGGTTTTTTTACCATAACATTTGATAGAAAGGAGATATCTCCAAACTGATTTTTGCACTGGATTCTGCTCTTCAATACGAATCCAACGACATATGGCATGATGGGGGTACTGTGCACTATCGCGAAGTTTCAAAATGAAGCCAAAATGTAGGACAATGATGCCAGAATGTAGGACACCCAGACAGGAGGCTAAAAATCCGGACAAATCCAGGTTTTTCTGGTCATCTGGTCATCAGGGTTCCAAAAACCATGTTTGCTTTTTCCATCACATCTCACTAATACCTTTCCAAAGCCCCACAGTCAGCAGAGTTCTTAAAATAGCCCCCAGCCTTAGGGTTTCTTGGTTTCTTACTGAACCATCTGTTCTAACAAGAAAACAAATCTCAAGGAGAGTTAAAGTTGGACATAAAATTAATACGTTAATTTTAATATATTGATTTTAAATTATTGTATATTTCATCTCTTTCGCTATGGCATATGGCAAAGGATTGATTGGATGACCAGGGCATGCAACGGGGACGTGTGAGAGTTATGGGCTTTATCTATCTACAGTATTTATATATTGCTTTTCAACTAAAAAGTTCACAAAGCGCTTTACAAGAAAATGAAAAAGCTAATTAATTAATTAGGATCCATCCAAACAAGGGTTGTTTTGACATTGATGGGGAGGGATCCTTTTGATGGAAGGGGAATCCTGAGATAACACTCCAGTGGGGGGTCTTTTCAATGAACCTGAGTGAAAAGGAGAAGATGCCCTTGAAAATGTGGTCCAGCCTTGACCCAATCTTAGCCTGACGTGCCTGAAGTTGTGACACCCCGAGATTGTGACAGTCATGGTTTTGCAAGCTCTTCTACAATTTGGGGTTTGTTAATGTCTGAACAGGAAAGCATGTGACGGCACCTGCGGTGGGGGAACTGTGTGGCTTCTCCAGATGCGTCAAGCTGGAACTCGCTGGTTATGATGGGACTTGAGAAGCTAAAATGCCAGTAGGCCGAAATTAGTTTGGTCCACATGTGATCATGGTTGGTGACGGAGGAAGCTGCCCAAATTATTGTATATTTGAATCAAATTGAATTGAATATTGAGTACAGTGGTGCCACACATAAAGAGCTGAATTCATTCCGGAGGCATGCTCTTTAAGTGAAGTGGATTTTTCCATAGGAAACAATGGAAACTCAAGATGATTGGTTCCACAACCCCCAAAATATTCATATAAAAATATTAACTGGATGGAAAAATGATGACAAAACACTGTAACATTGAATTCAAAACATGCATTCAATGTGCATGATCCTATGAAGTCTACTTAGGCTGCAGTCCTAAAGACACTGGGGCTTACTATTAATACAATGGGGCTTACTTCTGGGTAGACATGGTTAGGCGACTGCAGTCAAAGACACTTTCCTGGAAGGCTTACCTGGGCTGATGCTGGAGGTTCAAAGTGACCAGTGGGGGCAGTTAGGGGCAGCTGCCTCCGGCACCTCCAGGGAACTGACCCCAAGTTGGGGACAGTTAGAAGCAGCAGCACTGGCCGGCAGCCCTTTTAAAGAGCCTCCAAGCGGAGCGTCAGGGCTGCATAGCACGCGTGCCGCCCATAGTGTGCGTGCTTGTTAAGTGAAGCGGAACTTGTTATGTGAAGCAAGATTTCTTGGAAATTTTTGCTTGTTATGTGAAACGCTTGCTAAGCGAGGTACCACTGTATTTGAATTAAAGCAAGGCATTTGGGCCGCACCACCACACAGCAGGAAAGAAGGAAGCGCATCTCATGTTAGAAAAAAACTTGTGGCTTTAGGCAGTAAAAGTGAGATGGATCTGGGCGTTGTGGTCAAGTCCTACCTCCGCCATGCTGTGGCCTCGGGGAAGTTAGGGTGTCTGTGTTTGAAAATGGGTCCAGTGGCCTACCTTATCAGGTTGTTGTGAAATGGTTAACCATTTTGCGGAGCAGGGTTTCAAACGATTTAGCTTCTCTGAAAGCGGCAGTGAGTGTGACTTGGAAGGGGGCCAGGATTTGGTGTCGTGTTGTGCAGTCAAACTGAATCAACAGGTAGTTCCGCCGAGGACTCCTTGAAGGGCCTGCAGGCAGTTGCTAAGAGAGAGCCAAACTCTTCCCTGACCGCAGGACACGCGGCTGTCCCAAGGAGCGGGTCCGTCTAACTTCACCGAGCTCTGCTTCCTGGCACTGATTTTTTAAAAAACCTAAATCAATTCAAATTTCAAGACTAATTAGGTTTTTAAACCTAATTATTTGCACCCTTGTGCTTCTTCCGGGAGCGCCACAGAGTCCCTCTTTTCACCGTATTCTATGACAGCAACAACCCTAAGTGGATCTACTCAGAAGTAAGTCCCATTATGCTCAGTGGGGCTTTCTTCCATGAAGGTGTGTATAGGATTATAGCCTCAGGTAGGTTATGCTTAAAGATGGTGCCTACCTTAAGGGATCTAGCAGGTCAACCCTGCTCCAGTTTGGATCCTCATCTTGTCTACAATAACAAGGCTGCATATGACGATCCTGAAGCATGCTTTATGCTCGGACCTTGAAGAACATCTACTTTCAGTGATCACCTCCATTGGAACTGATAGGCCAATTCAGGCATGATGCTTGAACGCATGGAGCACATGGATAGAGAAGTGTCCTTTCCTGGTGTTGGGTGCAATCCAGAGTAACTACGGGGAGTCCTTGCTCCAGTGTAAGAACAACTTGCTCTGGATTGCAATATGAATTTCCCATAGGTTTTCTCTAGGTGGTGCAGTAACTACGGGTGCACGTAATGTCTCTTACATGCTCCTGTAGTTACTCTGGATTGTAGGGTTTGTCTGCTCTGGATTGTAGGGTTTGTCTACTCTGGATTGTAGGGTTTGTTTCTCTTTAATTCTTGTACATTTATATCCCTCCTTCTACCATCAGACAGTTCACTCCGTGTCTTATCAGATTCCAAACGCTATGCCAAATATTCTGCCAGCGTGGGATCCACATACCCTATTTAGGTGAGGGGGGTGGTGGTGATGGGTTCCCATGGAAGATGCTCAGTTTCCAGGAAAACGAATGGCAAGATCTCATTTACAACATGGTGGCAGATTCCCACCTAGATAAGGTTGCCATATGTCCCCAAAACAGGGACAATCCCAATTTGGGGGGATTGTGTTCACATCCTGGCAAATGGGACAGGGGATCCTGTCCCAATTTGGTGGAAGAGAATTATGGCAACCCTACACCTGAAGTACAAGACACATGTTCTCTCATTGCTCTTAAGACAGCAACATTCACCTTTAGGGTTCCTGGATCATGGTATAGAAGAGGGAATTTAGCAGGTGGAGCTTTTCATCTCCCAGAAGACAAGCTGCACCTGCTAAAATATTCTCTCCTCCACAATTTTTAAAGGTCCTGGACACCAAGTTGAATGGTTTGTAGGCTCTGAAATTCCCATTGCTTCACATTGCACAAACCCTGGGTGGTGCCCATACCCCATCCTGGGGTACATGTTCTCCAACAGGGCTCCTGGATCGGGGCTTTGACATGGAGCCCCATCTCAAGAAATGCAGAAGATTGTGCTGTGTTGACCAGATCAGGTGGACAAACGTTTCATATGTAGATCAGATCCAGCCAATTCAGAAGTGTCATTATGGACTTCATAGAATTGGAAGGGCCCCAGCAGGTCATCTAGTCCAACCCCGGTGTGCCTTCCCTTCTATGTATCATTTGGTTTCAGAGGTCCTGATCCAGGTGTCTTTGCTGGATGAAGTTCAGTGGGCATCTTTTAAGAGCATCGTTTGGTACTGGTGCCAGTTTTATAGTCTAACAGTGTGCTTAAAATCTGGATTTTTCAGGAAAACTACAGACTACTAGCAGTTTTGCATGTGTTACTCTCCGTGATCTATGAGGATGTTCTTCTTTAAATCTGTAGTTGTGTAGATGTGAGATTGTTTTGATGTTCCTGTTTGAAAACTGGAATGAGACAAAGTCAGCGCATAACTAGCCATTAATTTTTTTCATAGTCTTTGTAAACCGCTTTATGAATTTTTCAGTTGAAAAGCAGTATATAAATACTGTGGATGGATGGATGGCAATTTCACCCCATCATATGGCGCTTTACCAAGTCACAGCAAGGATAGACCCCTGACCTGAGCAGCTGATGGTATAAATTCAACATGGGAAGTGGAAAGTGGAGGCAGAGGAAGAGGGTGCGTTCCTTTCAGTTGCATGTCCTGGGGTAGCACATGATGGAGACTGGGGTGCAATCCTAACCAGTTTAGGCCAGCGCAACTCACCCGTTCCCACTGGTGATCCCCATTCCCCTAGTCATGTGGTGAGGCCAGCGCATACCTAACCTCAGAGTGGTGCAGAAGTGCCTTATGGCACTTTTCTGACATCTCCAGGCCAGCGCAAGATTTGTGCCAGTTTAAGTGTCATGGGTTGCCGACAGTGTGCACTTCTGGGGTGCACCTGTATGGGATGTGCTTGTGTATATGGCGCATAGCACAGCACTTCTCCCGACTTGTGGCCGCTGCTGTGCAAATGCCATGAGATCTTCTCAGTGACTGACTGTAGCGGGCTCTGAAAGGCAGGAAGAAGCCGAGCCTTCCAGCAATCCTGTGGCTTAAAAATAGGTTTCTCAAAAAATGCAACTGGCTTTAAAAACAAACCAGCAACATGAAGCAAGCCTCTTCCTCCCCCTCCTTTTAAACATGTAACCAGAGGTTGGTGCTGCGGGTGAAAGTGCTCCGATCTCATTCTACCTGGTGGCGGATAACCAGAGATTATCTGGGATTTCAAAGAGATCAAGCCAAATCTCCTGTTTGGAGAAGGAACACACAAAGTGGGGTGAGAGTTCATCTCCCCAGCACCCCACCAACAACTTTGTGGCTAGATGTGTTCTTTTCATGGCATGTTCCTACATGCGCAACCTCAAGGAGGCAACGCTGGAGCTAGTTGTCATATGGCTGTGGGCTGATGTGTTCTTAGTGGGCTTTGATTTTGTACAGTGGTGTAAGGGGGGGTAGTGGGAAATCTGTGGCAGGTGTTTTGAGGAGCTCCTTGCACACCTCCCTCCAAGACTGACTGCTCCACCCCCTCTAGCTATGCCACCGGGCATTCATACACTACTTTCTGAGTGTGCCAGGGCTTTGTGTGTCTCATTTTGATGTTGTCCAGAAACCACCCTGTCGAGTAAGTAGTGTGATCGAGTAAGGAGTGTGCCAACAGTGAGACTGGAACTGGGCAAGT
The DNA here is from genome assembly GCA_030015325.1 of Cryptoblepharus egeriae. Lineage (NCBI taxonomy): Eukaryota > Metazoa > Chordata > Lepidosauria > Squamata > Scincidae > Cryptoblepharus > Cryptoblepharus egeriae. The sequence continues at coordinate 267,081,920 of JAREYC010000001.1, forward strand.
GCCCCCCCAGCAGTGGATTGGTCCTCTCTTGCACAGCTTGGATACAACTCCAGTGAGTGAAGACTCAGTCCGTCCGTCTGTCACAGCTGTGGCCTGAGTTCTTTGCTATTCTTTCCTGTTGGACCCAGGGGACACCAGCAGCCACCACAGACCGCCTTCCTTCCATTTCCCAGAGGGATGGGGGTGCTAGTGAGACACTTTCCCTCTGGGGGTGGTGAGGAAGAGGAGGAGTTGCTGTTCCTTCAGCTCATTTAGGGGTGGGTGAGCATTTAGGGGTGGGTAGGGGGCCCCAGGCACTCATCTTCCCTGGAAAGGGCAGAGGAGGGAGAAGGATCCTGGACATTGGAGGACCCTATGTTCCTTTTTTACAGGACTTGTCCTTCTTTTCAGCCTTGTGTCCTGGAAAACATCTTCATTGTCCTTCTTTTCCTTGAAATTCTTATGTCTGCAGATTCTGGCTGCAATCCTAAAGACACTTTCCTGGGAGTAAGACCCATTGAACACAATGGGGCTTCCTTCTGAGTAGACATGGTTAGGATTGTGCTCAGTGGCATCAAATATAGTGCCATATGCAATGCCACTTGGAGGAGTTTAGGGGAAAAAGATGCCAAAGTGAGTTTCAGTGCACGCCTAAGCATGTCTACACCGAAGTAAGTCCCATTGTGTTCAATAGTACTTACTCCCAGGAAAGTGTGGGAAGGATTGTAGGGTTTGTTTCATTGTTCTATTACCTACAGATAAATTATATTTTACCTGCCTGACTTCCACTCAGGGGTGTCGCTGGGGTGGTGCAACTGGTGCACTGCGCACCAGGTGGCACGTCTCACAGGGTGACATGTTGAGGGAATTTGACACTCCCTCAGCGTGTCACCCTGCCAAGGGTGCACCGCACCTCTTGGGCCACAACGTTCCTCTGAGGGAGGCAATGGTTGCTTGTCCCCCAGGGTAGTGCTCTGACACCACTGCGTCTGGTCAGAGTTCACCCATGCGCAGTGGCATCTCGCCCAACCACTCCCCTGAGGAAGGGTCTGGTCACTCTTTCCTCAGGGGAGTGCTCCAACACCACTGCACATGGGCAAAGTTCACCCATGCGCAGTGGCATCCCAGAACTGCACGTGCGCCAACTGGTGCACATGCATTCCCAGGGGGTGTGATGTGTGTCGTGGGGGTGACACGCTGACCCCCGCACCGGGTGACGTGCACCCTCACATCACCCCTGCTTCCACTTTGAAACTTAGGTGGTCTTTCTGCGATTCTCCAGCTGGTCTCCCATCCAGGCACTGAACAGAACTATTACAGAAATATCTTTGGTAAGGAAATTCCACCTGGTGTCCTCAAATGGTGTCTTGGTGTCCTTCAGAATCCCATGTACTTCAAAAGTCCAAGAGTCCTAATTTTGAGATTGATTTCAACAGTTATAAGCCATCAGGTGTGTGTAGAGGACAACCTCCAAATGTCAGATGCAGCACCTGGGGGGCACCCCTGTGCAGGTGTCACGTGCGCTCCCCGAAGCATCTGGTGGGCTGCTGTGTGATTCAGGAAGCTGGACTAGATGGGCCTTTGGCCTGATCCAGTGGTGGCTCTTTTGATGTTCTTAATTGTGGGATTGATTTCCAATTTCCTACAATTGTGGGACTGTCCTGATGGTCGGATTATGGGTTTGTCCTGATGGATGGATGATTGTAGGGTCTTGATTGTGGGAAGAGGACTACCTGTCCTGAAATAATCTTTCACCACAGATGTGCTTGTGTGACAGGCATGGCATTAATAACCATTTGAGTTGCCGACTCCATTCATTCTCCACAACAAAAACCTTCTCTAGCCAGTGATGTCAGCTCAATGCTGCCTGTTCCTACAGGGTTGTTTTCCATTGTCAAATTCTGACCACAAATTCCTAGGGAATCAGTGGGGCTCAGGGGAACATAGTTTCGTCCTTCCTGATCTCAGTTGCTTGTTGTTTGTGACAACAACTGCACCTCCACTGCAGTCGCAAAGCTTGTTTGCCATATCGAGGTGCTGGGACTGGGTCACATCAGTTCCCAAATGTACCATAGGCACACCGAGCATCTGTCCCCATGTAATACAGGGGTGTGAAACCATGTTCAGAGCATGATTGCCTGCCCGTATTACTGAGCAGGATGCTTCAACCTTCTGGTCTTATATCCCCAAACAACTGATGGGGACCATTGCGATCTTCCTAGCAGGCTTCTCATGTTGACCAAAAGGTGGATCTTTAAGTTCTTGGGCCCACTATTAATGCAGGAATCACCTCCTAATAATAATAGAAGAAGAATCCTATTAAAATACTGGACTAGAGCCAACAACTGATCTCATCCAGCAACTCCAGCAACAATGATCATGACCTTCAAATAGACTTGAGTGTGTACCTTCTCATAAGATTAGCCCAAGAACTTCTTTTCAGTACAAAGACTGAGCTCGCTGTCCTCACACACAAAGATCCACTAACTTTTGTTGTTGCTGTTGTTAAATAGTTGAGAGTTGGAAGTCCTTCCCCATCGAACGCAAGTCAGCCAGAGATCTGCTATTGGCTTCTGATGTTCCTTCTTCCCACCATGAGCCTTGACGGTTGAAATACTTCAAATATTGGGTCATTCCTAAACTCATGGACTGTTGTATTGTGGAGCGTCCTTCAACTTAAACACTTGAATCGGACCCATTGCCCCATGTTATATCAGCGTTGTTATGGGGTCAGCATTGGGAACACTGTCTCTGGTGCCAAGGGTTCTTAGGCCAGTTTGACCTCCAGACCTGATTTATTGTCCACTTGTGAAAAGCGTACCCACACTGCAGGAGTAAAATTCCTCCGTACGCCATCCCCCAATGGCGCATCAATCCCCCATGCGCAACATCCACCCATGTGCAAAATCCTCCTTGCGCATCAGTCCCCCATGTGCATCAACCCCCATGCGCACCATTTCCCCATGCGTATCAAACCTCCCATGCGCAACGTCCCCCATGCACATCAGTCCCCCATGCACATAATCTACCCATGCGCATCAACCCCCGTGCGCATCAACCCCCCATATGCAATATCCCATTCACATTTTTATCCTTCTATTCCTCTGGGAGCTTGGTATATGTACAGTGGTGCCTCACGTAACATATTTAATTCGTTCCGGAGGCATGTTCTTTACGTGAAACATTCTTTACTTGAAGCGTATTTTCCCATAGGAAATAATGGAAACTCAGACGATTGGTTCCCCAAAAATATTCATATAAAAATATTAACTGGATGTAAAAATGATGACAGAACACTGGGATTGAATTCAAAACATGCGTTCAATGTGCATGATCTTATGAAGTCTACTTAGGCTGCAATCCTAAAGACACTTTCCTGGGAGTAAGATCCATTTAACACAATGGGGCTTACTTCTGGGTAGACATGGTTAGGAGGCTGCGATCCAAGACACCTTCAAAGTGTCTCCCCACTTTCTCCTTCTCTCCATCCTGAGCCTCTCTCTCCCCTGCTCCCTTCCGTCCAGCCCTGAGCTGCTCCCCTCTTCTCCACTGCTCTTCTCTCCCTCCGGCCACAGGAGGAACGGTGTGGAAGTGTTGCTTTCACTATGGGCAGGTGCGCTGGGCAGCCATGACGCTTTTTAAACAGGCTGCCGGCCAGCGCGTCTGCCCCAACTGCCAACGAATGTGTTCTTTACGTGAAGCACTTTCTTTACATGAAGCAGAATCCTAGAGAAATTTTTGTTTGTTACGTGAAACATACTTTACGTGATGCGTTCTTTACGTGAGGCGCCACTGTAGTTCCTCACTTCTTTTTGCCTTCACAACAACCTTGTGAGGTAGGCAAGGCTGGGAGATACTGACAATGGCCAGGATCACACCCAGGGATTTGAACCTGGATTTAAACTTTTAAAGGTCCAACACCCAAACTACAATTTGATATTGTAACTACAATATCTACCCAAACTACAGTAACTACCCAAACTACAATTTGAATATTGCAAATCAGAATACTGCATTTTTTGTTGAATTTCAAGAAGCAGACTGTACCTTTTTGCATCATTATTTGAAAAGATAGCGCATAGACGTGCACAAAGGAACGGTGGAGTGGGGAACAGTGTGCAGAAGAGGAATAAAGGAGGAAAGGGGGAGATAAATGAATCCGTCCCTGGCTGTGCATTATTCAGCACCCCGGAGTTTGCTTTGATCCCGAAGCTAGCAAGGCTTTATTTCTTCATAGAAGCAGTTTATATTTTGTGTTGGAAGTTCTGATAAATTTTGTTTGAGCTGAACCGTGTGATAAACTGACCTCTTTGAGAGAGGAGGGCAGCTTTCCTGCAATGTAGATAAGCCTGTTGAGAGAAACCGAGGCTGATTTGGCTGCAAGGCAGTTAAGCCCGGATCTGCCGTGGAGTGGGAGAGGTCATGATCATGGTTTTACTTTGAATATCTATTGGCACATATTTGAAAATACATGGCCATTTCCACTGTGCATCAGCAGTCACTGAGGAGGAGGATGATGATGATGGACATCTGGGGGTAGGGTAGCGTCTGCATTTCCAGATCTCAAAAAAACTGCAATTAAACCGGGTATTTAAGGTTTTGTAATCTGTAAATATACTAACAAAAATTGAATTTTAAAAAAGTTGTTCCTTTTATATAACAAAATATTTAAATAACAAAATGTTTTATGAGCCACATTTAGCATTTAGCTAAATTAGCAACCTATGCCCCGTAACCCTTAGATGACCAACCGGATTTTTTGTCCGACAATTATAATTTATGCAAATTAGGCTATTAGCAAATGTAGCAATTTATAGCAAAATTTTCAAGCAATTCTTTATTTTGAGCAATTTATTTTTAAGCAATTAGCAAATTTTTCAAACAGTTATCAAATTTAGCAATCTGTACACCTTTTGAGTGTAGACCACTCGGCCCTTGAATGGCTGGGTGGACTGGACATTGACCTCTGATTTACTGCAAGTCCATGTACTGTAAGCCATACACTAAATAAGCGTTGTTGTTAAGGGGGTTTAAATCTTTCACATAGAGTGCCCTGTTGGAATCGTTCCCTGATGTTCTCATCTTTCTTCCCCACAGTTGAGTGCGGCGGGCGATGGGATGGATGGAGCTGAGCAGGATCAGTACGAGGCTCGTCTTAAGGAGCTCTTTGACAGCTTTGATGTCACCGGCACGGGCTCCTTGGGGCAGGAGGAGCTGACCGACCTCTGCCGCGTCTTGCACCTGGAGGAAGTGGCGCCAGGAGCCCTTGAGCAGACTCTCCTGCAGGACAATCTCCGGGTAAGGCAAGCTTCAGGGTAGGGTTGCCATAAACCCCTTCCACAAAATCAGACGGGACCCTCTGTCCCATTTGCCAGAATGTGAACACACTCCCCCAAAATTGGGATTGTCCCTGTTTGTCGGAATATATGGCAACCCTATTTCAGAGAAACACACTGTGTTTGGCAGGGGACATGGATGGATGCAGTGTGATCATACAAACAGATTTTTCCAGATTTGTCCTCTTTTTTTAGCATTCTGTCTAGGTGTCCTCCAAAAGGGCTTCATTGTCTTCAGCTTTGGCTTCGTTTTGGAACTTTGCAATGGTGTGCAATGGTGTCATCATGTCATATGTCGTAGGATTCATATTGTAGAGCAGGATCCAATGCAAAAATCGGTTTTGAAATAACTCCTTCCTATCAAAAGTTATGGCCAAAAAAAGAAATTAAAAAAATATGTAATGAGCTCTATGGGAAAGTGAAAGTGCCCAAAATCGCTGCTTTACTCGTGAGTAGGCAAATGTGTCATTTTCCACCAGAAAGGCCAGACTGAGAGGAATCTAAGACCTTGTCCTCCTTTTTAGGTTCAGGCATCAGGTTACCCTGGATGCAAGTCCTGCCCTGCTATGAGCCAGCAGGAGATCCTACATAGTGATCTTAAGGGGAGCACCAAAAAGGATCCCGGGAAGGATCACCCCATGCACCATTCCGGCTTTTCTTTGCCTGGTGCGGGGAAGGTGGAGAACTTCCAAGGAGAAAAAACTCACATCTCTTGAAGGGCACATGCGTTATGCAGAGCGAGAACCAGTGGAAAATAATGCGTGGTTTGAGCTGGGCCACACCACCTTTCTGATGCTAATCAGGACTTGGGTTCTCAGAAGTCTTCCTTCTGCAGCTGGATCTTCAGGACTTCTCTGCAGCGCATCAAACAAACTTGCCAGATGGAAGTTCAATTAGGGGAAGGCAAGCTGCAGTCTCTGTGAATGTGCCATCCTTTACTGCGGCAGTAGCAATGCTCTAGTAATATGCTAGTGACAATATACTAGTAATAGTGGAGTAATGGAGTGGGCTGTGGGTGGCGCAAGCGGTTAAGACACTGTACATGTTAACCAGCAGGCCAGGGTTCGAGACCCGGGTCGGCCCCACAAGATAGGGTGAGCTCCTGTCCTTCGCCCAGCTCTGCGACGCCAGCTGGATCCGATCGTATTGGCTCTGCCTTTCCATTGGCCTATTTCAGTGGTGTGGAGAGGGGGGATTTGCTGCTTGGGTAACAGCCTCTCCTCCATAACAATCCAACCCAGGCTTTCGTGCTTCGCATGCAGCGTATGCATGCGTATAGACTGACGGAGTAGAGTAATATTACTCTAATAATTGCTAATAAAGAATTCTGTCCTTCCAGTGAATTGTCAGGGTTGATTTCCTGCAGGATGGACTGATTTGACCTCCTTGCAGGCAAAGGGACTCTCAAGAGTCTTCTCCATTCAAAGGCATCTATTCTTTGGCGGTCAGCCTTCTTTAGCGTCCAGGTTTCACAGCCATACACGACCTCAAGGAAAACCACAGCTATAACTAGACGGATCTTTCTCAGCAAGGTGATGTCTCGACTTTTAATTTAGCCCTGCCATAGCTTTTCTCCCCAGAAGCAGATGTCTCAATTTCTTGGCTGCAATCGCCATTTGTAGTTATCTTAGAGCCCCAAAAATAAACTCTGTCACGACTTCCATTTCTTTCCCTTCTATTTGCCATGAAGGGCTGTGGGTGGCGCAAGTGGTCAAGTCACTGTGCCTGTTAACCAGCAGGCCAGGGTTCGAGACCCGAGTCAGCCCCACAAGACAGGGTGAGCTCCTATCCTTAGGCCAGCTCTGCAACGCCAACTGGATCCAAACGGCTCTGCCTTTCCATTGGACTAATTCAGTGGTGTGGAGAGGGGGGATTTGCTGCTTGGGTAACAGCCTCTCCTCCACAACAATCCAACCCAGGCTTTCGTGCTTCGCATGCAACATATGCAGCGCCGAGCACGATACCATAGTCTTTCAAGACTGACGGAGGCATGCTTTTTTTTATTTGCCATGAATTGGTGGGACCAAAAGCCATGATCTTGGGCTTTTTAATGTTTAAAGCCACATTTTGCACTTTCTTCTTCCCCCTCATCGGGGTTTCCTTTGTTCTTCCTCACTTTCTGCCATTATGGTATCATCTGCATTTCTGAGGTTGTTGATATTTTTCGCAGTGATCTACATTCCTGCTTGTGATTCATCCAGCTCAGCCTTTCACATAATGTACTCTCCATATAAATTAAATAAACAAGGTGACAGTATACATCCTTGTCAAACTCCTTTCCCAATTTTAAACCACTGTGTTGTTCCATACTTGGTTCTGACTGTTGCTTCTGGGCCCCGAAGACGAGTTTCTCAGGAGACCAATAAGATGACCCGACACTCTCATCTCTTTAAGAATTTGCCACAATTTGTTGTGATCCGCACCATCAAAGCTTTAGCATAGTCAGTGAATCAGAAGTAGGTGTTTTTCTGGAACTCCCATGCTTTTTGCTCAGGTCAGAAGGTGTCCAGAAAAACACCTATTGGGAAAGAGCAGAGGGCGATCCCAAGTAGCTCCAGAAAAAGTGAAGGATTTGGGCATAAGATCTGGATGTTGGGAAGTGAAAGAAAAGTCCCATGGTGTAAGGAGCAAATTTGTATAGAAGCTCGGAATGTCCTTTTTATGCATTTAATAATTTACATCATAATTTTATAATATAATAATTAACATAATAAAATATTAATAATTATTATCTGTATATATAAAAGAAAAGTCACTCATTGACTGACTCTCTGACTGACTCACTGACTCATCAACGCACTGGGGGGATGTTGTTCATAGGGAAGGGTTGCACTGGGGAGGATGCTATGCATGTGGGACCATTGCTCCTGGAGGTTTTGCGCATGGGAGAATGATGCATATGGGGGTTGGTGCATATGGGGGTATGATGCGCGTGGGGGGATGATGCAGATGGGGTTGGTGCACATGAGGGATGCTTCGTATGGGGTTGATGCTCATGGGGGTTTGATGCTCATGGGTGGTTGATGCTCATGGTGGGATGTTGCGCAAGGGGGTTGATGCGCATGGGTGGTTGATGCGCGTGGGGATGTTGCACATGTGGGATTGATGCGCATGGGGGATGATGTGCATAGGGGGATGATGTGCATTGAGTGGATGAACATGGGGGATGTTGTGCATGGGGTGGATGCACATGGGGGTTGATGCGCAGTGGGGGGGATGTCTTATGGGGAATTTTACTCCTGCAGCGCGGGTACATTTTCGCTAGTACCATAATAAAATTAAAATAATTTTACCCAGAAAAGCCAAACAAACTAACTAAAGACCCCCCCTCTGCCTTTGTACTGCTGTCTGCCAAACAAGAACTTGATATGTCAGTAATTGGTACCCCCAGTGCACCCCTGCAGCTCACCTCCACTGCTCCCTGACTGCCAAGAGAAGAAGTGGTGTCTTTCTGACCTCCCTTGACTCCTCCACACTTTCTGGCCCGCTCTGCTCCCTCCATCTTCAAGGATGCAGAGGAGCAATGGAGTCAGTGATGCTTTTTGCAACCCCCTCTCATTCCAAACCATGATTGCCCTATTCCTTTTTTTCAAACTCGCTGCTCCTAATCTTCCTTTTGAGCTCCGGTCACGGTAAAATTGCTTCTTGCCATACAAACCGTGGCCATCTGTTCCGGCTGCAGCTGCTGTTTGAAGGCCAGGGGGGAGTTTTGTTTGGTTTTTTAAGCCCCAAGGAGCAATATTCACTTTCTCTCCCTTCCTGAGAGGAAGGCGGGTGGAGAACAAATCGTGTCTTCCTCCCATCCTTCTTCCTTTCTTTTCGTACACACTGATGGTGCTTTAATCCTATTGTCAGCCGCCTTCATTCCGCTTGCAGAGAAAAGGGGATATAAATCCATTATTATCATTATTATTATTATCATCATCATCATCATCATCATCATTATTATCATTATTATTATCATCATTATTATCATCATTATTATTATCATTATCATCATCCATAAATACACAGCGAACTATTTCGTGCTGGTTTCATTCACATCACCAGTCGGACCCTTCCCAAGAGTCTAGGATTATTATTATTATTATTATTATTATTATTATTATTATTATTATTATTATTATTTTGTTGTTGTTGTTGTTGTTGTTGTTGTTGTACTATTTCACAGTTGCCAGGTGTTTGACTGGAACTGGCTCTCTTGTGATTCGGTTCCTATCCAAGGAACTAGGAATCACTAAGGTACCATCTCAATATGTATGAAGTTCCCAGGAGTATTATCATCATTATTAGTACCATCATCATCATCATTCTTCTTATTATTATTATAACAATATTGTTCTGTTAAAAGGGTAAATTAGCCAAAACTGGGGGAAAGGGGACATCCCCCCCCTTTTTCTGCACAGGAGTTTTCCTCTTTTATAGGACAAGGAGATCTCAGATTTTCTCAGATCTGCTCTTCCCCGTAAACTCAATATTACAAAAAAAAAGTTTAATTTCATTCCTTGTGGGTTTCCACACAAATCTCAAGTAACAAAATTACATCATGAACTGACAGTCTTTGGACTTCCACTAGTAAAGGTTGTTCTTGCATCTGGAAAATGCCATTTTGGGGGGGAAGGGAGCAAAATCAACCATGCCACCTACCCCTCCTTGCATAATAATTGTAAGGCCCATTGGCTTGCTTCATCCCTGTCTTCCTCTTTCTGCAGCCAGGCTCATTTGGTTTAAATGTCAAGGTATTTTTTTAATCAGGAAAATTCACTCCTTGCTGCAAAGTGCCCCCCCCCCCTTTTTTTGAAGAGTGCTTGCATTTGTGGGATGAATGGCAGCAATTAATGTGCAAATGAGGCCATTGGTACAAAGTTTCATCACTGAGCAGATTTTCAAGACCCTGAGCAGCGTCTTTTAATTGCTTCTTGTGATACGCATTGAGGTCTCTATTGCAATGGGGTAGTAAAGGGGGGGCAGGGCACTAGGTTTTGCAGGGAGCCTCACTGCTAATGAAAAAAGCAGGCCTCCGTCAGTCTTGAAAGATTATGGTATCATGCTTAGCGATGCATACGCTGCATGCAAAGCACAATAGCCTGGGTTAGATTATTATGGAGGATCGGCTGTTACCCAAGCTGCAGATCCCCCCTCTCCACGCCACTGAATTAGTCCAATGGAAAGGCAAGGCCAATACGATTGGATCCAGCTGGCGTCGCAGAGCTGGGCTAAGGACAGGAGCTCACCCTGTCTTGTGGAGCCGACCTAGGTCTCGAACCCTGGCCTGCTGGTTAACAGGCACAGTGCCTTAACCACTTTAGTACTTTGCACTGTGGGCTGTTGGTGGCGCAAGCGGTTAAGACACTGTGTCTGTTAACCAGCAGGCCAGGGTTCAAGACCCGGGTCTGCCCCACAAGACAGGGTGAGCTCCTGTCCTTAGCCCAGCTCTGCGACGCCAGCTGGATCCAATCGTATTGGCTCTGCCTTTCCATTGGACTAATTCAGTGGCGTGGAGAGGGGGGATTTGCTGCTTGGGTAACAGCCGATCCTCCATAACAATCCAACCCAGGCTTTTGTGGCTTCGTATGCAGCACCAAGCACGATACCATAGTCTTTCAAGACTGACGGAGGCCTGCTTGTACTTTGCACCGCCTTTAGCTACACCACTGCTTCGCACTTGGCTAAATGGTTGCAAAACGTGGTGCAGTTTGGCCATGTATAGAGTAAATCCTCTGCAGCGGATTTCAAGGGAAATGGGAAGGTGTGAATGGCAACTTTGAGGATGATGCGCAAATAGGAAATGTTCGCTCCCCTCTGAAAAGCATTAAAAGAGTGGGTCTTGCCACAGTCAGTGCAATCTTAATCCCCAGTTAGGCCACCACAAGTCCCGTGCTGGCCTGGAGGTGTCACAAAAGTGCCATGAGGCACTTCTGCACCACTGCTGGGGTGGTTGGGGACATGCGCCACTGCAGTAATGGTGGAATTGTGCTGGCCTAGATTGCTTAGGATTGCACTCTGTGTGACCTGTATGTGAAAAGGAATTATTGTCACCTGCACAGAGTGTTTCCGCCAGCCATCCCCTTTCCCTTAAATATGGCATGGAGGAAACTCATGGCGCACCCAATGCTTAGCCAGTTCTTTGTTTGGAAAGGAAACCATGAAACCTTTGGGATTGTGGGGTCCAGGAATTCCTGATCATGGGTGGGATGAGACTGAAATCGGTCAGTGACTATGGGACAGTCTGATGCTGGACCATCTTTTGGGGGGAAGCGGGATTTTCCTATCTGAAAAGAGATGTTTGTTTGTAGCCCTTTCCATAGTGCCCAACTCTGCAGAGACCTGAGTTTGGAGCTGTGAGCTCATTAACACAGGAAACCTCTAGGGATCAAACCCGCCTGTGCCTACAGGGACTTTGAAACTTGCCCAGGCAACGTTTTCCACGAAAGTGGTTGAGAGGAAGCCCATCATCAGAAAGGATTGCAGATGTTGGCTTTCCAGGAGAGGGTCCTTTTTATTTGCAACAGGAGAAGAATGAATACAAAGCACTGTTCAGGTGCATCCTCTTTAGGAAATCATGGAAGCCCCTTTTTGGATGATCAGAGGCTGGGAAGCTGAGGATTACCGTTGCCTGCTGCTGTAGTCCGGCAGAGGCACCAGCCTTGTCCCCAAACCTTGGCACCCTCTTACCAGGCTGTTGATTTTAGAAAGAGGGTTAGTGGCTGAACAGGTTCAGATCAGGTTGATCAGACAACGATCAAACTTGGGAGAGGACAGTTTCACATGTTCACACGTTCCAAAATAACACTCATCTATATGCAGGGTGTTGGGTCTGATGGGGTGTGGAAGGGACAGCACAGGGGCAGCTTTTTTAAATGTGTTGGTCCCCAGGACTTTTGATTCAGTAGCTTCACACAGCTGATCCTCCAGAGTAGGGTTGCCATAATACTCTTCCGTAAAGTTGAGATAGGACCCCCTGTCCCTTTTGCCGGTACGGGAACACAATCCAAAAAAATTGGGATTGTCCCTGTTTTATGGGACATATGGTGGCCCTACTCCAGAACTTAAATGTGTTGGTTCAAGTGTGTGCAGATGTTGGAACAAGTTTGTGGAGAACATGCTGATAGGTTTTCTCTCTCTTTTGTTTTTAAGGTCCACTTTGACCAATTTAAAGAAGCCCTGATCCTCATCTTATCCCAGACGTTAAACAATGAGGATTCATTCCAGGAACCAGGTAGGATGGGAATTTCATTCTCCTCCTTTTCTTTTCTTTTTTCAGCAGGTAGTATGTAGCCTTCTTATAATTAATAAATTATATATAACTAGTGAAAAGTGTACCCGCTTTGCGGGAGTAACATTTCCCCATATGCCATCCCCACACGGCGCATCATCCCGCCCATGCGCAACTTTCCACCCATGCGCAATGTTCCACCCATGCGCAATGTTCCACCCATGTGCAACATTCCGCCCATGCGCAACGTTCTGCCCATGCGCAACGTTCTGCCCATGCGCAACATTCTGCCCATGCGCAACTTTCCGCCCATGCAATCATCCCCCGTGCGCAACTTTCCCCCATGCGCAACTTTCCTCCGTGCGCAATTTCCCCCCTGCGCAACTTCCCCCCCATGCGCAGCATCCTCCCCAATGCAACCAATTCCTCCAAATAACATCCCCTCCACTGCACCGGGCACCAAGCACCAAATTGGCTTGAGGTTGGTCAATCTTCCATGTTAAGTATAAGAGAAAAATACGTTGCCCCCTTTTCAGCCCTTGAAGGGTTAATTTCTCCAGATGGTTCTTGGTGGGAGTTCAGGTGACAGAAGGAACTCCCAGAATTCCATGCTTCAGGCCCAGCAGTTGGGGCGGAATGTTGCTGAGTCCGCAATTCTCAATGCAAAGTATAGGGAGGAAAACGCGTTGCACCCCTTTCCACCCCTTTCCAGTCGGAATTTCCGAAAACCGGTTCTTAGTGCACCCCTCCCTCACGGAAGGAACACCCACCCCAAATTTCACACTTCTAGCCCCACCGGTTTTGGCAGGGCGGTGATGAGTCAGTCAGTTAGTCAGTGACTTATCTCTTTTATACATATAGATTTATATCTTGTAATAAATTATATATATACATTTTATTATATATCTAATACTGTAGATCAGGGGTCTCCAAACCTTGGCCCTGAGGCTAAATGTGACCCTCTGCAAGACTCCTCCATCAAGCCTATGGGCAAGCCTTGTAATGGGCAAGCCTTCTAATACAATCTTATATGTAAATTTATGTAGGTTTATTCAATTTGACACGTAAATAATTTTTCCGGTCCCCAACGCAGTGTCAGACAGATGATGCAGCCCTCCTGCAAAAACGGCTGGAGACCCCTGCTAGAGATAGATAGACAGATATCCCTATAGATAGATGGCCTAAAAACATTTTTATTTACAACAGCCTTCTGAGTTTTTAATCGACTGGTCCTTACGCTGGCATTCCTCAGTTCAGCCCTTGACGTTGAGTGTGAGTGTGAGTGTGGCTGAGATCAAGGCTGCCTTCACAAAGTGCTTGTTTTGAATTGTTGTTTGCTTGAACACCCAGGGGGGCTTTGGCTTTGTGGCTCCTCCACCACATAAGAGCAGGATGGTGCTAAAAGAATAGGTATGGCTGTTTTAGGGCAGGGAGGGACATATATATGATCAGGGTGTTGGATCTTGTCGAGGGTTGGGCTCTAGCATAATAAAAAATATTGGGTAATAGCCTACTACTACAACATGTACACAACGTATTCAACTTGACGGATGTGCACAGCAAAGGAAATGTGCCCCAAGGGCTTGATTTAGCCCAATCCCCAGGGCTACAAGTCTGTGTTGGTGTTTTTTAAAATGAAACTAGGTGAGTCACACATAACAAATATTGCACTGCAGGGTAAATAAAGGAGGCTTTGCAAGTGAGATCAGCTGGGGCTCAAAATGCAGAGCATGTTTCTTTAGTGTTTTCCCCTGGAACATGGAGGTGCTCCTTTTGATTGGTTTAAGTGGAAGTGTCTGAAGCCTTGATAAGGACGGAGCAGAGATGATCAGTCTGACTGGTGAAGAAAGACAAGATGCTGCAAAGCTGGCCTTCCCATGACACCAGAACCAGGATCTTTGGGTTTGGAGGCAGGACCGCAAAGTTCTGGGCACCCTCAAAGCCTTGCCATTGCTGGATGTTATTTACCATTCAACACTTAAGTATTCCTGGCCCTGATTCTGTCTGACCACATGTGGCCATCTTACCAGGACCAAGCCATAAAGGGACCCTGGAGCCCTTCTCAAGCCGGACTTTACTATTGCTGACCCCATAAAGTTGTGGAATGTGCATGGCAGCAGATGGCCAGGTCTTGATCCATGGCTATGTGGGCTCCCTCACATTTCTTGGCCCAGGAATATCTCTGGATTCTCTTTGGACTCCCAGTGAACTTACAGGGAAATCATGTTGGCTAGGATCATTGCTGGTCTGATTGTGGAGATAGCCATTCTCCTGCCCCTAACAGTCGTTATTCTGGAAGGTGACTACCCTGGGGAGCTCTACATGCCAGGGGGATGTAGAGCTTACGAACCACTCAAGGGGATGATATTAGCAAGACTCTCAAATGCAGGGGTTGTCTATTGAATTCTTTTCTGGTATGCGGAAGCCACATGACTCGTTCCAGTGATGTGAAGGGACCAGTGATCCGAAGCTAATAGTCTCTGGCATGTCTCTGCCCTGCCCAGTGGAGGCACCTGCTACCCTGAGCATCCTGATGCTTTTGGGCATGAGGTCTGTTGGCCCACCAGTGGAGAACGATATTCACAGGAACGGAGCTGCCTTCCACCAAGTCAATATGGGTGGTCAAAGCAGGGTGTTTTCAAGGGCCTGGCAACAGATGACCTCCACGGCTTCGGGAAGGGGTCCTCTCGGCCCTTCTTGGAAAAATCGGGACTTGATCCCAGATCTTTTGGACTACAGGGTCCCTTTCTGAAAATGGCACACAGCTCCTAATTTTGGCATTTAAACAGTTTCATGAGCTTCAGCCTCTCTTAGATCTTTGATCAATGACTAGAAGATCCATAAAAACCTTCTCCCCATAAAAATCGTCTCTGTTTGCTTTCGCTGAAATGCCTGCCATCTTTTCTAGGGAGGAGAAGGGCTTCTTTGTTACAAGGGATCCTTTCCTTCCGAGGTATCTATACAAAGATGCAAGTGGATGGAAATGGCGTATGTGTAGAGAAATTCCAAATGAGATTTTGCCCTCCTTGGGGAACAGCCTTGCATCTGACGATGATCCATAACAAAGCATAGCCGCAGGCAACGGCTGGTGGGAGGGGTGAGGGGTGGTGAGCGCTCAGGCGGATGGGCAAAGGGGGGTGCAGCTTTCCTCCCACCGATGTTTACGTCTGCCTCCAAGCCCCATAAGCTGTGATTTCTGCTAGACGCTGACTGTTCGATTGGCGGCGGCAGCAGCTGTTGCCCGAGGCTCCAGAAAGCAAGAGCTCTTTGTGGGTACTTTTCAATGCTGGAAAATCCATACATAGCAAAAGGGCACTGAGTTTGGGGTCACTGGGTTACTCACCCCTCCTGCTAGGAAGAGAAGGTGCAAGGCTAGGAAAAGGTGTTTGATGTCAGTGATGCCTCTTGTGAATACTCTCTGTGCTGACCTTGCATTCTCCAAGTTTAATACAGAATTGTAATCCTAGCTGTTTGGATGAATGTAAATCAAAGCTGGCATCGCACTTATGTGCTGGCACAAAAAAGCACCACAATGGACTGATTGCACCTGTGGATAGGTGCCAGTGTAGCAACCCGTCACGTGGACACCCATAAGTCCAAGAGCTAGAGTTTTGAAAATTTGTGTATTTATTAAATAAATACATCAACTCTAAAGCACCATCGGATCTAATGCGCATCCTATACTTAAAATCAAAATACTATATTTACTCAAACCAAATTAAATCGAATGTGTACCCTGATTTTTGAGACTGAATTCGGCTGGAAAAGGTGAGCGTTAGATTCGAGTAAGTACAGTATCATTTATTAATGGGGCCATTGAGGGGCATGAACCCCACCGGCAGCATGGTGTGCCTTTTCAGTTGTCCAAAGTACAGCGGTGTGTCTTGACAATTGTGTGCCATGAAGGTTGAAAGTGGATGATCTGGATTGTAAACCCAACGGGCAAGGACCCGTCTTTTAACTTGACGTCAAGCATATTATGTGACGAGGGCATTGTATGGATAATAGTGCGGCTGTGATCATGATGTCCATATTGTGCCTGCCACTTGAGCATCATACAATATGTGACTGATGAAGTAGTCTATAGTCCATCCAAGCTTTTCCTCCCAATAAATTATGGCTCAGTTCTATTATTGATGGCTCTCACTATCCCCACTGTAAGGCCCAGAACAGTGGTACCGAAGATACTATGGCTGCAATCCTAACCACACTTTCCAGAGAGTAAGAGATATTGAACACAAGTAGACATGCTTAGGATTGCCCTGAAAGTGGACCAGGAATAGCATAGTCGGAACCCAGGTTTACAATAATCCCCGTAAGACATAGGTTCTTGGCAGGTTCTGGAATCCAGTCCCCCCAGAGGATCCTACTTAGTGGTATGTGTACTACAATGACTGGAAGAAGGGGGTTCTCAAATGTGTGCCTTGATGAGTTTTTTAATAGCTTCAGGCTGGAGAATCTGCAAGAAATGTCACCTGTAGACCTTGCGCCATTGCAGATCTCCAGAATCGCTCCCCGTGTAGAGCGTCCACCCCTGTGGACTAGTTTTCTCTCCACATTGGAAAAACCCAGCTGAATGTGGAAATGAACCCTGGTTTCTCTCCAAAGCTGGGGAGCATAGAGAGAGAATCCACCCAAGTAAACCTGCCAGGAAGAGGCTGTAGTCTAGCAATTGCCAGCAGCTTTCATGGTGATGAGAAGGTTTGCTTTTGTTCTTCTGGGTCTTATTTAATCAGCCCGTCTCTTTTTCTGATTTTTCCTTTCTGTGCACTTCATCCTGGGGCTTTCATGTCCAGCTCCCAGCTGCAGGGAACCTTGTTAAAACGGCCTTGTTCAAACACGCGCACCTGCTTGCGTTCCCCAGGGTTTGCAATAAGTATGGATGGGGTGTAAGTCCAGAGGAAATATCAAAGGGATCCTGGCCCTGTGTGTTTTATAATTCATTGCATAGCTTAGCTGCAGAATACATTTCCACTAACAAGCTCCAAGACAGAATTTGTATAGCGGGGAGATCCAAGATGACACTGGTGGGACTCCGCGGCTTCTGTGCTCATTCTTAAGTGCGCTGTTGCGCATGTGGTTTTTCAGGCCTGTTCCTGTTGAATTCTTGCCCCATCGGAATGCTCCTGAAATCAAATTAAAGGTGTTGTTGAATCATTGCCTTCAACAGGGCCAGAGGGAGGAGGCAGCAAACCCAGCAACTGCCGGGAGACGGGCCAAAAGAGCATGTCAATCTGCTGTATATCATAGAATCGTAGAGTTGGAAGGGACCCAGTAGGTCATCTAGTCCAACCACCTGTCTGTAGCAGGAAATCCTCCTGGAGCATCTTCCAACAGGTGTTCATCAAAGATGCTCTAGGTCAGTGGTTCTCAGTCTTCCTAACACTGTGACCCCTTTATAAGTTCTTCATGTTGTGGGGACCCCCAACCATAACATTATTTTCGTTGCTATTTTATGACTAATTTTGCTACTGTTGTGAATCATAATGTAAATATCTGATATGCAGGATGTATTTTCATGGTTACAAATGAAATGTGTGTTCTATGCGCACATTGAACACAATGGGATTTATTTCAGAGTAGGCATGCATAGGATTGGGCCCTGAGGCTGCAATCCTATCCACATTTACATGGGAGTAAAGGCCCCCTGACTATAATGGGATTTATTTCAAAATAGGCAAGCATAGGATTGGGCCCTGAGGCTGCAATCCTATCCACATTTACATGGGAGTAAAGGCCCCCTGACTATAATGGGATTTATTTCAGAATAGGCATGCATAGGATTGGGCCCTGAGGCTGCAATCCTATCCACATTTACATGGGAGTAAAGGCCCCCTGACTATAATGGGATTTATTTCAGAGTAGGCATGCATAAGATTGGGCCCTGAGGCTGTCAGTCAGCCCCAGTGTGCGTTCAGCTACAGCCAGAGGTCTGGCAAGCCTAACCTGGCCCCCTGCACGAGGGGTCTTTAGGCAACCCCAGGAAAGCGCTAGGCGACCCCCAAAGGAGTCCTGACCCCCACTTTGAGAAACCCTGCTCTAGATCTACAGGCTGGGGTTTGGACTAGATAGCCTATTAGGTCCCTTTTAACTATGATTCTACAGCAGACTGACATGCTCTTTTGACACATCAATCTTTTGGGATTTTTGGTTCAAATTGGAAGGTACCAAAGAGATGCCCATTCACCTATCACCACGATAGGTGAGCTCATCTGTGCACCTCCCATGCGCCCCACAAGAGTCTGTGCAATCCGGGCCATCGAAGGAGCTTATGGAAGAAATCAGAGGTTCTCACAAGTCAGTAGCCACCTGATGCTTCTTGGACTGAATGCCTTAACTCCTCTCTCATCTATAGATTCTTCACTGGAAGCCCAACCCAAATTCATCAAGGGTGGGAAGCGCTATGGGAGACGGTCCTTGCCCGAGTTCCAGAAATCTGTGGAGGACTTTGCCGAGGTGACAGTGATTGAACCTCTGAATAAAGAAGCCCTGCCAGCCTGCATTTCAAACAACGACTGCAATGAGGTAACGTATAGAATGTATATAATGAGGTAATGTATATATTGGCATTTTTGATTGACAAAAGATGGAATTGTGTTGGGCAACCTCTGCAGATTGCGGGTTTTCTCTATAGTGTGTGTCTTTTGAAGGTAGTCACACTTTCTGGTCTCTGGTTGTTGTGTCAAACTTATGTCAAACTTGTGTCAAACATCTTATGGCTATAAACTCTCTTAGGGCCAAAACCATAAGGCCTTATGGACACCAACTCCCTTCATGTGTTTGGATGGGCCCCGGGAACCCAGGTGGTGGTCTGAGAAGGCCTGATCCAGGGGAGCTCTTCCTTTTTGTATATTCTTAACTCTTGCAGAAGGAAAAAGTGTGGCAGGTGACGCATGTGATGCTGTGTTTGTATCAGCTGACATGATGGGTGAGGGGCATTCAGGGCAAGGAAGAAACAAGGTGGAGGACAAGGTCAGGCATCTCTGCCTGCAGTTAGATGATGATGATGATGAAGATGATGACGATAACTTGATTTACATCTATTAATATTAACTTGATTTGTATCCCTCTTATTCATAAATAAGTGGCTGTGGCTGTGGGTGGCGCAAGTGGTTAAGACACTATGCCTATTAACCAGCATGCCAGGGTTCGAGACCCAGGTCAGCCCCACAAGACAGGGTGAGCTCCTGTCCTTAGCCCAGCTCTGCGACGCAGCTGGATCTGATTGTATCGGCTCTGCCTTTCCATTGGAGTAATTCAGTGGCGTGGAGAGGGGGATTTGCTGCTTGGGTAACAGCCTATCCTCCATAACAATCTAAGCCAGGCTTTCGTGCTTTGCATGCTGCGTATGCAGTGCAGAGCACAGTACCATAGTCTTCCACAACTGACGGAGGCCTGCTTTTTTTATTCATAAAAGCCTCAAGATGTGCACTGATGTGTGGCTACAGGTTCCACTCCTTCCTGTACGTCCCTTGTTGCAACTTTGCTACTTTTCTTTTTCCTTCTCCCCCCCCCCCCCCACTTTAGACTGTGACATGCTTTGTGGCTGGCCCCACAAGGGGAGTCCAGAGTGCCTTTTGATCTGGGGTGTGTGCCATAGATCGTGTCCCTCCGAGCTGTTAGATTGTGTTTTGCTATTTTCAAAACACCTTGTTCTCTGGGTGTCGCTTGCCTTACATAAGTGTTCCCATTGTGTCTCTCGCCTTGAACTGTGACTGCAGAGCTCCTTTCCCACCACTCCATGTTCCAGTTTTCTGGCCCTTGTTGCCATTTATCAGCCGAATTAATAAATGCTGATATTAACTTGACTTTTTTTCGTGCACAACTATTTTTAGTTTCACCCTCCAAAGCTGAAAAGGATGGTCAGGTCTCTCCCCAGCTCTCCCTTTTCTCCACCCTACATCCAACAGGCTCCCATTAGGTTGGATCAGGTTTTATTTCTTAACAAGCCATCAAAACACCCATAATCAAGACAAATAATAGAGAGATATGCAGTTGGGGCCTCAGGGAAGATGTGATGTGCTTCTCACAGTCTTATGTGCAGAGGCTCATCGTGTCTCTTTTGAGGTCTTGCTGCCCCAGTTAGTGAAGGTGATGCTTCCGTCACTGACCCCACTTTGTGTGATTAAAGATGTGAGCGCACCACCAGGGCACTGTCACTTAATTGTATGCGCAAGGGAGGGTTCATTCGAATTGACCTTTAAAGTAGTATTAGGTCCACAGATAGAGAGATGGTTGACATGAACTCTCCCTACCTGATTAAGAGGATGAGGATGATCCACAAAGAGAGGTAACAGAACCTCTGTGCAATTGTGGTGCATGCACATCATTATTGCAGCATGTTGTGGCCAGTCAGAGGATCACCGTCTGACACCAGCACACTAGAATACAGTATTTAGGCCTAGAGAAAAGAAAGGGGCTTGTCTGTAAGGAGAAGGCTGTCCTCGGATTCCCCTACTCGATGTAGTCCCCTAGTCAATGTAGCTCTTTTCATGTCCTGCACATGGATTTCCTGCATGTAGCAGGTCGGCCACTATAGGAGGCAAAATGGTATAGATAGCAATACCCCTTTTGTCGGATCCAGTGGTGGGTAAACATGTTGGCAGGAGGTCTACTTCATCTCTCTCTGATGCTGTGTTGGGGGCCAGGAAAGAAAGAATTAATTTACATTTCAAATATGAGTAAATGTACATAAACCTCCATAAATGAATACATTGGAGACAGAAATTTATAATGCACATCAGAACTATGGTCAGGTCTCCATTTACTGGTCAGGTGAGCTCTCCATTTACTAGTGAGGAGTAAATTGCAACCTGGGACAGCAACTGGGAACATAATGGGAACAAGTTAATGGGAACATCTCTCCTGCTTGGAACAGCCAACTCTTTCTTCCAGGACACATGATGCAGCCAGGTTGCTTTCTGGATGGGAGACTGCCCAGGAGTCCTGCTGCCTGGAGTTCTGTTGTGGTAGAACCGAGGCAGAGATCAAAGAGACTACAGGAACAAGTTGGGAAGCAGAGGCACAGGAGAAGGAGATCTAGAGCCAGCTGGATAGGAAATTGGTGCTGACACTCAGCTACCTCCCTTGGTTTAATGGCCTCCTTCCCACCTAATGGTAGGAAGAATATAGTGTTAAGAGATCACCGCATCAACATGCTTGTTATAGACCTTCAGGCTTATGATGGGATGTGCTGGTGTTAGCATTGCATCTAAAGCACTTTACGGTGCACCCGTTTTTGGGTTGTCTCACATCTTTCCACGTGCTGTCCAGCCAGTTGCGTCTTTGTATACCGAGATGCCAGGACAAGCATAATGTCCCAATTATATTTGGTTGATGTAGCCTCTTCCTAATGGGCTGGTCCGTTAGGCCGCACTGGCTGGCTGATGTGGCGCATTCCTCCTTCTGAATGAGCGAAAGCCGATAATTGAGTTGTGAGCGCAATTTGGCCTTTGTGCCTGATAAGTATGTCTTGATGGGGGGGAAATGTCCTCGGAGATTTCTCTCCAATCACGAACTGAGGGTCTGATGAGAGCTGACATGGGAGGAAAAATATGAATCTGGTGCAGGATCCCCAGACCGAGTTTGGTGCAAGCAAGCATATCTCTTGAGGACAGCCAGGCACCGAGTGTATGGACTGACTCTAGTGAGGATGATGGCATTCAAGGTGAGATGGAACGAGGGGCTGTCAGCATGACCCAAGCAAGTCATCGCTTGATGTCAAGTCCTCGGCAGGTAAATTTCAGCTCCCAAGGAGTTTTCAAAGATTATAAATAGAGGGTTGAGACCCACAGGCTTCCTTAGCATTCTGGAAGGTGTAGCCCATTTAATGTAAGTTGAGCCAGGATTCCACCTTTTGTTGTTGGTGCAACAGGTATCACCTTCTTGGGCCAAGATCTTCTTATGGAGAAGACACATATATCTACAGAATTAGAGACAGGTGCTTCTTTCCACCATCCATGACCACTTTGCTATTTTCTCTTTGCATCAGAGCTATGGTTTTAAGACACTGTGCCTGTTAACCAGCAGGCCAGGGTTTGAGACCCGGGTCGGCCCCACAAGGCAAGGATTTCCTGCTACAGGCAGGTGGTTAGACTAGATGATCCACTGGGTCCCTTCCAACTCTATGATTCTATGATCATTCTGATATTCAGGTATCTCCCACTTTCTGACGGTTTGTTTTTCTGACACTTTCAATTATACCCAGAACGCATTTGTTCAGTGCATGCTCCATTCTTTCAACTTCTCTCTGCTGTGCTAAAGGCCAAAATTGCCCTCCCCCGTGTTGAAGTTCCTGATCTAACCCCATTCCTGAAAGAGTTAATGAGAATCCATTTGCAGAAATCTTTGTGGGGCAGCAGGAATTTGCAAGATAAAAGGGGCATTTGCAATCTGCTAGCTAAGAAAACTTGGAAGCAACACAAACTAAAAAAGATTGGGTTCCACTTTTAACACTTTTTCCTTTTGGACTTTTTACTCCTGTCCCTAAAGGGTCCGCTAAGTACAGGATGCCTATAGTTCCAAATCCTCTCTGTTTTATTTTGGTTTTGGGGTTTTTTTAAACTTCACTGGCTGGCTTTGGCTCATCCTGGCTATACTTTTACATATCTATGCTGTTCTTGCTTCTTTTCTGAGAACTCATGGTGCACCCCTTGAACATCTCCCAACTTTTCATCTCATGGGAAGGGATTGTGTTTGAGTTGTGCCCTCAGTTTCTCTATACAGAGATGTTATACCAAATATACTATCCCTGTTGGAATCTTTACTCCTCTAGAAGGTCTCATCTGTAGTTAAGATAGTGTTCTTCTAAACCCATCAGAATCAGATATCCTAAAATCCAGAATAGACATCTATGTGGTCTGATCTTGAGCTGTGTCTCCTCTTCGTTGGGAAGCTCCCAAAGCTTGCTAGAATCGGTGGCATAGCTAGAGGGGGTGAAGCAATCAGTCTTGGAGGGATTGTGCAAAGGGAAGACTGACTTCTTCACCTCCTCTAGCTATGCCACCAGCTAGTTCTTGAAATGGGTCCTACAACTAAGTTGCATCTAGGTGATCTTTGGAGCGCTGCATCACTGACTCTCCACCAGCAGCCCTGCAGTTAGGCGCCCTTCTTCCTTTCCTGATCTGGTATAAACGGTCTGTATAAACCAGCAGGGTGTCAGACAAACCCTCATAAAACTGGGTAAACGAGTTGGTTCTTACAGCTGCGCCTTCGATAATGGATTTGCTCCCTGGCCCAGAGGCGCTAATCCATCTCCCCTGCAGGTCTTGTGTACTGCGCTGACCTTGGAATTAATGGCGAGATGTCTCTGGAGGGCGGCTTGGCTGGGACGGCTGCGCCATGATGTTCATTCCTCTCTATTAGTTGTAAAAATGGGTGTAAAAGGTTAGTCAATTAACAAGGCCGGTCAATTAACGGAATTGGTTGACTGCCATGTTTGCCCCCATCTCCAACATTCTGGTGCCGAACGTTTCCCCCTCGTGGCTTCTTTTGCGTTAGGAATTTTTATTAACCGCCTAATGAGATCTTGTCAAAATATCTGTTAAGGATTCCTCTGCGATGTCCTCCCAAGTTTCATTGATCACCTTTTAGGTCTTGAAACAGACCCAGACACAGACCCTGCCTCGCCATCCCTGGTTCTATAGAGAAATTTCCTTTTGGTTGGGGAGAGAGAGTGTGGGTGTGTGCTTGCGCACGTGGTGCACACTTTGCATGCACGCACTTTGAGGATTGTGTTGTCTTTGTAATAATATTTTCTTGCATTTTTCCTCCTTTATTTGTGAATTGAAAGTGAGAAAGCGGCAGAACAACAGCACTTGGAAAGCCATAAGAAAATGGGGGATGCGCATATAATTTGCATTAAATACAAATTATAAAATCTCTCGGTAATCTTTCATAGAAAATATAGTAATGAGCAATCTATTCATAATTCTCTTCAAGAAGCTTCCAAATGTCCAAAAATATCTTCATAACTAGTTGCCTTCAAACATTGATAAAGTTAAAAGGATCAATTGTAGTGAAGAGGCACTTATTTCCAGTAAAGCGGTGGTCTTCAAAGTGGGAGTTGGGACCCCCTTAGAGGGAAGGTCGCAGCTTCCTTTCATCTCTCACCTTCATGATCCATGTGGCCAGCATGACTAAACATCAAAGTACATGGTAGTACCAGGGTGACCAGATGCCCAAAATTCAAAAGGAGGACAAGGTCTTGGATTCATCTCTGCCTGGCCTTTCCAGCAGACAATGGTACATTTGCCTACTCACAAGTAAAGTTGCAATATTGGGCACTTTCACTTTCCCATAGAGTTCAATGCATATTTTTTATTTTTCGTTTTTTGGCCATAACTTTTGATAGGAAGGAGGTATTTCAAAACGGATTTTTGCATTGAATTCTGCACTTCAGTACAAATCCAGTGACATTTGACATGATGGGGCACTGCACACCGTTGCAAAGTTTCAAAATGAAGCCAAAATAGAGAACAATTTTGGAGGACATCCGGACAGGGAACTATAAAAGAGGACACATCCGTTTCCATGATTTTGAACTACTAGGTTGGCAAGAGGTGAACAAGCAATGGGAGCTCAGACTGTCTTGCGGTACTTGGGTCTCAATCCGCCCACCTTCACAAGAAGCACAACGTCATTAACCACTGAGCCACTGAGTATTTTTCCAATTTTTCAGTAAAACAGTGCAATCCTAAGCATGGCTACTCAGAAGTAAGTCCCATTGTGTTCAATAGTACTTACTCCCAGGAAAGTATGGTTAGGATTGTGGCCTAAATCTTTCAACTGCAGTAAGATAAACCAGCACCAGAAGAGAGTCCTGATCATGTATAGGAGGAAAGTCCTGATCATGTATAGGAGGCTGTGACACTTTCAGAAGATGCCTCTAATTAACAAAAAGCAGCTTAGGGCGCAATCCAGAGTAACTACAGGGAGTCCTTGCTCCGGTGTAAGAACAATTTACTCTGGATTGCAATATGAATTTCCCATAGGTTTTCACTAGGTGGTGCAGTAACTACAGGTGCACGTAATTTCTCTTATGTGCTCCCGTAGTTACTCTGGATTGTAGGGTCATAATCTTTCTTAAACAGATGGGTCTCATCAATCTCAGTCTTGCAGTAGCTTCATGATCAGCTTGCTTCTATCCTGGTGGTAAATGATAGCTGTGGATTAGGAGCCCTCACCAGTCTGGCACTCAGGACAAATTCAAGTGACGTTCACGTGAACTCATTGCAGTTGCACTCATGTTCTGATATGCCAGACCCCATAGCGCTGAGGTGGGTGCATGGATATGGTGGAGGATGTGGCACTTAGGTACTGATCCTCTACAAAATGTAGCTTACAGATTAGTTTACAGGAGCAGAATAAATCAGTACATGTTTCCCTGGCTTGGGCTAAGGAGAAATGGATTTGTCAATCATCAGTCAATCAATCGACAGTATATACCGCTTTTCAACAGAAAGTTCACAAAGCAGTTTATAGAGAAAATGAAATCATTATTGTCTGAAGGACAGGCAACACTTGAAGGATCCCATCACTGAGAAGGTCCTGCTTCTGATAGCCATTGACATGGACATCAGGTGCCGAGATCATCCAGATCATGCCTTGAGTAGACCTTGAGTAGAATGCATTCCCTTAAATCAGATCCTGAGTAATTTTGAGCAGCTTTCTTTCTTTCTTTCTTTCTTTCTTTCTTTCTTTCTTTCTTTCTTTCTTTCTTTCTTTCTTTCTTTCTTATTTTATTATTTTATTTTATTTAGTGTATGGAGAGTACATGGACTTATGGTAAATCAGATGTTAATGTTCCATTGCCATGTATTTTGAGAGCCAGGAATTCCACATTGATGTCTGGCTGCCAACTTCACCAATTCTTCAGTGTAGTCTGGCTGC
The DNA here is from genome assembly GCA_030015325.1 of Cryptoblepharus egeriae. Taxonomy (NCBI): domain Eukaryota; kingdom Metazoa; phylum Chordata; class Lepidosauria; order Squamata; family Scincidae; genus Cryptoblepharus; species Cryptoblepharus egeriae. The sequence goes on from JAREYC010000001.1 coordinate 267,108,341, forward strand.
CAATTGTTGCTTGTCGTTTAGTTCACACTTTTGTGCTATCCGGGGTGCACCATGAGGAGGTGAACTAGCATCACACCCCTGCGCAGGTTGATCGAACCCCACTAAACATGTCTGAACCTCCTCAAGAGGCTTGATATCACTCTTGATTGTTTTCTCTTGGGGGTCCTCAGGCAGAACATGATGTTGGTGGGCTGCGTTCGTTCTGGTGTGTGACACTTGTGACATATGTTCTTTTTTCCCAGGGCATGTCCTCTTTTTTTTAACCTTATGTCCTGGAAAAAAACAAATCTTCATTGACCTCCTTATCCTTGTGAGTAGGCAGCATGTCTTGGAATTCATAAATTTTTTGCAAAAATTATATATAATAGTTTTAAACTGAATATTAATTTTTATTTATTTATTTAGCATATGGCAAATACACGGACATAGTAATATCTGATAATCAGATGTTTTTTAATCAGATGTTAAAGCTATTAATAAGCAATACGGTGTTTAAATTAACCGCTGTAAGCATGATATTACTGATTTTAGCTTTGATTTTGTCAAGTTCTACATTTTCCTTGATGGCATATATTTTGGGGGTTATGGTAATCCGGTTACCTTCCACTTGGGCCATCATAAGCCGCACGCATGAAGATGGTTTATGGAGGCAACAAGAGCATCCATCTGCTACGACTTGGCATATGTGTGGAAACATCCCCCAATACACTGTGAAATCCCAAAACACACATACTCCGATTCAACTATTCTCTGTTTCAACCACAAACAACCATTGGGTGGTTTGTGTGTAGGGTGGGGTATGGGTTAGGCGTGTGTGTGTGAGTGAGTGAATGAGAGAGAGAGAAAGAATAGATAAATCCGGTGCAGTGTGTGCCCCCTCCTTTTAATTAGCAATATATCCTGGCCCGTCTTGGGGCGGCAGATGGTCGGGTGGGAGAGGTTGCTAAGATAAGAGGGAGAGGAGGCTTTGGGGAGCAAGGCTCGCCTGCAGATGCTTGCACGGGTTTTGAGCTGGGTCATTGTGATGCGCCAGGCCATCTGTTCTTCAGGCCAGCAAAGCCCGTGCGCCTGAAAGAATACATTCCTGGAATCCTGCACAGGCGAGGAGCCCACCCCGTAATGTGCGTGACCCTCATCCAACCGCAGAACAATTACCATCTGTATAAGAATACCTGGCCCCAAAGGAGGGGGTTTGTGATCCTCAGTATCCCCAGCCGCTCCCCCTTTTGTCCGGGGTCCGGTCCACCGGCTTGCCTTCTGGGCCACTCATTTTGGGGTTGCTTAACCTCTGACCTCATGTGCCTCCTCTTCAACAATGCACCTCTTGTCAGGCGTCGAGAATGGTAATGAGGCCACATGTGCGCAAGGGGGTTCAGCCAGCTGAGAGGCCGGCGCTGCCGATTTCCCGGCAACAATGGGGGGCCCTTAATCTGAGCAGCCGGCTGAGCGGAGGGGCTTGCAAATGAACAGAATTACCATCTCGGGGCTTTATGGAGGCTGGCAGGTGCCCACATCTTCAGGCCGTCGGGTTGCATTTTCCAAATATGACCTGGGGTTTCTTTGATGAAGGCTGTTTGCAAAAAACAGCCTGCTTTTTAAATGGCCACCTTGGGGTCTTTAGAGGCAAAGGTGGGAAATAAATAAATAAATAAATAAATACATACATACATACATACATACATACATACATACATACATAAGCAGGCCTCCGTCAGTCTTCAGAGACTATGGTATCGTGCTTGGTGCTGCATACGCTGCATGCGAAGCACGAAAGCCTGGGTTGGATTGTTATGGAGGAGAGGCTGTTCCCCAAGCAGCAAATCCCCCCTCTCCACACCACTGAATTAGTCCAATGGAAAGGCAGAGCCGATACGATTGGATCCAGCTGGCGTCGCAGAGCTGGGCTAAGGACAGGAGCTCACCCTGTCTTGTGGGGCCGACCCGGGTCTCGAACCCTGGCCTGCTGGTTAACAGGCACAGTGTCTTGCACCGTCAAATATAATGCATCAATTTTGGAGACTAAATTTGGCTGGAAAAAGTGAGTGTTAGATTTGAGTAATAAAATAAAACAAAACAATAAAATACTAAAATAAAAACATTAAATAAAAAGCTTATTATGGGAGCCGAGGAGGTGCCTTCCGAAACGCCTCTCTAGTCCTTATGTAATTTCCCCATATTTAGCAGTCATCTTTATTGTGTTTTTTGGATGTTGTGAGATTTTGACTGCAATCCTAAAGACACTGTCCTGGGAGTAAGACCCATTGAATACAATGGGGCTTACTTTTGAGTAGACACGGTGAGGCTTGTGCCCTTTGTCTGTGTTGTTCCATACACAGGATCTGATGCAGGGCTTCCATTCCAATGTTTGCCAAAACCCCATACTGTTTGCTGTTTGGTGGTCCAATTTGGTGCTCCACAACCATGGCATGAGTTTGAGCCATCATATGTTTTGTTGGGATCACCTGGAAGAGCCATTGTATGGGCCAACTGGGCTTTTTCCTCCCCCTTCTATCAGTTAGATAAATTGTTATTTTTAAAAAAGTAGAGCGTATTTTAAAAAAATAATCCAGTTTCTATGGCTGCAGTGGTAGATTAAGGGTATTTTAGCTGTAATCTGAACAAACTGTATTAAACTTTGGTGTGATGACGTCGGAGCCGCACTTGGGCATTTGGCCGACTCGCCCTTCCACGTCTGTCACTTGCACAAACACAGTTGTTCATTTTTATGTGCTTTTTTGGAACGGTGTAACTGAGATCCCGTTCGGTCCTTCTGGAGAGTAAGAGCCTTTTGCAGCTCTGGGTGTGCGCATGCCTGTATGTGCATGCGCACGCCTGTGTATAAATAAGGAATGATTTGCCTTGTGAACTGCTGAGGGGCGGATCTCCCAAAGGGACGGGAATGCACATCATTTCAATAATGCGCTAGAAGTGCTTTGATGTCTGTTTTAAAAATAAAACAGCCATTATCTCTCACTGCACTGGAGGAGGAGGAGGAGGAGGAGGAGGAGGAGGAGGCAGCATCTCTGCGCCTGCTTGGCTGTTACAGAAACAACGTGTTCTCTTTGGAAAGATCCCCTTCCAGTATCTCAACTCCCCTTTTTCCACTTCTCTCTGGTGACTCTCCTCAGTTGCCCCCTGTAGACTCTTCTCTTCCTGGCTTGTTATCAGTTGACAGTTGGAACGTTGACAGTTGCATCTGCTCAGCCTTTTGATTGTTGGCCAAAACATGCAGGACTCCCATACGCACAAGGCTTCTATGTAGAAAGATATACTACCGCATTTACTTGACTCTAATTAACCATCGAATCTAAGGCACAACCTGATTTTGGAGACTGAATTTGGCTGAAAAGGGTGAGCGTTAGATTCGAGTAAATACAGTATATAGTCTATAGTAATATAGATTACTCTACTAGCGAAATGTACCTGCTTTGCAGGAGTACAATGCTCTTTGTACATCATACCCCCATTGCGCAGCACCCTCCCATGCGCATCAACCCCCCCCAAGCACATCAGCACCCCATGCACAATATCTCCCACCCCATGCACAATATCCCCCTATGCGCACCATCCCCCTATGCGCACCATCCCCCTATGCGCACCATCCCCCCAGTGCCCCTCCTTCCCAGTGCATCAGGCACCAAATTGCTGGATATTAATCAATATTCAACGTTAAGTATAAGACAAAACACATTGCACCCCTTTTCAGTCCTTAAGGGTTAAATTTCTGAACATCGGTTCTGGGTGGGTGTTCCTGTCACAGAAGGAACACCCTCCCCAAATTTCATGCTTCTAGGTCCAGGGGTTGGGGCAGAGCATCCCTCAATCAGGGATTCTTCACTGGACAGTATAGGGAGGAAAACGCGTTGCACCCCATTTCACCCCCTTCCAGTTGGAATTTCCAAAAACCGGTTCTTAGTGGGTCCCTCCCCAAATGGGACACCCTTCCCAAATTTCACGCTTCTAGGTCCAGCGGATTTGACTGGGCGTTGATGAGTCAGTCAGTGACTTTTCATTTTTATACAGTATATATAGATGGCCTGTAGTAATTATTGACTAGTATAGTCAGGGATCCATTAACTATTAATTAGCCATTAATTTTTTCATTTTCATGTAATTGGCTCTGTGAACTTTTTAGTTGAAAAGTGGTAGATAGATAGACAGACAGACTATATTTTTAAATGTTCTTTAATGTAAATATTTTTTCTGTTGGCCACCTTGAGTCCTGCTTCTGGGAGAAAGGCAGGGTAAAAATTTATTAAATAAATAAAATAAATATAGTTAAGTGGCCCAAGTGCTTTACATTATTTCAGTATTCAATAGGCATTTTATAGTCCCATTTTGCAGACAGGAGGAGTGAGGCTGAATGGAAAGGTCATTTGATGTATCATGCGCTAATTGTTATGAATTCCACCGTCCTACTCAGGAGCTCGGAGATGCCCTACGTTTGGGCCCCATAAGTTTTCTCTCCGTAAAACAGGAGAGCCACAGCAGACGTGTCATGGCGTATGGGAGCACCATTGCGGTCTTGATGGATGACATTTGCCAAGCCATTGAATTGCAGTGCTCAGTTTCTGGATAGCTGGATCATGGCTCCAAGCTGCTTCCTTAATCTTCCGCCTCTGTCTGCCCATCCCAATCCCATAAAGATCAGTTCCCTGTTTGGGCAGAAGCCTGTAAAAGGGCCCATCTGGTGCATGCACAGAACATTAATTTTGTCCTCCTGGCTGTCACTTGTTCTGACGCAGACCGTCCTTTGCCTCTTTGTGTTTCTCTTTGTGCTCTTTTGTTGTGGACGTGCAGCTCCCCGTAGGGAGAAAGTCACATAGGCTGCAATCCTAACCATGTCTACTCAAAAGTAAGCCCCATTGTGTTCAATAGTTCTTACTCCCAGGAACGTGTCTTTAGGATTGCAACCTTATTTTTGCAAGTGGAGTTTGTTTTCGTTAAATATCTTGTACTAGTGATATTTGAAATATTTTTAGTAATGGGCTGGTGGTGGAGTGCCCTGGATCCAAGCGCTTTAGACTCATGTAGAAATACCGGGATGATTGCATGATTGCTGTTACTGTTACCCTGCTGTTGATGATGGTGGTATTCCCTTCAATGAACAATAAAACCCTGGGGCTCCATTTATTGTGGCAGAAGCTTCTGTGGACCACACTCCATTTTGTTAGATGCACTAATATTTGTCGCTGGAGTCAGTGCTTGTGGCTTCCCAGATCCCTTCTTCCTTTGTAAACTTCTTTGTTATCAACCTGTTTCCAGCTGCCACTGGTAGGTCACCGGATGGAGCAGGATGGTGGATTAGATGGGATCGCTGGGGTCCTTCTGCCTTTTTATGCCCATACAGGATTCCGCCATAGAAGTACATGGGTCATCATTATCCATGAGGGATCAGTTCCAGGATAGCCCCAGATAATGAAATTTTTGGAAGTGTCACCATATCATGGGGACCATGGGACCATTGTCACCTGGGGACCATGCACAACCTTCTGGAGTTTGCATGTGGCCTCCTACCCTCCTTAGAAGGCCTGCCGGAAAGCACTTCTGGTTCAAGCGGATGACTTGTACCATCAGTTGTGTCTTGGAGATGTTCTGATGCCCTCTTGCTGCATCTGTGGTCACTCAGATCTTCTGATGCTGAGCCCACAGATAAGGAGCGGCCACCATATGTCCATGTTCGGTGGTGCTTTCACTTCCGTCCTTCTGGAATTAAAAAAAAATGTGCTCTTCACAAATGAGTGGATTTCAGAATAGCTTTTCTTCTTTTTTCCTTTTAGCCCTGGAGATCTCAGGACAGTGAGGAATATGAAGCTGAAGGTAGGAGAACAAACTTACTCTATGTTTTAAACCTTTGAAATGGAAAGACGGGGCTGAAAAAGTATGGATTGGCAGTGAAAAGAAAGGGAAACAATGTTCTAGCAATGAGGATAAAGGGAAAACCATTTTCTCCTTTCCAGTCTGTAGCATTTCAGAAACTGCTCTTATAAGTACAGTGGTGCCTCACATAACGAGCTTAATTTGTTCCAGAGGCATGCTCTTTAAGTGAAGCAGGTTTTTCCATAGGAAATAATGGAAACTCAGACGATTGGTTCCACAACCCCCAAAATATTCATATAAAAATATTAACTGGATGTAAAAATGATAACAAAACACCAGAATTTAATTCAAAACATGCATTCAATGTGCATATCCTATGATGTCTACTTAGGCTGCGATCCTAAAGACACCTTCCTGGGAGTAAGCCCCATTGAACATTATGGGGCTTACTTCTGGGTAGACTTGGTTAGGAGGCTGCAAACAAAGACACTTTCCTGAGAGGCTTACCTGGGCTGCTGCTGGAGGTTCAAGGTGATCGGTGGGGAGACTTGGGGGCAGTTAGGGGCAGCTGCCTCTGGCACCCCCAGACAACTGCCCCCAAGTTGGGGGTAGTTGGGGGCAGTTAGAGGGGACCGGCAGCCCTTTTAAAGAGCCTCCATGCGGAGCGTCAGGGCTGCATAGCATGCATGCCCATACCACGCTTGCTTGTTAAGTGAAGCGGAACTTGTTATGTGAAGCAAGATTTCTTGGAAATTTTTGCTTGTTATGTGAAACGCTTGTTAAGCAAGGCGCTTGTTAAGCGAGGTACCACTGTATGAGCATTTGAAAACTGCAGATAGTAAATTCAGAAATGTCGGCTCTGAATTCCCCAAGTCCCAATGGATCAATTTATTCAACAGACATCTTCTTTATCCTCCAGGTCCAGAGCACCTTAGATCTTTTCAAAAATACCAGATCTTTAAAAAAAATAAATATCTTTTAGATATTTTAAAGTATGTAAAATCTTAGATTTTTTTTAAAAGATCACCTTATATCTTTTAAAAAATAAATATCTTTTTAAAAATGTATCCAACTGGCTCACTATCAAATCATTATTTTAAAGGTTGATGTACTAGTTTACGTTCACCTGAAAAGTTCACTAAGATGATTCTGTGATTTTCCGTATTTTTGAAATGGCAAATTCCTGCTTCATCCTGGGCTTTTTGCCTCCTCGTTGTGTTTCTTCCAGGCCAGTTGAGATTCTGGAATCCCGATGATTTGACCGCCTGCCAAAATACTTCCCCCACTCAAGACTGGATCGAAGAGAAGCTGCGGGAGGTGTGCGAGGATCTTGGCATCACCAGGGACAGTCACCTGAACCGAAAGAAGCTGGTCTCCATTTGCGAGCAGTATGGCTTGCAAAATATTGATGCGCAGGTACCAACTGAGACCCACCACCTACCAGTCTGGCTAGTGGGACAGTCACCAATACCCCAAGGCTGGTGCTTCTAACCAAGCTGGCCAGTGGTGTAACTAGAGGGGGTTGAGCAACCAAGAAAGGAGATTCCAGTTGGACATCCGGAAAAAATTCCTGACGGTCAGGGCGTTTCGGCAGTGGAACAGATTGCCAACGGAGGTGGTGGACTCTCCTTCACTGGGGATCTTCAAGCAGAGGCTCGACTAGCACCTGTCGGGGATGCTCTAGGAGGATTTCCTGCTGCAAGCAGGGGGTTGGACTAGATGACCTACTAGGTCCCTTCCAACTCTAGGATTCTATGATTGTAAGTCGTGGAGGGATCCTCACCCCTTTGGAGCCAAGATGGTCCAAAGCAGAAATTGAGTAGATCAGTAATGAAAGAACACGAAGCTGCAGATCCTTCTCCCCACATGCCACAGATCTGCCACAGCTCCTTCTCCCTTTTATAATTAAGGTGGTAGAAATCCATTTTCTTCTGCAATCCATAGCAGGTTGATTGACTGTCTCACCCATTTGGGGTGTGCTTTCTTCCTTCTCAGGTGTTGGAGGAAGTCTTCTGCACCCTGGAACCTGACGACACAATGAGTGTTGAAGACTTTTTCTACAGCTTGTTTAAAATGGGGAAACTTCTCCCACCATCCGCCTCAACCCCCTACCGGCAGCTGAAGAGACACCTCTCCATGCAGGTGGGAACTTGGCGTGATCTCAGTCAGGGCTGGGAAGGCCGTGGGGCGCCCCTGGGTGTGCACCAAGGTGCCCTTGGGAACCACTAATCTCAAACTTTGCCCTTGACTTTTTGATTTGCCTGAATTTAAGCCCAAAACTTTGCCTTTAAACTGAGCTGGATTGAGTGTCTATGGGCACAATCCCGAGTAACTACGAGGAGTCCTTGCTCTGGTGTAAGAACAATTTGCTCTGGATTCTGGATTTCAATATGAATTTCCCATAGGTTTTCACTGGGTGTTGCAGTAAGTATGTGTACACGTAATGTCTCTTACATGCTCCCGTAGTTACTCTGGGTTGTAGGGCATGCCTCTCTAAGGTAGAATGTATCATTTTCTCTTTTTAAATTTAAAATTTAAATTTTACTGATTAAATAGAACAACACAGAAGAAATTGAACAATGTAGCAAGAGTGAAAAAATTATAATAACAACTGCTTTTTATGTAGAATCTATAATTCTTCCATAATCTTTTATCCCCCCTTTCTTTTCTCCTTTGTTTTATGGCTTCCGTGAGCCTTTCCCCTGGAATCTCCCAAGTACTCACTAGTCTTAGACCTGTCTAAAATTAAACTATAATACATTTCAAAATCTGCTCTCTAGGTGTCACCTCAGCACCATTTACTCAAAGGCTACAATCCTAAAGATACTTTCCTAGGAGTAAGACTCACTGAACACAATGGGGCTTACTTTTGAGTAGACATGGTTAGGATTTGGAACTAAATCTCTTTTTGGGAGAGGGGAAGAAGAACCTTTATTTTCCTTACCTGACTGCTGTGCCCTATAACTCCTTCACGAATTCCTCAAATTCCCTTCTTCAAGTTAAATTAAAGCTCTAACTTTACCGTAAAACTTAGATTTAAATTAGAGTCTGAGACTATACTTACCTTCTCCTTGCACAGATGCTTAACCCACTTATCTTTGCCTTCATTTTCCTAGTACTTGTCCCCAAGAGTGTTCTAGATGGCACAAGAGTGTTCTAGATGGTACTTGTCCCCAATATGTTCTAGATGGCACATTCCCAGCTTTTGAAAACTGGATAAAAGGTCCTTGATTAGCCTTCTCTGCTATACTAGTTTCCTAGATATCAAAACCTAAGGCTTGGGCTACCAAGGGCTTAGGCACAGTCCAATTTCTCTCTCTCTCTCCTTCCCCCCATAGTCCTTTGATGAAAGTGGGAGACGTACCACCACACTGACAGCGATGACAGGTACAATCAGCTTCCAGGTGTTCTCCTGTCTGGATGATGGGTTTGGTTATGCAGAGGTTGAGCAGATCCTTGATGCGTGGCATGAAGAGGGGATCGAGAACAGCCATGAGATCCTAAAGGTAATCCTTGCAGCTTAACAATGAAGCATACCTACACAACACCTTCAACATGGCAACCTAAACAGGCGTAGTTTGTTGACACTTTGTCCACCTTTCTGTCCAACAGGCCTTGGATTTCAGCTTGGATGGAAAAGTGAACCTGGCAGAACTTGCCCTTGGCCTGGAAAACGAGCTCCTCAACACAAAGAATGGGATTTACCAAGCGGCCCTGGCCAGCTTCAAAACGGAGATCCGGCACCTGATGTAGGTTTTAACTTGGGGAGGAAAAAAAATTATTTATATCCTCAATTTGCTGACTTTCATATAATAATTCACATGTTTATATCGGCACATTCTGCCTCCTATATTGGTTCTGCTGTTCCACCAACGGGAGCAAATAGAAATAATATGAATTACCTGGAAAGCCTTGGAAATCCATATATATTATTTTACAATACCTCTGTGGATCTAGCTGGTGTTATTATTATTGTTCCTGTCCTGCATACATGAGGCTGAGAGAGTGTGGCTCACATATATTCTTTTTGGGGAGCTTTGGCGGCAGCTGGTGGAGTTGAACCAAGTTGTTGGTTGAACTGTGTTGTAGCCCAGTTTCCAGTAGGATGTATTTATACATGCATAACATGCATGCAAGTCAAATGAATTATGGATTTGAGTTTGTTGGGATTGTTATATAAAATGACAGTTGAAGTTAGATTTTTATGTAGTAGAAATTAATATTAGACTAAAGAAAGGTAAATTCGGAATTTGCCATATATCTTTTATATGGCACTTGCCATATATATTTTAAGAATATTTTTGTATAAATAAAAATATTTTAGTCCACCTTTCTACCCAAAGAAAGGATACCGAAGGTAGCAATATTTTTGTATCAGTACCATGTGGTCAACCCACACTGCCACCTAGGCTAGCTTTTTCTGTTTCTAGGTATATTCCCCAAAGAGCCATATGATCTAGAAATTTCCTTTTTGACAATGTAAAAGTCTAATATCCCAATGCTTACAACTGAACCCAAACCCTTGTCTCTGCATTGGAGAAAAAGACACGACCAGGCTCGGGGTGCACTGCAAAATATGGGCTTTATTGAGTGGTGGGAGAGCCAAGAGGATAGCTGAACGTTGTTCCCCTTCCATAGGGAACGAGTGGACCAAGTTGTCAGGGAAAAAGAGAAGCTGAGGTTGGACCTGGAGAAAGCTGAGAAGCTGAAATCGCTAATGGCCTCCGAAGTGGATGACCACCATGCTGCCATTGAACGCCGGAATGAGTACAACATAAGGTGGGCAACCACTGTGAGGTATGCTTTCTCCCTTGTCAGCAGCACATTTTCTTCCATCGTCCCAAAGTGGCACTTCATATGGCAAAGTTGCACCACTTGGAAGCTCCTGGATGTGAAATATCTCCTGGGTCTGAGGGTCCCTGGGTACTATCCGCAGGGGGGTGACACACTGGTGGTAACCAAAATCTCTAAAATTGCTAAAATTGTTTGGAATAACCCCATTAAGTCATATACCATCTGATGTATATTTTCCAGAAAAATCAAATGCAAAAAAAGCTTTGAAATACCTCCTTCCTATCAATGTCGTGGCCAAAAAAAAACAAAACAAAAAATGCGTAGAGCTCTATGGAAAGTGAAACTGAGCCATATTGTGCCTTTACTCAAGAGCAGGCAAACATGCCTTAGTCTGTTCAGAAGGGCAGACTGAGAGGAATCCAACACTCTCAGAGTGGTCCTGATTCAATGAACTTGCCCCCCCCCCAAATCAACCCAGAAGGAAGTCTCTGATAATCCCTATGGAAAGTGGAAGTGAGCTACACTGTCATGTTTACTCATGAGTAAGCAAAGATACCTTGGCTCATGTTCACGTCAGGCATACAGGAATGCGAGGCCACCAGCCTCACCTCCCCCTCCCAAAAAAGAATAAAACAGAGGCTTAATTGGTAAGATGATTATTTAAATATGAAAATACTAGCCAAACATATCCACGTTGCATTCCCCCATTGCGCATCATCCCCCATTGCACATTGTTCCCCCATTGCGCATCGTCCCCTCAACCACCCATGTGCATCAACCCTGAATGCGCAACATCCCCCATGCACAGCATCCCCATCAGTGGTGGGCTGAGACCGGTTTGGGCCGGATCGCCCAAAGCGATTGTTGATGCTGGCCCCCCGCTACCAATCCGGTAGCTTGGGGGGGGGGGCCGAAAACCGGGCACACCAGTTCGGCATGCCTGGGGAAGCCCTACACTAAGCTTGGCGCACGCACAGTGTGCCGGGGTTGAGGCCCGCCCTTCACCCCTCCCTGCCCACCCGCACCCCGCAGCACGCTGGGGTGGGTGGCATGCCCTCCCTGGCCCTGACCCTCCCCGGCCCCGCCCCCTGACCTCCCCACCCCCAGAAGTGATGCCATGACTGGAAGTGTCATTAAATGTGCCCAGTACTGGATTCCAAGATGGCTGCACCCAGCTTTCACAACCCTCTGAAATGGTGACCCCCACTTTGCAAACCACTGTGTTATGTGCACAAGCTGCAGGGTTCTTGTGCAGGCTGTCGTTTGTGAGACAAATGTTCAAGGAGGTTCAAGGTGGTCGGTGGGGGCACTTGGGGGCAGTTAGGGGCAGCTGCCTCTGGCACCCCCAGGCAACTGCCCCCAAGTTGTCCCCTGTCCCCAAGTTGTCCCCCTAGATGTCACCTGAAGTTTGGAGAACCCGTATCCCTCTGGTTTTTGATGGATGGCCCTTTCTTAATCTGAATGTGCAGGAAGCTGGACGAGGAGTACAAGGAGCGGGTGGCAGCGCTCAAAAATGAACTGCAGAAAGAGCGAGAACAGATTCAGCAGCAGGCCGGGAAGCAGCAGGTGGACCTGGAGCAGGAGATGGAGAAGCTGAAGACAGATGAGAACTACCTCCGGGACCGGCTGACTCTGACTCTGAAGGTAACGCTTGGTTCAAGGTAACCCAAGCATTGGCAGTGCAGGGCTGGTGCACAGGCTAATGCATTTTTAAGTCGGCATCTGATCCACTGGCCGATCTTGGACCATTTATTCCCAGCCTGACCTGCCTCACTGGATTGTTGTGAAGATAAAATGGGAGACGACGACCAGGTCCATGACCTGAAGCTCTTTATGCTGGGATAACAGTGTTAACAATGTGAATGGCTCTGCTTGGACGTTTTGCCTGCTGCTTCTTGTTTGGGGACAGCTTTTGAGGCTGAAAACTTCTGGTTTCCCTTTAGGAAAATAGTCGCTTAGAGAACGAACTTCTGGAAACAGGAGAGAAGCTGGCAAAGTACGAGAGCCTGACAAGCAAGCTGCAGAAGAACCTGGAGAACGTCCTAGCAGAGAAGGTAGACCTCTTTGCAATGCTGCTGTTGTCGTATGAGGAGCCCTAGTAAGAGGAGCTGGGTTTTTTGAGGGGGTCACCTGAAGTTTGGGGGGGCGTACAAGCTCCTGACTCTGCTGAAAAAATACAGTTAATGAAAATGCTGAAACATTGACACGGTGCTGGGTTTGAGGTGACTTCCATTGGTTGCCAACTAGTCTGGCTGGCAATTATGGCTAGTCATTTGGTTCCCACTTTTGTGCTATCCGGGGTGCACCACGAGGAGGGAAACGAGCATCACTAAGCATCACCTGTTAATATTACCTGTAGCATTGAAAGACAACATGCTGTACTCTTTGGCTCTAGTTTGGTGACCTGGACCCCAACAGCGCCGAGTTCTTTCTTCAGGAGGAACGGCTGATGCAAATGAGGAATGAGTATGAGCGGCAGTGCAGGGTGAGTCCATTGGGATCTTGACATCTCCACACAGTGGGGCTGTGCAAGGTCCCTACCTGGGATCCTGGGAACTCACCTGAGGAAGGCAATCCTGAATTAGATGGATTGCAGGTCTGCAGTTTGATGTGTTAATTTTCAGATGGGGAGGACTGGGGTTGCTTGGTCCCTCCCCACCCGTTGTTTCCCCTAATACCCTTTACTGCCTTTTTTCCTGGATTGCTTATTAACTGCTTGGAATGTGTATTATGGGAAACGGGGGTAGAATTGTGGTGAAATTAACCCAAGCAGATTAACTGCTGAGTGTGCTTGTTCAGCTTGCCCTGATGGTGCTTCATGTTGTTCACCAGGAGCTCCAGGACCATATTGATGAGCTCCAGTCTCAGCTGGAGGAGTACCACTCTCAAGGCCGAGTCGGCCGGCCCTTGCTGCAAAACTCTCTCTTTGAGGAGCTGGCGGATGACGGAGTAGGAGATGGTCAAGGTACATCTGACCCCTGGGTGCCTATGGCATGGGTTGATTCTAAGAAAGGTATAGATGGTTCAAGAAACCATATGTGGCTCAAGAAAGTTTTTTGTCCCAGACAGGAAGCCTTGGTGGAATGGAGAATTGCAATGGTCTTGGCATGCCAAGTGGGATTGGCATGGGGAAAGGGCACGTTGGGATAGGGGCAAACCAGGTGCTGGAATAGCAAGGTCTGGAGGGAAGCTAAGGGGAATGTGAACAAGTCAAGGAAAAGCAGGACAGAAAAAGCAAAATAGTAGCTATTGAGCACCAAGGAGGAACTCCAAGCCCAGAGTCCAACTATCCCCAGTGTCTTCCTACTTTCTACCTGGGTCCCTGAAAGTGGTTCCTGACTTCCTAAGGACTTGAGATGTTCTGTCCTTGTTGATCTGTTGTTTCAGCATTGTAATATTTTGTGTCAAACCACTCTTGGTAGGTGCCCCTCTTAGGACACCTGAACGATCCAAATAGTTGCATGTCTTTCTTTCTTGCCCTGCCCTTTAGATCTCGGCTCTGAGGATTGCAACCCACTGAACATGAGCATTGAAGCCGAAATGGTCATTGAGCAGATGAGAGACCAGCATCAGCAAGACCTCTGCGAGTTGCAGCAAAAACTGGCAAACATGGTAAGCTGACCTCACATCAGTGCAGACTGGGAAGAGCTCCTTGGCTGCTTGTGCCGTGCCTGTGTTAGGGGGCACATCTAAGATGGCTATGACTTGAGACACCACCTACCCTGCTGTTGATTTGCTGGGTGGATGGAGGAGGACTCCTCATCAAAGAAATATAAGCAAAAGTCCTCAAACTCTCAGAAAAGCAATCCTATTAACTACGTGGTGCTTCTTTGAGCAACATGGGCTGCACACTGTTCATAGGCAGAAGGCCAATGACTTTTTGTCAGACAATGTCCAGTACACCAGTGGTCTCAAAGACCCTCTTGGAGGGGTCACAACCATTTTGGGGGTGGAGGTGGTCTCAAAAAGCTGGTCACTTGCCATCTGGGAATCAGGCATTGGGGGGTGTCCCAGACTGGGGGACCTGGGCTGAAATGCTTGAGAACCAGTGTAATACCATGCTGCGTGTGATTGTATGTGTATATCAAATTTGTACCAATGTGAAGGAGTCCCAGTGTCTCTGGGCACAATCCAGCACAAGTCAACCATCTCCGTGTTGGCATGGGGAGGCCGGCGCATGTCTGTGCACTGGTCTGACTCCCCCATGAGTGGCACCTCAGGGCCAGCACAAGACTTATGCCATCCTAACCAGGGGTTAGGATTGCACAGTCCTTCTCTTTCCATTGCTCCGTATTGCAGTCAAGGTTGCCAAGATATTTGCCTGGAGAGTGTCTGCTCACCTCTCTGACCTCTTCTTCTCTTCACCCAGATGTGCCATTATGAAAACCGGCTTGAAGAGGCCAAGACCCACTGTGACAAGGAGCAAGAGAACCTCAGGCGCAAGTACAACCAGGAGAAGCAAGCCATTGAACAGCAGGTTGACCACCTGCAGAGCCAGGTGTCCGATCTCCTGGCTGAACTGGAGAGACTCAGGCAGGAACGACACCGGGCCAACTCCCAGCAGAGCATGGAGAAAAGCAGCCTGAAGATATGCTTGGATGAGAAGGCTGGACTGGAGGAGCACCTGAAGCTCCAGCATGAAGCAGAGCTTCAAGCCAGGCTAGAAGAGGCGCATGAGAATTTCGGAAGAGAGCGAGAGGAGCTGATTCAGGCCCAGGTCTGGATGGAAGAGAAAATGAGGACTTTAGCCCAGACGATTCAGGAAGAAAAGGCAGAGCTGGAACACGGGTTTGAGGAACAGTTGCAGAGGCTGATGGAGAAGCACACCATGGAGAAGGAGCAGCTCCAGCAGGACCTGGCAGAGAAGCACCAGCAGGAACTCCAGGAGGAAAGGTGAGAGCCCCTCAGCCTCGTGGTGCTCTGGTGGGCAGGTCTGTGCTGCAGATTTAAAAGGGTCCAGCCAGGCATTGGGATCCCACAGCAGTGTATACCCTTGAACACCAGCTGCTAGGGGAAGCAACAGCAAGCAAGCTTTGGTGCCTTCACTGCGGGTATCTCAGTATAACACCTGTGAGGAGCAGGACCTAGGCTGACCTTTGATCTAGCTAAGTCAAGGTATGAAGAGTTAAATATGCCAGTCTCCACATTCCCATATGACATGGGAAGGATGCCTGGAGAGCACATCTGCTTCCCACTGGCCACCTGATAAATAGGTTATACTCTGGGAATAGAAACTGGGTAAGATTCGAAGAAGGGCCTTCTGGCCAACACTCTCATCCACCAAGCTGGATAAGAATGAGGTGAGCTGGCTGAGCACCCAACATGCATGGACAGACAGCTTAGGACACCCTCTTGAATACATATCCCTGTCAAGGCCTTATATCGATTATTACAAGCCACGCAGATCTATGCTCTTTGCATTCAATTTTTTTGACTTCACGTCTTGCTAGGGAAGAGCATCCTGGATTATCTTGCAGAAGAATGTAAGACTTGCCCTACTAGAGCAGGCCATAGGCCCAACTAGTCCAACTTCCCATATTTCACAGTGGTCACCACATTCCTCCAGGAGAAACACAATTATAGACCTGCATTCTGGTGTATCTTGCATTCTGAGGTAGCCTACATATAAAAATGGAGACACCCATGATGAACGTTTCCTCCAAAAATTTATCCAATCCTTTCTTAAAGGCATCCAGGCCAGATGCCATCACCACATCCTGTGTCAAGGAGTTCCACAGACTAAATATATCCACATACCCATCATGGCTTGTAACTTTTGATGGACTTTTCCTCCAGAAGTTTATCCAATCCCTTCCTAAAGGCATCTAGGATAATGCCATAACTAAATTCAGTGGCAAGGAGTCCCACAGACTAGTTATACACTAGGTAAAAAAATTATTTTGTTATGTTTGAACTTCCCCAACACCCAATTTTTGAGGATGTCCCCTGGTTCTGGAAATACGTGAAAGGGGGAAAAGCATCTCTTTATCTAATTTATCCATGCCTTGCATACCCAAAACTGAATTGTGGACCATTCTTAGACAAAAAGTCATGGGTAAAGGAGGAAAATATTAATGTAAAAGTTTTTATTATGGAACTCTATTTTTTAGTGAGGGTCAGAGGTGGGTCCCCAAATCCGAGAAGGTTGAACACAGTGCATTAAGTGATCTGCAGCCCTCTGTCCCTGAATTTGAAAAGATGTCAGTAATATGTTGTATTGACCACATTTAGGATTAAAATGGAGAGTGAATTTAATGGAAGGATGTCTCAGGCTGAGGAACAGTTTGCCATTGACCGACAAGCCCTTGCAAGCAAGTATGGGGAAGCAGTCAGAAGCCTCGAGGGGCGCTATCAGCAAGAGCTGCGTGAGCTCTCGGAGCTGCAGGGCGAGGAGAAATCCCAGTGGGAATTTGAGAAGGATGAGATCATCCAGGAAGGCAGTGAAGCCCAGGAGAGATTGAAGGACATGCTGGAGAAGGAGAAGGTGGTTTCATCAGCACTCGCCCAAGAGAAGGAAATTCTAGAGAAGGACTTCAAGGAGCGCATAAACTCACTGGTGTTGGAGAAGGAGCAGCTTCAGAAAGAGTTGCAGGATATGAGGAGCAGAGAGGGTGAACTACGTAAGTATCTCCAGGAAGCTCAAGCCCACCATGAGCAGGAGCTGAGGAAAAGAGAGGAAGAGATCCTCAACCTGGAGGAAGACCAGAAGTTGGTTAGCCAACAGCTTCAAAGGCTGGAGTCTGAATTTGTATGCAAAGAAAAAGAACTGAATTCTAGACTTGGGGAGGCTGAAGAAGAAAAACAAGAGTTGAGGCTGGACATCTCAGTGCTTGAAGGCACCATTGAAAAGCTGCAGCAGGAATTGCTTTGCTTGTCCAAAGCGCAAGCAAGTGTTGCTCTTCCACAAAAAGACGCAGAAATGCAACAGGGTGAGTCGACAGGACCTGTTGAGGCTGGACTGGTGAGAGAAGTTCTTTCAGATGAGCAAAAGGTCCCGAAACCAGCAGGAGAAAGAGATGGAGCAGCTGTTCCTCTGATGGGTCCATTATCAGAAAATCCAGGTAGGGAGCCAAACCAGTATCCTGGCTTCTGTCCACTGGTTCCGGATACATCTATGAATTCTCAGCTCTTAAATAAAACAGACAAAGATAGCAGTCAAATAATGGCAGAAGATGCCGTTAAAGAAATGGATGGAAGTGCATGTCTAGTGGTGGAAATCGAGGGGACCATATTTGGAGAGAGCATGGAGACTTCTCTCAGCTATGAAGAGATCTTGGCAGAGAATGAAGTCCTCAAGCTTCAGCAACGTCAACTTCAACAGCAGATCAGCCTGCTGGAAGCGGAGTGTGACCAAGCGGCACACGATCGGCAAAACATGGCCTCCAAGGTTGAGAAGGAGCTGGAGGAGATCCTACAGACCATTCCCAGGCCCAACATGTTGACCTGCGGGAGTGATGAGATTGAGGAAAGAACTCCCCATCCGGATTGTAAAACCATAAACAGGAGGGTTACTACTGAAGCTGTGAAGGCTGAAGAGGGGAAGGAGGGTCCTGACAAGGACCACAGCGAAGCAGTTATAATTGAGGAAGGGGAACGGAAAGATAATGATCTGGAAACGAATCCTGAGGGACACGAGACCTCTGGTGTACACCCCGAAGCGTTGCCGTTGTCCGACGAACTCAAGCTGGAAAACCAGGCCCTGAAAGCTGAGATGATCAAGTTGTTTGAACGGAACCATAAACTGGAGAACTCCCAGCTCCAACTGGTGAGGTTGCAGCACAGACTGGAGAGGAGCAGCCAAGAGACTCTGAAACTTAAGGAGGAGAGAGCTCAACTGCTGGAAAAAATAAAGGAGCTGGAAATGGTCCGTGACCAGTTTGTGGTGGAAAACTCTCAGCTGCACAGCACCAGGCTAAGCTTACAAGGCCGGCTTGGAAAGCTGGAAGAGTTTGTGGCGGGTCTGAAGGTCCTGAAGGGCAGTAGGCACAGCTGCTATGAGAACGGAGCCAAAGACGTGGAGGGGGAGAAGAAGGGCCTCCAGGAGCTGAACCGGAGGCTCAAGGAGAAGGTGGCAGTGCTGCTGAAGCAGAAGGGCACTCACGCCCAGGAGAGGGACGACCTGGGGGCAGCGCTTCATGGCTTGCAGGCGACCTGTGCTGAGCAGCAGCAGAAACTTGAGCTCCTGAGGTAACGCGGGATCCGGCCACGGTCTAAATTCTTCTGTTCTGCTTTCCAAAACTAACAACTTAGTGCCTCTCTGACTCCCTCGTAACCACTAGTCCTGACTTCCGCGCTCTTTTCATATTAACAAGTAGATTAACCTTGACTAGAGGACCAAAGGCCTTCTTGAGTGCTGGCTGGGTTTGGAAAGTCCCAGGCTTGATGTCGGCCTCGCAGGTTGTGGGTCCATCTCAAACGGCAATCTGGTTGCGTTGGGTTGACGACTGCATGGACCTGCTTGATGCAAATACTCCTTGGATTCCAGCTTAGTTGGGTACTGCTTGATGGCCTCTTGACTCCAGACCATGTCCTCTTCTCTGCTTCTTTGTCTTTAATACACCTAATTCCAACTGGTAGCTAAACAGCATTTTACAACTAATGTCTGTATTGTTTTCATCCAGCGCTTAAAGTCAAGCACTTTAATTCAATTTCTATTTAAAGTTGAGTGATTGCTTAGACTATATTGGTGGTCTTCTGGGGAAATGCCAAGTTACTTTGCAAGTTTCCTTACTGGGGGGTCTGTGGTAGGAAATCCATGGGCAAGCTTTCCTGTGAGCCAACCGATCCCCGCTATAGATCTTCTCTCTGCAAAAAGTCCACCCAATGGATGCATTTTTTGTTCACAGAGAGGCTCAACCTGCCTAGCCCAGTGACTTCCCACAGATTATGCATCATACAACATGCCCCAGAGTTATGTCCTATTTGGGTTAGTTCTGTCCTAATCTGGATCTCGGGCAAGTCAGTGGTAGGAAGGGTTTCTTCGGGGTAGATGGTCTGATAGCCACCAGTCGTATATCATAATAGTACCCACTGGCATAGAGATCAAGGCAGGCTGCATTCATAGGAACTTAAGGCCATGCATTTTTGTACCCAAGATGTGAAGCTGAGAAGCTCCAAGAAGAAAACCTTGTCCTGAAGAACGAAATTGCCTTCTTGAATGAGGAAGGGAACATACCCAGCTTGCGATTGAGGGAGCATCATGGGTCACAAGAAGAACTCTGGTGAGTCTCTTTATGCGTTGATGACCAAACAATTCCTGTGCATAGCCAAGATTCTCCTGGGGAGAGAAAAGAGGAGGTTGACCTGGTTGGGCAGAAGATTCCACGTAGTGTCAAAAATAATCTTAAAAAGATTTCTTGCTGCAGTTGTGAGAGGCCTCTGCTGTTTGGGCCCGATTCTTCTCCATGACAGTGAATGGATTTAGTAGCATCGCATGTAACAGTGTTGTCCATTTTGCAGGCAAAAGATAGAGACGGTGCGGAATGAGAAAGTGGCTGCGCAGAAGATGGCTGAAAACCTGAAGAAGCAGGTACCTTTCAACCAACTCCTCCTCGTGTGTGTGTGATTTCCCCCATCAAATGGCTAAGGCTGGAATCCTAAATACACCTGCCTGGGAGTAAGACCCATTGAACACAGTGGGGTTTATTTCTGAGTAGACTTGGTTAGGATTGTGCTGTAAATCTCTCTGGAAGGCGAAGCGATACCAGAGATGTCTCATAATAACCTGAAATGCCCCCCAACATGCCTCGTTCACAAGTGATCAGAATTTAGTGGCAGAGGCAGCAGTGATGCCTTCTGTCGCCAGCAACCACCATTCACCCTCCCGTGTGATGCCCTTGTGACTAATATCACTTTGTCACCTTAGCCAAGGATTTTCAACCCTTGTGCCATGACATATTGGTGTGCCATGAGTAGCCCCTGGCAGCCGATCCATTGTGGTCCCTGGTACTGAATTGTGGAATTGATTGATTCAGGGAGGTCCACTCTTTACTCCCTTCCTGAACTAAGCAGAACATGGGGTCCTAGTCGAGGTGCAAGACCAGCATCACAGAAACACACGACTGGCAAGGGAGCAACATCAACTGTCATTTATTAAGAGAGAGTTTTTATGCCTAATAAAGGTTTGTAAATGGAAATGTAAAGAGAGAGTTTAGCAAAAAATAATCAATGAAACTCAATCCCAACAAACCTGGAGTAGCAAATTCCTATTTGTGTGGGTGAATGTGCGGTATATTAGATGCAGAAAAGAAATGGAAGGAAAATGGAACGCACAAGACAGGATGCCCAACTTGGTTCTTGACATCTGTTGACTCCTATCCATCAATCCATCCTCTTCTCTAACTGGGAGATACTCTTGCTAACTGGGCAAGAGACACTCTTTTATAATGGTTTCTGCTGGTGTTCTTTTGCATCTTTGTGAGCCCTTTAATATTTTAATATTTGATTTTATTCTGTAAATCGCTTTGTGAACTTTTTGTTGAAAAGCAGAATATACATTTGATTGATTGATTGATTGATTGATTGATTGATTGACTCTCAAACCAGGCATCTGAATTGAGAGCCAGGAACCAACAGCTTGAGCTGGAAAATGCTGAACTTAGCCGAAAAGCCTCCCTGAACCAGTTAGATGCACAAGATCTCAACCAGCGGCTGCTAAGACTGCAGTGGCAGAGGGAAAGAGAAGCCGGGAAGTGCCCCTCAGAGGACTGGGAGAAGGAAAGTGTGCGACGCAAGGAGGAACTGGAGCACTGCAAAATTCAGGTATCTGGATGTCTGTGATGAATGAATCAGACAAGAAAGGAAGTGCCAAATTCAACTGTTCACATCCGTCACCAACTCCTTAAGTTTTTTTAGACAACCTCCCTAAATCAACTGCATCCTTTGACCTTAATTTCCTGTGGTTTTGCTCCCAGTCCTCCACAGCAGTCTCATCCTTGAAGGCAGATCTGTCTCAGCTTGGGATCAAAACTCATGCCCTGGAGCAGGAGAACCTCTTCCTCAAACAAGAACTGGAGAAAGCCAAGCAGGTATGACCAGGCATGGTGGATCAACTGCAGTGGGGTGAATCTGAATTTCCAGAGAGTGAATGGAGAAAAGCCTCGGTTGGCTCAACCTGATAGCTGTGGCTAAGAAGGCAACTTTTTCTGGATAGGAGAGGGCCAAGATATGGCACCCGGGTGTCTACTTTGAGCTTAATGCAGGACAGGTAGCACCTATAGCACACCCAGGTAGGCATACCACATACATCATAGAGTTGGAAGGAATCTTGTGGATCAGCTGGTCCAACTCCATGCTCAGAACATGCGAACAGGGCTAGATTGAGGCTAGAGGCATCACCACATCCTATGGCAAGGAGTTCCACAGATTAATTACGCCCTGTGTAATACACCTTGCATGCTATGGTGATGCTCTCTGCAAAACTTAGTGAACTCCCCTCTAGCTATACCACTGGGTTCTAGTCCTGTCCTCAGGAACCGCAGAGAGCAAACCTTACCCTACAGCATAGGCTATTTATTTCCACAACTTAACTCGGGTGCATGAGATGTAGCAATCCCACAGATAGTGTGCCCCGCTCTAGCCAGTAAATAAAAGATAACCACAACAATAGGGGCACAGAACTCAAGCACAGCTTGAGATAAGCTAGCTACTAAGCAGGGAACCCAAATGTGGAAAACACGTTGTTCGCAAACACAAGACCTTGACCCATCTTTTGGCATGTGTCAGAACTTTGCTTACACTCCGATGCTAAAGCCAGAGCAAGGTATGTGGCCTCAAAATGTCCTGAGCCGGTCCTAGAGATTTCATGAATTGGTTTTACTTTGCCTGATACCTTCCCATCTTCAACACTCAGAAAGGCTCAGGGTTGTAATGAACAAAATTAGGTGACACGCATGGATGTGTGAACTGGCCCCGTGTAAAGAAGAAGCAAATAATTGCACTGGGGAGTGATTGCTCTGTGGCTGGCCGCATCGTGATGCAGCATCGAAAAGCACATGGGCACAGCATCTGTAAGACCACAGCTGCAGCAGTCACCCCAAAAAAGTCTCATGCGCTGAATAGCTCCTGTTTTCCACAGCCCCCCAGATGTGCAGATCTCTCCGACCTCCAGAATGAAATTTCCAGCGTCGTTGTGAAAAACGAGAAGCTAATGAAAGAGAAGGAAGCCATCAGTGATGAGCTGAACAGGTGCATGGAGAAGGTGAGGTCGCACCCGTTTAGCTCAACCCCAGGATGAACATGTTGCTCAACGTTTTTATTTATTTATTATTTATTATTTATTACCTAGAGGCTCTATATATGCTCTGTTGCCAAAAAAATGAAATATCTCTTTAAAAATGTAGAGTATTGTAGCCAGAGCAGGTTTCCAAGGATGCTAAAAGGTGTCCTTGGGTATGTGGTTGGACTGGAATTTTTTGACTTTTTCTAATCACTGCCTTCCTAACGTTTTCATTTCCTGTTTGTTCTTTTAGACTTTGTTGTTGTTGTTAATAAGAGTACTTTTGTGTCACTTTTTTAAAAAAAAGTAGTTTACAAAGGGGTTTGCGTAGCAAGATAAATCAATAAATTTATGTAGGTCTCCGTCAGTCTTGAAAGAGTATGGTATCGTGCTTGGCGCTGCACACACTGCATGTGAAGCACGAAAGCCTGGGTTGGATTGTTATGGAGGAGAGGCTGTTACCCAAGCAGCAAATCCCCCCTCTCCACGCCACTGAATTAGTCCAATGGAAAGGCAGAGCCAATACGATTGGATCCAGCTGGCGTCGCAGAGCTGGGCTAAGGACAGGAGCTCACCCTGTCTTGTGGGGCCGACCCAAGTCTCGAACCCTGGCCTGCTGGTTAACAGGCACAGCGTCTTAACCGCTTGCGCCACCCACAGCCCATAATAAATAAATAAATTTATGACATGTACTGAAAGTGGAAGAGAAATAATTTACATGAATACTTCTTGAACTCCCCAAATCAGGATTCTTCCTGCTTTTTAAGCAATCGAGATCAAACCCTGCGTTTCTCTTCTTGCTCTGCAGGTAGCTAAAGTGTCCCTTTTGGAGAATCTCGTTGCTACACTGAAGCAAGAGAAGTTGTCTCTGGAGCACCAGAACCAATCTTTGAAGATGCAGATTGCGGCGTTGCAGGAGAAGGTGCGTTGCTGAATTTCTGCTTTTGCGTCCTGGGATCAGATTTTGATGACTTGCGCTTCAGCCAGAAGTCCTTGGGGTGAAAGTGCTGGACAAGGATTTCTTAGCAAATTCTCTTAACTTTCAAATTCTCTGAAAGACTTTCCTGTTCAGCAACATATGAAGCTGTAGAAGTTGCACCAGCGCGCATATCTCCCTTACTCATTAGGAGCGCCACTCAATACCGCATTACACTGAGATGGACTCATTCCTCTTTCTGTTTTAGATTCAGAATTTTGATGATGCTGTACTGAATGTTCAGATGGCCAGACTGAAGTCAGACCTCAGGGTGTCCCATCAGGAGAACGATGCTCTGAAGCAGGAAGTGATGTCCCTCCATAAGCAACTGCAGACAGCCAATGACAAGGTAGTCCTGATGACAGTTGAATGGACATACATCCATGTGTTAGTCCATATTATGCCAGTTGCTGCTCCTCACCAGGATTGTGATGGGGCACCTGGGATCCCAGAAAAAAGTCTGGAAACAAATACATGTATGTACTCGAATCTAACGCTCACCCTTTTCAGCTGAATTTAGTCTCCAAAATGGGGGTGCACATTAGATTTGATGGCACATCGGATTCAAGTAAATATGGATCATAGAGTTGGAAGGGACACAGTGGATCATCTAGTCCAACCCCTTGCCTGTAGCAGGAGATCCAAGTCTTGTGGGGACCCAGATCTCAAACCCTGGTCTGCTGGTTAACAGGCACAGTGTCTTAACCACCTGCACCAGCAAAGGACCTATGAGCAAGTTAAATACTGTATTTACTCGAATCTAACGCTCACCTTTCCAGTTTAGTCTCCAAAATCAGGGCGCACATTATATTAGATTTGAGTAAGTATGGTATTTTGATTATAAGTATCAGGTGCGTATTAGATTTGATGGTGCATTAGATTTGAATGAATATGGCAGATCTTAGGGAGACTCCATTCCTTCCACCTTCAAATTGTGGGAACTGGCTATTTCCTCAGATTCTCTGCCAAAGTCTTATTTTCTCTCCCAAAGGCACCTGGAATTTCCAGTTTGCAAGTAGATGGCCAAAGGTGACTTGCCCATCACTACCAAAACTGGGCCCATGACAGGGCTGGTCATTGAACTCAGGGTTTCCAGTTGGACTTCCCAGCTGCGTGCCACAGGCACCCTGACCTTGTCCTGCGTTCTCTTTCTTCAGAACCGGGTTCTGGAGCTGGCCATGCATTCCTCAGGGATGCAGAACCAGCAGAAGAAGCTCTGTTGGGACGAATTAGATCAGCTGGTCAAACAGGAGCAGCAGCTGTTGAGGCAGGAAAATGAGAGGCTGCAGTGGGAGGTCCAGAGCGCCAGGTCAGACCTGGCACATTCCAGGGAGAAGGTAAATGGCGGGGGCTTCAGATGCACCTTGGTTATCTTTGGGTTCTCAGAGGACCTTTGGATGCTGTTTCACCCGGTCCAGCCAGACTTGCTGCTCTCCAGATCCAAAGGGGGCAATGTCTGGGCTGGCGAGGTGGGGCGTTTGGCTGGCCTCACCACAAGCCCGGCCTGAAGCCTGCCCCAAATAAATGAGTGGCTCAGCATGCCAATTTTGACCTGTGCTCTAACCAGGGGCGGCAGCTGGAATCCTCCATCCTGGCCTTGAAGCACCAAAGCCAGTCGGGGGTTGTGAAGGCCATGGAGCAGGAGAAGCTGTTCCTGAAGAGGGAGTGTGAGCGGTTGCAGAAGGAACTGACGTCCGCCCACAGGAAGGTGCGTGCCAGGCTTCTCGTTTCGAAAAAGTAACCTCAAGCTTATTCTGGAGTGTTTGGATAGGATGTCAACAGGGAGACCAGGTCTATGCAACGTTTGAATGTAGGGGTATCTGGCACCCTGTTATGGTGCAACCCCAAAGCTGACCATGAAAGTTGAATTGTTGACACATTAGATTCCAAAAAATATGGTATATATTCTGCCACACCTTCTTTGACCGCTTGGATGCTCTTTGGTTTCAACTTTGGCTGCTTATTTGTGGTTGGTTCATACTGGCTTTTAATGTTGCTGTTTTTCCGATTTGTTTTTAGTTAAATATAAAATCAATATAAAATAAATCAATTTGACTGGCCACTTTTGGAAATAGGATGCTGGTCTAGGTGGGCCTTCAGTCTCATTTTTTCTAAAACTTCTTCACAGATCAGCCAGATGAACTCCCTGGAGCGTGAGCTGGAAACCACCAATCTGGAAAACGAAGGCCTCCGGAAAAAACAAGTCAAACTGGATGAGCAGCTGATGGAGGTCTGTTTTAGGGGATCTGGGGGTAGGGAGTGGTTTCAAAAAAACTTCTTTCTTGCACTCTACTAGTCCTTCTCTGTTAAGTTCAGGCAGTGCTTTGTGCTGCACCGCTGTGCAAGTAGGCGCAAGTGGGGAATCGACACTAACACCCAGGAATGCCCCGATCTGTAGTTTCCGTAAATGATACAAATGTGCCTATTTTGCTTTGATGTCAGGACAAAGGGCCGAGCACTGCATAGAAGCATTGCTGGAAATCTCCCTGTTCTTGCATTGGACATTTCACTGAACGTCATCACGCACCGGGGAGCTGATTTCTGCGCACTGCATTACATGCACACAACACTGAATGTTGGCTGTTCTGTTGTGGACAACAAAACGGATACTGACAGCGCAATTCTTACCCTGGGTTAGGCTGGCATAAGTCCTGGCACATTTCCCATGCTGGCCTGGGGTGGCCTTACTATTCTGCAGCACCCCTGGGAGCACTAGGCCAGTGCCCAGCCTCCCCGTGCCACCAAGGAAAAGGGGAGCTGGTTGACCAGTGCTGGCCTAAATTGGTTAGGATTGCACCCTTGGATTCCCATTTGTCTTTTTCCCTTTAACTCTCTGATTTCTAAAAAAAGATCCCTTGTCCTGAAGTCTCTTGTTTCCTGTGCAGCCCCTTTTCCATGTGCTTCCAATAACTTTCTCTTTCTTTCTTCCGCTTATTCTTCCTACTCTGGCTAACCACTGTCTAGACCTTGGTG
The DNA here is from genome assembly GCA_030015325.1 of Cryptoblepharus egeriae. Classification (NCBI taxonomy): domain Eukaryota; kingdom Metazoa; phylum Chordata; class Lepidosauria; order Squamata; family Scincidae; genus Cryptoblepharus; species Cryptoblepharus egeriae. Next base: position 267,135,121 of record JAREYC010000001.1, read on the forward strand.
GCTGAAATTAGCAGAGACGAACACAGTATTGCTCTGCCTGAGATAGTGTGTGAAGGTAGAACAAACCTTTCTTCCCCTAATCTCATTGCATGGAAAAAAATCCCATTAATTCGTGTGTGTTTTTTAAAATCCTCCTTCATTTTAATTTTTACCGACAATTCCAAGTACTGTTTAATAAATAGCTCATGTCTGCTGAAAGAGCTGCTCTTCATTTTAATGGACCTAGAGCCCAATCCTGTGCATGTCTACTCAGATGTAAGTCCCATCAAAGTCAATAGGGCTTACTCCCAGGAAAGTGTGGATAGGATTGGGCTGCTAGTAAATGATCTTCCCTGCACTGAGTGTGTATGGCTGGGGAGGGTGAGGGTCAGTGCAGGGAGTATTTCCTCCAAGTACTGGGCAGAAAAGAGTTTTTGCTTCAGTCTGATCTTAATAGGAATATTGTGTAAGTTGTCAACTCAAAACCAGATTTTGCAAAATGAAAAGTAGCTCTGATGTTCCATTTTCCGTTCTTTCAATTCCTGTTGTGATACCTGGAGTTCCTTCCATGGTGTGTCTTGCCCATTCATCTGCATGCCTTGCATGGAGTTACCAGGCTGAAATGGGCATGGCTGGATGTGCCCCCTGCCACATGGCCTGCTGGGCTGGAAGAACCCTTGGTCTGAAGATGGTGCCAAGGATTGAACCAAAGCAGGTGCTCTATCCCAGAGCTGATCCCATGTTGTGGGGGCTGTCAGGGTATCAGTGATGGGCACTGCAGGGGGACCAGGCTCGCCACCTAGCTTTCTTGGCCTATTCCAGCAAACAGTCACTCACATCCTGGTGCTTCTGCTCCCATGCAGCTGCTTCACTCGAACGCCAGTACGATGCTTAGCCCGTCCCAGCAGCCGCATCCTCACGACCTGCAGCAGCTCCAGCAGCAAGGCTGCGCCGCGGTCCCTTGGGAGCAGTTTCAACAGCTCCAGCACCAACTCCTGCAGGCTGAGCGGAGGAGCCAGCACTTGCAGGAAGAACTGGAGAGCCGGCCCTTGGAAACCAACATGCCCCAGGTGCGTCCCTTTCCTCTTCTTCCTCGTCACGGATGTTACAATCTCCCCTTCTGGTAGTTGCTTCTTCATCCCTCCTCTTCCTCATGGTGACCCTTTCTCTGTTTATGCCAGTTTCAAATACCTGACCCTCCCAGATGACACAGGACCCCCCATCCCAGGTGTACCCATCGTTCTGCATGTTGCACAAAAGCATGCTGTGTGCTATGTAGTTTAGCTTCTTTAATTAGCTGTCTGGTCCACATTTTTCCACCATGTGTTGGCTGCAAGCAGCCAAAAGGCAACTCTCATTAGCCTCAGCCGGCGCTTCTCCGTAATTATATCTATCTACAGTATTTATATACTGCTTTTCAACCAAAAAAGTTCACAAAAAGTTTTACAAAGAAATTGGAAAAAAATGAATATAAAAATTATATGTCTGCAGCAGTTGGATGAGCAAGTGTGGGCCACCTAGAAAGACCTATGGCTTTGCAAGTCAACTCTGGGACATTGCTAGAAGCAGTGGCTCTGCTCAAGAGTGTGCTGTATGCAGCTTGCCTATCTGTCCCTCCTTGCACATCATCTACTATATTGGCACCCATAGTAGGTTGTTAGGAGGCATTCAGACATTCTTGGCTCTGCATTGCTTGCTTCCATGTTGCCCAAACAGCCTCCATGTTTGCCTCCTGCCATTTTTTGCAGCAGTCCCCCATCTAAACCTTCAAGCACTTTGCTCTGCGCAAAGCCTGATCTGTGGCTAGTTCAAAGGAAGCATTAAGTCACGAGGAGAATTAAAATGTATGGCACGAGAGGCTGAGCGTATGCGCAAACCCCATGGCCGTACCTAGGTTCGGCTGCAACATTGGAACCAGTGGCATAGCTAAAACATCTTGCACCCAGCAACCTAAAATGTTGTCACACCACCCCAAATGACAAAAACCAAGAAGTAATTGGGATGACATGATGATATTCCTGACAGTACAGGCAACTCAGGAGTGGACTAGATTGCCAAGGGAGGTGGTGGACTCTCCTTCAAGCAGAGGTTGAAGACCTATTGGAGATACTGTAGAAGGATTTCCTGCTACAGGCAGGGGTTGGACTAGATGAACTACCAAGTCCTTCCAACTCTGAGTCTATGATCACCCCCAATTCCAAGTTACGGTGTGCTTGGAGTGTTTGCACCACTTGAAAAACTCTTTACGCAGTTAACCAGGGTAACTGTATTATGATACAAGGAAATGAGATTCATTTCTGATTCATACTAAGACCTTACTGGATCCCTGCAGTGTCCTGATAGCACCTGATCACCTTTCTGAGTAATCAGTCTCAATTGTCAGTAAAGGGAATCCACTTTTTAATACATGAGGCAGTTGTGCTTTCCCGTTCTGGATTTTTGGCTTTAAATATTTCAATACACTAGAATCATTGAATCCTAGAGTTGGAAGGGACCTGGTAGGTGATCTAGTCCAACCCCCTGCCTGTAGCAGGAAATCTTCCAAGAGCATCCCCGACAGGTGCTCATCGAGCCTCTGCTTGAAGACCCCCAGTGAGGGAGAGTCCACCACCTCCCTTGGCAATCTCTTCCACTGCCGAACCGCCCTCACCATCAGGAATTTTTTTCCGGATATCCAACCGGAATCTCCTTTCCTGCAGTTTGTACCCATTGGTACAAAAATTACCAAAAAATTGCATTGTGTTCTGCATTAAATTACTTCTCAAATGATATATAACATATGGGTATTATTCATAAATACCAAGATCTCTACCACTATAGTATCATGACCCCCTGGAGGACTGGCCCCTGGGATAATGTGCACCCTTCAGCTGTGCCACTGATCTGAACCAGCCACAGGTGTGCCTTGAGTGTAAGAACTTGCAGGCTGCCAGAGAGTCCCTGTTTGCCAGACAAGGTGTTGCTTGCCTTTGCCAAGCAGTTGGAGTAATCCTGCTCAGCTGCATGTTGTGCTTGTTTTCCTTTTTTTAACCCGTGTTGTCTTGCTCCGCTTCAGCAGTTGTGCTTTTGTTTTGCATTACTAAGTGTGACATGCCGTTTACAATGACCTGCGGGTGAAAGTGTGTCCACCTTGCCTTCTCTCCCCAGGCCTTGCTTCCGGAGCAGCGATCCTTGCATGCAGATACGTACAGGCGGATCGGTCACCTCTGACACCCCTTGACTGCTAATGCACCTCCTTCCTTACTCTCACAAACTGGCATAAGCTGAGAAATCCAGGGATCAAACTCTTCTTTTGTTTAATTTAAAATTTTATTTTCAACCTCACCAGTATTTGGTTTTCTTCCCCCTATTTATTTGCGTCAGAATCTATCTCTGCGTGTGTGCATGTGTGTGTGTAAAAACAGAAAGTATCATGTTTCACTATCTTTATTTTTTTTGTTTACAACTCAATTTTTTTATTTATGTTATTTAAAAATCGCTTATCCAGCAGGGAGTTTGGAAAGAGAAATGCTATTTTTCCTCAAATTTTATGGTGTAACTATTTTTTAAACGATAAAGGTACTAATTTTTTATATTGGATTTCCAGAAGAAAATTTGGATTATTTATGCAAAGCTTTTTTGTACAAGTCATATAAATACTTTTTAAACGGGGAGAGCTATGCTTGTAATTGGGCAAATAAAATACACATTTTAACTATATGTGTGTTTTGTCTTACTGATTAACCAGGTTCTTAATAGATCAGGTCTGTTAAGCAGGGGACCCTACTGGGGGTGGAAGAGAGGAGGGCTATTGCATCGTTCAAAGGCTACAATCCTAAAGAAACTTTCCTGGGAGTAAGACCCATTGAATACAATTGAGCACTTTGTGGAGTTCCCATTATCTTCCCAATAGTGGAGTTCCTGACTGGTTCACCCCACTCATGGATCTGATCAGTGGAGACTCCACACTAAGGCTGCAATCCTAACCACAGTTTCCTGGGAGTAAGTACTATTGAACACAATGGGACTTACTTCTGGGCAGACATGTGTAGGATTGCACTATTAGACCCATTGGCACTGCTGATCTTTTGCTCTTCCTCAATCAGCTGGAAAGCAGAATTAAATAGGTGGTTCTGTGTGTCGCAATACGTTGCCAGGTTCTCATTAGGCCAGATCCTAGCGGCCCAATCCTATAGGGCTGACCGTGCCATTATAACACTAGTTATGATGTAATATGGTACAGCGTTGCAGAGAGTGGGCCACTGCCAGCCATTTCTGATCCCGCACCGGATTCCACAAGGGAATAGAGCTTGAGACTTGACCAGAATATATAATGATAAGAATATATAGTGTAGATAAGAATATATAGTGTCACATCAGAGAAATTGTGTCTTGTTTGTACATTTTGTACAAAGAGGTTCTGGGAAAATGGTTCGTCTTGCACATTGGCATCCATTGATCAACGGTTTGCAGGCCTGAGGATTGTTAGGCTTAAGGTGAAGTTACAGAATATACTGTATATACTTGAATCTAATGTGCCATCAAATCTAATGCGCACCCTATACTCGTGATCAAAATACAACATTTATTCAAATCTAATTAACCATCAAATCTAATGCGCACCCTGATTTTGGACACTGAATTCAGCTGGAAAAGGTGAGCGTTAGATTCGAGTAAATACAGTATTTTCTCTTCTTCCAAACTCTTGAGCCAAACATCCCTACTATAGCTGCAGAACAGGCTGTTTCTGCACATCTGCATGCTATGGGGAAAACCATAGGATTGGGCTGAAGTATTTGGGGATCTCAAATAGATCTCCTACTTCTGCTCTCAGAGACCAGAAATTTATTAATTATGGGCTGAGTCAGGATTGGCAAGGCTGAGAATAAATGGGAAAGAACCTATTAAAAGCCCCTTAGAATTTGAGGGCAACATGGAAAATCTTGGATTGTCAGAGTTGATGTCGACGTGCTACAATTTTAGAGGATGCTAAAATTTTAACATATGTTAGAAAATATATTCCGCAACTTCCCCTGAAACCTAATAATCCATATTTTAAAATTTCAAAATATAGGCTTTTAATTTTAAAAAATACTGCAATTTTTATGCTATAAAATATGCCACAAAATTTTAAAATATGCTACAATTTTAGATTATGCCTGCAAGTAACTCGGGGATATTTTGTGATACGATTCACTGATATACATTTAGGATTTTGTCAAGGAGCAAATGAGGAATTTTAAAAATACAGTCAGTTTTATGCCTCCCTACAATCGAAACAGTTGGCACAACCCTATTTCGATGGTGGGCAGATACCACTGGCATGGCTGGCCCACCCTTCACACAACTGTTGTGCCTTGCACAGGGAAGCAGCTTGCAGGGAGAAGAAACAGAGGCTTCATCAGCTGGTCTGATCCTATTTCTGCTCATGGAAGACAAGCTGACTGCAGATCGGAAGGCAGCGATGAGCCCCTACACCCCACCCCGCTCCTTCCTTGCACCGTCCCTTGAAACAAAACAGGACATGCTGGGTGTGCTCCTGGCACAACATCCGCTTCCTGATTTCTTTTGAAAAAGTGTGCATGAGGAAGAAGCAGTGGGAGGAGGTCTGGAGCTCTTCACAATCTGCTTTGGTCTTCAGCACCCTAGATGGTTAGGTGTCATCTGCAAACTTGGCTACTTTGCTGTTTACTCCTGACTTCTACCTATTCATGAACAAATTGAGAACCTGATCCCAACACAGGTCCTTGGGGAACTTGCTTCCGAAAATCAGTGGTGTAGCTAGAGGGGGTGCCTCACATCAGTGGTCCCTCACTTTTCCCTTTGGATCACTAGCTACGCCACTGCTGAAAATTGCCCATTCATTCATTCATTCATTCATTCATTCATTCATTCATACCCCACACACCCATTCTGCTGGAGTTAGGTAGCGGTGGAAAGGATCCTATCCATGAATGGCTACGAAGCAGGAAGGGCTGTGCATGAGAGGCTGCAATCCTAATCATACTTTCATGGGAGTAAGTACTATTGAACACAACGGGGCTTACTTCTGAGTGGATATGCTTAAGATTGCACTGATAGAGCTGCATTCTCCAAATGCCCAAAAATCATGGATGATCTTTTGCTTTCTCTAATGCATTCCTGTGTCTACTCAAACAGTCTCTATATTTCTTATAATCTCTTCCTATTTACAACTTTATTTCCAATTTGGAATATTATTTGCATTTCTGAACGCTGGATCTTGAAAAAAAAGACACAGCAGAGCTGGAAAAGGTGCAAAATAAATAAAGACACATCCCTTTTTGAAACGGAAATCACTTCGGTGTATCATTAGACTAGAACAGCAGGCAAGAAAGGATGCACTTCTTCACACAGTATGTAATTTATCTGTATTTCCCAAAATGTGGCTCCTGGGCAGTTTTGATAGATCCATGGAAGAAATGTTTGTGAACCTGTGAGCCAGAGTTGCTACGTGGACACTCCCTGTATGGCCATAATGCTGTAATACTAATAATACCATAAAGGGTTGGTGTTTCCATGCCCAGAAGACATGTGGAGGGACTGAATCTTAAATAAAACCTGGGCTGGAACGAGGGTAAGTGAAGCTACTCCTGGAGAATACTTTCTTTTGACGGTTAACCAAGGTGGATCCACTGAAGTCTGGTGGCCTCAAAGAATCCAGAGCAACTCTGGTTGGAACAGCTCCAGATCCTGGAGCCAGGTAAATATTGCAGGTGTGGCAACACACTATGTAAGTAGCCCTTGCAATTAACCATTGGAGCCAGTGGGGCAGTGATGGCCACACGCAGGCGCACCTATGCTTGGCCATTGTTATTCCAATGGTTCCAACTGTTAGTGGGAAGGGCCAGGTACATAGTGTTGCAATGCCCCCCCCCCTTGGCTACACTACTGGTTAGAGCTACTGGGGAAACACAGGTTGCTTAAGAAACCTCAAGGCACAGAGCACTAGCTCATCAGAAACAACGGGATCTGGGGCTTCACTCAACGGACTTCTGTTCCATTTCAGGGTGCATCAGAGCTACTGCTCCAAACCATGGAGAAACGCATGATGGATGTTGAACAGCAGTTGAGGCTCGTGAAACGGCTTCTCCAAGATAAAGTCAATCAACTGAGAGAACAGGTGAGTCCCCTACGGACAGACCCTTCCAACAGGTGCCAAAGGCATTTGGACCCAAGATGTCCACTTTTGAACCTCTTGTAAAATCTGTGTGCAAATCAGGCTGTGTGCATACGTGTACGGTCCCATAGATGTGCAACAGTCATACTTGGCACATCTACGGCTCTTTCTGACAGTGTAAAGCGTGCCTGCCCAGTGTGTTACTATCCCCATATTGCAGTGGGGAAGATGGAAGATGGAGGAAGGGGCTTCCCACAAGTCAGCTCATGAGAATTCAAACCAAGAAATTCCTGAACTGCAGCCCAGATTTCCCCCCATCTCTTCAATTACAATATACAGTGTATAGAATACACAATTTACAAAATACAGTATCCAATACAAGAGCTGGAAAAATGTTAATGATAAAATTTAACCAATACTTTAGAGATGGAACTTAAATTAACAAATAAATGGGCTCCAATTTCCAGGATTTCTACAAGCACCAACAGTATAGAAATAAAGCTCACCATTAAATGGACCCGACCATTACAGCTGTCGTGTTTGGGTCAGAGGCTGTTAGGGGACCAGAGGGGTGGCTACAGGCTGGTTAGAGTCTCATTGTTGGCCACACCTAGCCCCCGAAGCTAGGGTTTGGAGACCACTGCTATTCACTGCTATAGCCCCCTGTTTCACTTAGCCTGAACCCTGAGGTTTTGTGACTTGGTAAATTCAGCCTGGAGGAGGCTGAGGGGAGACCTGATTGCCCTCTTCAGATACCTGAAGGGCTGTCATAGGGAGGAAGGGGCTCATTTGTTCTTAGCTGCCTCTGAAAGCAGAACTAGAACCAATGGGGACAAACCTCAAGAGAGGAGATTCCGGTTGGATATCCGGAAAAAATTCCTGATGGTTTGGGCGGTTTGGTAGTGGAAGAGATTGCCAAGGGAGGTGGTGGACTCTCCCTCACTGGGGATCTTCAAGCAGAGGTTCCACCAGCACCTGTTGGTGATGCTCTAGGGGGATTTCCTGCTGCAGGCAGGGGGTTGGACTAGATGACCTACTAGGTCCCTTCCAACTCTAGGATTCTAGGATTTTATGACTTCATGGGTCAGTTTTCCAATGGGGGAGATGCTTATTCAGTTCAGACACTGTAGAGTAAATCTCTTTTTCTTCTAACATTTTCAGCTTGCAAGGAACACAAAAGCGGACGAGTTGGTTAAGGACCTCTATGTGGAGAACGCCCAGCTGCTGAAAGCCTTAGAGATGACAGAGCAGAGGCAGAGGACGGTGGAAAAGAAAAACTATTTGCTGGAGGAAAAGATCGCCAATCTTGGCCGAATCGTCAAGAACCTGACCACCCCGACTTTGGGGTCCATGGCCCAGCTTGGGTCTTAGCAGATGCAAAGCCATCCCTTCCCTACCTGTCTCTGCACAGATCTTGCACTTTATGGGAAACTATGTGACTGGTTCCTGCCATTTTCATGCTGCCTGATGAGGGCTATGATCAGGGCTGTCCCACGGACTCCGATGTTCTGCTCTTCTACATGAATGTACAGCGGTGCCGGGTTCCTTATGCTTGTCACTGATCCACTTTACTGCCTTAATATAATTCTTTCCTTTTCCAAAGAGGCAACAGGTAAATGTTGTAGGGTAATCTCTAAGGAGCCAATGGTTGGGATGCATAGTTTACCTTTTCTTTTGTCCTCACAACAACTCTGCAAAAGTAGTTGAGGCAGAGAGATAGTAAGAGTAAGAGTAAGCCCGCTGAGTAAGAGGAGGTCCCTCATGGCAGTGATGTGCTGACCTCCCAGTCAGGTGAAATCAGATTTCATGACATGAAATGAATAATAATAACAGCCAGAAAATAAAAAGCAGGCCTCCGTCAGTCTTGATACACTATGGTATCATGCTTGGCGCTGCATACGCTGCATGCGAAGCACGAAAGCCTGGGTTAGATTGTTATGGAGGATAGGCTGTTACCCAAGCAGCAGATCCCCCTCTCCACGCCACTGAATTAGTCCAATGGAAAGGCAGAGCCAATGCGATTGGATCCAGCTGGCGTTGCAGAGCTGGGCTAAGGACAGGAGCTCACCCTGTCTTGTGGGGCCGACATGGGTCTTGAACCCTGGTCTGCTGGTTAACAGGCAGCGCCTTAACCAATAGAAGTAGTGAATATTTTTCCAACAAGGAATGGATGAACATTAGCACCCTCCCATGCACATAGTACTGACATACCACCCCTGCAGCTGGAAGTTCAGCACAGCCATCATGGTTAATTATCACTGGTGGTCCACCAGGAATGTTTAGAATCCAGATTTGAGTCCAGATCTACTTGCCTGGAAAAGATAAGTAGAGCAGGGGAAACTTGTAAAGAGAACCCAGGTCTCTCTGGCAGGTAGATCTGAATTTCAAGTACAGAAAATGGGAGCCCAGGTGTATGGAAGAGGTAGCTCAAGAGAGCAGTCAAGAGATAATGTTCTTATGGAATCAGTAAGGTGATATCCTGGGTGATACCACTTGTGATCAAAGTAGCTAATATCACACTTTGTGGGAATAAAAGCATCATTTTGGATACCATTTGATGCATAATTTATAGCAGTGAAACCATCTGCTTCGATCTTTAATCTCTCAAAAGGTATAGCCCAAAAACCAAAGGGGCAGAGCAGTCGTATGGCACCATGCCCACCACTGGGTTGTTGCGCTGCCTGCTGAGTAAGAGGAGGTCCCTCATGGCAGTGATGTGCTGACCTCCCAATCAGGTGATGTGAACTCTAGTGACGCCACTAATAAAAAGTCTCAGGTTCAGGAGCTGAAATGTTCCCAAGGAGCAGGATGAGGAAAGGGGGCTTTTTACAAGTTTCCATTCTGACGTTTACTGGCATTCTCAGAACCTGAATGCCACAACAACACAAATAACAATAATACAAATAATAAGCAACCTGATTGTGAAATTCCTGCTACAGGCAGGGGCTTGGACTAGATGACCTACTGGGTCCCTTCCAACTCAAGGATTCTATGAAATGGAAATAGTTCACAATTATTTTTCATTCCCAACTTGACATGCCCAGTGTACCTAAACTTTGAATAACTTTATTTAACAGCCACATTAACTTTATTTAAAGGTCATCATTATAACAAAACCACTGGATTCAATGTATTCTGAAGCTTTAAATATAAATCTGCACTATTTTAATATATAAACGTGTGAGAACTGGATTATCCCAAAATGTTGTGCCATTGGAACAGATTGGGTTCGGGGGGTAAGCTCCCCCCATCTATTTCCTGAGATTGCTGATCTCTGCTGCCATAGTTCTTGTATAGATTAAAGACCTCCAACTCGTCCCCCAGTATGATCTGCTACTTGGGGGTATCTAAAGAGGGGGGTATCTAAAGAGGAGTAGCCACCTGGGGTATCTTTAGGAAGAAAGGCAGGCTATAAATAAAAAAAAATATTAATTTTGGAAGGAGGGCACATTAACTTGTTCCAAATCATGTGACAAACATTAACATACCAAGGGCGCTGAAGGTTTGAGTTACTAGCCCTTACGTTTCTAGCACTTGGATTGTACTACTACCACTTGTAGTACCTGTGATGGCAACTCTTTAACCAAGCTAGGTAAACCATGGGCATGACTCCAAAGCAGGATTGCCGCACATCCCGAAAAACAGGGACAATCCTGATTTTGGGGGATTGTGTTCACATGCTGGCAAATGGGACAGAGGAGCCTGTTCCTATTTTGTGGAAGAGAATTATGGCAACCCTACTCCAAAGGAAGTGTGGAGGAGAAGAGTGGGGTGGCCTAGAACGTTCCCTTTCCGCTGCCTCTTCTGCACCAGCTCCTTTTGCAATGCAAGGAGCAGGAGAAGATGCAGTGGCAGGGAGCAAGCGAAGGGGTGCTACCCACAAAAGTGCCACAAGAAGTGAGGGTCACAGTCGGCTTCAAATCAATGGACTTGCTCTGGCCACTGTCATGTAGATCCTACTTGATGTCATTTTTAGCAATGGCTTAAGCAGCGTTTCACTGATCAGGAACACTTTGGCATTGCACATTGTTGCTTGATGTATCCCATGGATCCATTCCTTGCATGGAAGTAGCCACAGCCTCCCCTCCTCATCTGCACCCTGCAGAGGTGTACCTGGGCAAAAGGTGCCCATAGCAAGGACTGCAATTTCACCTGAAACCCACCTTTTAGCATCAAGTCAATAATATCAAACTATTATAATATCAAATATGTGCCCATGGCATGACACACCTCATGCCACACCAGCAGTACACCTCTGGCACCCAGGCATTATGTCCTCCAGCAAGAGGTGGTGGAGGCCAAAAGAGCCACCACCGAGCAGCACAAGGCTTCAGCTCCATGCCCGTTTTTGCGCTGGGAGGGTGTGACTGCACCAAATATTGCACAGTCACCTTTGCCAGCAGCAGATGACCCTGAGTGTGCTACCACCATGGAGGCTGACCATGAATTTATATCCGATTCTGAATGATCTGGACTGTACTGGTTGGTTTCGTTCTAAAACTTTGGTTTCTTTATCTTAAGTCAGCCTTTTTCAACCACTGGGCCGCTAATGGGCTGCAGTTGCCACAGGAATTTGGAAGAAGGCAGTTTATTAGGAGGGCTATAGGGGGATGTGAGCCTCCCGCTTGCACTATAATTGGCCTTGCCAATTGTCAAAAGACTGCTTGTGCCTTGGCAATTTGTGTCCCTTATTAGTGTGTCATGAGAACAACAAAGGGTGAAAATCACAGTCCTAAGTAAATTCTCAGGGTGGGCTGCATGGAGAAATAAATGTAAATGAATGAACTCCAGATGGCTGTTGTCAGTTTGTAAGATGATGCTTCCAGATCCATGTTCCGTCTGTCCATCTGTCTGTCCGTCTATAGTATTTGTAGTTCGTTTTTCAAGTAAAAAGTTCACAAAGCGGTTTGCACGGAAAATGAAAAAAAATTAAAGGGTTCCTGTCCCAAAAAGGGCTCACATCTAAAATGCAAAAGTCCATCTAGCATTCCTGCGTCTCCATTTCTCTGCTGCTGACTGTCCTGATTCTGAACACAAAGCATCCCTAGTTTCATTATGGAACCTCACGTTGGGTCTCTTCTGCCTGCACTTTGCAGATTAGTTGTCATGTCCTCTGACCATCATTTGGCCAGTTTGGGGTAAACTCCTGGAGGTCAGCTTGGGGTGTTCCAGTTCATGGGGTAAATGGGGTAAAGCAGTTAATGGGGCAATAAACTTGGCAATGAAGAATGGAGATGTCGCCTGGTGCGACTAGTCTGGATTTTTTAAAAGACCAGATTCTGGATTATAGTTTTTGGGTAGATCTGAAACGTATATCAGCATGGCAGGCAATCTTCTAGCATACCCCACATTGAGGCCACTCTGTTGGGATCACAGGAAGATGCCACCCTGCACAGCTGCTGCTTACATGCCCGAGATCCTGATTTAACCTGTTTGTCCATGAACCAGAAGATGGCAGCAAACAGCAATGCACTAACTACATGTACTAACAGCACTACTCATGGGCAAGGTGACCGTATGTCCTGTTTTTCCAGAACGTGTCCTCTTTTTAAGCCTGTGTCCTGGGGGAAAAAATCTTCATTGTTCTCCTTTTTCTTGTGAGCGGGCTGCATGTAGCCTTCTTGGAATTCATGAATTATATGTAATAGTTTTAAATTTAATAATAAGCAATACAGTGGTGCCTCACATAAAGAGCTGAATTTGTTCCAGAGGCCTGCTCTTTAAGTGAAACGCTCTTTAAGTGAAGCAGGTTTTCCCATAGGAAATAATGGAAACTCAGTTTGTTCCACAACCCCCCAAAATATTCATATGAAAATATTAACTGGATGTAAAAATGGTGACAAAACACTGGAATTGAATTCAAAACATGCATTCAGTGTGCATTATCCTATGAAGTCTACTTAGGCTGCAATCCTAAAGACACTTTCCTCGGAGTAAGCTCCATTTAAAACAATGGGGCTTCTGGGTAAACATGGTTAGGAGACTGCAATCAAAGATACTTTCCTGGGAGTAAGCCCCATTTAATACAATGGGGTTTGCTTCTGAATAGACATAATTAGGAGGCTGCAATCAAAGACACTTTCCTGGGAGGCTTACCTGGGCTGCTGCTGGAGGTTCAAGGTGGTTGGGGGCAGTTAGGGGCAGCTCCAAGTTGGGGGCAGTTAGGGGCAGCAACACTGGCCGGCAGCTCTTTTAAAGAGCCTCATGCAGTGCATCAGGGCTGCATAGCATGCATGCCCATAGCATGCTTGCTTGTTAAGTGAAGCGGAACTTGTTATGTGAATCAAGATTTCTTGGAAATTTTTGCTTAGAAATTTTTCTTGGAAATTCTTGGAAATCACTCTCTAGATATATGTGTGTGTTGTGTATATGTGTGTGTATATATTTATTAAGTGTGTATATATAAATATTAGTGTGTGTGTATAAGCAATTTATGCCCCACCTTTCCTATGCTAACAAGTCCAAGGCTTTTAAAATTCTTTTTATCCTCACATCAACCCTGTGAGGTAGGTAATTTTTCTACAGGCCTACACTGGGTGGTCATCAGGAAAAGCCTTCTAACCTTCCAGTTGGAGTTTTTCGGCAAAGTTCGACACCTTCTGGTTCTGATGACTCATGACAACTTTTATCAGCTGTTTGGGTCTCCCATCCAAGACTTATCCAGATCTGTTCCTGCTTAGCTTTCTTAGGCAGTCGACCACAAGTGAGTTGGGAATGAGATCTGGAAAATCCACGTTTGAATGCTTCCTTGGCCGTGAAGGTTCACGGGTGAACTTGGGTCTGGCCTACCTTGTGGGGTTGTTGTGACGATTGTTGGCATAGCTGGAGGGGGCAGAGTAGTCCAAGGGGAGGGAGGCATGCAAGGGGTCCCTCCCCTTCGGAGGCATTCTGCTCCCCCGCGTGGAATGCCTCCGAAGGGGAGGGACCCCTTGCATGCCTCCCTTACTTTGGACCGCTTTTCCCCCTCCAGCTATGCCACTACTGTAGACCTGGATGCCCAAACCTGAGCCTGTCCTACCTTGCAGGGCTGTTGTGTGTACAGCCTACCTTGCAAGGTTGTTGTGCAGACATGAACTAAAGCCTGGGACACTTTTTTAAACATGTTTTTTAAAATCAGGTCATAAATCCCATAATAAGCTTATCCTGAGATCAGCTGCAAACTCTGAAGAAGCTCAGATAAGCTTTGCATGAGATCAGCTGCAATTTCCTAAATAGAGGCATTCCCTCCTAATTCAGTGCCTGGCCCTTTAAGAGGAGGCCACGCCCCCTCAGCGCTCCAGGATATGACGTCAATCGCGCGGCCTCACCTCATAGCGGTGGCCACGCCCTATCAAAGTTTGAGCATGCGCAGTAGGTTGGGTGAAGGCGGCAATGCGCATGCGCAGTCAGATTCAGGCCAACTGAGGTAAATCAGTCCGAAGGGAGTCTTACAACTCCCCTCACTCATGCGTATAAGGCTAAACTGCGCGTGCGTGCTGAGGATGCGCGTGCGCACAAGAGAACAATTGAGGGGACTGAGCCTCGGCGCATGCGCAATATGAAAGCACGCCCACTTATCGTGCTACCTTTGCGCATGCTCGGAAGGAAAAAGGCGCGCGCTCTACTTCTTCCCCGTCTTGAAGTACTGCGCATGCTCACAAGGGAGAAAATGAGGCGAGTACTGTGCGACTGAGCCTCGGCGCATGCGCAGTAGGAATGCCCCGCCCACTTCCCGTGCTGCCTTTGCGCACGCTCAGAAGGGAGGCGGCGCGCGCTCTGCTCCTTCCCCTTCTTTGAGTGCTGCGCATGCGCAGCTGAGCCAGTCAAGGGAGTTTGTGAGGGGAGAAGCGAGGCGGGCCGGCAGACGAGGCGGCGGTCGAGGCTGAGGTGAGTGCAGCGAGGGCTGAGGGGCAGCGGTTGGCGGGTCCTCCCTCCTCACGGGGCTCCGCCTGACTGACCGGCGGCGCCCGCCTTCTCTCCCCCTCCCCCACAGAGAGACCGGCTGGAGCGACGCCCTCAACGGTCGCCCTCATGAGGCCACGCTCCTCTTCCTCAGGCCACGCCCCCTGCTCGCGCTAGTGCCCCTCCCCTCCGGGCGGGGGCGCGTTTGTGGCCCTTCCTGCCACTGCAGCGCCTCCTGCTCTCCTGCGCCCCCTGCTGGCGGCTGCGGGGACTGCAGGCACTGTGTGGAGGCACTGTGTGGCTGAGCAGGGCAGAGGGCCTGGTGGGGCCCCCTGGTGGATGCCTCCCGCCCCCCTCCGCCACCATGGGCAAGGTGCTGTCCAAGATCTTCGGGAACAAGGAGATGCGGATCCTGATGCTGGGCCTGGACGCGGCCGGCAAGACCACCATCCTCTACAAACTGAAGCTGGGGCAGGCGGTCACCACCATCCCCACCGTGGGCTTCAACGTGGAGACCGTCACCTACAAGAACGTTAAGTTCAACGTGTGGGACGTGGGGGGCCAGGACAAGATCCGGCCTCTCTGGCGGCACTACTACACGGGAACTCAAGGCCTCATCTTCGTGGTGGACTGCGCCGACCGGGACCGCATCGACGAGGCGCGGCAGGAACTGCACCGCATCATCAACGACCGGGAGATGCGGGACGCCATCATCCTCATCTTCGCCAACAAGCAGGACCTTCCCGACGCCATGAAGCCCCACGAGATCCAGGAAAAATTGGGCCTCACCCGGATCAGGGATAGGAATTGGTACGTTCAGCCGTCTTGTGCCACTTCAGGCGACGGACTCTACGAGGGGCTGACATGGTTAACTTCTAACTATAAATCCTAATGATCGCTTATAAAAGACAAACAAGAACAATTGCTGAACTTCAAGACAGTTTAGAGGGATAATAAACACAACGTGGCTTCTCAAAAATAAAAGTGATTCTCCATACTAAAATGTTCAGAAATTAAGCATCCATAGGATTATAATGATTGCTCACCTCTTCTCCGGTTGCCACCCTTTTCTTCTATATGGTTGACTGGATCCCTGATTTAATACAGTTCTTGCTTGGTGTTGAGATGCTCTAATCTTCAACTGTTAATGAACACAATCACTAGTTTCTATGGCAAGCTTCCAGCAACAAGAGAGGAAAGTACACATGATGTAGCTTTGCAGAGTAACTTTTTTCTTGTCTTGAGAGCCCATGTTATGATGGTTTGACTTCATTTATTTGAGTCCTGGGGCTGAAACAAAATCACTTTTTTAGTGTATGCTTCTGGTTCAGTATTCCCCCCTCCCACCCCATTATCACCTGCTGTAGATTTGCTTCTTTTTGCAACCATGCTGAATATGTTGATAGGTCTCTGTTATCTAGTAAACTGAGAACCATTGCTTATGAACAAACTGCAGTCTGTCCTCTTTATGGCAAAATTTTACCTGTAACTAAGAAGTGAGCTTAAATTTTGATCTTTATCTGGCCTCTGATAGAACCTAAAAAGTACCTTTTAGAATAGATACATGGTTGCTTACTGGACCTCACATGAACCAGGTGATGCAAGAACCATTACAAAAAGTTAGCTGTAGGGAGTTAACCAAGTGTCATGCATGAATAAGATTCCATTCTAAATAGCAACCATATACAGGATGAAATAAGATTGTGTCAAACCACAATACCTTTATTTTGCATTTTAAGCTTAATTTTTCGGCTGCAATATTAAAGTAGTTGCATTATTTTCCAATTTTAAGTGCAGAAATAATTTCATTCTGTAAAATGCAGCAATAATTTGTAATCATCACTGTGTGACACACACAGGTTCTTTTTTAATTCATAAACCTGTAGTCAAAACTTGAATGTCGGAACTATTTCTGCCTGAACAATTCAGAGAAAAGCGGCAGTATCGTAATTGGTCTAAATGCTTCTAAAATTTAGGTAAAATATATTTAGGCCTTTTCTTTCAGCTTCTAAGATGCACCTTTACTAACTTGATGGTGGGGGGAGAACTTGCTTCTGCTTTATCATGATTTGAATATGTCAGAATTTTTTTAAGATATCACAATGAAGGAGGGATGTGATGACTGGGTTTGGCAGATATTGCTGGCTTGGACAAAGCTGTTGAGTAAATGGTGTCTGGAAACGACAGCCCATCAGTTTGCAAAACTTGACTGAAGTCATGCAAACAAGTTCAAGCCTTCTGTTCTGTTAGTACTTTTTGTATCTGATCTGTTTTAGATGTCTAAATCTGAAGTCTTCTGGAAGGGCAGTTACGCAGTGTGGAGAATGAGCAAACGACTATGAATGTAAACTTCCAGGTTTTGTTCTTCAAGGGCAAGCATCTCATTTTGCCATATCGCAGCTTTCAAATGTCTGATTTAGTTGTATGGGGGGAGGGGAATGATTGTGAATTCAGGTTAGCATAAAAATGGTTTCAATCAAGTATTAATACTGGGTGCAAAAATGTAAAGCAGCTGGTTCTTATTCAGCCTTAAGGATTAATTTCAGATTTCCTCAAGGAGTAAAACTCCTTTGTGGAATTTTAGGAATGTATTGCTACAAAACCAGAAGAAAACTGCTTTTTTCTAAAGGGTATGAGTTAATAAAATTGGGGCATTATACGACACTTCTTCAGTGTTGATCTTGCTATTTAAATTGTGGACTCTAGAGCTTGTACCAAAGATGTAGGAGGGGGATACAAATAATGATGAAATTATTTTGTAAAAGTAAACCTTTAACATTACTCAACAGAAAATGTCGGAAGCTCTGATCTTGGATAAACTTCCACCAGTTAGTTTTTATAATGAATTCCAACTTCTCCCTCCCCTTCCCCCAAGTCTAATGGGAATATTCGCTTTAAATTATTGTAGAATTGGAGCAATGAAATTAACCTTGATAAGAAATGCAGCACTGGTTCAGAAATCGTTTTGCTAAAGTAAAAACCATTAGAGAAAATAGCTAAATTTCTGCATTCTAATTCTGTTAAACCTGCGGCACAATCTGATGCATATTTACTCAAAAAGTAAATCTCACAAAATTCTGTTAGATTTACTCCCCTGTAAGTGTGTATAGGGTTGTAGGCTGAGAATCTTTGTTTCTGGCAGCATTGGCAAAAATTGTGGTATGAAAAAGTCCATAAACAGTTAATTATTCTGGAATAACTAATACCAAGCACAAAGTAGTTGCCTAAACTGGGAAACTTGAAGATCTCTTACTGGTTTTCAAACTTTTGTGTAAACCTTATTTGATTGCAGTGAAAACATGGGTGGTTTTACCTTCAGCATAGAGTTAAATGTATCTATTTAAAATGGGGAAGAATCAAATTTTCATACAACTTTTACATTAAATTGAATTCATAACTTTATATTTCCTTTAATTTTATTCTCTTAAATATGCTGTTGCAGTAGATTAAAGTAATACATTTTTTGTTTCTGGCTTTTTTTAAATCTCTGGCTTGGGGTTGAAACTATGAGGTTGTATGAAATGTGTGGCAAATGTATCAAAGAACTTGCTACTGAACAAAAATTACAAAGGTTTCATTTAAATTTCTCCTTTCAAAGCAACAAGGTTTGTTTGTTTTTTTGGCTCAGTTTTTTTGAGCCAGACAATGTTTTTTTGGCTACCATAAAAACCATTTCTACAGCTTGCAAGATAAAATGCAATCTGTAAGAATTCCACTTCTTAAATGAAAAAAATCAGTACATCCAACTTCTGTGTTCATGTGACTATAAGTGCAACTGAATACATTTTTGAATGGCGTTAACTTTGTCTGATAAGTGAATGAGTCTGTAGACTGTGATCTCCCTGAATAAAGTAAACAGGAATTTTTGTGTTCGCGATATGGTTGTAGTGTTGGTAAAAGAACTAATAAGCAGAAAATAAAACCATTATACAGCGCACTCTCCTGTTATGTTTGAATGTGGGAGAAAGGATGGTGTTTGAATGTTTGCTTCTGGTACCTTATGTTCTTTGGCAAGCATTCAAAAGCTTGCCTTCAGGGCTGTTTCTCAGGGGAGAGGAGCGTTTCAATGCTGGGGGGCCTTTACTACCTAAATTGTAACTTTATCTACTCTTAGGAAGCCAGGGGAACCTCTTGCCTGACATGCTTGCTTAGAATAGATAATATTGCTACCAGCAGATACACAACATTTGGAAAGGATATTCTTTTAAAGATTATGCAGTACAATACACACAATAGCAGGAAAATTTTAGAACATAAGAGCCGCACTGGATCAAGCACTGGTCCAGTCCCGTTTCCTGTATCTCACAGTGGCCCACCAGATGTCAAAACACCTGCATCCTTGTTCCCCACCCCCTGCATTTGGCATTAAAATAAGATGGTTGTACATACTCAGCATGGCTTAAGGACTTCTGATCAGGAAGATGCATATATAGTTGAAAAACAAATCAACTGAGAAAGTTGGAATTTAAGGAGGAATTGGATGAATTCAGTGTGGACTCTTATGCTTTAATTTGCCTCTAAACCAGGTCTCAAGTATCCCTTATTTTCCACAAACAGTGCAATCCTAACCCGTTTAGGCCAGCATCTCCCCATTCCCATTTGGCAACAGTTGCCTGCAACAAGCTGGCCTGGTTTACCCATGACACTAAGAAGACAATGATGATGATCACGTGGTGTGGAGAGGCCAGCACGTGTCTGTGCACTGGCCTAACCCCTCCTCCCGAATGGTGCAGAAATGCCTTACAGGACTTGTGCTGGTGTAACCAGGAGTTGGGATTCCAGTGACATTTGGAACAGCCAACTGGTGCTCCGCTGACTTACTGGGCCATTAGCTGTTCTTTCCCATTAGGACTACAACTGTATAGAATATATAGGGCAGCAATTTTTCTTGACAATTTCATGGCTCTCCAGAGGGCCACAGCTCACAGTTTGGGAACCATTGATAGAAAGATCCTTTTGTGCATATTACTTTGTGTATAAACTTATTCTAATTCAAACAGTGATGTATTTTTGGTTTTTTTCCCCAAATATTCCCCCCCCCTCCCAATATGGTGACTTTATATAAATTATTTTCTTAAAACTACAGAAAAGTCAACATTTTCCACAGGAAGCCTGAATTTGAAACACACACAACATCTAATCATTTGGGGTTTTCTGGACAGCAATTTCATGAGCCAATGGCTCTTGCCAGGTCTGACTATCCAAGTTTAAAATTGTATTGCCTTGGTGTCTAGTAATATTTTTTATCTCATATAAATCTTAAGTATCTAACAACTGTGAAAGTGCAAGGTTAAAATTGCAGCTGATGAATTATAGACCTTGGAGGAGAGACTAATTGGGGTTCCATTTTAGGAGGCCGAGAAATATCAAGCAATCCTGGAAGTTGTGTCCGTAGAATTGGAAACATTAGGATAACACTGATTTTAAATGGGGAAATCCCTTTTGTATAAAGTCCCTGGCAGACTTTATTGCTTGGTTGAGCTAAACATGACTTTCGGTCTTAAGTGCTTTATACTGTGGACCTCTAGGTTGGGTTGCCAGTCTAATTTGAACAAGATTAGACTTGGATTAGTTGCACTATGATCTTTGAGCAAGTTCTCATGATGATTGTAACAGTACTTAAGGTTTAATGTAGTCATTCATCCTGAACTCAACAATCTTATCCTTATGTTGGAGTGATAGTTTGAGTGTGGTTCACATGTGCCTGTAAATCTAATTTCAAACATAATCATTAAGCAGACTTGATGGCTTTTATCTGAATCTTCTGATGTGTTTGAGCCTTTCAGCAATATGAATGTTATGTCCGTGGTGATGAATTTGTGATGACACAGAAGGCACTACAGGTGGAGCTTAATTATCAGCGTTTTATTTATCCATAGATCTGGGTCAACGCAAATGGCTGAGCTGCTCCTTTTCATTTTTTTCAGGCAGGAAGGCAGACAGTTGACTTACTCAACAAGCTCACCAGGTCTTCACATACACTCCGTTGCAAACGGCACATTGCAGGCATCACTCTGATCTTCTGTCCCCCTGCCTTGCTCCCTCCATCTCTCTCTCTCACACTCATATACAAACACGCTGCTGACCTGACTGCAGCACTCCACAAGGAGAGGGAACCCCTTACTCTTAAAAGGGACAGACATCTCCCTTTTCTGGCTTGCTGGCTTTGATCTCCCTTTAAGAGGGTTCCCTTTCCTTGTGGAGTGCCAGGGTCGAACTGGTGGAAGCAGGCATGCACAGCAGTGTGTGAGAGAGGAGGGGGAGAGAGACAGAGACAGCGAGGCAGGGGACAGAAGATAATAATTTTATTATTTATTTGATTTATATCCTGAGAGGGAACTCCCAAGATCAGAGTCTGCCTATGATGTGCTGTTTGCAGTGGAGCTCAGGCGCAGGGGTAGACCCAGTGAGCTTGTAGCATAAGCAAACTGCACCCCACATGCACACATGCCATTGAAAACAATGAAAGGTAATTGAGAACTGTTTGGCCATAACATGATATTTGTTTTCAGAGCCCCTTCCTGGAACAAATCTCTGCATATAAATAGGCTCGACCTGTATTTGGTAGCTTGCAACTGAGTCATCAAAGGATGAATGTATGTGTGTGAATTACCTTGGAAAAGTGATGAATAGTTGGTTACTAGAATGTTCTGAATCAGCAACTTAGCAGAGTTTAAATACAAAACCTAACGGTTGGCCTGATATTTGTAACCACCATGGAAAAATTGTGTGCTCAGAGTCTGTGAAGTTGACTCTACAGCAGCCCCTCATTTCCTTTCACTGTGCATGTGGGTGCAAGAGAACCCATGGATATTATATATCTGAATTTTCAGAAGGTGTTTGATTTGGTCCCTCACCAAAGGCTGCTGAGGATACTTCAAAGTCAGGGAATGAGGGCATGTCCTCTCTTCCTAATTATTAATTAAGAAATGTGGCTTACCCCATGGGACCAGAGCGCAGCCTGTGCCACTGAAAGTTTCAGAATCCCCATTTCAGCGTACGCAGTGGTTTTTCTTTTGATTCACATGTGATTTGAAGCATCATTTTTGTACCTTCGTGCTTTGCCCGAGGAGTGGAAAGTCTGCATGGGGCTCTCAGTCTTGGACAGCAGCCCACTGTGGTTGGGCTGAGAGATTCTGTTGATCCACAACCAGCCAGTTATCCTCATGGCTGCAGAAGGGATTCAAACTCAAGGCCAAGACTGGATTCATTACACAGCGTCTGCTATTTTCTGTACGGCTATTTGGTGTGCAAGAATCGCTGTTGAATATGAAATGCTGGAAGACTCATCATGTGTACACGTGTGAAATGTAGGATGTGTGAAATGTAGGTTGATGCAAGGTACATGTGCAAATAAGCATGTTTCAAACCTCCTTTCAGATGTTTCCATCAGTGTTGCATTCTGCTCCTGCATGAAATCAGGCAGCATATTGTAACACACAAAGCAAATCAATCAAGTCTTCCAGTTACCACTCGTCTGTGCGAACAAAATGTTAATCTAATTATTATATTAGCTAAACATCTGTCATTATGCCTTTTTCCCGATGGCCAGATTAGTTTGGAACAGCCCTTGCCTTATTTAATATGGGGGAGGGCAACTTATAGGAAACACATCTGTCAGTGGCCACTAGCCATGATGGCTGCATGTTTGAACCACAGTCTGCCTCTGAACACCAGTTGCAGAGGAGCAGTGCCAAGAGATGGCTGGTTGGCCATGGCAAAAAACAGCATGCTGGACAGAGATGGTCTTTGCCCCAACTAGTAGGACTTTGATGCAACTTGACCTAGCCGTTTCTACTCTCGTACTCCCAGGACCAAGTTTTGAAAACTCTTAACAATACTTCCAGAATGATCCCAAAGAAGTGTCCCAAAGTCCTGAGAGTGGAGACAGCTGCTTTTTGGTATTAAAAGTTAGAGAAACTTTCAAAAGCTGAATTCTCTTTAGAATTTGTAGAAGCAATTATTCATGCCCTGACACTGTGCTTGTTAACCAGCAGGCCAGGGTTCGAGACCCGTGTCGGCCCCACAAGACAGGGTGAGCTCCTGTCCTTAGCCCAGCTCTGCAACGCCAGCTGGATCCAATCATATCGGCTCTGCCTTTCCACTGGACTAATTCAGTGGCGTGGAGAGGGGGGAATTTGCTGCTTGGGTAACAGCCTATCCTCCATAACAATCCAACCCAGGCTTTCGTGCTTCACATGCAGCATATGCAGCGCCAAACATGATACCATAGCCTTCCAAGACTGACGGAGGCCTGATGTGTAGGAGTGTCGCTGAATCTAGACTTCCTCCTGGATCTTCAGGTGGAGACGGGCCTAGAAATGGGCTTGATGAATGCCAGTTGATATGCCACAGACACCCCTTCACAGGTGGGGAATGAACAGGGAGGTGGACCCAGGGGTGCTAGCAGTGGCATTTGCGTGACATCTTGTACATATACCAGCTGAATAGCAGGAGAAGGTCCAAAGAGACATGACAGTGGCTTTCCCTAGAGTAAGCAAACACAAGTTCTCTTACTCCAAAGGAGACCTTGCAGAATGCCCCTTTGATACAACCTGAGCTCCATTGAGCTGCCTTGGCAGGAGAATTTGGGACGGATTGAGCTGCCTCTGAGATGCAAGCAGCCCTGATCCTTTAAGGCAGCGTTTCTCAAAGTGGGGGTCGGGACCCCTTTGGGGGTCGCCTAGAGCTTTCCTGGGGGTTGCCTAAAGACCTCTGGTGCAGAGGGCCAGGTCAGGCTTGCCAGACCTCTGGCTGTAGCTGTGCGCACGCTGGGGCTGACTAACAGCCTCAGGGCCCAATCCTATGCATGCCTACTCTGAAATAAATCCCATTATAGTTAGGGGGGCCTTTACTCCCATGTAAATGTGGATAGGATTGCAGCCTCAGGCCCCAATCCTATTCATGCCTACTTTGAAATAAATCCCATTATAGTTAGGGGGCCTTTACTCCCATGTAAATGTGGATAGGATTGTAGCCTCAAGGCCCAATCCTATGCATGCCTACTCTGAAATAAATCCCATTGTGTTCCATGTGTGCATAGAACACACATTTCATTTGTAACCATGAAAATACATCCTGCATATCGGATATTTACATTACAATTCATAACAGGAGCAAAATTACAGTTATAAAGTAGCAACGAAAATAATTTTATGGTTGGGGGTCCCCACAACATGAGGAACTTATAAAGGGGTCACGGCATTAGGAAGACTGAGAACCACTGCTTTAAGGGATGAAGATGCCATGTGACAAGGTCCTGGTATTAATGGGCAGGTTTTACCATGAAGGCCACAGCTGGTGACTGATGATTCTGTGGGTTTCAACACATATTGTATAAGACTCCATTAACAAGTGATTTTGATTAGCCTTCCTATGTGAACCACCGTTAACGCTTTGTAAAAACAGAGAATGTGGTATATAAATGCCCATATGTGTATGTTTGGTGCCTCCAGAGAAATAGAGGACTCTCCATGCATATTGAAAGTCAACAAATATTAACCTGCGGAGAACTTTCAGGAATAGATTGTGGTGGGTAAGCTCAGTCCATCTTTCAACAATAGCGTTTTCCTCTAGACTTAATGAGCTGGAAGATGGAGTAATGAGGCTGAACTTCCTGCCAAATACAAAGAGTCCTTTCTTCAGGAACACTGGAATCCTGTTGCCTGCTAAACCTCTCGGAGATGAGCTGGTCATTCTGGCTTTCCCTTGAAGGCTTGTCAACACAAGCGCAATGCTTTTTTAGATCCAGGTCAAGGACCTAAGGAGAACCCTGCAGGATCAGGCCAAGGGCCATTACAGTGGCCCAACAAGTTCTTCTGGGAGCTCACAAGTCCACAAAGTTGCCATTCCATGGCATCTGGCTTTCAAAAATAAACTACCATTTGTAACTAATGATGGACTTTTCTGCCATAATTGTGTTGGTTTAAGGACAGCTAGGCCTTCAGGTGCCACCACCACATCATGTGGCAAGGAATTCCATATGCACTTTTTATCTCTTGCTCCATATAACAAAGGGATAACTTCTTCATTTATCAGACACAGCTGACATCTTTTGTCAATACAATTACAAGCTGGGCTCTGGCCAAGGACCATCTGCCCCACAACCCTGTTCCGAAAAGTGTCAGATGCTAGAAACTCCCCAGCAGGACAGAAGACTGTGGATGTGGGGAGGGGGGGCAAGAGGATGGTTTGGGGCTGCCTCCAAATAGGTTCAAGTGATACACCAAAGTGATTGTGAAGAGTATAATTTGTAGGGGCTGGGTCTCTGCCAGGCAGTAATGGAACTACTTAGGGGAAAAGTGGTCAGGATCTAGACATGGTGAGGGGCACTGGACTGAAATCCTTGACTGTGTGTCATGTGTAAAGGTGCCTTTGTAGGAGTAGGTGCAGGAAGAGCAGCCACAGAAGATGAGGACTTCTCTCTTACATTAGGAGTGGCAATGCATTGACCAAGGAAGGGGCGTTAGGTAGTGATGCCATTCCCCGGATTGCATCTCTGCGGGGAGGGGGGCTGTTTTAAAAGTTAGCAGACCTGCTGCCACACTCAGGAAGGTGGGGAACCCTGGGGAATGCTTGCAGGATTTCCTGTGACTTAGAAATAGTTAAAAGTTGATTGTGAGGTTAAAATAAATAATTTTAATAATTAAATAGTTAAAATAGATTGCGAGGCTGAGTTTGGGCCGTTGGATCTTTGGTTAAAGTAAAAGTTTCAAAGTAGGAGAAGAAAATGCTGCCATCATGTCATTTAGCAGTTCATTTTGCTGCATTATTTTCATGAAGCACAACCACGGTGTGCCAGGCCCAGCTCTTGCACCTCAAAATTTACAACCAGATTGGTGTATTTGCCTTGCCAAACTTTCAGTGCTAATTGGTGTACTTCCACTTTCAAAGCATTTAATACAACATGTCCTTAAATTGTAGGTGACGGTGCTGGATGAAAAATCTACAATCTGGTGGTCAGGCTAAGGGCCCATCTAGTCCAGCTTCTTGTATCTCAGTGGCCCAACAGAGGTCTGGTAACATGAGATGGATGGTTCCTCCATAAATCTGCCCAGATCTCTTTGAAAGGACCTCAGGTACATTACAACATTCTTCAGCAAGGTGTTCCACAGGTTAATTTCATGCTGGGAAAGAAATATTCATCTGGTCTGCGCTCTCTGGCACTGAGTTGATCTTAGTGGGTGTCTCCAGGCACTGGTGTAGTCTTCAAGGGCACTATTATTTTCCTTGTCTCTACTCTCTCCAGCCTATATATCAGTTTGCATGCCTGGTTGGTCCTATTAAAGCTATCAACAAGCAAGCTTTTGAATCTTCTTAGGTCCTCTGACAGGCTGCAGCTTGTAAAATACAAAGATGGAGATAGGAAGGGCCTTAGCCTTGGACAGGTGAATTCCCCTCCAGCCGCTGTACAGGTTTTCCAGTTTGGCTGTGTGACTTTCAACCGGGTGCACCTGTTTCTTTGTTTCCTTCTTTGGGAACAGGTTGCTCTGCTTCCTGATCTCAGCCTGAGAAGGAATGTGTTTCCAGTGCGCCATGGAGGTGGGACTGACTTCACGGGCAGGTGTTGCATTTCCAGAACATCCAGCGGGTTTACTGCAGAGGCTGCCCTGGAAATCTATGCGCCTCCTTGTTCTACAAGCTGTCCCCTTCAAAGGCGGGGAGCATGAGTTAACCGCTCCCATGTCCCAGACCACTGGCGCAAAAATGGTCCTTGGCTAATGCATAACCCAGAACATGCAGATTCTCTGCTGTTGGGCCACATCGGTGCCACATTTCCAGGTGGTGATAGTAGTCCTAGTAGGGGCCACATCACACTCTGATGCAGAGGAGGTGAACCTTCCCAGTTTTTTATTCTTAGAACGGAAGGGGGTTAGTGGGAGCCAACATTTGCTACTCTTTAAGCAATGGGGTAGTACCCTGTCACCAGTGATCAGTTCAAACCCTGTCTGAGTTTTCTACCTAGGGCCCCCAAGACCCTGCCTGTGGCTCAACCAGAACTGTGAGGCTGGGTCTGCAGCAGGTGGGAACAAGGTGAGCTTCACGGCAGCCTGAGCTTCACTGGGGCTTGTAATTGGAAAGATGATGTGCACACACAGACCCATCCCCCCCACTGCCACAGCCTCAGAGTGCAGCCATTCATGCACACCCCTGGCTAATCCCTAAATTGCAACCACATGTACACCAGACATTGATGTGCGATGCAAGTAGCCCTGGGGAAAGGGAGGCAGAAAGAACTGAGCTGTTCTTTTTTCTAGCTGGGCACCCCGGCCCTTCCCTACTGAGGGTGCTGAGGGGGAGACACAATTCAGCTTTAAGCAAATACTTGGCCCACTTTTGGAACCTGGCATGGATGATACCAGAATTCATATTTTCCAGTTTTTTTAATTAAGTCACAAGATTTCACAACCACAACCCTGAGCTACTATATGTTCAACTACAGCTTGTATCTAAGGTGAGGTGAGGATGTAGTTTCAGGTCCACCCCAGATGATGCCTGTCAAGCAAGGGAAGGGCTCTGAGTGGTTGTTGTGCCTTGATGTCTCCAGCCACTGTACCAGCTGACCTTGTGGATGTCCACAAGGGTCAGACAGCTGTGGCCTGATACTGGAGCAGGGCCGGGAACTGTCCAGGAGAGCCACAGTGGAGCTGTGCTGAGCTGAACCTTTCTTGATCCAACCATCAAAGCTGTGCAGCCTCCAAACTGAAACTCCCCCCCCCCATCCGTGATACGAGGCTGCCAAGAGAAAGAGCAGCTCTCAGCTGGGAATTAAAAGCTGGGATCCCACGGCTAATTAACGTGTTTGCCGTTCCACACCCAGCTGGCACCGAATGTCTCATCAACCAGGCAGGATTCTGCGGCCCAGCTTCTTGCTGAGCCGGTGTGGCAACTCCAGCTTTTAATAGCATCAGCTTATTCTCATGACCTTAATGATTGTTGTGTCTTCAGTGATTCCCTCCAGAAAGTCGGAGAAGTGAGTAGCCAGGCTGGTGCTAACACAATGAAATCTGTGCCAGTTTTGATGCTACCAGCTCAGAGGGTCAAGATCCGAACAAGAATGCCATGGTTTCCCAGGAGGGGTTATGTAAGGCAGCGAACTTTTCTAGACCAGTAAACCTGGAAGGTAATACCCTTCTGATCCGGGTTTCAAGTACCCTTCGCATCTAGACATGGGAAGGTAATATCCTTCTGAGCTGACCTTTAAATCTTTGACTGGGAACCACATTTCCTTAAGGGCTGCTGACACCCAAAGGAACTTGTCACCCCTTTTAAGGTGGTCAACAGACACCCTCCACTTTGCACCCTCCTTTGTGAACAGAATTTGGGTGAGCTTCAATCAGGGTGAACACTATGCGCTCTTTTTCCAGGATGTGTCCTCCTTGTGTCCTGGGGAAAAAAATCTTGGTTGTCCTTGTGAGCTGGCAGTATGCAGCTTTCTTGAAATGAATAAATTAAATGTAATAGTTTCAAATGTAATAAGTGATATAGTGTTTAACAACATGAAAGCAATATATACACGAGTTTTTTAGCTTTTGTTTTGTAACACGTTTATTTGGACTGTCCAACACTTTTTGGAGAGAAGCCTTGTCCTCTATTGTGGTTATAACATCTGGTCACGCTGGCTTCAGGGTGATGGACGGCCTTCTTGTGAAACTGTTCTGGGGAAGATCAGGCTGACCCCGTCACAGCCCTTTTTAAAATATCAACTGAAAAATTTCCCTTGAGATGGTTTGAATCCCACCATGGCTTGCTTTCTATTCTGCCAGCCTTTACGTCGGCAACTCTTAGACTTTAAATTGGATCTTACTCATTATTGCTTGCATTATTGCTTGCTATACCACCATATATTACTTGTAATATAAACCATTATGGTTATTTTTAAAAAGTAGGGTATGATTCAGTTTTTTAAAAGTCTTCTTTCTGCTGTGCCAAAGCAACCTGAATATCTGACCAAAAATAAAAAACAACCAACCCCTCTTAGGAGGGCCTCAGACTTCCTCCTTTCTCCGTGCCTGGTGGGGCACTTCCTCCTTACTCTCTTTCCCCAGCAGCGTTGCTAAAGTCTCCCTGCACAATCAGACAGAGAAGGAAGCCCACCCAGCCCCCCTTCTCTTAATGTGGTGCTGGCAGAGCTTCTAATGGGGGGAAACCCCTTTCCAGCCCTTCAGCCTCTTCTCTCGCAAGCTCATCCTGCGCTGGGCAAAGCTGCTGCGTCCCTGTTTCTTTGCACTTGGGATGCGTCTCATATTTGTGTGGCACCAGATGCATCATCTGCATGCCGTGCTCCAGGTTCTTGCTTTCCAGGGTCACAGGCCTGCTCAATCTCACTATGACCATAAAGTCG
Source organism: Cryptoblepharus egeriae (assembly GCA_030015325.1). Lineage (NCBI taxonomy): Eukaryota > Metazoa > Chordata > Lepidosauria > Squamata > Scincidae > Cryptoblepharus > Cryptoblepharus egeriae. The sequence goes on from JAREYC010000001.1 coordinate 267,164,442, forward strand.
CTAAGTGTCAATGCGCCCTTCTTCCCTTTCTTTGCCAGTTGCCAGATCAAAATGTGGAGTCCCTAACAGTGTTTTCTGCAGAAAACAGGACAATTGGCGCTTCCTCCTTTTGTGCCTGCTGCGGAATCCACAGCGCTGGCTGTTTCTCCTGGATCTTCTGCTTTGTGATCCAACAGGTGTTCCTTGATGGTTTTTCCACTGGCACCAGCCCAGCCGCCTTCCTTATAGAATGAATTGCAAGATGTTCCTTTTTAAGCAGCCAGGTCTTTGCACAATGTACTTGGCAAGGGCATCGGGGTGTGGGCAGAGGGAAGGAACATGGTGCAACAGGGCCAAGTCAACTATAGGCTTGAACCCGGCCCACCAACGGCTCGACATTCTCCATTCCCTTCTCAGTCTTCTTCATGTGTTGATGCACTCCATCAGAAACCAAATAAAATTGCCTTACTCTGGTGTAGGAGTGACAGAATTACTGGGTCACTTCCAGTCTCTGATTGTCACATTTTGGTCACCATTCTTTACAGGGGGTTCACAACTAGCTGTTGCCTGCTTATATTTTTCCCACTCTTCAGCTTCCCAATCTGAATTTATTTCTCTTTATGGACCATCCAGTTAGCAGCGTGAACAAGTCTTCCACGGAGAGGTAGAGCATTTCCACACCAGCTCTTTGCAGCACCAACCAGTTGTTGCTTTTGCAAGTGGATTTCCAACAAGTGGAGTTGGAAATATCAGGTCCAAGCAGGTCCTTGGACTTTTATCAGGTCCAAGCAGACATGCATATTTATACACGGAGGGACATACTAGAGAGAGGGATGTGCTTTGCCCACTTGTATGACTCTATACCAGACCCTACAGCCATCCACTGAAACTGAACAGTGAGAGAGTCTGGACAGACAAAAGGAATTCTTTTAAACCCAGCAAGAAATTAATCTATAGAACTCTTTGCCACTGTGTGTTTTCCCATCTCTGTTGCAGGGTGGCTCTGAGAGTAGAAATGTGAGCCTCTCATGGTCTGAAGAAGCTGAGCCAAAGTATGCTTTGTGTTGGAAGGACTAAGGAATAAGTCCCCAAAAGATGCATGCATTAGGTTGGTGACAACAGTGATCTCCCCCCACCCATCTCCTTTCCTCCTATGCAGGACTAAGCACTTCTAAATTTAATCATGATTTTTCTCACTGCCGCCACCAGACTGGGTGATGTGCGGCTCTGGGAATCAAAGCAGCAATATTTCCACGGCCTGCAGAGGGCCCGATCCAAAGGGCACTTTTTCTTCCTTTGAAGGACACTCAGGCACAAACCGCCAGAGTTCTGTGCACCACATGAGAAGCAGCATCGTGGGCAGGCTGAATTCTCCCTGCAGTTTTCAAGGAAGCCCCACATTAAGCACATTATAATAGTCTAGCTGGGATAGTTGATTCTTCTGGCATGAGCACCCCCAGCCAGGTCTGTCTTGTGCATGAAAGTACACATCCAACTCCGTCCCCACCACTCCAAGCCACAAATTTTGTTCTTAAGCTGGAATGCCACTGTGCACATGTTGCCACAGTCAACTAGCAGTGATTTCAACCTAACTGGATGATGCTTCAGTTTAGCTACCCACAAACAGTTTGTGGTTGACAGACCACCTGGTTTAGGACCTTTCCAAGTTGCAGGATCTGGATCTCCATCCCCCTACCTAAGGGTAACATGTCTAAAGGCACTGAACTTACGGGGAAATGTGTCCTTGTGAAATATGCGCAAACCCGCAAACTAGCAGATCACCCCCATGGACTTTAAATCTGGCAGAAAACAGGTCTCTGTGCATATTTTTGTCAGGCCAACAGCAGGCCTTGGTCAGTCTTGAAAGACTATGGTATCGTGCTCTGTGCTGCATAAGCTGCATGCGAAGCACAAAAGCCTGGGTTAGATTGTTATGGAGGATAGGCTGTTACCCAAGCAGCAAATCCCCCCTCACCACGCCACTGAATGAGTCCAATGGAAAGGCAGGGCCAATACGATTGGATCCAGCTGGATTCAACAGACTCCACTCTGTATTGATGATGTGCAATAGCATGGCTGGCCCAGCAATGAAGCTGGCTGATTCACCCTGTGACGGAGATGGGAGGTGATGGGCAGTGGATCTGGGGTGCCGTTCACCCCAAATCTGCTGCCACCACATCCCTCCACTGCAAACAGAACCTGTATTGATCTGCCCTGCAGTCACTAAAAGTTTGACTGGGAATTGGGTCATCTACTTCCATTTTGGTATTATCTCCGTGCAGTCTCCCAGACTGGGTTGTGGTGGGAAGGCAAAGTGTTTCCATTTTTTGGAGGGGGGGGGTTGGGAGTGCATCCATGCGCACATGCAGTAGTGGCACATCAAAGGCCGTGCCAGGCAGCAGATTTGGTTGGACTGACCCAGCGATCCAGGGTGACGCAGGCTGGAGCCGCTGCTGCTGACTTTGACTCAAAACATTCCAGCTTCACTCCCAAAAATAAAACAGCGAAGCGGCCCTGATTCTGCTTTTAAGCAGGCACTCTGGCACCCAGCCCAGATTGGCCAAAAGTGGAAAGAAGGCAGTGGCGACACTGTGTTGTGGATGGAGGGCTTTTTCTTCTGGCTGGCACCCTCATGCAGAGCTGACCCTGCTAGTGCTGGCAGATTGCAGGGGGTACTTCAGCTTGGGGGGGCTTGGACAACGAGACCTAGACAACGAGACCTCTTTTCCTGACACAGGAAGCTGGAGGAGGTGCCCACAAACCCCCCAAAGAAGGGGGTTGCTTTCCCCTTTCCAACAATGATAGTAAGAAATCTGTGCCATGGCTAGAGAGCTTTCTCAGAGAGGTCAGCACATGTGCACCCCTGGACTCATTCACCTTCACAACCACCCTGCGAGGTAGGCTAGGGTCCATATCTGGGAGGAAGGGAGACTACTTCCTCCTTCCTGGCCTTTGTGATGTCAGTGCGCATCATGTTTTACAATGCAACATGAACTGTGCATTATGTTCACTATGGAGCTGGTGCAGGGATGGGCTGGGGCTCTGTTCAGCATCAGCCTGTCTCCAAAGTGGGTTGTGAAGTTTCCAAGCCCCATTCAGGATGCCCAGAGACCCCAATTAGCCACCAGTAACTGCCTGAGTATTTCCCTTTCTTTGATTGTTATGCTTCACTGCTCCACAGTTTAATTAAGCGGCAGATCATTATAACACGCGGAGGAGACTTTAAGGGCACCGATCGCTCCGGCTCAATGGAATGAATGCTGCAGCCTCCATCACAGTTGCACCATGTAGTTGCACTTTGTTGCACCATGTAGTTGCACTAAGTTTTGCAGGTGCCAAATACTCATATAAATGGCCTCTCCACATATTGTCAGCAACCATTGGCAAACCCATCACTGCCCAGAATGGCTCTGCCAAGAGTTTCAGCTTCTGGTTAGCCTCAGTCTTTCCCATCTGCAATATGGGGTGAAAAATGCTTAGCCTGCAGGTTGTTGTAATGTAACCATATCAAAAGAAGAGCTATGAAGCACTCGGCACGCTCAGAAAATGCTGTAGAAATGCTCATTGTTATTATTATAAATAATACTTAGCATAGATTTGTAAAGCTATTTTTAAAGCAAAACTTGCATGGCCACCACTCGAAAAAGCAAAACTCTCCAGTAGCTACAACGACCCTACTGGAAATGAAGTTGTGCAGTGGTGGGGTTGCCCCTGCCATGTCCCTGAGCACATCAGAAGCGCATCTATCAAAGAAGGCAGGACAGGCGCACCGCCAAGTGACTGCAAAGGGGCTTCTAGCCTTGCTAGGCTTGTTAGCCAACCATAAAGAGCGCATGACCAGAGCATGAAAATTCGGAATGAATTATCCTGGCTGAAAGTGCCCTTCAAAAGTTGACCCTTTTCCATTCATCCTCAAGGCAGTAAGGTGTGTTTTAAAAGATAATATAAGCTTTCTGGGTTTTTAAAGTATTGATAACAGAACAATCCATATGTAGACTGATCCAGAACAATCCATATGGTGACTGATGGCCCCAGATGTGAGGGTGCACATGGGCTCTTTTGGGCCATTCCCACTGTGCTATGCAGAGATTTCTTGTGCCATCTTGGGGTGCCCTTTATGCATAGGTGGGTTTTACTTCTGATGTGGGCTGCAATCCTAACCACATTTCTCTGGGAGTAAGTACTGTTGAACAAAATGGGATTTACTTCTGAGTAGACATCGTTAGGATTGCACTGTAAGTGTTGCAAGGCTGTTTCACCCACAGATGTCAAACATAAGACCCACAGTCCAAATCCGGCCTTGCCGTTTTATCTGGCCCATAAAAGCTCTTAGTCTACACTTTCCTGGGAGTTAGCCCCATTGACTATAATGGGATTTATTTCTGAGTAGACATGCATAAGATTGGACTCTGGCCCTTGGGAGACACCATTAATGCTAGCTTCAGCCCTCCATAAGAAATGTGTTTGACCACCCTTACCTAACTCAACATTTCTGTTCATCCTCCACATTGGTCTTCTTCCAAATCCATCATTCCCACCTCTCAAAAATTCACGGGATCTTTTCCGCTAAGGGCTGTGGGTGGCGCAAGCGGCTAAGACACTGTGCTTGTTAACCAGGAGGCCAGGGTTCGAGACCCGGGTCGGCCCCACAAGACAGGGTGAGCTCCTGCCCTTAGCCTAGCTTCGCGATGCCAGCTGGATCCAATCGTTTCGGCTCTGCCTTTCCATTGGACTAATTCAGTGGCGTGGAGAGGGGGGATTTCGTGCTTCACATGCAGCATATGCAGCGCCATGCACAATCCCATAGTCTTCCAAGACTGACGGAGGCCTGCTTCCGCAAAAGTGTCCTATGGATTTTGGGAGGGATGATGGCTGAGCTCCATGGAGGGGGGGAGAGGGGAGCATCCTACTATCGTTGCATGCGTGGCATCTGGAGAGCCCACCTACTTGCCCTGTTTGTCCCCATTCATCAGTTTGGGGATGATACCCAAGCAGATCTGACTGCAGCTGGTGGCAACTGAAAGGAAACTGCATCCCCAGCAAAAAGCCAGCTCAGCCTAGACAGAGCATCGCAACATCCCTGTCGCTGGGGTGAAAGGAAACAACACAAGTAAACACCATTCGGTGGCCGCACACACAGGCTGCCTTGTTGGGTGCAGCACCAGGCAGCCAGCTGGCTCAGCAGCCTGTCTGCTGCCAACATGTCCAGCCCAAATGCCAGCATCAGGCGCCTCCTTAACATGCACACTTTTGGGACTGTTTGGCTCTCTTGACCAGTGGCCATCCAGAGTTTGCTTCTTCATGTTTTCATCGAACTCTTCTGCAAGCACATCCATGCTTTTCAATCAATCAATCAATCAATCAATCAATCAATCAACCATAGTATTTACTTTTCTATTGTACTGCAAATTGGAGCCGTCACCCCTACTCATGCTTAGGGCTTTCTGATGCCATCTGATCAGACCAGCCAGTCCCAAGCAATGCCAGTGCCTAGTGAAGACCACCATATTTACTCGAATCGAATGCGCCATCAAATCTAATGCGCACCCTATACTTATAATCAAAACACCACATTTACGTGAATCTAAATAACCATTGAATCTAATGCACACCCTGATTTTGGAGGCTAAATTCAGCTGAAAAGGTGAGCGTTAGATTTGAGTAAATACATAAATTTCTGAATGCTGTTGATGATAGTAGGCCTAGCATCGGGTGGCAGGGGAGAGAGATGTTCAGCTCTAGCACATCAGAGTAACTCTACGCAGACAAGCACGATTGCACCACAGGTTCTCGGGCAGGACCGATGCATTTTAGGAAGAATTGTGAGGTTGTCTCTGTGAATTTGTGGGGGTAGATTTTATTTTTTCAAGCACCCCAAAACCCTTTGGTCTGCTCTGACAGCAGCCCTAACCTCTGCTCTGACTGCGAGTGAGTCACAGTAATTTGGGTTGGCAGCAAATGGCACGGAAAGAGTGATGGGCCAGAGAGGTGCCCTCAGCCTTGGGACGCCTGGCATTTCCAGCCAGCAAATAGCTGAGTGTTTCCTCTGCAACATCGATGACCAGATGCTTCTCCTCCGAGCAGCCACAACAAAGGTTTTTACACCTTCCACTTACCAGCTCCTTCTTGCATAATTTTTTACATGTTCCTTTTTTAGGAACTGGTTTATAAACAGAGGAACAGAAATAATCTAAGAGAAAAGTCATTGACTGACTGATTGATTGACTGACTCAGTCACTCATCAACACCCAGCCAAAACCGCTGGGCGTAGAAGCGTGAAATTTGGGTTGGGTGTTCCTTCTGTGATGGAGGGTGTCACTATGAACTGGTTTTTGGAAATTCCAACCAGAAGGGGCTGAAAAGGGGCGCAACGCGTTTTCCTCCCTATACTTTGCATTGGAGAATTGATGACTCAACAAAATTCCGCCCCAACCCCCAGACCTACAAGCATGAAATTCAGGGAGGGAGTTCCTTCTGTCACATGAACACCCACCAAGAACAGATGTGGAGAAATTTAATCACTGAGGGGCTGAAAAGGGGCGCAGCGTATTTTTGTCCTATACTTAATATGGAAGACTGACCAACCTCCAGCCAATTTGGTGCTTGGTGCCTGGGGGGGGGATGTTGTTTTACATGTTGTTTGGAGGGAGGGATTGAACTGGGGAGGATGCTGCGCATGGGGGGCGTTGCACAGAGTGGGCTGTTGCAGATGGGGGAGTGATGCACATGGGGGTTGATGAAGATGGGGTTGAAGTGCATAGGGGATGATGCGCGTGGGGATGTTACACATGGGGGATGTTGTGCATGGGGGACAGATGTGCATGGGGGTATGTTGTGCATGGGGGGATGTTATGCACGGGGGATTGATGCACATGGGGGCTGATGTTCATGGGGACTGATGCACATGGGAGGATGTTGCGCAAGAGGGGATGTTGCGCATGGGGGTTTGATGCACATGGGGCTGAAGTGCATGGGGAAGTTGCGCATGGGAGTTGATGCACATGGGGAATGATGCGCATGGGGGTTGATGAGCATGGGGGGATAATTAGCATGGGAGGATGATGCGCATGGGGGAATGTTGCACATGGGGGAATGTTGCGCATGGGGGGATGGCGTATGGGGAATTTTACTCCCGGGTAAAGCTCCCGGGTAAGCTTATAAAAGCAGCAAAACTAAAATTCAAATGCTGTATAACAAATCCAGATAATAGCAATTTATCAAATGGTGTCAAAGGTGAGACAGAACAAGCACTCTTGGGCTCTTCTTGGCAAATAAGAGGTCAGGAACTTTCGCATGTTGTGGAAGATGCTGGAGCATGTGCAGCGCATGGGTGGTGGGTGAGGCAGTGCCACCCCTTTGGAGTCCTTTGAAGTGTCACCGCTGCTGACCCTCACTGATGTGAGCATTCCTTCCCATTTAATGTAAAAACGTTTATCCACGTAAACCAAAAGATACACATTCCTGTCTCAAGGATCACCCCATTTAAATCTAGACAGTGGGGGGAAGTGGAAAAGACAACGCAGATGAGAGGAAGGGAGAGGCCAGCGCATCAAAGGAATGCCCAGCGCCGGCCCGCAGGTCTGCAAAAAATGGAGGCAGCAAATTGCACACACCGTTTGATCCTCCAGTCTCGCCAGGAAATCCATCTCACATCAAACTGGTCTAAATTTCTCGGGGGGGAGAGGTGGGGGTCCAAAGAGAAGGGCAGACAAAGGGCCCTTGTCTGCTTGGGAACGATGTTTCAAGGGCAGGACTATGAGATCAGCCTTGGATGGACTTCGTCACCAAAACACTGACTGACGTGGGGCTTTCCTGTCCCACACGTGCTATAGAGCTACCTAAAGCAGTGAACTTCAAGTCTGATGACCAGTGCTGTATTTATTTATTTATTTACCAAGTCTCAAACATCTTACGTTAAAACTTTTTAAAGATTAATTAAAAAAATTAGAAATCAGAAATAAAAAATTGAAGTGAGATCTAAAGAATACATTTCAAGACCGTAACAAGTTTGGATTTCACACAGAAACACTTTTTATTCCCTTTGAGGTCCAGAAGATAGTGGTCTGAACGGCTTTTTCATTGGCCTGGAACAAATCCTGCACCGTGCACGGACCATTAAGATTACAGCATGTCAATAAATATTCAGGGCTCTGCAGTTCCCCACGTTTGCACTTTCCATCTCCTGTAATGTAGCCCCAAGTCGTTAACTTTTTCTTACGCCCCTGTTCGTAATCTGTTCAGTGTTTCCCATATTTCATATGGGAGATGGTACCCAGGCATGTGTACTTGCTTGAAATCGGTCCAGCTTTCATTGTGGCGCAGGCTGTGCCATAATTCCACTCGGCGGGTTTCTGGAGGTGATGGGATTGGTTTGTCGAACATAGGAAACACTTCCTTGATTTCAGTTGTGGGGATGGTGCTTGTGCCCATACATAGGATGCCGGGGCTCTGCTTGCTTTCTTTTTCTGCCGCCACTCGTCTCCTCACATCTGGGGGTGCAATACCCAAAACTTGATAGTTTATCAAAGGGTACTCCTTTTTGGAGCATAGTACACTTGTGTCCAGCACACATGCCCAGAGCTCTGTACATGCACAATAGACTCAGGATGCTCCTAGCCCAATGCGCATGCCCAGATCTCTGGGGATGCATACTGGGCTTAGAGTACTCATCTGGGGGTGCTATGGCCACATGCCAGCAGAAAGGGCTTTGAGTGCCCACTCTGGGACCCTTGCCTTAAATTTGCTACCACTGACCTACACAATTGATTTAAACCAGTAAACAGGGCTATAGTGGCTCAATGGTTAAGACATTATGCCTGTCAATCAGCAGGCCAGGGTTCAAGACCCAGGTGCTACAGGACAGAGCGAGCTCCCATCCCTTGCCAGTTCCTGCCAACCCAGCACATGGAAATGCAAGTAGATAAATAGGTACCACATCAACGGGAGGATAACAGGGTTCCATGTGCCCAGTTTCATAGTCAAGCAGGCCACGTGACCACGGATGAGTCTAAGGACAACACTGGCCCCATGGCTTAAAGGAACGGATGAGCACCACTCCCTAGAGTTGGTCACGACTAGCAGTACAACCTGTGGGGGCACCTTTACCTTTACTCATCTGATCCCAGACAAAAAATTGTTTGGCACTTGCGATTGGCTGACGGGTCTCACTGTTACCCTCTACTGCCCCCTTCCGGCTAGAAAGAAAATAAAATGCTCACCGAGTCCTATGTATATGGATCAGTCCTATGTAATGACGTATGTCATGTTATAGAATGAGATAATTTAAAGATATTAAATATAATTTACAATTAATTTAAAGTTAATTGAATGTTATCTTCCTTTAGAACATGAGTGCAAGTAGCAGGCTGGGCAACTTTTCAAGAATGCCCAAGGAAGGACCAGGGTTTGTCCCGTCAGGGTAGCTTTTATTACACGTTCTTAACAAAAACCTAAAAGCAGTTATCCAAGAAGGGCTGCATCAGTATAAAAATATATCCTTTAATCCATCTACCCAACTTGGTGCTGTATTCACCGAACCCCAAAAAGTGTTGCCTTCTGCAATCGGCTCTTGTGAAGACAAATAGCGGAGGGGTTTCTGGGCTCAGCTTCAAGACTGCATCTGGAGTTCCAGAGAAAATGAACGGACCGTGTGGTCTTCTGAGAAGGTGACTGCTTTTGAGGATCCACTGCTTTTGGATTTCGGGGGGTCCAAAGGGAAGCAAAAGCAAACTTTTGCACCCGGAAGCAAGAGCCAGGAGGTCATGATGGACAGTCCTGAAAAACGGGGAGGAACCATCACAACACTTTCTTCTCATCGGTGTAGCACTTGGTTGACAACATGCTTTATGATCTCACGTTTACCCTTTCAAGACACCGATGAGGAAGGGAGGGGATCTGAAGATCAAGGGCTACAAGCTCTTAAGGGATGATGGGCACAATCCAGAGTAACTACAGGAAGTCCTTGCTCTGGTGTAAGAACAATTTACTCTGGATTGCAATATGAATTTCCCATAGGTTTTCACTAGGTGGTGCAGTAACTACAGGTGCATGTAATGTCGTTTATGGCTCCCATAGTTACTCTGGATTGAAGGGGAAGTCTTACTCAGGACTCTATCAGATCGCTCACCCCGAATACTGTATCCAGTTCTGTGATACTGAGAAACTGGGTTATCCCTACAATCCGAAGCAGCTGCGGCAGTAAATGTGTCAACGCAAGTTACATTTACGTCAACGCAGTTACGGAGCCATCTAGTGGAAACTGATGGGAAATTCATAAAGCAATACACAGTAAATTTTACACGTGTGTCGATGCAACAACTGCCATAGTCACTCTGGATTGAGCCCTAAATCTACCTGAGGATGAAGACTAGGGGTGCAATCCAGAGTAACTACGGGGAGTCCTTGCTCCGGAGGAAGAACACTTTACTCTGGATTGCAATATGAATTTCCCATAGATTTTCACTAGGTAGTGCAGTAACTTCGGGTGCACATAGTGTCTCTTACGTGCTCCCGTAGTTACTCTGGATTGCAGCATAGGATGGAGCTGTGAGGATAAGGTTGAAGGAGGCTGGGAGACAAGATTTACTTGGTAAACAGGATGGTTAAGGGGTGATAAGGGATTTTGGAAAGAAAGGCAGAATAGAAATCAATCAATCAAATAAATAAATAAATAAAAATTCTAACTATATCCCACTTTCTTCACAGGATTCAAGGACTCAGATGTGATAAAAATTTAGATGTGGTGTCTTAGACATGATAATTATATAAAATTGAGATTATTCTTAGGTGGATTATCCAATTTTTAACTTATCTGTTTAGGTTTTATTTATTTATCGAACTCTAGAGGCCGCCAGGCTTTGTCTTCCAATCTCCCGTACCTTTGCCGCAGCCACCTACCGCTTTCTTCCTCTGGATGCTGAAGATATGGATGTCTTCGCTCCGATACTCCTCATCGTGTTCATCCAGAGGAATCTTTTCCACCTCAAAATCCCTCCGAAGAAGCTGTAATTCAAAATGGCATCGGAGTCCAGAATTACAGAAGTCAAAATGCCGACCCCACTAACCCCTTGTGAGACGGTCTCCAGATGGGATTCAATTAAAACAACATCCCTGGAGATTATCAGCCCAAGCCTAAACATGATTTGCTCAGAAGTAAGTCTCATTCTTCAATGGGCTTACTCCCAGGAAAGTGTGGACGGGAATGCAATCTATACCTTGACACTCTAGATCCAATCCTACCCCCAACAGGTGGAATTGGTGTGGGGCTCTCTCCCCACCATGGGTCCACCATGAAATCGTCCTCAGGAGGTCAAGGACCCTCACCTCAAAGTAACGTCTCTCCACTTCTGGGTTCTTCCCTTCAGTTCTTTCTTCATAGCAGCAAAGGATGCAGGTTTTGGGGCCGGTCAGGTCTTTTAGGGTCTTCAGCAGCGGCTCCAGTGACTGTCACAATACAGAAAACATTTCTCTGGTGGCTGAACTTTATTACTTATGATACTTTCAGTATAATATATCTTGTACCAGGATACTTCCCACCTGATTTGGTATGTTTAGTGAATATTCCTTGATGAACCAACCACAACCTTTGAATTCACTGGTATCTCTGACTTGTTTGCAGGGTCCCGGGTAGGAGCCAAACATAACAGCAACACATTTTTAGAATTATTTTATATGGCATTATTTTATTTTATATGGCATTATTTTAATTATATGGCATATTTTATATGGCATATATATTATTTTAATGGCATTCTATGATTTTAATTGTATTTTACTGTTTTTAACGGTGTTTTATTAGGCTTTTAATTGATCGTTAGCAGCCTTGGGTGCCCTTCAGGGAGAAAGGCAAAGTACAAATCTAATAAATAATTTTAGAACTGTGATTTTCAACCTCTTTCATCTCATTCTTTTTCTTCAACCTTTTTCTTTTTCATTGCCAAGGGAGGTGGTGGACTCTCCCTCACTGGGGATCTTCAAGCAGAGGATCGACGAGCACCTGTCGGGGATGCTCTAGGGGGATTTCCTGCTGCAGGTAGGGGGTTGGACTAGATGTCCTTCTAGGTCCCTTCCAACTCTATCCCTACAATCCAGAGTAACTACAGGAGCACGTCAGAGACATTACGTGTACCCGTAGTTACTGCACCACCTAGTGAAAACCTATGGGAAATTCATATTGCAATCCAGAGCAAATTGTTCTTACACTGGAGCAAGGACTCCCCGTAGTTACTCTGGATTGCGCCCTATGATTCTATGGTACACTAAGAAGCCGCTAAAATTGTCAAGGGTCACCATCAGACAAGGCACACCTGCTGGTAATTCAAGGGTTCTTATTCTAATGGCACTCAAATATGGGACACTTTGAGGGTCCCATATGAGGGTCCCAAATGTCACCCTCTCCCATACTTCCATGACACACCTGCATATGGACCATATGCAGCACACTGGTGCACCACCACATGTGGGTTGAAAGTTGAAAGTCAATGTATCTAATCATGAGATAGTCTAACCCACAAAATTGAGCGCATCAGCTGGTGATGTGATCCAATAGGGTGGAGGAAGCCTTCGTTGGAGGAGCAGAGCTTAGAAGTGACTTGCAAATCGTCTTCAGGCATACTCTGCTGTTTACAGAATATCCAGGCCAAACTCGGAGTTGAGACACATTAACAGATCCTGACAAAGGAACATCCCACAGACATCTAACAAAAACTGGGGCACATAAAAGAGGCTGCAGAAATCAGAACCAAAACAACTGATCCAGGTGGGGGGCAGATCCGTGGGGGCATCAGAGAGTCGGTGGAGTCGCTTCCTGGAATTGTCTCACGTTTCCTACAGCAGCAGCAGCAACATTCAGGCTGCAAAGAAATTGCTTTGCAAGGGAAGCCATATAAGACCATCTGGATATTGAGATGCTTGAGACCCTTTTGTCGCTGAGGTCACAATCCTAACCCATTTAGGCCGCACAACTTGTGAGCAGGCAGCACTGTAATAAATTATAGGTAATAGTTTTAAATGTAATACTAACTAATACAGTATTTAAATTAACCACATGAGTGTTTTTAGTTTTTATTTTTATCATATCCTACATTTCAGGAGTCCTTATTCTCTTTCCCAATTATGACATATGGTCACTCTGCTTATACTGGGGTTTATGTCAGTCTAGCCCCCAAATTTAGAGTAACTACCGGGTAGTTTAAATGCACCACCTAGTGAAAACCTATGTGAAATTCATATTGGAATCCAGAGTAAGTTGTTCTTACACCAGAACAAGGACTCCCCATAGTTACTCTGGATTTTGCCCTAACCTGTGGTTAGATACACAGTGTCAGAACAAAACAGGGATTGGAGAATCCTACATTTTTTAAAAGATGCCCCTTTAACCCTGAATGCTTTGAAATGCAACCCTGAGCAGACACCCCAAAACCAAGACTCCAGGATTGCATCCAAACTATATGGCCCAAGGAAAATACCTCCTCGTAGTAGATACAGTCGGCCATCAGTATGTAATCGGGTGCAGGAAGGAAGTCTGCCACTTCTTCGCCCCTAGATGAGAGACTCGGATGTAACTCAAGCATTATTTAAATAAAGTCCCAAAATGTGGGGTTTACACAGCAAAACTTCTGATCTGCCCCTTCCCAGAAGCGGTTCACAAGCCTTTAAAGTGTCAAGTATACATTAAATATTAAAACACTTCCGACTCTAAATATAGTAACACCAAAGTGTAAACATGTCCCCAAATTCACGCGGCCCCCAATCCAGGGTGATTGTCTTCTTTTTCTAGGACACGTCCTCTTTTGTAGACTTGTGTCCTGGAAAAAAATCTTTGTTGTCTTCCGTTTCCTTGTGAACAGTCAATACGTAACTAATAAATAACTATATGTAATAGTTTTAAACGTAATAAGCAATATACTGTTTAAATTAACTACATGAAAGCAATGTACCATATTTACTCGAATCCAACTCACCTTTTTCAGCCAACATTGAGAGAACAATCTTAATCATGTCTACTCAAAAGTAAGCCCCATTATATTCAATAGGTCTTACTCCCAGGAAAGTGTCTTTAGGATTGCAGCCTTAGGCCTATATCGTAAAGTGAAATTAAGCCCCTTGCTCCGGAGCAGTTAAGATGACTTTCCATAAGATAACACTAGAAGGTGACGTAACTGCGTGGACCCCTAACTGCTATGGTTTTAGCCCTTAGGCAATCCTGTGAGTAAGACCCATTGAACACAATGGGACTTACTTTTGAGTAGACATGGTTAGGATTGTGCTCTAAGACGGCAATCCTAAGGAACTACGTGCACCCGTAGTTACTGCACCACCTAGTAAAAACCGATGGGAAATTCACCTTGGAATCCAGAGTAATGCTGCAATCCTAAAGACACTTTCCTGGGAGTAAGACCCACTGAACACAATGGGCTTACTTTTCAGTAGACATGGTTAGGATTACACCCTTAATCTCCACTTGATGGCACATTAGATTCCAGTAAATACTATATTTTGATTATATGTATAGGCCAATATTTAGTTTAATAGTTTACTAAATTGTAATAAAAATGTGACATAAACCCTTTGGCTGCAATCCTAAAGACACTTTCCTGGGAGAAAGACCCAATGAACACTATAGGGCTTACTTTTGAGTAGACGTGGCTAGGATTGTGCTCTATTGTACAAAGTAGTACAATTAGGTAAAAATCATAACACAAACACACTGTAATGTTATTATCGTCATAACTATTATACAGTAAATTAAATTATTATTGTACAGTAAAATTAAATTTTGCACCTGCTTTGCAGCTGTGCATTACAATAGCCAGAAAACAGTTTTTAAATCTCAATCCTATTAAAACTGGGGTGTGCATTAGATTAGATGGTGCATTAGATTGAGTAAATATGGGTAAATGAGTGTTTTTAGCTTTTGTCACATCCTACATTTTTCTTGGGTGTCCTACATTTCAGTGGGCCTTGTCCTCTTTTCTGGTTATGTCCCTGCCTGAACATCTGCTCTCAGAATCCGAGCTGGACCCTAAAAGAAAAGGCAACTGGTTTTCCGCCTCCCAGAGGAATAGAAAGTGGTCAAAATGCGCATACGAACCATTTCAGTACCTTGGCGCAAATGGATCCCGTGATCAGGTGTCGGTTGGCCTCGATGTTCATCCTAAGCAAGTCTTGGACTTCCTCGAGGTCCGTGACAGTCACATCCGCCCTAAAGTGGAGGAAGGACAGGGTGATTTTAATTGGGGGCCCTATAAGAAATGGGCGGGGGGTTGCCATTTGCACATGGGTTAAGAGTACTAGCACACCTCCCACAGGAACCACACCTTTAGGGTTGCCTAATTCTCTTCCACAAAACCCTACTGAATTTTAACACAATCCCCCAAAACCAGGAAAATCCTGGTTTCTCGGGACATATAGAAATCCTATTTTGGGAGGACTCCAGTGACACACACCCCTGGCAATAAGGCCCCCATGTGCTTACTACTACTTATTCGTTCTTAAAAAATAAAATTAAACTTAGTTTCTAATTGGGGGGGGGGGTTGGACAGATAACCCCCCTTCTGCACAGAATTTCCAGATTCTCTTGTCCCAACTTGGATCAAGGTTCTGGGGCTTCTCCAGCATCTCCCCATGTGGGGCGCAAACACAATCAGGATGGGGGGCAGGCAGTTCCTGGGGAGGGTGGCCCATGTGGGTGGGTGAGGATAGCTTAAGGATAGCTGGACTCCCCAGGCTGATGGAGGGTGGGTTGGGGGGGGGGGTTCCCCAGGCTGGTAGGTGGGAGTTTGTCCATGGGTGGAGGGCTCCCTAATATGGGCTTGGGGGGTTGGAAAGTGGATGGGTGGTGATGCCCTGGAGGGTGCCACTGAAGAAGGGGGGGGGTACCGGCGGTGGCCCCGGGGCTCCCCAGGCTGGTGTATGTGGGAGTATTTGGGGGGATCTGGGGCTAAGCGGGAGTTTAGGTTGGTGTTTGGGGCTCTCTAGGTGGGGGTAGGGTTTTGGGGGGATCAGATGTCCCTGGGCTGGAGAGGAGGTGGGTGGGGATTTCCTGGAGGGGACTGCTAGAGAATGGGAGGGTGGGGTGAGGTTCAGGCTGGTGTGTGGATGGGTATTGGGGGGGGGGTGTTTCCTGCCCTCACTAACCTAGAAGGAGGACGAGGAGGTGGGTGTTTGGGGTGGGGGTGATGTCCCCAGGCTGAAGGGTGTGACCATAGGTAGGATGGGGGGTGGAAGTTGGGGGGGTGGACCTCCCAAGGTGGTGTGTGTGTGTTGAGGGGAAGCATCTTGATCTCACCAGGTTCGAAGGAGGAAAGATTTTTGGGGGGAGGTTTAAAGGGATGGATGTTTTGTGGGGTTGGGGTGGGTGTTTTCTGGGGGGGTTGGATGGGCGTTTTGGGAGGGTTGAAGATGAGTGTTTTGGGGGGGTTGGTGGGGTGGGTGTTTTGGGGTTTGGAGGAGTGTCTTGGGTGTTGTTTGGGGGTGTTTTGGGGTTTGGAGGGGGTGTCTTGGGGCTTGGAAAGGGTGTTTTGGGGTTTGGACGGGTTCTTGGGAGGTTTGGGGGTGTTTTGGGGGTTTGGAGGGGTGTCTTGGGGTTTGGAGGGGGTGTCTTGGGGGGTTGTTTGGGGGAGTTTTGGGGGTTTGGAGGGGTGTCTTGGGGGTGTTTTGGGGGTTGTTTGCGGGTGTTTTGGGGGTTTGGAGGGGTGTCTTGGGGGTGTTTTGGGGTTTGGAAAGGGTGTCTTGGGAGTTTTTTGGGGGGTGTTTTGGGGGTTTGGAGGGGGTGTCTTGGGGGTTGTTTGGGGGTGTTTTGGGAGTTTGGAGGGGTGTCTTGGAGTTTGGAGGAGGTGTCTTGGGGGGTTGTTTGGGGGTGTTTTGGGGGTTTGGAGGGGGTGTCTTGGGGGGTTGTTTGGGGGTGTTTTGGGGGTTTGGAGGGGGTGTCTTGGGGTTTGTTTGGGGGTTTGGAGGGGGTGTCTTGGGGGTTGTTTGGGGGTGTTTTGGGAGTTTGGAGGGGTGTCTTGGGGTGTTTTGGAGTTTGGAGGAGGTGTCTTGGGGGGTTGTTTGGGGGTGTTTTGGGAGTTTGGAGGGGTGTCTTGGGGTGTTTTGGAGTTTGGAGGAGGTGTCTTGGGGGGTTGTTTGGGGGTGTCTTGGGGGTTTGGAGGGGGTGTCTTGGGGGGTTGTTTGGGGTTTGGAGGGGGTGTCTTGGGGGTTGTTTGGGGGGTTTGGAGGGGGATGTTTTGGGGGTTTGGAGGGGGTGTCTTGGGGGGTTGTTTGGGGGTTTGGAGGGGGTGTCTTGGGGGGTTGTTTGGGTGTTTTGGGGGTTTGGAGGGGGTGTCTTGGGGGGTTGTTTGGGGGGTTTGGAGGGGGTGTCTTGGGGGGTTGTTTGGGGGTGTTTTGGGGGTTTGGAGGGGGTGTCTTGGGGGGTTGTTTGGGGGTGTTTTGGAGGTTTGGAGGGGGTGTCTTGGGGGGTTTGGAGGGGGTGTTTTGGGGGTTTGGAGGGGGTTGTCTTGGGGGTGTCTTGGGGGTTTGGCGGGGGTGTCTTGGGGGTTGTTTAGGGGTTTGGGGGTGTTTGGGGGTGCTGGGTGCCAGGAGAGTGTGGGGCGGTGGGGAGTGTGGGGCGCGACCCACCCTAGACAGGCGGCGACGATGCCCAGGATGCCGGTTCCTGCGCCCAGCTCCAGGACGGCCTTGCGGGGGAGGCTTTGCGGGAGGCGGCGGCCCTTCTGCAGGAAGCGGGCCAGCACCAGGGCCGCGTCCCAGACCACCGAGCCCGGCCCTCCGCCCGCCCGCTGGGACACCCGCACCGCCCCGAACCCCAGCTCCAGCTCCCGGGGACTCAGCCAGCACTCCATGCCGGGAGGGGAGGGCAGGACAGGAAGGGCGGGAGCGGGCAGGGCAGGGTGTCCAAGCCCCACCCAGAGGGGCTCCGGAGGGGAGGGAGCAGCTGGGGACACCCCCAGCCCTACGCCCCCCAAGTGATGCAGCATCCCGCCCTCCCCCCAGTGGTCCAGCCATAGCTGCATCCCTAAGCAGGTCTACTCAGAAGTAAGCCCCATTTTGTTCAATGGGTCTTACTCCCAGGAAAGTGTCTTGCACCTACAGTGAAGAGTAGACCACAGTCCTAACCTTATCTACCCAGAAGTAAGCCCCATTGTGTTCAATGGGTCTTACTCCCAGGAAAGTGTCTTGCACCTACAGTGAGTAGACCACAGTCCTAACCTTGTCTACTCAGAAGTAAGCCCCATGGTGTTGCACTTTCTCCCAGGAAGGTGCCTTTAGGATTGCAGCCTATATTACTTATTATTTCAACACTATTTAGGCTGCAATCCTAAGTACACTTTCCTGAGAGTAGGCCCCATTGAACACAATAGGACTTATTTCTGAGTAGACAGATTTAGGATTGCACTCTGTATTACTTATTATTTCAACACTATATTACTTATTACACTAAATTAAACACTGTACTCCTTACTATTACACTATCCCGACAATCCAGAGTAACTACAGTAAGACATCCGAGGTACTTACTCTGGATTGCTCTATGCATTTCCCATAGGTGGCACTGTAACTTTGTCGGTGTCAAAGTTCCCAAAGGTACTCTGGATTGTAGACAAAGTTATTTCAATACTATATTCCTTACTATTACACAGCATTATTTCAGCACTATTATTACTTATTACACTATATTTCTTCTTCTGTGCAGCTCCAGCCTTGTTATAAACAGATTTTTAATACAGTGATTAGTTACGCTGTTGCAGGATCTGGTCCACGTTATACTCAGGATGCTGCAGTTGTAGGAAGGTGCCCCCCTTATCCCAAAATGGGAAATGTTCTCTAGCCCTATAAAAATGCTGGGTTAATATGATCCATCAGATTGTCTCATGACTACTTGAACTGGTCTATCTGCCCCTTGCCCTGGTCAAGTGGGGCTGGGTTGCCCAGTCAAGGGTTGCAAGCAGGGGGCTGGCCAAGATCTTAGGGTAGGGAAGGTACTGCTTGTGGGGTATCTTCTCTGCAATGGTGCTAAATGGGGCCTCCGGACTGTGGCTACCATATAAGAGAGTAATGTTCAACCTTTTTTGTCTAATGGATCACTGGCAGGTACTAAAATTGTCGTAAGAGCATAAGAGCCTCCGCTGGATCAGGCCAAAGGCCCGTCTAGTCCAGTTCCCTACATTCGTGGCCCACCAGATGCTTCAGGGAGCACATGCGCCATGTGCATCCAGGTGCCCCCCTGCCTCTGGCATTTGGAGGTTGTCCACGTCTACACACACCCTCGTGGCTTGTAACCCGTGATGGTCCTTTCCTCTAGATCAGGGGTCCTCAGACTTTTTAAACAGGGGGCCAGTTCATGTCCCTCAGACACTGTCAGGTGCTGGATCATAGTTTGCAACCTCAGAGCCCCATCCTAAGCATTCCTACACAGAAGTATTAGGCTTACTCCTAGGAGAGTGGCAGGCTTGCAGCATCAGAGCCTTATCCATCCATCCATCCATCCCTATACAGAAGTAACGGGCTTACTCTTAGGAAAGTGTGGCAGGCTTGCAGCATCAGAGCCCCATCCTAAACATCAGAGCCCCAAGCTGGCGACTGAGCAGGAAGGGCACACAAAGGACTGAGCAGGAAGCATGCACACCTGTGGCCGCTTCTCCGCAGCGCCAGGGGTTCCCTGGCCAGCGCGCGCACAGCAACTGACTGGGAAGCAGGAACTGAGCAGGAAGTGCGCATGCGCCGGACAGGGAACCACTGGTGCTGCAGAGAAGCGGCCACAGGTGTGTGCGCTTCCCGCTCAGTCCCTTGTGCACCCTTTCCGCTCAGTCCCTCGTGCGCTGTGTGCCTGGCATTGAAGCCCCTGGAGTTCCCCCCAACCCTCGGCATGGAGGTGCGGGGGTGGTTTCTGAAAGTGCCCATGGGCCAGATTGAGGGCCCTGGGGGTCCGTATCCTGCCCGCGGGCCGTAGTTTGAGGACCCCTGCTCTAGATGCTCACCCAATCCCTTCTTAAAGGCACTGAGGCCAGATGCAGGCACACCATCCATTTTTAATGACATGGCCACACACTGCAGCCAATGGCCCTCTCAAACTCCCGCAGCACCCCTGCAGACCATTCATCCTGCACACCTCTTTGCCACGACACAGTGTTTGAAAATGTCTCATTTAGGATATCGGGAGACGGAGGCGTCGCAGAAGCGTCCAAAAAAGACGCATAAAATATGGGAGAATCGGAAATTTTAATCACTGTCTTGGATGTCTCTCTTCTTCCTAGACAAGGAAAACCAGAGCTGGTAGTAGTTAGCGTGAGCCAAACCACCTCAAGAAAATGGGGGTAATCACTGCAGGGCAGATAATTATCCGTTGTTTAATTGTATTTTCATCTGTCCCAGGGGCTAAAGGGGGCACAGTCAGATTTTCCACTTCCGTGACCAACACATCTCAGGCCGTTTCTGCTCCGATCCCCCATCTCTTTCCAAGGGAAACAAACTTGACTGCACTCTTAGAAATTAAGACGGATTGATTTATTAATCTGGTTAACTCTTATACAAAACACAGTCAAAGGCCACTGACCAGTCAAGAAAAAGGCTCCTGGATTTCTCTAGTACTTGGACTGGAGTTATTTTTGAACAGCTCCAACTAGCTAAATGGTCCTGCTGGCCAAAGGAAGATCTTGCTTGTCAATTTAGAAAAAGTCAAAATAAAACTCTTCGGCACCTGCAGGTTGAAACCCTGAAAAGGACCTGAATGCAGTGGATGTGAATGTCTAAAATAGGTTTGAGTCCAAAGGATGTTTCCTTCTGAAGGTGGGAAAGCACACTGAGAAGTGTGTACAGTGCACGGGAATGACGGGCTGCAGAACAGATCTCGAGCCACGGAACGGATACAGGTTATTCGTCTGGAAATATACACTATAAACATCTGTACATAATATGGCGTAAAGCTTTGTTCGTCAAAACAGCAGGAAACATTTTGCTGAGCACACCCCTGCCTGCCTGAATGATAAAGGCACACACGATCCTGACACGATCCTGACACGTGCAAAATACTCTCCGATAATTGGGTGAGGCAGCCTCACTTCCATGTTGCCTACTTTACTAACGGTCTCTATATAGTGCATTCGTTTTCTTCGCTTCCTTGCCCTTTTCCGGTCAGCTGCAGCAGCAAAAATCAATGGGAATTAAGACACTAATACTCCAGAACAGCAGTAACAGTCATTCACAAACCTCCTAGAGTGATGGAAAAGGCAAGTAGTCAAGTTGGTTAAAAAAGAGCCCCATGGAAGTGTGATATACGTCTTCACGCGGGGGCTGGAAGTCGACCAACGAGGGGCACAATCTACCAAGCACTTCCCGCTGGCCTGAAAAGGTGTCATACAAGGGTTATAGGGCTCCTATTTGTCTCACTGAGATCTCCTCCTGCCAGCTTGTGCCCTTACAAAAATACATACGTAGAGAAGGCTGCTTGTGCTCCACTGGGGGGGATAAAATCTCACCAGTGAACCATTTTATATTTTTGGCTCAGTGCAATGTACTGATGTCAGTTTAAAATTAGTGTAGTGTGTGGTTTACAGTGCAAAATCCGTATTTCTTTGTACAGGCAAAACTGGCGGTACTGAGGAGGAAGAGGAGGAGGAGGAAGAGGCAGTGCTGCTGATCACCTGAGGACAATGCTGTTGTGAATAGGAAGGCCAGGAGGTGCAGCTGAGTTCTTGCTGCTCCAACGCTTTGCAGAAACTGTCTTGATCAGCAGAACTTGGGGTCAAACATGATCCACAGCCTGATCTGAATAAATTAAACAAAACAGGAACTTTACAGTTATTATTCCAGTGTCACTGACTACTGTAGCAAAGGTCATTGAGGACTCTCCGCATTCTCGAGCAAAGTGTGTCTGTGCAAAGGCGCCTGGGAGAGCTCCCTCTTGTAAGTCTTTGGTGGCAGTTTTGGTAGCTGAGGGCTTGAATTCTGACGTGGTGGGACTGGGGGAGCTGTGAGGTTATTGGGATTTGGGCTCAGCCCACACCAGCGCCGTAAAACCCGAGGTGATGGGGTGCCTGGAGGAGTGTTGGGGGAACTTGGGCATGGGTTGGCTTCCCGGAGCCGGTCAGGATCTCTGTGGAAGCGTCCCACAGGCGGCGGCTGGAGATTGAACGAACAGTTCACAAAGTGCTCTGGAGGGCGGAGGGGTACAGGCGGAGGAGTGCCAGGAAGAGGGTCTCTTGGAGGTGGTGGTGGAGGGCTCTGCAGGGGCTGGTCTGTCAGACCGGTGTAAGCTGGGACGCGTGGCTGAATCTTTGGAGGCTGCGAGTGTCTGGGTGGAACCACAGGGGGGTCATCGTCTGATCTGGAACCGCCCTGGAACACAGAAAGGAGAAATCCAGAATGAACTGTGAGGCTCTGGAAGTAACATGCAAGAAAAGGAACATTCAGAGCAAGGAGCCTGCACCAGTTTGTGTGTACCTGTATCCTGAATTATGATTTTACTTTTTTAAAAAAGAGAAAGCTGGTATTATCAAAATGCCCAATTTCTCATCAATTCTGAGACGGACACGCAAACATACACCACCTACTTAAAGCTACAAATGAATGGAGAATAGTCTTGGAGAGGCCCCTCTCCAAATTCCCAGTAGCACCAACAAGCACAACTCCTTTGGATAAGGCTATCCTAGCACCAAAGAGGCTGGGTGCATGGCAAAACAAGAAATACGGGGTGATTCCAGATGAATGGGACAAAAAGGCAAGCATCTTACATCTTTTTGTCCCATAAATTTTGAATCACCCTGTATGAAAGAACAAGGTGAAGCAGTGAGGCAGGGATGGGAGTCCCATCTCACACTAGATCCCTTCTCTGCCCAATAGCAGAGGCTCGACGAGCACCTGTCGGGGATGCTCTAGGGGGATTTCCTGCTGCAGGCAGGGGGTTGGACTAGATGACCTACTAGGTCCCTTCCAACTCTAGGATTCTATGATCTACTAGGACATTTTCCTACAGAGACTCTCACAAAGCATACCTTTACGTTAGAAGGATCCTGATCAAATTTCTTGCGAGGGGGCAGCGGAGGAGGAACCAGCGGCTCTTCACTTAGTTTATGCAAACTTCCACATGAACTGAAGAATGATTCTGAAGGAAGAAGGAAAGAGCTTTCTTGACAGCACCATCAAAACTGTGGCTATTTCTGCTTTTTTGCAATCATGTCAGGCCTCCTTTCTGGGCTGTGCTTGCTTTTTCTTATAGGAAAGTACATTAAGGGCGCAATCCAGAGTAACTACGGGGAGTCCTTGCTCCGGTGTAAGAACAATTTGTTCTGGATTGCAATATGAATTTTCCATAGGTTTTCACTAGGTGATGTAGTAACTACGGGTGCACGTAAAATCTCTTACGTGCTCCTGTAGTTACTCTGGATTGTAGGGTAAAACAGTTTGAATTGAGACGACTTGTCATCAACTTATAAATAAAGAAAATTTTCCTTTGCCAAAGGCCAGCCTCAGGTCCATAGCGTGATAAACTGTGGACCTAAGAGTGATAAACGAAGAGTGATAGTGATAAACTAAGAGATAAAGAGTGATAAACTAAGTCCTAAGGAACTGATCCAGGTGGGCTTTTCAGTTTATCTTTGGTCCAGAAAGCAGAAACCATCCAGCACAGAAGACATCTGCTGCTGCTGTTGCTTGCTTGATAGGATGTAATCCTAACCTCCATTTAAGCCAGCCTAAACTCCGCCGTAAGTCCTGTGCTAACCTGGAGGTGTCATAAAAGTACAATAACCCTACAATCCAGAGTAACTACGGGAGCACATAAGAGACTTTACATGCACCCGTAGTTACTGCACCACCTAGTGAAAACCTATGGGAAATTCATATTGCGATCCAGAACAAATTGTTCTTGCACCGGAGCAAGGACTCCCCGTAGTTGCTCTGGATTGTGCCCTAAGACACTTCTGTCCCACTGCTGGGGAGTTAGGCCAGTTCACAGGCATACCCCGACTTCCACACACCATCCTGGAAAGATAGGCCAGGTAAGATAAGCCGGCCTAAATTTCTCAGGATTGCATCAATAATACTGTAGCTCTAACTCTCCTTATATTACGACCCCCTCTCTAAATGTTAAGTGATTCTAATCCCTGCGCTTCCTTAGTACAGATCCAACCTTGTACATAGATTTGACTCAACCCTAACGGCCTATGCAAACAAATCACAATCTTAAAAACTATATTTCTACTGCTGTAGGGAGGCACTCGTGCAAGCAATCATTCCATTCTTCAGCTGAGCCAGGGGTCCATTTCTCTACAACAGTGACTTCCGCTCTACAACAGTAAGAAAACCTGTTTTTAAACCATTGTAAAGGGATACACTTTTTATATTTTCAAAACTGCTTTTATTTAACACATTTTTTTGGTATCAACAGTGGATAAACCAAACTCCTGTGGATATTGAGGCACAACCTTATTTCATTAGGAGCAGTGGAGGAGCACGAAACCTGGCAGTGGGCCTTTAAATGTATTTTCACTGTTTTTATCCACAGATTTTTTTAATCCACAAGAGGTTCTGGAACAAAACCCTAGAAGATAACAAGGGACACTTGTACTATATGATATTCCCATGGAATTCTATACTCACTTGACTGTGGCAAAAAAACAGGAGCAAAAATGCTGTTGTTGCTACCTGGAAAGAGAAGGTGGAAAGCAGATGATTGAAGTTTGTGTAGTGACAGTCACAATAGTTGGATACATTTTATTTACAGCAGAGCTCTTCAGCCTTGGGGTTGAGACCCAAACGGAACTAGGAAGCCTGGGTTGTAGGGTCATGACAACTTATGGGAATGAAAAGTTCAAGAGCACTGGACTAGAGCACCATCAGGGAAAGGGGCGTCATCTCATGTACTCCTTCAGAATCAGGTTCTTAAGAACGGTGAATGCTATTATTTTTGTGCCAGTCTTCACTATCCTACTGCCAGGCATCATGGTAACTTTTCTGCTTTCTCTGACAAGAATATTTGGGTACAGTGTACTGTGCTGGGAGCATGTTATGGGGGCAGGTGGGCTAACAAGGAAGGAGGCAGGACTGACGGTGGCTCCCCATCCCGTTCTTGCTTTTGAGGGGTAATGACATGAAAAAGGTTGAAAACCATTGATCTTCAGTATAGTAATAAATTCAGACAGAGAACAGCCTTGTTCTGACTGTAGCTGGTTAACAAACCAGGATCGGTTTCAAGTGGGGTACCCCAGGGCTCTGTCTTGGGTCCGGTTCTCTTTAACATTTTCATCAATGACTTGAAGGAAGGGATACAGGGGAGCCTGATCAAATTTGCAGATGACACCAAGCTGGGAGGAGTAGCAAACACAACAGAAGAAGAAGAAACCTCCAGGAGGATCTGGATAAACTGGTGGACCCTCCCTCACTGGGGGTCTTCAAGCAGAGGCTTGACGAGCACCTGTCGGGGATGATGTAGGAGGATTTCCGGCTGCAGGCAGGGGGATGGACTAGATGACCTACTAGGTCCCTTTCAACTCTAAGATTCTATGATTCTATGATATCAAGCCAAGGTTTAATTTTAGTTTGTTTTAACAAACCTAGAAAAGGGGATTGCTGCTTGATCTGTTGGCAAGAGTAGAGACCTCAGCCAAAGACAATGAAGGAAAAGGCCAAAAGCTAGCTAGGGAAGAGGGATTTGAAGTTTAAAGAAGAAGCAGCACAAATCAAGGGAAGGCAGCCAACTAAAGCATGTCTCTCTTGAACGCCAGAAGGGGGAACTGAACCATCTCAGCAAGGAAACAAGGGGGAAAAAGACGGTAACAAGTTGATTTGGAATTACTGGAATAATGGCATGCAGGCCGTACAGTCCAAGATGTGAGCTCCCTAAGAAAAAGTAAAGGTGTCCCCCCACAGGTGCCCTGCTTGTTGTGACCAACTCTAGGGTGTGGTGCTCATCCCCATTTCTAGAGCCATAGAGCCAGTGTTGTCTGAAGATACCTCCAAGGACGTGGCCCACATGCGCACAGATCGCGATCATCTTCCCACCGATGTGGTACCTTTTATATACTTGCATTTGCATGCTTTCAAACTGCTAGGTTGGCAGGAACTGGGCAAAGGATGGGAGCTCCCCCCGTTTTGCAGTACTTGGGGTCTCAAACCATTGACCTGCCCATCTTTGGATCAGCAGGGACAGTGTGTTATACCAATAAGCCACAGCAACTCCCTCATACCAGCCATTAAAAAATTTGGGACTTCCAAAACAGATCTGAAAGAGGGTATGAAATGGTCGTTTCCAAATATCATGAGCCACCTACTGGGTTTTACAGATGGAGGGAGCACAAGTTCTTCCCCAGCACCCTTCACACTGCATTTACCTCTCTGCGAAGGACCAGCAAATGCACAGGTTCCAGTATACCCTGTGCCATTTTTCAGCATGGCTAATTAATGCCATGCTGTTCGCTATTTAAAAGACCTACCATAAGAGCTATTGAGATCGATGTCCAGAAACACGCTGAGATCAGAAGACGCCGACACTGGCGGGGTGGAGGGGATGTTTGGCGAGGTGGGTGCTGATGCTGCGGACTCCTGCTCAGCTTCAGTGATTCTGCTGAAACTGATCTTATAAGGTTCCTTCTCCAGAGGTGCTGGGTGACCCCGCAGCGTGCCAGACGTGGAGCCGTGCCTGCCTGCGTTGGGCCTTATTCCAGGAGATTTCAGAGTGTATGTTGTTTTCCTGGGCTAGAGAAAGAAAGAAGCATTTTCACATTCCTTTATTGGCTAGTTTATTGGGCTCCCTACTCTGTGTCCACAAAGAAACATCAAAAATCTGTAGGAAAATATCTTTTCGCTTTGAAGCCATCTTCTTTTATTTTAATAAAACATTACTTTAGAACGACATCAATCGCATCTGCCTCCAAACTTCATTTGATAGCATATCTTTGAAATCCTTTCCATTGATTCCCCCTCCCTATAGCTTTCCCAGAACCTACAATGCTCTTTCTACAGCTGGAAAGAGAACATCAGGGCTATAGTAACTATGTGCCCTCATAGGAAAAAGAGGGGCCGCTCTAATACATCACAGTATACTTTCCAGCCTGGAAATAATGCTTGGGGTGGTATTGCCAGACAAGCTGCTACAGCCCTTCATAAAAGGCAATTCCTTCCCCCTCTTTCAGTGAATGAAACATGCATACAGAAAGTTATACGTGCCCAGATACTTACGAATCGAGGAGGCTGCTTGCAGCTTCGGGGCTCAATCTCCTGTGATTTGTTGAACAAATAATCTGTAAACTCTTTCTCTGGAGAGCTTCCCATTGGATTGAGATTTTCAAAGAACCTCTGAAAAGATAAAAGTAATGTTAAGTTGTTTCACCAAACTGCATAATATCTGCTTTTGGGGATGGCAGTGGCGTGCGTTAGTCGGCTGTGACATGCATTAGCGGCGATATCTTTAAGAATTTCAGAAAGTCCCATTAAATGTAAAAGTATCTGGGGCTGTGGGTGGCACAAGTGATTAAGACACTGTGCCTGTTACCCAGCAGGCAGGGTTCGAGACCCGGGTCGGCCCCACAAGACAGGGTGAGCTGCTGTCCTTAGGCCAGCTCTGCGACGCCAGCTGGATCCAGTCGTATTGGCTCTGCCTTTCTATTGGACTAATTCAGTGGCGTGGAGAGGGGGGATTTGCTGCTTGGATAACAGCATATCCTCCATAACAATCTAACCCAGGCTTTCGTGCTTCGCATGCAGCATATGCAGTGCCAAGCACAATACCACAGTCTTTCAAGACTGACGGAGGCCCGCTTTTTTGTATATGTGGGCAACCTCAAAATGCCAGATGCAGGGGAGGGCACCTGGATGCAGGTTCTCATGTGGCATCTGGTAGGCCACTGTGAGATCCAGGAAGCTGGACTGGAAGGGCCTGTGGCTGATCCAAGGGACGCTCTTTTGATGTTCTTAGCTTTTTATCATTTTAGCAAATGTCCATTTCAGGACACCAGTGGCCACTTCAGATGTCCAATCAACACCCAGCATAAAGCACCATTCATGCCTATTTCAACAGTATACACTTTCATCAAGTACATCTTGGAGCATGAACGCTTTGGGCTAGGCATCCGCTGTCCAATCATATTGACCGCTGTTTCCACAGCCTTTGCTTCACTCCAATTACCCGTATGTCCGGTTCAACCCGTAAACAGTAAGGCTGGTTTTGATACTGCTGGATTTCTCCCGTGATTTCAGCCACTTTTCTCCTCTTACTGAAGTTGATTAATCCTTTCCCTTGTCTTTTCAGGAAATCAGGATTCCCTTCTTCTGTCTTCAGAATATTGGTTAAGTATATTCCTAAAAGGAAAGAAGAAAAGGAATTTTAGACGGTGTGTGCCATCTTTGTGGCTGCGCCAGTGCCAGTGGAGCACCAGTGCTCTGCAGCTTGACAGTCGCCTGGACTGCTGGCGAGCAGAAGCATAATGGGGGGCAGGGGAAGGAGCTGTTGGTGTTCTGTGGCTGGGTGTTACTGGTGACGCTAAACTTTTAGATCCTGAGCTTCATGTTAGGTGTCGCAGCCCAACATGGAGGCTCCGGATTCTACAGGGACCCCAGGGTTGTGCAGAATCAAGAAGCCCCATTGCAGGGCTACGTCCCTTACGAAGGGGAAGGGGAAGGGGAAGGGGATGAAATTCCTCTTCAGCCAAGGAACTGCCGGTGGTGGCTGATAGTGCTAGGATTCCACAGCAGCAATTTTGGTGCAATGGACAATTTTGTGTATGATTTATTGGGCTCTAAATCATACACAAACATAAACATTTCTTTCCGAACTAAACCCCCACACTGTAGAAATGAAGTTTAGAATGAAGAAATGGAGGGGATGAAGTTTAAAGACATTAATGGGATTTTTCTTCTTCAAATGATTTTTTTAAATAAAGGAAGCAGTGGTTTCATGAAACAAGTAATTTCAAAAAAGGAAGAGCATTTCTTAGTCCTATTCAGGATTCATTAAAAGCCAGAAAAAGGAATAGGAGATGAAGGTATTTTCTGTCATGATTCTGGATTACGATGCAATAATCCATGATGTGACGCATCCCGATCCCATTTCATTTTTTAAAAACAACACAACAAACAGATTCTGTCCCGTTGTGTAACTCACCAAAGAAAGGCACGCAGGGTGGGTTGATTGACTTGAGCTTAGCAAGGTATTTTTTAAAGTGATCTTGACTTAATTCAACTGCTTCATCCAAGATTCTTTTTTTCCTCTCTTGTAGTGCCTATTATAATACAATAATCTTATATATTATATAAATAATAATAATATAATAAATGAAGAAAAAGGAAAGAAAGGAGGCCACACATTCCTAACTTGCAAATTGTGTACAGTATAAGTACTGGTGAAAAAGTTCAGAACACAGGTTTTCACAGTAAATTTATGCTGAGATTAAGTTGCCATGGTCAGCAGGCTGCCTTTAAGCCGTTAACTGCTCCTTAAGGGAAGCTTATCTTTCAATTTAAAGAGCCAAACTCAGTTGCTTTGAGACAAACAGTGCAATCCTAAGCATGTCTACTCAGAAGTAAATCCCTCTGTTTTCAATAGTAGTTACTCCCAGGAAATTGTGGTTCGGATTGCAGCCACACTTGCATATAAATAAACTGCATAAAGCAGGCCTCCGTCAGTCTTGGAAGACTATGGTATCGTGCTCTGCGCTGCATATGCTGCATGCGAAGCACGAAGGCCTGGGTTAGATTGTTATGGAGGATAGGCTGTTCCCCAGCAGCAGATCCCCCCTCTCCACGCCACTGAATTAGTCCAATGGAAAGGCAGAGCCAATACGATTGGATCCAGCTGCGTCGCAGAGCTGGGCTAAGGACAGGAGCTCACTCTGTCTTGTGGGGCCGACCCGGGTCTCGAACCCTGGCCTGCTGGTTAACAGGCACAGTGACTTAACCACATGCGCCACCCATAGCACATAAATAAACTGCATATAATAAACTGTATTTACGTGCAGCTTCAGTAATAATTAAATATGGATATTTCCAAACACTGGCCGGAGCTTACCTCGAATGTGTGATCCAGCCTGTACACTGGGGCTGAATTCATTGCACTGACTATTTCCAGCACTCCATTGAAATTATTCAGGTCCTGGAAAACTTGTAAAACTTCTATAATCCTGCTTAATACTGCCACTCGCTCTTCAAAATTCTCCATTTCCACTATGCACCTAATTCATAAGAGACATAAAATCCACAGATTGTGATTGATCATTCCTGTTATATTAAAAATAATAATTACGGGCAGCCCAGTGTTGAAGTTGGCAGCTCCACCGGATGCAGTGGCACTAAGGGCAAAATCCATAGTAACGATGGGGAGTCCTTGTAAGAACAACTTACTCTGGATTCCAATATGAATTTCCCATAGGTTTTCACTAAGTGGTGCAGTAACTACAGGTGCACGTTAAGTCTCTTACGTGCTCCCGTAGTTACTCTGGATTTGGGGGTTAAACAGATACCATTGCATCCAGTAGCACTGCCACGGCCACCAGATTTTTGTCCCCTTTCCATGAAGAAAGCCTCAAGCCCTGCAATAGGGCTTCTCAAGTCTGCATGAGCTACTTTGCTAGCCCAGACTTGAAAGTGTGTCAGGCCCTCCTCAACACCCAGCCTCTTGTGCTCCAGTTCCTTCCTACCCCATCCTGTTATGCACTACTGTTGCAGCACTAAGACTCAACATCAACTGGGACTAACCGAGCACTGGCAACCTTGGAGATGAAACATCCACATGGACACCTCATCCCAACTGCTTTTCCTATATGGAGGAGTGGACAGTTTTGGATGATTATAATGTGTCTGATGAGAAGGTGTCCCTCCTCATCCCTGCACTGGTGCAAACATGGATGAACTGCTGATTATCCCAAAAAACAACTTTCTGCCACCACATATTAAAAAAGAAAATCAACTGAAAAAAGTGTATGGGGTAAAACCGTAAAGTTTTGTGTTGTTTTTATTCTGTGCCTGCATAAGAAATAATGAGAAATCTGAAAAAGGCAACATGTTTGAAACACTTCTTTAAAGGGCCGTTGTGTCCCTTTAGCTCAATACCTTCTCACCAGACCTCCGTCAGTCTTGGAAGACTATGGGATCGTGCTCAGTGCTGCATACGCTGCATGCGAAGCACGAAAGCCTGGGTTGGATTGATATGGAGGATAGGCTGTTACCCAAGCAGCAAATCCCCCCTCTCCACGCCACTGGATTAGTCCAATGGAAAGGCAGAGCCAATAAGATTGGATCCAGCTGGCGTCGCAGAGCTGGGCTAAGGACAGGAGCTCACCCTGTCTTGTGGGGCCGACCGTGGAATCGAACCCTGGCCTGCTGGGTTAACAGGCACAGTGTCTTACCACTTGCACCACCCACAGCCCTTCTCACCAACGCATGACAAATAATAAGGATTTTGAACATTCAGTATCCGTTCCATAAATAATCTCAGGCACTTCACACAACAGCAAGCAATTTAACTGAGATCCCAGGGATCTCCACCTTGACTTACTTTTCAAACCAAAGGGTAAGATTTGTTGTATGCCGAATCATTTTCAGCAGATTTGGAGAATTAATTTCTTTATCTTCTTTTGTCCAAACACTCCCAACAAGTTCAGATGGCTGGACAGCCCTGAAACATTAAAAACATGCAGACAAAGTTCAGGAATCAAAATATTAATGCTACTGAAGTGCTAATACTTCATAGTCTTGAACTGCAATACTGCGATCTTGAGGCCGCCATGGAGGACTGTTGCCTCTTAGCTCGCTAGGTCACTGATAGAGAGCTGCGGTGTGATAGCGATCAGTTTATCTTCCCTATATAAATATATCTATATTTTAAATATATCTATATTTTAACACTAAATTAATTATATCATTCTCTTGATTCACACACTCTTGTTTCTTGATTTGCTGAGCATGTACACTTGGACCATGTATACTTGAATGCACACAAGTAAAGTGGGTGTAAGGCATAGGATTCCAAACTGTGAGTCTGATCCCCATCCAGAACATGCTTACACACCATCACCAAGCCTACTAACCAGGAAATTGTCTGGCTTATTTAGATTTAACTTCTGCTTGTTCACCTACATTCAACCTTTCACAGGTGGCCATAACAATATTTAAGGTACTGCTTATATAACATTCAACCTGAGTTTGTGTTAAGAAATCCATAGGAGGAAACCACTATGAAACCACTATACAGCAGCCCACTATGCAGTGCCTTACCTGTAGAGGTCGGACTCCAAGAGGGTCAACTGCCGAGCAATTTCTATCGGGTGGAGTGTCATGAGGTCAAACGTCTCAAACTGGCAGCTGAGATGCCACTCAATTGGGGGTGGGGGGCTCTCAAAAGTTATATTGTGGCTAATACCATTGGCATGAGCTTGCTTTTTTCGTCTGATAATCTTGGCAATGGATTCCACCCACTTTTTCATGGATTTGCCTGTAAGAAATAACACATTCTGAGGAAAACCATAAAGAGGCTTCTATGGGTCGTTCTAAGGCAGCATTTCTCAAAGTGGGACCCCCTTTGGGGGTCGGCTAGAGCTTTCCTGGGGGTCACCTAAAGACCCCTGGTGCAGGGGGACAGGTCAGGCTTGCCAGACCTCCGGCTGTAGCTGCACGCGCACTGGGGTTGACTGACAGCCTCAGGGCCCAATCCTATGCATGCCTACTCTGAAATAAATCCCATTATAGTCAGGGGGTTATAGTCATTCCCATGCAAATGTGGATAGGATTGCAGCCTCAGGGCCTAATCCTATGCATGCATACTCTGAAATAAATCCCGTTGTGTTCAGTGTGTGCAGAGAACACATATTTCATTTGTAACCATGAAAATACATCCTGCATATTGGATATTTACATTACGATTCATAACAGTAGCAAAATTACAGTTATAAAGTAGCACCGAAAATAATTTTATGGTTGGGGGTCCCCACAACATGAGGAACTTATAAATGGGTCATGGCGTTAGGAAGATTGAGAACCACTGTTCTAAGGCCTGCAGAGGCAACCAGAGAGTGTTGCTGGACTTGTGCAAATGGGAAGAAGCCTCTGGGACCTTCCCAAAGGCCTTGTGGTGCTAGAAGGAGCATCATGTTATGACCCAGCACAAGTTCACAAGCACTGCACATCAGGCTGGGACACAGTTGCTCAAATGCTGCTCTAGGAGAATATATACAACATTTAATATCTTTCTGAGAAAAAGGACCAGGAAGAAAATAGCTAATCATGGTAGTATATATAGTGGTTAGTGCTCCTATGTGCCTTCCTGCTCCCCTCTTTCCCTATTGGATCAGCACTTGATCCAGCATCCTAAGTTCTAGAAACCAGTGAGGCATCACTCTGCGAAGCATCACTCAGGTATTCCAGGAAGCAGCTGTGCTATGAACAGTTTAAATGTGCAAAACACATTTAATGTTTTTTATATATGCAAAACATGTATAGAAAGAGACTCAGATCCTGGTGATGCATGTAAAACAGTGTTTTCCTTCATAAAACAGGAAGGAAACTAACACCACATCACTGGCACGTGGTACTTGTAAATAAGATCCTCTTCATGCACGTACACAGTGACAGGCGCAAGTAAGCACAGCTCAGGGGTTTAATATATGTGAAAATTCATCAATAACCAATTTGTCAATAATCAATAACTAATTCATCAATAATCATTAACCAGGTGAAGTCTGCTTGGATTTGAACAAAATTAGCTCCTCTAATTCAAGTCACATACCTCTTACACTGGAAATAAAGGTTTCCAATCTATCAAGAAGCTCCTGATCTCGCTCAAAATCATAAAAATGGTGTTCTACCCAATGCCGAAACACATTTAATACCCTGAAAGGGGGGGTGGGAAGGGGAAGAAAAAATAGTTTATCCATTTTAGTTTTCACAAACCCACAGAGAAAAACAGGCTGACTGAATTACCAGTGGTGGACCAGGGGTGACTAAGGGTGGTATATAGAGAGGAAAGAGCAAATGTTTTAAAAACAAGTACGGTGGTACCTCGCTTAACAAGCACCTCGCTTAGCAAGCGTTTCACATAACAAATTTCCAAGAAATCTTGCTTCACATAACAGGTTCTGCTTCACTTAACAAGCAAGTGCGCTATGGGCACATGTGCTATGCAGCCCTGACACTCTGCACGCAGGCTCTTTAAAAGGGCTGCCGGCCAGCGTTGCTGCCTCTAACTGTGCCCAACTTGGGGGCAGATGCCTGGAGGTGCCAGAGGCAGCTGCCCCTAACTGCCCCCAAATGCCCCCACAAACCACCTTGAACCTCCAGCAGCAGCCAGGAAAGCCTCCCAGGAAAGTGTCTTTAAAGTCTCCTAACTATATCTACCCAGAAGTAAGCCCCATTGTATTAAATGGGGCTTACTCCCAGGAAAGTGTTTTTAGGATTGCTGCTAAGGAGACTTCATAGGCTCATGCACATTGAATGCATGTTTTGAATTCAGTTCCAGTGTTTTGTCATCATTTTTACATCTTTTTTCCAAATACAAAAGTGCAGGTGAAGTTTCCCCACACCTGTTTTCCCATCTGATGCTACAACTGAAGGTTAGAGAAGTTCCTACCTGAGCTGCACTGGCTGGACATATTCCTTACGAAACCTTTTCAGGTCCGCACCGATGGGTTGTTCTCCTTTCTCTATTGCCAGCTTATCCGCTTCGGTGGGCTCAGGCTCAGGGATTTCGAACCTAAGAGTGAAAAGTTGAAAGTGGTAGCTTCAGAGTGCACTGTGGGGATGGTACACAAGTGGGGATGGTGCGCATGGGGGAATGGTGCGCATAGGGGTGCACAAGGGGGGGACAGTGCACATGAAGGGATGTCACACATGGGCCAGATGGTGTGCATGTGGGGTTGACATCCCTGGGGGGTTGATGGGGGTAAGTTGCACCTGGAGGTTGATGCGCCTGGGGGGATGTTGCACCTGGGGGTAAGCTGCACATGAGCAGTACATTGCGCATGGGGGATGATGCGCATGGCCCTACACACCCCAGCAATGTCTGTTCAAGTGGCTTCTGCTCTTTTTCCATTTTAGATTGTGAGCCCTTTTGGGACAGGGATCCCTTAGCTATTAATTAACTATTAATTTTTTCATTTTCTTGTGAACCACTTTGTGAACGTTGAAAAGTGGTATATAAATACTGTAGAAAGATGCGCATGGGGGATTGATGCGCATGGGGGTGTTATATGCAACGGAGGGACGGCGTACAGGGGTTATTTTACTCCCGCAACATAGGCACATTTTGTTTTATACTTCCTTGTTTTAAGGCTTTTTAGTGCAGAGTACAATTGCTTTTAACCATGATTTATACTATTCTGTAGCTGCCCTTTGAAACCACTATGGGTCCTCTTGGGGAGAAAGGTGGTGTAAAAGTGCCATACACAAATTCATTATGTTGAACCAAAATAATGCACCAATGTTCATGTGTGTACAAAACCAAAATGTGCCAGCATTTTGTATGGCAAACATAATAGCAAACTTGGGAATTTTTTAAACTTACCTCTCTATCAACAAACTTAGAAGTTCTTGTGGCTTACAAAAGGAACGGTATGTGGTAAGAAAAGTGCGTACAAAGTTAGGATCTAAAAAGGAAAAGGAAATAATTTTAATATGGTATCAAAGTAAAGACTCCCGACACTGGTCACAATTATTATTCCAACAGTCAACCAATGAACATGGTGCGTAATCCTGTGGTTTAGGGAACTGATAATAGAAGAGGGAACTGAGAAGCCCCATAATCTAGAAACAGCCACAGGGAAGATGAAGATGAGAAGTTCTGTCTTGAACATGCAAGTTTGAAAGGACATCGAAACATTCAAGCACTGCAGGATTAGATGAAGAGGGAATGTTCTGGGGTACAAGTGCAGAGCTGGGTGTCAATGAGTTAACATTTGTCACAAACGCATCAAGTAAAAGGGGGGTAAAAAACCACAGGATACCTGCATACATGTGGTAAGTAAGCCTTTCGATGAGCTTCACCACGGTTCCACCTTTGATCATGGGAATCCCATTCCTGCTCTGAAGGTTGTCCTCAAAAACAATGTTCTCCTCCGAGTCCTCCACGGCAAAGCGGTAAGCGCTTGGGCTGGGCAGCCTGAGGGGCTGCTCGTTCTCTTCCTGCAACAGCACCGCGTCTAACATTCGGTCCAGGGTGCTTCGATACTGGAGGGAAATCAACGCTGCCATCCAGTTGTTCTTGTCCTTGGCTGACCTGGCTGCAAATACGATGCTGTTCTCATCTTTGGAGATCAGTTCAAAAGCGTGCTTATATTCACACGTGTCATCCTTATCAACCACACGGACCTTCCTCATGATGATTTTCTCCTTGAGTCTGTATTCTGCGTTGCTGTAGCCTGGCAGACGGGACTGGCCGTGGTTAGCTTTGCAGCTGATCATTAAACCATCAAAAAGAAAGATGTGCCGTTCGTGTTTCGCCCCTACTCTCATCAGCGTCCCTTCCATTATAAACTCATTACAACACTGACCAATATCTTTGCCTTCCCAGCCGTCAATGTTTTTCTGGATCTCATTCATTTTTTTAATGGCCAAGTGCTTGCTTCTTACTTGGCGGTTGTAGAACCAAAATACCGGTTCCCTAAAACAAACACAACTTTATTAGGTTAAACTGCAGCAGAAACCACCATAAAACAGTTAAAAGGCCTGCTGAATCAGGCCAAAGTCCATCCAGTCCACCATCCCATTTCTGACAACAACCAACGAGATGCCTCTAGGAAGCCCACAAACAGAAGAGAACTGAATACAGTCAGGTATTCAGAGGTTATACTGAACCAAAGAGCTCCATCCGACCCAGACTACTTGGGGAATCCCAAACATTACATGTTAGCATGCAACCAGGGGTTTTCCACTAAAGGTTTGCTTGACAAGGAACAACCATGGTTAAGTTCCGTGACATGTACACAAATGTACACATGTCTTCTCAAACCTGTTTTTAAGTTACACCCCTACGAATCAGTAAGTGAAGAGGGAGGAAAGAAATTCTTTGCAATCACTATTTACCCTTACTATCACTATCCTCTCAGCTCTATCCACCTTCCTTTCTCCACACCGTACTACTCACTACTGTTTCAGAAGGATTCAGCCAAGAAATTTTCTTACCCAGGCCTTCGTCTAGGTGAGTGTTTGTTATAAATACGTTCCATGCTACACTGGAGGTTGAGGAGAGCAGTGATCGCCTGTTTCAAGCACTCACAGTCCTCTTCATCTTCACTGCATTCTTGCAATTGCTGAAAAGACAAAGCCATCAAGCGTCACTTAACACCAAAGGGAAACAATTCTGTCAAAGCTCTTAATTCTATAGTTTTTCCTATAGAAATTATCCTCCTCTTGAATAAATGTGTACAACAAACAGCCTACAGAATTTGTATGGTTGGTCTGTGGAACTCCCTGTCACAGGATGTGGTGATGCAATCCAGAATCACAATCCAGAGTATCTACAGGACTTTTTACACTGACATAGTTATGGTGCGATGGGCTGTGGGTGGTGCAAGTGGTTAAGATGCTATGCCTGTTAACCAGAAGGCCAGGGTTCGATTCCCGGGTCGGCCCCACAAGACAGGGTGAGCTCCTGTCCTTAGCCCAGCTCTGTGACGCCAGCTGCATCTAATCATATCGGCTCTGCCTTTCCATTGGACTATTTCAGTGGTGTGGAGATGGGGGAATTGCTGCTTGGGTAACAGCCTATCCTCCATATCAATCTACCCAGGCCTTCGTGCTTCACATACAGCATCGAGCACAATACCATACTCTTTCAAGACTGATGGATGCCAATACTTAGGTACGGTGCCTCATATGGGAAACCTATGGGAAATGCATAGAGTAATCCTGAGTAAGTGCTTCTTACATCTTCCCGTAGTTACTCTGGATTGTAGGGCTAATGCCTTTAAGAAGGGACTGGACAAATTCCTAGAGGAAAGGACCATCACAGGCTACTAGCCATGAGGGGTGTGTGCAGAGGTGATGCCAAATTTGAGAAATTTGGACCTCCTGCCAATTCATACTTGACTCTTAGACACCAACAGAAAAATGGCACAGAGGTGGTGCAATTAACAGTGAGTGGCACATGTGTGCCCATTGGCTGGGTTTCCTTACAATAAAAACGGAAGTAGCAGCATGTCACGAGCGCTCATTTCACCAACAGTGTTGGACCCATTCCAAAAATATCACTTTGTTCGGAGGTCCTTGCTCTGCTTCTGCTTTCCTTACCTGTAATAACTCAAAGTAGTGCAAACAATGATAGACAGGAATCAGCATGAGCCGTGGAAGGACATACTGTACGGCTTCTTTAAAACCATCAGCAATCGACTGAAGGAGAAAAATGGGAAAGTATTAATCTGAGGTGCCGTAGTCGGGAAAGCAGAGGAGAAAAGAACACAGGCAGTTTCTATCCATCTACAGTATTTATATACCGCTTTTCAACTAATAAGTTCACAAAGCGGTTTACAAAGAAAATGGAAAAATAATAATAGCTAATTAAAAGCTAATGGGTCCCTGTCCCAAAAGGGCTCACAATCTAAAATCCAAAAAAGAACAGCAGCAGAAGCCACTTGAACAGACACTGCTGGCGTGCGTAGGGTCAGTTACTCTCCCCCTGCTAAATAAAAGAGGAGCACCCACTTGAAAGAGGGCCTCTTGCTCAGTTAGCAGGGGTTTCCCAAATTTATTTTATTTCCCAAATTTAAAGGGAAATTTTATTTCCCAAATATAAAGTTTCCCAAATTTATTTTATAATTATTTCCCACGGAGCAACAAAAGCTACAAATCTTCAAGATGTGTTCAATTAAAGTGGAGCAAAGCAAATTGGGTGAATTTCCAGGACATCCAAACCAACAGGAATCCTCTACAAATCTGCCCCCGTTTTGAAAAAGTAATTGGAAACATTCATTTTCCCAGCACATTAAAATGGTCTGCTTTTCCTCCCTTTTCTGGCTGTCTGTCCCCTTTTCAGAAATGTTTATTTCTTTATTTTTTGATGGTTTTTTTTGTAAATGAGGATTTCTCACTGTGTTTCTTTGGTATATTTTGGGCTCCTAAACATGAATACATGAATAAGCATTGAAGAAAGAGAAGGAGATGCCCTAACTGAAGCTGCCTGCCTGTATAGGATTGTGTTGGTTGTCCCACTGAAAAATAATATAATTTATCCTGACAGACATTCCTATGGATATGTAACTCGGAGAATCCACATGTAGTTTTTGCAGTTACTAAAGGAGTGGCAAAGTTCTGAGCATGAAATCATGAAGTTCTGAGAGAGGAAAATAAATCAGTTTTATTACAAGTTTAAATAATAAATAACTTCTCTGAATTTCTTTCCTGCACAGAGAGAAGTACAAGCATTGCAAAGGAAGGAAAAAACACGCATCAATAAGAAACGTGAACTGCACGTAAATCAGCTCCCTACCTGGAAGTGCAGCGCAACAGCAGGTTTCACCATTAAGTTATTAAAATGCTCATGATACACTCGTGAAAGAATATCCTGAGACAAGGTTTCATAGGGGTCAAAGGCTTGCTCCTAGAAGAGAGAGTAGACAGTTTGATCAACATCCAGCTGATGCACTGGGAGGGAGGATGCACAGGCGGTGATGGTGTGCGTGGGAGGATGGTACATATGGGGATGGTGCACATGGAGAGATGGTGCGCAGGAGGGAACGGTGTGCATGGGGGGAACAGTGTGCATGGGGGTATTGCACAATGGAGGATGAGGCACATGGGGGTTGTTGCATGTGGTGCACATGGAGGGGACATTGCACATGGGGGGGCGTTGCACATGGAGGGGTGCACATGGGGGGATATACAGAGTGGGCCAAAAGTAGGCTTACAATTGTTTCACTGTTGGTTTCACATTTTAGCTCTAATTTTTCCAAACAAGAATTCCAAACCAGTGTTCAATATCCCTTATCTACATCTTGGAAATGTACATAAACAGTATTTAACAAATATGATTGTAATAAATACATATAAATGTAAAAGAAAAGTGTTTTTTTTTAATTGAAAGTGCATACCTACTAAGTGCAAGCCCACTTTTGGACCACTCTGTATAGTTGACAAGTATACAGTTGCCACTTGTCCTCTGTCACAAGCCAGAAACACATGGAGACAGAAGTTGTTCAGAGGTGATGGGGGAATAAAATAATGCCCAGGGAAAAGCAGAAAACACATGGAGTTGCACTGATGTACTTGGGACAATTATGTATATTGTGACCAGCAGCTGCAGGCCAGTGAGGGCTCCAACAGACTTCAACAGGCCAGACGCTTACCGAGGGCTCCTCAGGTGCTGAAATGGGGATCCTCAGCCCGGGACCACAGATGACCCAATGGCTGCCCACTCCAGATTTTAATGGCTGCTTACTGTTAATCGCTGGTATTTAGAAAATGAAATATCTGCCTCCCACCACACAGGAGCAACTCATTCAAATCCAGAAAAATCTACCAACTCTATTTGATCACCACTGTACTAATTTGCAATGTTCTCCCAACTCACCTCTGCCAGATCCTCAAAACAGCTGCCTGCCAGAGGGTGAGGACTGCTATCATCTGTCATTTCCACTGTGTCCTCAATTAATCCCAAGAGTTTGACCGTCAGTTCATGGATATCTGTGATGTTGCTGAATATTATTTCAATGTCCTAAGACAAGAAGAGAACCGTCAAGAATGAGAGTCTTTCTCCGTCGTTAAGCACAACGATTCGCCGCTGAATACAAAGTGCAAGCACTGCAAGTTGATGGAAGGAAACATTGGTGTTGTTTCAGACCCTGCAAGACTCTGCACCGTTTGCTAACTTCACAGCATTTTAACAACCTGCCATCCACACACCCAAGATAACTCCTTTGTCCCCATCCACTGTCATCCAAGGAGACTTTGCACCACCTATCATCACCATCATTCCAGCAGGTGAACAACAAGACCTTCTCAGGTGGAGCACAGCTTATGGAACACTCTCCCACCAAACTGTTACTTAAGCAATGTTTGCTTAAGGGAATTTAAAGAGCCAACCTCATTCCCTGGAGAGACAAAAACTTCACCAAAAAAAATTAAGTTATACTTTTAACTACCTGTTATGAACCAGTGTGGAGCTCCAAAGACACTGGAGCTTTTATTGAATGATCCTCTTTAAATCAAGAGGATTCCTGGCTGAGTTATCACCTACTGATAATAATCCGTTAGCAAGCAATAGCCAAGATCTAGGCCCTTATGAAAGTTTATTTAATGATTTACTGCTGGACTCACATTCATTTCAGAAGGGCTTACTTAGACAAAGCCTCCCCAAAAGACAATGTGCAGCCTGACCTTCTGAGAGGCGTTTAGGGATTCGTTCTGACTATACCACTGTATATGACTGAATGGGTTGTCATTTTAAAGCATTCATGTTTCATCGCGACAGGTTGAGTCTCGGCATCAATGAGGGTTCCATTCCAGAAACCTCAGTGGATGAGATTTCCACATTAAACAAAAGCACATCTTTTAATTGAGCAATCTGAAAATTCACTTACCATAGCAGTCAGGCAGGCGATCTCCCTCTCCTTGTCTGGGATGGAGGGCGCAATCCAGAGTAACTCCTTGCTCTGGTGTAAGAACAATTTGCTCTGGATTGCAATATGAATTTCCCATAGGTTTTCCCATCACTAGGTGGTGCAGTAACTATGGGTACATGTGTACCCAGACAAGGAGAGGGAGATCGCCTGCCTGACTGTGTGGGTACATGTATGGGTACACGTAATGTCTCTTATGTGCTCCTGTAGTTACTCTGGATTGTAAGGGTAGAAGAGCTTCCTTTTGGTTGGAGGCAGAATGAATGCAAAGTTTGCATTCTCTGCTGC
The DNA here is from genome assembly GCA_030015325.1 of Cryptoblepharus egeriae. Classification (NCBI taxonomy): domain Eukaryota; kingdom Metazoa; phylum Chordata; class Lepidosauria; order Squamata; family Scincidae; genus Cryptoblepharus; species Cryptoblepharus egeriae. Next base: position 267,206,234 of record JAREYC010000001.1, read on the forward strand.
TCCAGGGGAAAGAAGGGGTCTGCTTCCAAGCTGAAACGAAGCTTTTCTAACCCCTGGAGAGATAGAGGGAGGTTGGTTGACGGCCTGCCTGCTGGAGATACCACAGGAAGCAGCGTTTTGTTTGCCTAAAAGGAACAATTATCTTTTAATTTTAAGGGCCAACCTATGGTAATTTGGGTTGAGATAAAATTGTGGGTGAAAATTCCACTGATAATGGCTATAACTGTAGTTTTTATTGTAGTAAGCAAATAGACAAGCTTCCTTTTTCCCTGGAGAACTAAATATTTTTTTAAAAGAACAAATATGTTTTAATCATTTATTTCAAGAGGGGAAACCCAAGACAACGCAAAGCCAAAAATGCATGTTAAAAAATTATACCCCCATTTCTCAGAGTGAGGTCAATCCAGGTGGCTTAGAATGTTAAAATGATAATAAAACCTTAAAAACAAAACAACGGATCATATAAAACTGTTACATTACATTTGAGTAAAATGCCAACCCATCCTCAGCACAATCTTATGGATCTTATTGGATTCAGTGGGTCTTACTCCTAGAATGGCAAGCATAGAAGATTGCTGGATTGGCTGTATTTGCATATTGCTGGATCGGCTGCAATAAAGTAAAGGGTCTATACAATAAATAGTAAAGGGTCTGCAATAAAGTAAAGGGCTGCAATAAAGTAAGAGCTACTCCTGGAGGTTTTAGCTACTCTTAGATTCCACGTGTAGCTATTCCCCAGGTATATACCCTGGGGAATAGCTACACGTGGAATCTAAGAGTAGCTAAAACCTCCAGGAGTAGCTCTTAGGAGTACTCCAGGAGTACTCCTCTTAGGAGTAGCTAAACCTCCAGGAGGAACCCTAAGCTGCAGACCTGCTCATTCAGAGGTGAGCAATAGGCCAAACCTGAATTGTGGACTTCCAGGCTAGGAAAACTCTGTTTACTGGAGTTAACTGACTGTCAACAGATTCACTTACATGAGGTGTGAATAACTTTCTGTTAGACAAGAAAGCTTCTCGAAATACTTTTATGATCAGGTTAAGCTCACGAAGATACTGTCTTTCATCTGCAATTTCTGTCCTGACAAGATCATAGTAATTGAGTTCGCTGGAAGAGGTGGGTTCATCTTCACAGAGAGAAACCAAGCCAATGTCATCCTGATCAAACATATCCATCAACACCTAAGAGCAGAATAAATGTTACATTTTAATACAGGTTCATACAGGTTTAATACAGGTTTAATACAGGTTTTTGACTGAATAACAGGATTTAGTATACCCAGGAAAATAAAGTGAATACCGGTATGTTATGGAAGGAATGTTCTCAGTAATGTTGGGTAAATTTAATAAAGCAACGAGTCCGAAAAGCCTGCTTGCTGTCACAGAAAGGATCATAAATTGTTTTTTTGAAAGTCACACATCAGAAACCTCTATGATATGTTTCAGATGTAAATTTTACTGAATTCAGTTGGACCTACTTCCAAGTAAATTCGTATGGAATTGTAGCCATAATAGATGTGGTTACTACTTTTGGTTAAGTAATAACAAAAATAATTACAGTCAGCCCTCAGTACTCATGAGAGACCATTTTAAGACCTATGGACATCAATTTACAAGGAAGTCCTCCAAGGACCTTCAAATTACCTCCAAGATGCGACCAAAAGCACCCGTCAGTTGCATCCAGAGGTATGCGTGCACATGGTCGTGCATGGAGGCCTCTGGAAACCTCCAAGAGGTGCTGGAATGGCACTTCCAGTTTTCAGGAAAAAGCCATAAGTGTCTTTCTGAAGTTACTGGGAGGCATTCTGAGATCCACCAGACATGCCAAATTGGAAGACAAGGGCCAACTGTACAGCAATACAACACATTGAGATGCATGTGAAGGACTTGCATGAACTTGGAACCTTGATGGCTGTCTTACCTTGTCAGCACACATGGATACTTTAATGTCCTGCTGGGAGATTTCAAAGTGCCGTATGTTGCCAACATAGTTGCCAGCCAGTTTTAAGATGTCAGCTGAGATATATTCCAGGACAGCCACAATGTAAAGGGACACATGATAATCTATTTTGTAACCAAGAACCTCCTGAAAATAAAGTTAACACAAGATCAGGCCAAACGGAACCCCTCCGTTAAAGGATGCTGTATTTCACACAACCAACCAGATGCTTCTGAGAAGCTCACCAGAAAGAGATGAAGGTACACCACTTTCTTACTGTTATGTATACTTATCAATTTATTTCGGCTGCATGTGACTTGAACATGTACGAGCTACCACCTTTCACTGCCACATTTTGAAATTAGTGTATCATTTTCTTTTAAAGACCTTGGAGAAGTCAGGCTGACCAAGGAGAGTAGCACCTAGTTGCTTGTGTACACACATCCCTCCTTGCTTTCCCTTTCCTAGATCAGCAGATAAACAGAACTAGTGCCCACAACACAGGCTATAATTACCAGGTAGTGGCGACCACCAGAAGGGCACTGAACCTCAGGGGTTCTTACAGAAGCGAATCTGGCAATACCATAAAAATATATGGTAAATCAGCATTTTGCTTCACCCTCCTCGTAGCCAGAAAAGTGCTCAAGATGCATTCAGACACTCCATAACGCAACAGCACGTGGCATATCGCCTCCACCCCATACAACGCATCAACTAGTGGCTTGGTGGGACGGTCAGTGCAGACTGAGCCTTGATGTCAGTGTTAAGTCCTTACCCCCAAACCCTTACCCCAAAGTCTTTACCCCAGTGTTGAGTCCTTACCCTTACCAGTGACAGATCCTTACCCCCCAAAACTGGCACCATTCTTATTTGCATATTGTAATGCTGTATGTAATCCATCACCAGCAATGTTGTTTCTGGGCACATCTGACATTAATATCTGGATTTGTTTAAATTCAATTACACATACACGCCAGCAGTCGGGCACTTTGTGAAGAATCTATAAGGCGATGTGTTGTGTCTCAGCAAATGCAAGTGAGCTAGATGGAGTGCTGATCGTAACGGCAGGGGATGCCGTTATCCGTGACCAGAGTCTGGTATTGTATAAGACTGGTGCTCAGGTCAATTAACTATGGACTAATAGACCCTGAACATAAGATACTGTTGTCAGGATCTGGTCTCATTGAGCAACCAGCTTAATCTGCAGTACCTCAGGCAGACAGACCTTCCACAGAGGACAGAAGGAGAATTGGTACCAACCAGAAAAGAATCTCAAGACAAATAAGAGATTTAGGCTGCAATCCTAACCTCCAGATAGGCTGCCCTAACCCCCGGCCCAAGTCCTATGCTGACCTGAGGGTGTCACAAAAGTGCCATATGACACTTTTGGGCCACTGCTGGGGTACAGACATGTGTTTGCCTCCCTACATCATCATGGGAACAGGAAGATGGATGAGTTGTGCTGGCCTAGGTTAGGATTGCAAGCTTAATCTGAGTTGTGCAGAATCTGTGACTGGTAGTGCAATCCTAATCATGTCTACTCAGAAGTAAGTCCTATTGTACTCAGTGGGGCCTACTCCCAGAAAAGCATGGTGACCAGATGCTCAAACATCAAACAGAGGCAAGGTCTTGGATTCCTCTCTGCTTGGCCTTTCTGATGAACAATGGCACGTTTGCCTACTGACGAGTAAAGCCGCAATATTGGGCACTTTCACATTCCCATAGATGTGAAAATATCCAATGCATATTTTTAGTTTAAGTTTTTTGGCCATAACTTTTGATAGGAAGGAGAGATTTCGAAACTGCATTGGATTCTGCTCTTCAATACAAATCCAACAATATATGACATGATGGGGTTCTGCACACCATTGCAAAGTTCCATAATGAAGCCAAAATGGAGGACAATAAAGCCCTTTTGGAGGACACCAAGGCAGGAGACTAAAAAAGAGGACAAATCCAGAAATTTCCCAACATATGGTCACCCTGCAGGAAAGTGTGTTTAGGATTGTGGCCTGTAAGTATTTTCTTGCACTTCTGAGAACTTTCTGGACTTCTCCAACATCTCCAGCTAGCTAGATAGTACTTTTTATGTGCCTAACCCTACAATCCAGAGTAACTATGGGAGCACGTAAGAGACTTTACGTAGTTTCTGCACCACCTAGTGAAAACCTATGGAAATTCATATTGCAATCCAGAGCAAATTGTTCTTACACCAGAGCAAGGACTCCCCATAGTTACTCAGGACTGCGCCCTATGTGAAGCTTCTGTTAGGGTTCATTTAGTAGCTACTGAAAACGAATCTGCAGTTCTGCGTCGATTAGTTTTACATACGGTGATCTATCCAAGGGAGTATAGTTACAAACCCAGCCTTGCACGTGTGTATGTGTATGTGCTGCCTATAGCATTTTCATCAAATATTTTACAACATACCTTTAATAAAGGATGTATTTTATCCACGGGCAGCAGGAGAGGGTTTCTTCGTTTCCGCTTCTCGATGGCGGACTGTGCATCTGCAATGGCCCATTTCTCAATTGGGTGAGGAAAGGTCTTTTGAACTCGCTCCTAATAAAATACAAGATTCGGATTTGGCAACAAGTAGCAAACGCCAAAGAAATATGGCGCATCAGAGTCCTTTTAGTACTTGATGTAGCTGTCGTGAAAACACTGGACCTCTTTAAGCAGCGCTTAATTCCCACAGCACCTAAGAATGCTCTTTTCTACAAGGCTTACTCCTATCATGATTTGTTTACTGCAGATGTTTCTTTTTCCTCCACCGATGCTGTTTTGTAGCAAGACGTACCCCCAAATCCAGAGTAACTACAGGAGCACGTAAGAGACTTTACGTGCACCCGTAGTTACTGCACCACCTAGTGAAAAGCGATGGGAAATTCACATTGGAATCCAGAGTAATGCTGCAATCCTAAAGACACTTTCCTGGGAGTAAGACCCATTGAACACAATGGGGCTTACTTTTGGGTAGACCTGGTTAGGATTGTGCTCTAAGTTGTTCTTACACTGGAGCAAAGACTCCCCGTAGTTACTCTGGATTTTGCCCATATTCATCTTTTTCTTAACCCCATATATACAAACACAAGAAGAGTCCCCCTTGCCGGATCAGGCCAAAGGTCCACCTAGTCCATCTTCCTGTATGTGTGGCCCACCAAATGCCACGGGGAGCACACAAGACAACAAGATCCCTGCACCCCGTTGCCACTCCCTTGCCTCGAACATTCAGAGTTAAAGGACTTTACGATTCCTACCTCTACATCTTGAAAAGTCCTTGGTTGTGCAATGCATAGTTTGTTCAGCAGCTGAAGAATGAGCTCCTCGATGTAGTAGAGAGAATCTTCATTGGCTGAAAGGTTGGGATGAACTTGTTTTTGGACCTGCACAAAAAGGATTCTTTTTTAACAAACTGGAAAAAGGGACAGACATACTGACAACAGAGCCTGTGTCGTCATTTCAAGAGCCTGCTTTCCTCTTCGTAGCGCAACAGAATTTCGGAAAATGAATGCTTACGAAAGCGTATTTGCTGATGACAAAAAGCTTATGAAATGCCTTTCGTCAAGTTACAAACAGCTAAGCACTACTTCCTGCTATTTCCCTCCCAGCAGCAACCAGAGTCTTGCTATGGCCAAACCAGTAAAGACCAGCAAGATCGACGGTTTCATCTTTAAACAAAGAAAGAAGCCAAGAAGTTATTCCACAAAACATTTCAATTCTGAGTGCAGCAGGTCTTATTTCCCTGCCAACGTTATGCAACGAAAGACAGATAAGGAGAGGTAAAAGATCCCCATCAAGTGTACACAACATCGCATGTGAATTACTGGTTTTAAAAAAAACACATAAGAAATTCAACAAAACACCCGATTTATTCCGAACAAGTCTTTTAGTGACAGACGAACGCACAAGTTTACAGTCCCACAATTTCCTGTTGCTGTCACAATCGCAGATGTCTGAGTGGCGCACGCTTTGAATGGACAGAAGAAGCAGGCAGGGTCTGAAAATGCATTCAGACAAACCCGGAAAAGTAACGGCAAACCTTGCGTGGTTGGTTTGAAAATGGAAAGAAGGCAGGAGAAACTCGGAATTCAGTACCGACAAAATCAATTCTATTCAGTATGGAAACGAATCCTCACTGTGGCAGGAAACCAACTCCAAGTAAAAATAATTTCATATCATCCACAAGCACGTCTGCGTCCACAACACAGTGATCAGATGCTGTTCTGATCCTAACAAATCCTAACAAATAGGATGACATATTGGTGTCCTGTGCAAGGATATGCAGTTTTGTTATATGTATATAACAGATATGTATATGAATGTGAATAGTATAACAAATATTTCGTTATATGTATATATGTCAGTGTATGCATTGGGGAGACGAAAGATCTCTCTGAACATCTGATAAGATTTCTATTCCATCCTGTCACTCAGCCTCCCACACAACACAACACAGTGGTGCTTGCTAAGTTCCCCTGCTTCCCAGTGGCGTCACTAGGGTGGTGCACTCCGCTCTGGGTGACGCACCCGAGGGGGGTGATGTACATTGGGGGACCTAAAAATGGCAACTTCCTGATGGAGAGTCAAACCCCATCACGTCATATATCGTTGGATTTGTATTGAAGAGCAGAATCCAATGCAAAAAACAGTTTTGTAACAGCACCTTCCTATCAAGAGTTATGGTCAAAAAACTAAAACAATATTGAACTATGAAAAGTGAAAGTGACCCATGTTGTGGCTTTACTTGTAAGGAGGCAAACATGCCATGGTTTATTGGAAAGGGCAGGCTGAGAGGAATCTAAGGACACCAGAATTGTCCTGATCCAATGAACGCAGCCCCCTGAAATCACCCAGAAAGGGGGTCCCAGATGAACGCATTCATTGGAAAAGGATGTGAACTGCACAGCTGTGTTTACTGGTGAGTAAGCAGGCATGCCTTGGCTGGGGTGGAAGGTCAGTCCAGGAGAGGACAAGACTTCCAAAATGGTCCCGATCAGGGATGTTACTAGGGTGTTAGGAAGGGGGCACCCTTGAAGGGGATGGCACCCCTTCTGACCTCAATGGCTAAAATCATGGTTTGCAGAAGTGCCGAATGTATGGAAATGACGGGTTGTCCTCCTGCACCAGGTGACGCCAACTCCAGTGACACCCCTGCTGCTCCCCTCTCTTCCCCAGAGACAGACCTGGAAAGAGATACACAATCCTGGTGTTTGTTGCACCACATCTGGCCTCCCAACCAGTTGGCAATGATGCCACGGCCAGTTACTCCTGGTGGTCCTCTGCATGGTGCACCATCTGAAGTGGGACAGCGGAGGACAAGCCTTGAGACACGCTGGCACCGCAGCCTCTTTCAGGTGGGAATTCCAACGTATACCCAGCAGATCAGGATACTGGAAAACATCCTGCTGATGGTTATACTGGTCATTAAGTGCATGTGAGACACTCTCAAACAGCTTGTCTTTAAGCGACCTTTGGAAATCCATTTAGGCATCAAAGGCTGCAATCTTATACACACTTACTCATGAGCAAATCCCATTTACTTAGGAGTAAATAGTGGTTACAAAGGTGCAACTGATGTCTTGACAAGGTTCGTACTCTGACAGCAACACTGCAGGACAGCAAACTTTCCAAGCAGTTGGGAATGTAAGTGCTGTGGATGGTGGTGGGAGAGACAGACTGTGTTTGGCAGGATTTAAACTGAGATGCTGCAGATTCTACAGGAACCCCCACTCAGGGAAGAGGCCCCAAAGCAAAAGACCCCACTGGAAACGGAAACAGTGGCCTCCACGTCCTCTCCCGTGCCTGGCTACTCAGAAGTAAGACCAGGAGGGTCAACGGGGCTTACTCCCAGGTAAGTGTGGATGGGGACCGTGGCCTCAGAGTCCTCTCCCGTGCCTGGCTACTCAGAAGTAAGACCAGGAGGGTCAACGGGGCTTACTCCCAGGTAAGTGTGGATGGGGACCGTGGCCTCAGAGTCCTCTCCCGTGCCTGTCTACTCAGAAGTAAGACCAGGAGGGTCCTCGGGGCTTACTCCCAGGTAAGTGCGGATGGGGACCGTGGCCTCAGAGTCCTCTCCCGTGCCTGTCTACTCAGAAGTAAGACCAGGAGGGCCCACGGGGCTTACTCCCAGGTAAGTGTGGATGGGGACCATGGCCTCCGCGTCCTCTCCCGTGCCTGTCTACTCAGAAGTAAGACCAGGAGGGTCAACGGGGCTTACTCCCAGGTAAGTGTGGATGGGGACCGTGGCCTCAGAGTCCTCTCCCGTGCCTGTCTACTCAGAAGTAAGACCAGGAGGGTCCACGGGGCTTACTCCCAGGTAAGTGTGGATGGGGACCGTGGCCTCAGAGTCCTCTCCCGTGCCTGTCTACTCAGAAGTAAGACCAGGAGGGTCAACGGGGCTTACTCCCAGGTAAGTGTGGATGGGGACCGTGGCCTCAGAGTCCTCTCCCGTGCCTGTCTACTCAGAAGTAAGACCAGGAGGGTCCACGGGGCTTACTCCCAGGTAAGTGTGGATGGGGACCGTGGCCTCAGAGTCCTCTCCCGTGCCTGTCTACTCAGAAGTAAGACCAGGAGGGTCCACGGGGCTTACTCCCAGGTAAGTGCGGATGGGGACCGTGGCCTCAGAGTCCTCTCCCGTGCCTGTCTACTCAGAAGTAAGACCAGGAGGGTCCACGGGGCTTACTCCCAGGCAGGAGGTCCCGATCCCCAGGAGCGAGGCATGGCGTGCAGGGCTTCCTCCCAGGGAAGGTGTGTGTGGAGGGGCCGAGGGGTCTCCTCGGGAGTAGGGCTGGGGCGGCGGGACTGACCTTGCGCAGGGCGGGGACGAGGAGGCCCCTCCATTTCAGGGCGTTCTCCTCGCTGAGGAACTCGTAGGGGGGCGCCTGGGGCGGCTGCATAGCCCCCTCCTCCTGCCGGAGCGGATCGGGAGGGAGGGAAGGGAGGGCACCGCTCCCCTCCCGGCCCCGCCCCTCCGCCCTCTTCGCCACGCCCTCCAAGGCCTTCACATCCGGGTTTCAGCCCCTTCACACGCCCCTCGCGCTCCCCAAACCGGAACGCTTTCCTCCAGGACTGAGCCCACACAGCCGCCGTACACACGCACTGCGCATGCCAGAAACTCCTTCGTGGGTTGTCAACCGACGCCGCCTGGTGGGCGAGGGCGCAACTGCACCGCTGGAACTGGTGGCGTAGCTAGAGGGGGGCGCAGAACACACCTTGGCTGCAAAGGACTAAAACCACTGAACACAGTGGAGCTTACTCTGAGTAGACACAGTTAGGATGGAGCTCTAGTCTTATTGACACATAACATACATAGTCTTCCCCGTTATCCCCATGTGCAACACCCCCCATGTGCATCACCCCCCATGTGCAACACCCCCCATGTTCAATACCCCCATGTGCAACACCCCCATGTGCAACACCCCCCATCTGCATCACCCCCATGTGCATCACCCCCCATGTGCAACACCCCCATCTGCATCACCCCCATGTGCATCACCCCCCATGTGCAACACCCATCTGCATCACCCCCATGTGCATCACCCCCATGTGCATCACCCTCCATGTGCAACACCCCCCATGTGCATCACCCTCCATGTGCAACACCCCCCATGTGCATCACCCCCCATGTGCAACACCCCCCATGTGCAACACCCCCATGTGCATCACCTCCCATGTGCATCACCCCCCATGTGCAACACCCCCATGTGCATCACCCTCCATGTGCAACACCCCCCATGTGCATCACCCCCCATGTTCAATACCCCCATGTGCAACACCCCCATGTGCATCACCCTCCATGTGCAACACCCCCCATCTGCATCACCCCCCATGTGCATCACCCCCATGTGCAACACCCCCATCTGCATCACCCCCATGTGCATCACCCCCCATGTGCAACACCCATCTGCATCACCCCCATGTGCATCACCCTCCATGTGCAACACCCCCATGTGCATCACCTCACATGTGCAACACCCCCCATGTGCATCACCCTCCATGTGCATCACCCCCATGTGCAACACGCCCATGTGCAACACCCCCCATGTGCATCACCCCCCATGTGCAACACCCCCATGTGCATCACCCTCCATGTGCAACACCCCCCATCTGCATCACCCCCCATGTGCAACACCCCCCATCTGCATCACCCCCATGTGCAACACCCCCATGTGCATCACCCCCATGTGCAACACCCCCCATGTGCATCACCCCCATGTGCAACACCCCCATGTGCATCACCCCCACATGCAACACCCCCACATGCAGCACCCCCCATGTGCAACACCCCCATGTGCAACATCCCCATGCTCATCAACCTCTATGTGCAACACCCTCATGTGCATCACCCTCATGTGCAACATCCTCATGCCTACCAGCCCCTATTTACAACATTCCCATGCGCACCACCACCTTGTGTAACATCCCCCATGCGCATCAACCCCCATGTGCAACATCCCCATGCCCGTCAACCCCCATGTGATACATCCCCCAGGCACATCCATGTGTAACTTCACCTCATGGGCATCAATCCTGCATGCACATCAACTGCCCCATGCGCATCAACCCCCCATGCGCAATACCCCCTCCCATGTGCAATACCCCCCTTCACAATGGTGGGCACCCCTATCTGGAAGGTTCAGGAGCTGGGGCTGGACGGCGATCAGTCTTCAATATAACGTACAGTGGGACCTCGCTTATCAAGCTTTTCACATAACAAGAAAAAAACATTTCCTAGAAATGTTGCTTCACGTAACAAATTCCGCTACACTTAAAGAGCACTTATACAGCCCTGACACTACGCACGGAGGCTCTTTTAAAGGGCTACTGGCCAGCGCTCCTGCCTCTAACTGCCCCCAACTTGGACGCAGTTGACTGGGGTACCAGAGGCAGCTGCCCCCAAGTGCACTCACTGGCCACCTTGAACCTCCAGCAGCAGCCCAGGTAAGCCTCCTAGGAAAGTGTCTTTGATTGCAGTCTCCTATGTCTACTCAGAAGTAGACATAGACATTGTGTTAAATGGGGCTTACTCCCAGGAATGTGTCTTTGATTGCAGCCTCCTAACCATGTCTACCCAGAAATAAGCCTCATTGTGTTCAATGGGGCTTACTCCCAGGAAAGTGTCTTTAGGATTGCAGCCTAAGTAGACTTCATAGGATCCTGCACACTGAATGCATGTTTTGAATTCAATCCCAGTGTTTTGTCATCATTTTTACATCCGGTTAATATTTTTATATGAATATTTTGGGGGTTGTGGACCCAATCGTCTGAGTTTCCATTATTTTCTATGGGAAAATCTGCTTCACTTAAAGAGCGTTTCACTTAAATTGCAGGCCTCTGGAACGAATTAAGCTCGTTATGTGAGGCACAATTATGTTATGTGAAAAACAATTGCATTCGTTATTTATTTAAGCTGCAAATCATAATCTCCCTAATTAAGGATAGGATTGCTCCCTAAATTGCAATTGCACTGTAGGATCGTGCCCACATTATCATATCAATATATTTATTATTATATACTAACGTTAATTATTAGTGATTGCTTGACTGATTAAAATAACATTATTCTTTATTGAATAATTAACATATTATACTGATTTAAAATAGAACTACAATATTATGAAACTGGAATTAAAATGGAATTATCATTTTATTGTTATAAACTGAAAGTTCAAGCGGATTAAAGTGTTGTGTTTAATATTTGTGGTGAGTCAATCAGTGTTGAATGGAAGGTCCCGATCCTTTCCCTTTTCCATCTCTGGAGCTAATATGAGCCCCCAGATAAGGTAACAAAACACCGTAGGACGCAGCACACGCCCCATAAATGGTCCCAGTTGCACTGGAACTGGACAACTGGATAGGACTGGGCCCTAAACGCATTGTAAATATTTCTGCACTCAAACATCTGAAGTTTATGGTTCATTGTTCTTCTCAGAAGCATGTTTGGCCAGTCCTGCATCATGCGTTGCAGGACACTCACTGCGGCGCATAGCAGTGGAGCCGTGCTAGAAACAGCGCAGTCGTTGGGCAGCCATGCTAGAGTCAGATGGAGGTGGAACCCCACGTGCTATTTGCACGCCGTCTAGCTATTCTTCTGGCTACTGGGCCACCCTCTTTCCTTCTTGCTGGCCTGACAAGAGGCTTGTCCAGGCATCTTAAGACTGTCCAGCCAGGGTGACCATATGACCGGATTTTCCCGGATTCGTCCTCTTTTTAAGCCTCCTCTCCAGGTGTCCTCCAAAAGGGCTTCATTGTCCTCCATTTTGGCTTCCTTTTTAAACTTTGCAGTGGTGTCCAGTACCCATCATGTTATAGTCGTTGGATTCGTATTGAAGAGCAAAAACTAATGCAAAAATCAGTTTTGAAATATCTCCTTCCTATCAAAAGTTATGACCAAAAAACTAAAAATAAAAAATATGCATTGAGCTCTATGGAAAGTGAAAGTGCCCAATATTGTGGCTTTACTCGTGAGTAGGCAAACGTACCGTTGTCCACTGGAAAGGACAGGCTGAGAGGAATCCAAGACCTTGTCCTCTTTTTGAGGTTCCTGCATCTGTGCCCAGCAGTGTCCCAGCACTGCAAAGCATGCGCTGCATATTGCATGCCTAACTCAGCATCTTCACTGGAGGAGTTCAGGGATGTGGTCACTATTCTTCCCACACCCACACATAGAAAGTGTGACATAGAGCACAATCCTAAGCATGTCTACTCAAAAGTAAGTCCCATTATGTTCAATGGGTCTTACTCCCAGGAAAGTGTCTTTAGGATTGCAGCCATAATGAGTACCATGACTGACTGAGAATTTGGACCCAAGTCTCATCCTCATCACCACCACCACTGTAACCCAGATTTCCCTCTAGGACTGCAATCCCAACCACACTTTCCTGGGAGTAAGTACTATAGAACACAATGGAACTTACTTCTGAGTAAACATGCTTAGGATTGCACTGTATGTCTCAGACTGTTTCCAAAGCTCCAGATTTCCAGCATGGAAGGAACTGGCATGCAGTTTGCCTGTTGGAGGTCACTGTTGCAAGGAATGAGTGCGCACAAAATCATGAGTTTTGCAGCCCTGCCTGTTCAGTGTATATGTTACTATGTATATAGAATCACAGAATCCTAGAGTTGGAAGGGACCTAGTAGGTCATCTAGTCCAACCCCCTGCCTGCAGCAGGAAATCCTCCTACGGCATCCCCGACAGGGTCTCTGAAGAGGTATCTGAAGAGGGCAATCATGTCCCCCCACAGCCTCCTCTTCTCCAGGCTGAACATCCCAAGTTCCCCCAACCTTTCCTGGTAGGGCTTCCCTTCCATCCCACTGATCATTCTTGTCGCTCTCCTCTAGACTTGCTCCAGCTTGGCTGCATCTTTCTTCAAGTGCCCAGAACTGAACACAGGACTCAAGGTGAAGTATAAATATATAAACAGTGTATATGTTACTAGCTAGTAATAGGATCAAACAACACCCTACAGCCAGCAGTACCCCAAACAATAAAAAGGGGCATAGGCACTCTGAACACTGGAAAAAAGAACCCAATGTGCAGCTTCCCTCACACATCTGTAATAAACATTTACTTTACTTCTTTAGACCCACAGATATGTAGTGTCTTGTCATTAAAGTCAGAAGGACACTAAATACCTAAGTTATTGGTGCAATTCTTTCCATTCTGTGTAAAAGGAACGGACACCCAGAAATCAGGGACTAAGCAGGGAGTGAGATCTGCTGCTTTGACTCTCCACCCAACCCATACCAAAAGTGGCCTTCTAGACATTCTCTTTGCTAATATGTATGTGAATACATGTATATGCACTTGTCTCACACATTAAAATCTATGTAGGAGTATTTTCCATGTACAGTGGTGCCTCACATAAAGAGCTTAATTCGTTTCGGAGGCCTGCTCTTTAAGTGAAACACTCTTTAAGTGAAGCAGATTTTTCCATAGGAAATAATGGAAACTCAGACGATTCGTTCCACAACCCCCAAAATAGTCATATAAAAGTACTAACTGGATGTAAAAACGATGACAAAACACTGGAATTGAATTCAAAACATGCATTCAATGTGCATGATCCTACGAAGTCTACTTAGGCTGCAATCCTAAAGACACTTTCCTGGGAGTAAGCCCCATTGAACAGTAAGCTCCATTGAACACAATGGGGCTTACCTCTGAGTAGACATAGTTACGAGACTGCAATCCAAGACACTTTACTGGGAGGCTTACCTGGGCTGCTGCTGGAGGTTCAAGATGGTCGGTGGAGAAACTTGGGGGCAGTTAGGGGCAGTTGTCTCTGGCACCTCCAGGCAACTGTCCCCAAGTTGGGGGCAGTTAGAGGCAGCAGCACTGGCTGGCAGCCCTTTTAAAGAGCCTCTGTGAGGAGCGTCAGGGCTGCATAGCACACGTGCCCGTAGCGCACTTGCTTGTTAAGTGAAGTGGAACTTACGTGAAACAAAATTTCTTGGAAATTTTTGCTTGTTATGTGAAACGCTTGTTAAGCGAGGCACTTGTTAAATTGGGTACCACTGTATTTATTTCACATTTTTTATTCTTATCCCAAGGACCTCACTGCAGTAGCATTCATGACTCATTCCCCGATTTTATCTGAACAACACTCCTGTGAGGCTGGATGAGCCACATTTGGAGTCCTATGTCCAGTTCTGGTGGCCACATCTCAAAAAAGAATTGGAGAAGGTTCAGAGGAGTGTGACCAAAATGACTGAAGGTTTGGGACACCTTCCGTACAACGTTTGGGCCTCTTCATTCCAGAATAGAGGCGCTTAAAGGGGAACACAATTGAGATGTACAAAATCATGCAGGGGATGGATAGAATGGTTAGAGAGATACTCTTTTCTCTCTCAAACACCAGAACTAGGGGGCATCCACTGAAGTTAAATGTTGGGAGGGTTAGAACGAGAAAATATTTCTTTACCCAGCAGGTGGTTGGTCTGTGGAACTCCCTGCTGCAGGATGTGGTGATTGCATCTAGCCTCAATGGACTGCAGAATGCCAGGCACCCTTATCCTGCACCAGCTTCTGAAGCTTCTGCACCAGCTTCATTGCGTTGGTGACACTGTTTAACCACCTCATCCTTGACCATCCCCTTCCCCTTTTGCCTTCGTTTTTCCCAACATCTCCCTTCTCATGATGTGGCCAAAATATTTGAGCTTCAGATTCAGTAATTGTCCTTCCAGTGAAAACTCAGGGTAGTTGACCTGGAGAATGGACTGATTTGATTTTCTTGCAGGCCAAGGGTCTCAAGCATCTTCTCCAGCACCAAAATCCACAGTTCTGGTAACCTTATAACAGAGGACCAGCAGGCCTCCGTCAGCCTTGAAAGACTATAATCATGCTCGGAGCTGCATACGCTGCATGCGAAGCACGAAAGCCTGGGTTAGATTGTTATGGAGGATAGGCTGTTACCCAGGCAGCAAATCCCCCCTCTCCACGCCACTGAATTAGTCCAATGGAAAGGCAGAGCCAATACGATTGGATCCAGCTGGCGTTGCAGAGCTGGGCTAAGGACAGGAGCTCACCCTGTCTTGTGAGGCCGACCTGGGTCTTGAACCCTGGCCTGCTGGTTAACAGGCACAGCGTCTTAACCGCTTGCGCCACCCACAGCCCTAACAGAGGACCAAGTACTGGTCATTTGCCATATTCAGCACTGGGGACCCATATCCTTTCCATCACCGTGCGCACTCTATAGCCTTGATATTGCACAAAAGCAATTTTTCAGGAGGGTTCATAGTATTGTTCAGGATGCTACTCATCCCCTTCATCACCTATTCTCACTTGAGAAGGAGGCTCCATTGCAGGCCATCTAGATTTGGACACGATTTTGTCCCATTAGTGAACTCCCAAGCTCCCTTTTTCCACTATTTTTTTCAAAATGGATAAAGTTAATATGAGAAATTATCATATTTGTTTGATATGAATTATATTTGTTTGATATGTATATATTGGTTTGACTGAAGGTGTATTCAGGTGATTGTATGAGTTTATTCCTGTGAGCAAGCAACGTAATTTAATTTAGTGTGTACCAGCGGGCATGTACATATACACAGTAAAATAATAATACTGTAATAATAATCTGTGGCTGTAACTGTCAGTATGCTGCCCATTTTATCCTCTTAGAAAAGTCTGCCTCATTGATCATGGTAGTAGAGAATAGGGGACCCATGACCACTGGGGAGCATTCCCCCCACATTTGGAGCCCAAGGAGTCAGAGAGTAAAGATGTGCAAAACCCTGATAGCCAGGAGCGACACTAGGTTCGCATCACCTGGTGCGGGAGGCCAGCGCATCACCCCCATACATTGGGCGGGCAACAGTATGAATGGTAGGCGTGGTTAGGTGCCATTGCCCCACCTTCTCTGGTTTTTTTAGTCACACATTTTAATAGAATAAAAATATTTCAAAGTGGTTTCTTTCACTGCATTGTTATAAATTACACATTCAAAGGTGCATATAATAATAATAATAATAATAATAATAATAATAATAATAATAATAATAATAATAATAATAATAATAATAAAGCGTATAATATGATGGGATTATTTCTACAAACCATGAATTTAGCCATTTAGGTCACAAGAGCTGCCACCCCCTTCAAGGGTGCCTCCTTTCTAATGCCCTAGTAACATCCCTGATCGGGACCATTTTGCAAGTCTTGACCTCTCCTGACTGACCTTCCACCCCAGCCAAGGCATGCCTGCTTACTCGCCAGTAAACACAGCTGTGCAGTTCACATCTATTTTCAATGAATTTCAAAGTAATCATCAGGGACCTCCATCTGGGGTAATTTGTGAGGGCTACATTCATTGGATCTGGACAATTCTGGTGTCCTTAGTTTCCTCTCAGCCTACCCTTTCTAATGAACTATGTCACATTTACCTACTCGCAAGTAAAGCCACAATATGGGTCACTTTCACTTTGCATAGAGTTCAATGCATATTTTAGTTTTTTGGCCATAATCTTTGATTGGAAGGTGCTATTTCAAAACTGATTTTTGCATTGGATCCTGCTCTTCAATATGAATCCAGTGATATATGACATGATGGGATTTGACACTCCACAAAAAGTTGCAATTTTTAGGTCCATCACCCTCTCTGGGCCTGTCACCCAGTGTGGACCACACCACCCTAGTGATGCCACTGCAGATAGCAGAGAGCCCCCCCCCCCCAAAAAAAAAAACCACCAGAGTGGGAAGAAGAAAGACAACAGACAGGTATACTCAGATCAATGTTTTTATTGCTCAGTCTTTGAGCAGTAACTGAAAGGGAAAGACATTACTGGAGTAGTTGAACATCTCCCCCCATTTGTTCCATTGCAAATGACCCCGCAGACCAAGTATCAGAAGTCAGTAGTGAGTTTTGCTATGGAGTTTGGAATGAGTAGTTTAGCAGCCTTGAGAAGCAGTAGCTGAGCTCACAGCATCACTGCAGGCAGGCAGGTAGCAGACTTTCCTGCGGGTTACAAAGTGTTTCTTCCTGTAGGAGAGCTGCCAGTGGGAAGGAAGCAAGAAGAGGAACGGCGAAGAGGATGACAAGGAATAGGCACCTGCAACCACACCTGTTCTCTGGACTGAGAGGCATACTTGGTACTTGTGAGGTGGTGGCAACGCCAGAGAAATTTTATTTATTTTATTTTTATAATTTATTTTTATTTTATATATATTTATTTTATTAGATTTTATTTTATTTTTATTTTATTTATTTATTTATTTTTATAAATGCCTCTTTCCAAGCATTTTGGCAAGAGGAGCACATCATCTCCCTGATGCTGTGTTGGGGGCTGTGTCAAAAATTAATTTACAGTTCAAATTTGAATATGTTCACATAAATGAATATTAGACAATGAATGTATAAGAATGAGTGAATTTTACTGAACTTATTCATGAAATCTATAATTTAGAACCAAATGAGAACTACAAATCACTTACACAGTGAAAACCTACAGACACAGACATAAGCTGTTCAGAGGCAATTTGGGGAGAGGGGCAGGGAGGGTTTAAAATGATGCCTATGGGCCAGCATAGGCCCTAACAGTCTCAGTTAGGTCTGAGTCTAACATAGGTCCCAGTTAGGTAATTGTCTCAGGCCATAGGCTCATTGTAGATTGGGAGCTCTATCTGGGCAAACCTGGGTTGGTTTGCCCACCTGTTATACAGTGATTTTATTCTATTTTTCTATTGTAGCTGTATTGGTTTTTGCATTGCTAACTAAACCCTGTGGCAATGGTGCAATCCTGAAATAGACTGGGTGATTCAGTTGAGTGTTTGGTATCAGTGGCTGAGCCTGTGGCATTGACCAAGAGAGAGCAGACACTCCCTGCTTCTAGTTGTTACAAAAGGATGGTTCGGCAACACCGTTTATTTGGTAATCCTGAAGGGTCATTATCAGGAAAGGATGGAGACATAGGACAGAAATGCAGCATCAACATGTGGCAGCATGGGCTTCTTACCTTTCCTTACCTGTGAGGGGGACTTCCCCTATTGCGGTGGTGAGGCAGTGGCCCCACCTGTCTGTCTCTCTGCCTGTCTGTCTGTCTTGTCAAGTCTTCCTGGGGAGTCCCTGCAATAAAAATGGTAAGAAGACACTTGTTAGCAAAATATCCTGCCATGTGTGTTTTGAGGGACAAGAGATTGTGCAGTGATACACCGGTGCCTTTTTACCATAGATCCTATCACTGCTGAGGAGCCCGAATGGTATAGCCCTGGGCCACAAATCCTCTCAGCTGTAGCCTCCCTGAGCAGCACCTTAAATAAAGTTCTGGGGTTGGTGTGCTTGATTGGATGCACTTTGAAGTCTATAGCCTGTGCTCCATCATAAGAAAGTGAGCCAAGTAAGGGTTAAAGAAGATATTATTTCCTCCCAGTAGGTATGATTTCCTCCCAGTTTCCTCATCTTTTTTATCATCTCAGTGCTTTTTTATAGATATAAAGGTGTGGTACTCACCATGAAGATGTTATTTGTAATCATAGGCATGTCTACATGGGGGCCACAGAGGTTCCAGTACTCCATACAGGTGAGTACCCCCTCAAAAAGATCCCTGGTTGGTGTAGAGCAGTGGTGTCCTACCTTTTAACTTCATTGCTCCTGGACCTTTCGTGTTGGCATCCATCAGTCTTGAAAGACTATGGTATTGTGCTCAACGCTGCATGTGAAGCACGAAGGCCTGGGTAGATTAATATGGAGAATAGGCTAATACCCAAGCAGCAAATCCCCCCTCTTCACGTCACTGAAATAGTCCAGTGGAACGGCAAGGCCGATACAATTGGATCTAGCTGGCGTCGCAGAGCTGGGCTAAGGACAGGAGCTCACCCTGTCTTGTGGGGCCGACCCGGGTCTTGAACCCTGGCCTGCTGATTAACAGGCACAGTGTCTTAACCACTAACAAGCTTGTAAAAGAGGGAACTTCAGCAGCTGTAGCTTGTGATCTGTGGGATGAAAAGCTGCACTTGCTGAAAATTCCTCCTCTGCATAATTGTTAAAGGTCCTGGAGCCCTGAAGTTGAAAGGTTGGACACCCCTGGGGTAGAGTTTTTCTGGCATCATCAGATTAGGATGTGCCATAGAATCATAGAGTTGGAAGGGACCTAGTAGGTCATCATCAGATGTGTGCCAACTCCTTCTCATCCCACCCATGTCCCTCTGATGTTGCACTCCAATATCTTCTTTGCCTTGGCCAATCTTCTTCTAGTGGAATTCTGCTAGTTTCCAAGTATGCCAGCAGATGGTTTCACTGGCACCAGGGATTTATCTGTGGCATCCAGCTTATCCATGGTATCCAGCATCTGTGGCATACAGCTTATTTAAGCTGGCATCCAAGGATACATACACACGCTGGCGTATCTTGAGTATACTGATATACTATATCTTGAGCTGTTAGTAACCTTATTTTTTAAAGTGTATCCTAACTGTGTAATTCTTTGATTTACTCACCAATGTTAACCATGCCTGACTATTATGAGCAAAATCCTAACCATGTCTACTCAGTAGTAAGCCCAATTGTGTTTAATGAGTCTTACGCCCAGGAAAGTGTCTTTAGGATTGCAGCCTATGCTACCCCATTGTTACAGTCAAGGGGAGGAAAATCTTCCTCTGCAATCATTCTGCTTTAATCCAGATGACACCCAAGGTGCCAGTTCTCAGCCAATCACCATATGGAAGAAGGAATTTAAGAGGAGCAAAAGAAAATTTCTAATTTCTTGGTGGGGGGGGGAGGGCATTTAAAGGTGCAAATAATATAATTGGCTTTGGGGCCAAGTGAAGGTTTCAGGACAAGGGAGAGAAAAATCCTGCTCATTGAGGTTTGGACACTTGAAATTTGGGCTTTCCCTGACCCAATAGGTATACCCAACCCAATGTGTCATAAATTGTATTTTCAAGTTATGTGAAAAACTCTGATTATAGTAATTTTAATAACTTTTGCAAGCTGCTCTGGAAGTGTACATGCTGAAGGGCAGGATATAAATTCTGCTAACCCCTGCAAATGGGGCAAGAGGCACTCTTTCAAGTATTCCTCTTTCATTAAGCAGAGGTCACCCTCATCCCAGCAATGTCTTTTATACTGGCTTCTGCTTATTTTCATTCATTCATTCATTCATTCATTCATTCATCTGTTCTGACTGTGAGCCCTTTTGAGACAGGAAGCCATTAGCCATAGTTATTTCCTTTTCCCTGTAAACTGCTTTGTGGACTTTTTGCTGAAAAGCAGTACTGTATATAAATACTGCTGGTTGGTTGATACATAAATTTAATTTATAAAATAAATTAAAGGCTCAAGCCTATTCAGATGCTGTACTGCTACTGTGCACAAATTGTGCACAACATGTCTGTGCATTAACTGTCTGCTAACTGGGGCGAGAGGCCCTCTTTCAAGTGGGTGTTCCTCCATTATTTAGCAGGGAGAGAGTAACTGGCACTCCACACCCCAGCAATGTCTGTCCAAGTGGCTTGTGCTGGGGTTCTTTTTCCATTTTAGATTTTGAGCCCTTTTGGGGCAGGGACCCATTAGCTATTAATTAGCTATTTATTTTTGTCATTTTCTTGTAAACCTCTTTGTGAACTTTTTAGTTGAAAAGTAGTATGTAAATACTGTAGATAGATGTCATGTCCTACGCCCATCCCAGCAATGCCAACTGACAGCATACCAACCAGTGGTGGGCTCCAGCAGGTTCGCACCTACTCTATAGGACCGGTTGTTAATGAGAGATAGGACATAAAAAAGTTTAAAAATAGCCATTTAAAAGTGGCTGCCAGATGGGCATAGAACTGGTTGTTAATTTTTTTGAATCCCATCACTCATACCAACATAACAAAAGCCATGTGCCAGAACAGTCCTGACATCCACGGAAACTTCTACACAGCCTGTTATCCATGTAGTGGCATCCTGAAATCATTGTTGGCATGCAACATCTGTATGTCATTGCCAGGAAGGATATCATCGTATCATCAAAGTGCCATCCAGTGAACTATGCAGGGAGTGATGGCAAGTACAGGACCAAAGCTAAAAGCAGGCCTCCGTCAGTCTTGAAAGACTATGGTATCGTGCTCGGCGCTGCATACGCTGCATGTGAAGCACAAAAGCCTGGATTAGATTGTTATGGAGGAGAGGCTGATACCCAAGCAGCAAATCCTCCCTCTCCACGCCACTGAATTAGTCAAATGGAAAAGCAGAGCTGAAACGATTGGATCCAGCTGGCGTCGCGGAACTGGGATAAGGACAGGAGCTCACCCTGTCTTGTGGGGCCGACCTGGGTCTTGAACCCTGGCCTGCTGGTTAACAGGCTTGCGCCACGCACAGCCCAACAGGACCAAAGCTAGGGGAGAGCAAAGAACACATCCTAGGAATGAGGAACACAGCCACAGGCACCACCTCTCTCTAGCTCTCTCTCTCTCTCCCTCTCTCTCTCCACAAAACAAAAATGCTATAGGTGCACAAAAGTGCAAGGTCTATGAGAGATCCAAGTTCCCACATTCCACCCATATGAACATGCTTGTCCAAGGAACACCTTTTGAGTAGAGCATAGCAAGGGAGCTCCCCTGGAAGAGGGAAGCCATGTGAAACAAACACAAATGCCTATGGCAAGAGCTTGAGTCCCTGCCCATGGAGGCACCTGTTAAGCAGAAGGAACTGTTTTATCAGAGAGCTTCAACAGCCTCAAAGGCCAGCCAGGGTGCTTGTGGCTCATTGCACAAGGCTGGGAGACATTTCAACAGGTAACACTTTCTGTCCCAAAGATGATGTGGCAAAGTGTGTGTTCATAATTGCAAACGTATGCAATAGAAACGTATGCAA
Organism: Cryptoblepharus egeriae; assembly: GCA_030015325.1. Taxonomy (NCBI): domain Eukaryota; kingdom Metazoa; phylum Chordata; class Lepidosauria; order Squamata; family Scincidae; genus Cryptoblepharus; species Cryptoblepharus egeriae. Next base: position 267,228,469 of record JAREYC010000001.1, read on the forward strand.
CCTCTTTATACTGACCACCTCTGTAAGTTGTATCTTGACTGCCTGGACCTTGACATATAGTATTAATTTACTCATAATCACGGTAACTCTCTATAACTTGACCACTTGAATCCAGTCAGCACTAAGGGCAAGAGAAAGTGTAATGCAGCATTGATAACAATGAATTGCTTTCAAGAAGAATATTAAAGAATACTGTACAATATTTTTGACTATGTAAGTCCAGCAGAAAAGTGAAAGACGCACCCAGGGAAGTGGAAGAAACTCTTAAAAATAATAAAAGCTCTAAAAATATTATAAGTACAGTATTGCATATTTTTCCATATGTTGACCACCTCGCTATGTTGACCAATTTCCTTTAGTCCCATGGGTTGTCAACTTAAAGAAGTTCTACTGCGTGTGTGTGATACACACACACAGTAGAACTTCTTTAAGTTGACAATCTCTTTAAGTTGACTCTCTCTCTCTCTCTCTCTCTCTCTATATATATATATATATATATATCCACGCACACCAGGAAGGATGCTTTTCTGCAGACTGACTATTTAGATATATAGGATAAAGAGTCTCCACCCAGACCTCTCAATACTTTAAGGATGTTAGGGGCCCTTTAAGGACCCCTTTAAGGATGTTAGGGGCCCTTTGAGGACCCTTTGCTCATTCATTCTCCCAGTAAGTAAGGCAAGTGAGTGGGTAGATGAATACATGAGGGCCTACCTTTCATTCACCTGCCCTCCACACAATGTGGATGCAACATGGAGGGGATGCAACATGGGGGGAAGGTGGACCAGCTGGGCGGCAAGCTGCCTCTGCAGGGCACTATACAAAAGTCAAAAAGAGACATGGCCCCACCTGCAGGCTTATAGTCTGAAATCTAAAATTTAGAAACTATTTGAATCTAGAAAAAATATGATTCAGATTCTAGCTCATAAAGAAGAAAAGGAGGACAAATTGCTAAGAGGAGCCACTCTCATAGTGTCCTTTCATGTGAGATTGTTGGATGCTGAGCTCAGTGGATGAGGAAAAAAAAGAGTCTCCAAGAAAGAGAGGGAGATACCCAGTTCCAGCCCTGTTTACGTCATTTCTGCCAATGTTGCATGCAGGTCCACCCTTGTTATAAATGGACTTTATATACACGGATTTGACCCAACGCGAATGGCCCCTGCAAATCACAGTTTATAAAACTCCTTTGCTACTGTTGTAGGGAGGCCGTCATGCAAGCAATCATTACATTTTTTAGTCCCATAATCAGACCTTTACAGATACTGAGGCATTACCTTATTCCATTAGGTGCAGCAGAGAAGAAAGAAACCTAGAAGAGGGTCTTTAAGCCTATTTTTCCATTGTTATCTCTATACACTGATTTTTTTATCCATAGAATGTTCTAGAACCGAACTCAAGTGGATAGTATGGGACACCTGTGTATGTAACAGGGCTGGAGAGTATACACCGGTTGAATGGGTTAAAGACTTCAGTGGGAACAATCTGAGAAAAGCGGGATACAAATTTTTAAAATAAATAAATAAAACATCAGATAATAGAATCATAGAATCCTAGAGTTGGAAGGGACCTAGTAGGTCATCTAGTCCAACCCCCTGCCTGCAGCAGGAAATCCCTTACAGCAGCCCCTAGATCAGTGGTTCTCAATCTTCCTAATGCCGTGACCCCTTTATAAGTTCCTCATGTTGTGGGGACCCCCAACCATAAAATTATTTTTGTTGCTACTTCATAACTGTAATTTTGCTACTGTTATGGATCGTAATGTAAATATCTGATATGCAGGATGTATTTTCATTGTTACAAATGAAATGTGTGTTCTATGCACACATTGAACACAATGGGATTTATTTCAGAGTAGGCATGCATAGGATTGGGGCCTGAGGCTGCAATCCTATCCACATTTACATGGGACTGACTATAACCCCCTGACTATAATGGGATTTATTTCAGAGTAGGCATGGATAGGATTGGGGCCTGAGGCTGCAATCCTATCCACATTTACATGGGAGTAAAGACCCCCTGACTATAATGGGATTTATTTCAGAGCAGGCATGCAAAGGATTGGGCCCTGAGGTTTCAGTCAGCCCCAGAGCACGCGCAGCTACAGCTGGAGGTCTGGCCAGCCTGACCTGGCCCCCTATACCAGGTGTCTTTAAGCGACCCCCAGGAAAGCTCTAGGCGACCCCCAAAGGGGTCCCGACCCCCACTTTGAGAAACGCTGCCCTAGATGCTGGATCAGGTAAAGGGCCCATCTAGTCTAGCTTCCTACATTTCACAATGACCCACCACGTGTCCCAGGGAGCACACAAGACCACAAGATACCCATATCTTGTCCAGCTCCTTGAACCTAGCATTCAGAATGGAACCTACTTCCAAAACCAGAAAGTTGCCTATACCCATCAGGGATTTAGCTCGTTATGGACCTTTCTTCTAGAAATCTGTCCAATCTCCTTTTCAAGGCATGTAAGCCAGATGCCAGAACCACATCCCATGGCAAGAGATTCCAAAGACTCATTACCCACTGGGTAAAGAAACCCCTCGTCCTCATCTTTCCCTAACTTTATACTGCCATTTAAAAAATGCTGACAACACAAGCAGGTAATGAATCCTCCACTTCTAAGCACAATACTTTCAACTAATATCAAAAGAGATGAACAACTATGACATTGGCCTCCAGAGTCTTCCTAAAAAAAAGTTGATGTTTGTAACACCCTTGTTAACCTCAGGCCACAGTTGTATCTGCACCTTCTTGCGAGTAAGCACCATTGACTATAATGGGACGTCTGAGTAGACAATCATGGTATTGGGCTTTCAGTCTCTTCTGTATCCAGTTTGTAGAAATCCCTGATAGGGATGAAGAGATAGAAGGAGAAGGATGAGGATGAGGGGGAGGGAGGGAGGGAGGGGAGGGAGGGAGGGAGGAAGGAAGGAAGGAAGGAAATGCTGTAACAAAGTCTGAGAATCAAATAAACAGTATTTTTTTTTGTTCAAGGCTTTCGTGCTGCAGCCCTCTTACCAGGAAAATGGTAGAAAACTCCTCTTAAAGCCAAATTGTGCAGGAGACAGATCATGGCCCCAAATCTTAGAACGGTGAAGGCTTAATGAAGAACTCCTTGGCTCCAGCCCTAGATAGCCCTGGATTGGGCCTTCCTCAGATGCAGTAAGATCAATGGCTGGAGTAGAATGGCTGGTGATGTCATAGACCACTTCCTGAAGCTTCTAAACAAGAGCACCGGGAGCAAGAACAGGAAGACCGTAGGAGAGAGTGCGAGAGAGAAAGCTTTAAAGACCACTAGATCCAGCACAGTTGCCTGGACACAAGGGCCATGATTCCTGCTGACTGTCAATAGAAAGAAGAAACACCAAGCGGCCTGCCATCCATCTACACCATGTCGCTGTCAACTTACATGCCGTTGCCCTGATGAAAAGAATAAAACAACCCCCGTGAACTGGCATCAGGCAAAGTTGCTCTAATGTTTTCTTCACCTGTAGCTTTTTTAAAGAAACTTAGAGATTGGCCCAGAAGAAGAAAGGAACAAGGCAAGAAGGGGGGAGTCTTTGCTTGCCAAAGCTCAACCACTGCCTCGGGCCTTAACAACCAGTTTAGCAGTCTGTAGGTGTTAGAAAAAATGGAGAACTCTGTACCCACATATCAGCAGATGCCCAGTGACGAGAACAGCAGCAGGATGAGCCAACCCCAGGACAGCGGGGATCCTGGACTAATAACAGAGCCAGAAGCCCCAAAGAGAGTTGTTTCTGATAGAGATGTGCAGGACCAGTCTCTGCAAACAGATAGTAAAGTGAGTGTATTTAGGCGAAAAGAACTGGTGGACCAAAGCCAGCAGACTGATATTTCCGGCAGCACAAAAACAAGTGCAACATCTCTCAGGAGATCTGAGTGCAGCACCCCAGGAGGCTCAGCCGAACAGTCCAGACGAAGCAGCCAGCAGTCTATTGGTCACCAGCCTGTACATAGCCCAAAGTCTTCTCGTGCGCAGCCTATCCAGGATGATATTTTCCCTGAAGAGACAGAAGCAGAACACACTGTACCAGAATCTGGCTATGAAAGTGAACCATGGGAAGGCCATGAATCCCGGCGTGGCATTCACGATGCAGGCCCTTTCAATCAGCAAGTACAGACACATAAAGTGCAACCAGTGCAATCTCAGTACAGCAGTCAGCACTCCCTTGATATAGAGATTTCTCAGGGAGAAGCCTTGGACTTCGACGAACAATCTTGGACTTCCGTCAGAACAGGAGTTAGAAAGATAAACAGAAGTCAACAAACAGATGTGGTAGCAGAACTAACACCACTTATAGATATTCTACGTCTTTTCCGGCAATCTGTGAGGCGCAGGGTTCCAAAAGAAGATACACCGCAAGATGAAACAGCAGCTGTTTCTTCCAAGGACAAGCAGCTGGCTGCAGTCCAGGAACCTCTTTATACCCTTCCACCGCCAGAGCCCATGATCTCACAGCGTAGTAGTCGGGAGCTGGCAATAGATGAAGATCTTTACAGCGTGAAACAACTGGAGGGACAGGAATCGCGACGTGCAAGTCAAAAATCTACAATCCAGGAATCCCGTCAGAGCATCCAACAGCCAGAGGGAAGGGAATCGAGACGCGGTACTCAGCAGGCTATTCAGGAATCACGACCAGGTAGTAGGCTAACCGCTGTCCAGGAATCCCAACAACAGCTGGAAGAAGCGGCATCACGACGTGCAAGTCAACAATCTACAATCCAGGAATCCCGTCAGAGCATCCAACAGCCAGAGGGAAGGGAATCGAGACGCGGTACTCAGCAGGCTATTCAGGAATCACGACCAGGTAGTAGGCTAACCGCTGTCCAGGAATCCCAACAACAGCTGGAAGAAGCAGAATCACGACGTGGTAGTCAACAAGATCTAATCCAGCAATCCCGTCAGAGCATCCAACAGCCAGAGGGAAGGGAATCGAGACGTGGTACTCAGCAGGCTATTCAGGAATCACGACCAGGTAGTAAGCTAACTGCAGTCCAGGAATCCCAACAACAGCTGGAAGAAGCGGCATCTCGACGTGCGAGTCAACAATCTACAATCCAGGAATCCCGTCAGAGCGTCCAACAGCCAGAGGGAAGGGAATCGAGACGCGGTACTCAGCAGGCTATTCAGGAATCACGACCAGGTAGTAGGCTAACCGCTGTCCAGGAATCCCAACAACAGCTGGAAGAAGCGGAATCACGACGTGCAAGTCAACAATCTACAATCCAGGAATCCCGTCAGAGCGTCCAACAGCCAGAGGGAAGGGAATCGAGACGCGGTACTCAGCAGGCTATTCAGGAATCACGACCAGGTAGTAGGCTAACCGCTGTCCAGGAATCCCAACAACAGCTGGAAGAAGCAGAATCACGACGTGCAAGTCAACAAGATCTAATCCAGCAATCCCGTCAGAGCATCCAACAGCCAGAGGGAAGGGAATCGAGACGTGGTACTCAGCAGGCTATTCAGGAATCACGACCAGGTAGTAGGCTAACCGCTGTCCAGGAATCCCAACAACAGCTGGAAGAAGCGGAATCACGACATGCAAGTCAACAAGATCTAATCCAGGAATCCCGTCAGAGCATCCAACAGCCAGAGGGAAGGGAATCGAGACGTGGTACTCAGCAGGCTATTCAGGAATCACGACCAGGTAGTAGGCTAACTGCTGTCCAGGAATCCCAACAACAGCTGGAAGAAGCGGAATCACGACGTGCGAGTCAACAATCTACAATCCAGGAATCCCGTCAGAGCATCCAACAGGGAAGGGAATCGAGACGTGGTACTCAGCAGGCTGTTCAGGAATCACGACCAGGTAGTAGGCTAACTGCAGTCCAGGAATCCCAACAACAGCTGGAAGAAGCAGAATCACGACGTGGTAGTCAACAAGATCTAATCCAGGAATCCCGTCAGAGCATCCAACAGCCAGAGGGAAGGGAATCGAGACGTGGTACTCAGCAGGCTGTTCAGGAATCACGACCAGGTAGTAGGCTAACCGCTGTCCAGGAATCCCAACAACAGCTGGAAGAAGCAGGTTCACGACGTGCGAGTCAACAATCTACAATCCAGGAATCCCGTCAGAGCGTCCAACAGCCAGAGGGAAGGGAATCGAGACGTGGTACTCAGCAGGCTATTCAGGAATCACGACCAGGTAGTAGGCTAACTGCTGTCCAGGAATCCCAACAACAGCTGGAAGAAGTGGAATCGCGACGTAGTACTCAAGACGCTGCATTAGAGGAAAGCCTTCAACTGCTAGAGGATCAGAAATTACGACGTAGTACTCGGGAGATTGCAATAGAAGAACCTCTTCGAGGTATTCTGCCAGAGCAACAGAAATCCCAACAGGAGAGTGCTGTCCATGAATCTCACCACAGCATTCGACAGTTGGTGGAACAAGAATCACGACGTACTACTCAGCAGACAGCAATAGAGGAATCTTTTCAAATAATTCCAGAACCAGAGGAACAGAAATCACGCCGCAGTAGTAGGGATGCTGCAGTCCAGGAATCTCGCCACAGCGTTAGACAACAGGTGGAACAACAATCACGACGTGGTAGTCCGCAAGGTACAGTAGAGGAACCTGTTCAAAGCATTCAACAGACAGAAGAACAGAAATCACGACGTAGTAGTCGGGATATTGGCGTCCAGGATTCCCATCACAGCGTTCAACAGCTTAAAGAACAGGAATCACGACGTGTTAGTCGGCAGGCTGCAGTAGAGGAATGCTTCCCACAACCAGAGAAAGTGGAGTTTGTAAAGAAAACGGAGATAATTCGTGCAATTCGCCCAAGCATCCCACCATCAGATAAATCAAAACCAGATGAAACAAAAATAAAGCGAATCTTGCGCAGAAAATCACGCAAACATAAACATGACCAAGCTCAGCAGACGGACAGTGCAGTGAGCCTGAAAAAGGAACTGCTTGAAAAGTGTTTGCAGGTTGATATTTCAGGTAGTAAAAGAGCTAGTGCAGTACTTGATCGTTCACATCATGGCAGCATTCATCGAGACAGCCTTCCTACAAATTTGATTGAGACCTCTCAGAGTAGCGACCAACACGAAGTTCCAGGAGTCCAACCGAGCAGTCTCCCCTCTGAATTAAGGACTGGGAGTGAAGCAGTCCGTCAACCAAGTCACCCAGGTCGGGAGCAAGAGCCTATCCCACATGGTAAGCCGCTTGAAGAGAGCTTCCTCCCAAGCTCATTTGAATTCACGTTTTTGCAACAAGAGCTTGATGAGTTTGAGATACAAGCTGCCCATCCTGAAAATGAGCTGGCGATGAAACTGGCAAGGGATCTGGAATACCAGCAAATGATGAAGGAGGCAATAGAGGCAGATGAAGGAGCCAAGAGAGCGAAAGAAATTGAGCCTGAAGTGCCTGTTTCTCCTGGTACCAAATCAGAAAAATCACAGCAGACACAAAGCGTGATTTCTTTGGAAGAGAATGACTGGTTAAACAGAAGAACAGGAAAACTGGTGAGAAATCAGAGTCAGCAGACTAATGAAAGTTGGATACGGTGTCGTGCAGAGAAAAAAAGAAGGAAACTAGAACGTGAAAAAGAAGCAAAACAGCATGCTGCACCAGAGTCCCGAAAGGGGAGTGAACCGCCCACCGTTCCTGGATCTCGAAGGGTGAGTGAAACACAAGCAGTGCCAGAGGCCCAGAGAGTGAGTGAACAGCCAACCGTGCCAGAGTCCCGGAAGGTGAGTGAGCAGCCCATCATACCAGGATCCCGGAGGGTTAGCGAACAGCCTACCATACCTGGATCCCGCAGGGTGAGTGACCAGGCCTCCACAGCCGAGTTTCGAAGGATGCCAGAGTCCCGGAAGGCGAGTGAAGAGCCTGAAGTGTTGGGATCACGGATGATGAGTGAACAACAGGTTCCTATGCCACCATCCAGAATAACAAGTGAACAGCTTCCTGCACCACCATCCCGAATAACGAGCGAACAGGTTCCTATGCCACCGTCACGAAAAACGAGCGAACAGCTTCCAGCACCAGCATCCCGAATAATGAGCGAACAGCTTCCTGCGCCAGCGTCCCGAATAACCAGTGAACAACTTCCTGTGCCAGAGTCCCGGAGGACAAGCAAACAACCTTCTGTGCCAGAGTCACAGAGGGTGAGTGAGCTATCTACTATGCCTGAGTCCAGGAGGGCAAGCGAACAGCCTGCTGAGCCTCAATCAAGGAGAGTGAGCGAGCAGCCGATCACACCAGGATCCCGCAGGGTCAGTGAACAGGCTTCCTCGGCTGAGTCCCAGAAGCTGAAGGAATTAGCTGCAGTGCCAGAGTCCTGGAAGGAGAGTGAAGAGTTTGAAATGCAACGATCCCAGATAATTAGTGAACAATTTCCTTTGCCACCATCCCGAATGACAAGTGAACAGATTCCTATGCCAGAGTCCCGGAGGGCAAGCAAACAACCTTCTGTACCAGGGTCCCGGAAGGTGAGTGAGCTACTTCCCATGCCTGAGTCCGAGAGGGAAGGCGAAGAGCCTGCTGTGCCAGCATCCCAAAGGCCGAGTGAACAGCTTCCTGCGCCAGAGTCCCGGAGGGCAAGCAAACAACCTTCTGTGCCAGAATCACAAAGGGTGAGTGAGCTATCTACTGTGCCAGAATCCAGGAGGGCAAGCGAACAGCCTGCTGAGCCTGAATCCAAGAGAGTGAGTGAGCAGCCGATCATACCAGGATCCCGGAGGGTGAGCGAGCAGCCTAGTATACCAGGATCCCGCAAGGTGAGTGAACAGGCTTCCACAGCTGAGTCCCGGAAACTGAAGGAATTGGCTGCAGTGCCAGAGTCCTGGAGGGAAAGTGAAGGGCCTGGAATGCAAGAATCCCTGGTAATTAGCGAACAATATCCTATGCCACCATCCCGAATGACAAGTGAACAGCTTTCTGTGGCACCATCCCAAATAACAAGTGGACAGATTCCTATGCCAGAATCCCGAAAGGCAAGCATACAACCTTCTGTGCCAGAGTCCCGGAAGGTGAGCGAGCTACTTCCCATGCCTGAGTCCCAGAGGGAAAGTGAAGAGACTGCTGTGCCAGCTTCCCAAAGGCCGAGTGAACAGCTTCCTATGCCAGAGTCCCGGAGGGCAAGCAAACAACCTTCTGTGCCTGAATCCCGGAAGATGAGCGAGCTACTTCCCATGCCTGAGTCCGAGAGGGAAGGCGAAGAGCCTGCTGTGCCAGCATCCCAAAGGCCAAGTGAACATCTTCCTATGCCAGAGTCCCGGAGGGCAAGCAAACAACCTTCTGTGCCAGAATCCCGGAAGGTGAGTGAGCTACTTCCCATGCCTGAGTCCGAGAGGGAAGGCGAAGAGCCTGCTGTGCCAGCATCCCAAAGGCCGAGTGAACAGCTTCCTATGCCAGAGTCCCGGAGGGCAAGCAAACAACCTTCTGTGCCTGGCTCCCGGAAGGTGAGCGAGCTACTTCCCATGCCTGAGTCTGAGAGGGAAGGCGAAGAGCCTGCTGTGCCAGCATCCCAAAGGCCGAGTGAACAGCTTCCTATGCCAGAGTCCCGGAGGGCAAGCAAACAACCTTCTGTGCCAGAATCCCGGAAGGTGAGCGAGCTACTTCCCATGCCTGAGTCCGAGAAGGAAGGTGAAGAGCCTGCTGTGCCAGCATCCCAAAGGCCGAGTGAACAGCTTCCTATGCCAGAGTCCCGGAGGGCAAGCAAACAACCTTCTGTGCCAGAATCCCGGAAGGTGAGCGAGCTACTTCCCATGCCTGAGTCCGAGAAGGAAGGCGAAGAGCCTGCTGTGCCAGCATCCCAAAGGCCGAGTGAACAGCTTCCTATGCCAGAGTCCCGGAGGGCAAGCAAACAACCTTCTGTGCCAGGGTCCCGGAAGGTGAGCGAGCTACTTCCCATGCCTGAGTCTGAGAGGGAAGGCGAAGAGCCTGCTGTGCCAGCATCCCAAAGGCCAAGTGAACAGCTTCCTATATTAGAGTCCAGGAGGGCAAGCAAACAACCTTCTGTGCCTGGGTCCCGGAAGGTGAGCGAGGTAGTTCCCATGCCTGAGTCCGAGAGGGAAAGTGAAGAGCCTGCTGTTCCGGCATCCAAAAGGCCGAGTGAACAGCTTCCTGTGCCAGAGTCCAGGAGGGCAAGCAAACAACCTTCTGTGCCAGAATCCCGGAAGGTGAGCGAGCTACTTCCCATGCCTGAGTCCGAGAGGGAAAGTGAAGAGCCTGCTGTTCCGGCATCCAAAAGGCCGAGTGAACAGCTTCCTGTGCCGGAGTCCAGGAGGGCAAGCAAACAACCTTCTGTGCCAGAATCCCGGAAGGTGAGCGAGCTACTTCCCATGCCTGAGTCTGAGAGGGAAGGCGAAGAGCCTGCTGTGCCAGCATCCCGAATGACGAGCGAAAAGCTTCCTGTGCCGGAGTCCCGGAGGGCAAGCAAACAACCTTCTGTGCCAGGGTCCCGGAAGGTGAGTGAGCTACTTACCATGCCTGAATCCGAGAGGGAAAGCGAAGAGCCTGTTGTGCCTGGATCTCGGAAGGTCAGCGGACAGCCCTCTTCCTCCTTGCCTGAGGTCCAGAAAATCAGTGAAGAGGCTGCCATGCTTGAGTCCCGGAGGGCAAGTGCCCCCCCCATTGTGCCTGAATCCCGGAGGGGAAGCGAACAGCCTGTTGTGCCTGAGTCCCGGAGGGTGAGTAAACAATCTGCAGTGCCGGAGTCCCGAAAAGGGAGTGAACTGGCTGCAACAGCCAAATCTCAGAAGTCCATTGAACGGCCTGCTTTGCCTGACGTCTCAGAAGTCAGTCAACTAGCCGAGTTGTCAGAGTCACAGGGAGTAAGGCAAGTGGAACAAACACCAACCCAGAAGGGCAGTCGAGAATTAATCGGAGAAGAATATTCCAGTGACAGTGAAATACCCACAAGTCAGGAATCTCGGAGAAGCAGCCAAGAGACTCTAGATTCAGAATTGGGTGGTGAAAAACCAAAACAGAAACCTTTTGCTGCAAAAGCTCAACAAACATATAGCATTATATCACTAGAGATAAATACCTGGATAAACAGAAGGACTGGCAAATTAATGAGAAGTAACAGTCAACAGACTGAGAGGAGTTGGCTTCAGGATTATATAGCAAAAAAACTGAAGTGCTCATCTAAAGGAAGCTTGACAAAAAAAGAAAAAAAAGAGCCTGAGCAACCTGAGGAGGGTGATGTGAAACAGCCCCTTGCCAAGGATGAAGTCCAGGTAGCAGAACAAGAAACAGTACCAGAGTTGATTGAACCACCAGCTGAACAAGGAGTACAGCAGCTGTTTAAGCAGGAAATTCTGACACAATCCCGAAGAGAGGCTCAATCCCCAAAGGGAAGCCAACAGGAGGTAGTGTTAGAGTCCCGAAGGGGAAGCCAAGCATCATCTCGGAGAGAAAGCCAGCAGGCGGTAGTGTCAGAGTCCCGAGGGGGAAGCCAGCAGGGAGTAGCACCACATATCCGAAGAGAAGCACGGTCCCGAAGAGAGAGCCAACAGGAGGTAGTGTTGGAGTCCCGAAGAGGAAGCCCCACTGTGATACCATCTGAGGCCCTAAGGGGAAGCCCACAGACAGTGGTGCCTGAGTCCCGAAGGGGAAGCCCACTTGGAGTAGCATCCGAGGCCCTAAAGGGAAGCCAACAGACAGTAGTATCTGAGTCCCGAAGGGAAAGCCAACACGAGTTAGTGTCTGAGTCCCAAAAGGAAAGTCAACAGATAGTAGTGCCTGAGTCCCGAAGGGGAAGCCCCTCTGGGGTACCATCTGAGACAATAAGGGGAAGCCAACAGACAGTAGTGCTTGAGTCCCGAAGGGGAAGCCCCACTGTGATACTATCTGAGGCCCTAGGGGAAAGCCAACAGGAGGTAGTATCAGCGTCGCAAAGGGGAAGCCAACTGGCAGTAGAACCAGAGTCCCGAAAGGAAAGTCAGCAGACAGTAGTGCCTGAGTCCCGAAGGGGAAGCCCCGCTGGGTTAGAATCTGAGGCCCTAAGAGGAAGCCAACAGATAGTAGTGCCTGAGTCCCGAAGGGGAAGCCCCTCTGGGGTACCATCTGAGGCCCTAAAAGGAAGCCAACAGATGGCAGTGCCTGAGTCCCAAAAGGGAAGCCAACAGGAGGTAGTATCTATGTCACGAAGGGGAAGCCAACTGGCGGTAGCACCAGAGTCCCGAAAGGAAAGCCAGCAGACAGTGGTGCCTGAGTCCCGAAGGGGAAGCCCATCTGGAGTAGAATCCGAGGCCCTAAGAGGAAGCGAAAAGGAGGTAGTATCTATGTCGCGGAGGGGAAGCCAACCGGCAGTAGCACCAGAGTCCCGAAAGGAAAGCCAACAGACGGTAGTGCCTGAGTCTCGAAGAGGAAGCCCACCTGGGCTACCATCTGAGGCCCTAAAGGGAAGCCAACAGACAGTAGTGCCTGAGTCACGAAAGGGAAGCCCCACTGTGATACCCTCTGAGGCCCTAAGAGGAAGCCAACAGACAGTAGGGCCCGAGTCCCGAAGGGGAAGCCCCACTGTGGTACCATCTGAGGCCCTAAAGGGAAGCCAACAGATGGTAATGCCTGAGTCCCGAAGGGGAAGCCCCACTGTGGTACCATCTGAGGCCCTAAGGGGAAGCCAACAGGCAGTAGTGCCTGAGTCCCGAAGGGGAAGCCCATCTGGGGTACCATCTGAGGCCCTAAGGGGAAGCCAACAGGCAGTAGTGCCCGAGTCCCGAAGGGGAAGCCCTTCTGGGGTACCATCTGAGGCCCTAAGGGGAAGCCTACAGATGGTGAGTCAGGAACCTCAAGAAAGTCAGCCCCCTGAGGGGTCTGAAAGCAAAGACACACTGAGTTCCCCATCATTATATACAGATGGTGAAGATGAAGCTCTGCAGACATACAGCATAATTTCTCTAGAAGATGGGATCTGGCTGAACAGAAAAACAGGGAAGGTCTTGATAAGCCATTGTCAGCAAACCTCTCGGACAATGCTCCTGGAAGACGAGAGAGCTGAAAGAGGTCCAGGAGATGGAACATATTCTCACTGTGGCAGTCTGGGACCTGAAGGTAAAGAATCTCAACATGGCAGTCACCATGATGTGGACTCAGACTGCAGTCTTGTGCAACCTTGGGGAGAATTGCCAGGTGCCGATGACGCTGACAAAGCGCCAAGTACCCTTCCCAGTGAATTCACCCTGATGAGTGTGGAATCCATGGTGAATCAAGATGTTGAGTCTGAGAATGTTATGTACACTCCTGTTTCTGTGGTGGAGGGAAGTTGGGTCAATCTAAACACTGGCAAGCTGTTACTATCTCAGCGTCAGCAGACACAAGAGACTTCCTTTCACAAAAATGAGGAGGGTGCCCAATCCAGGAAGTCCTCACGTCAAAACCTGTGTGAGGATTCAGAACCTTTGTTTTGAGCAGGTGAGTGACCCTCCACAACCACCCTTGGCATAGCAATTAATCATTTGTGAAACTCGAAATGTATGATGGCCAGGATTTCAGGTGCCCTGAAGAGATTAGAGACCTCTGAAAGCTAGATTGCCCAGCTGCAGGAGAAGACCTTGGAATATGGAGTGGCTAGAAGAGCAAATGCAAGACTCCCAGGGACAAGGCTCGCAGAATAAAAATAGGGAAACCTATATACTTTGTGGTTTATATGATTGGATAATTAATATTTTTCATAACACTATATCAGTTCCTTATTTATTTGCTGCTATGAACTATAGATTAGGTGAAGCCCTGTTTACAAATGCATATTTCAAGTTTGATAGCTGCAAGATCAAGCAACAACTAAGGTGTCATTAATTGAGCCATCCCAGATCTAGCATCTCCAACAGAGGTATCAGGCCTCATCACCTTCAATGACCAGTCCTATGCAAGGATGGATGCAGGGTTGCTGACATGGACTGTAACAGTCAAGAAGGGTTGAGGGAGGAAAATACCACACTGTCCCCTTTGGGACTGCTGAGCTCTGTAGCTCTGATGCTGTTATAGCTCCAATGAGCTGCTGGGGGCACGTCCAGCATGGGATTTCAAGATCTGAGGCTACCGACTCCACCTTGTCCTATATGTCTTTGTCCTACCTTTCCCACCTGTCCATGGGAACAGTAGGCTTGCAGCCGGTCTGCACCCCATTGCCGGTGGCATGCTACACCAGCATCCTATGCAGTTTTCACCAAAGCGGCTTCTACAACAGGGGGCTGCCCCTGTGCTGGTATACCTGGCAGTGTATCAGCAATGAGATTGAGCTGTAAAGCTTTCAGCTGCTGAAGTAGTCTAGCTTTCTAGATGATTCGAGCCAAAGCAAGTTTGCTGGGCTAGTTATATTCTGCTATTTGGTACCAACAGATCCTGGAAATCACTGAGGTAATGCCATATGATTATTGCTTTCCAAGAAGTGCTCTTTTCTGGAGCTGAGCAGATATACTCAAGGCCAAGAGTGTCGAGGTATTTCTTCAGTTTTCTAGATTCTGCTCTGAGGTTCCAAAGTGACAACTGGAGTCAAGATACAAAAGTTCAACTTGCAGGTCTTGATACTTTGTGATCTTCTCATTGTTCTTTCTCTTCAATACTGCTGTCAATTGGGATTGTAAGACCAATTATCCAAACCTGATTTTTCTTTCTGCCAATTTCTGTTATATTGGGCAGATTGTGTTCTAGACATGTTTATAATCTGAAGTCCCAAAGAATCTTTGCTAGGTTGATCCTGGGACCTTGGGTGCCCTTTGGGGATACAAATCTAACATAGAAATAAATCCCCTGTGATGAAGGTATGAAAGTAATTTGTATTGTTTGCAAAGATTTCAGTGAACCATAGGTGGAACTCTTGACTATTCTTTATAGTCAATTTGATCTATCTTGCTACAGGCACTGACCAGACGGTCAGCTGTTTCATTTTTCAACACACAAAGTCAACTTTTGCTGTTGTCACTGATCTTCTGAATTTTTGCTTTAATATTGTTTGTACAGCTAGGATGAGACTTTGTTTCTTTCTATTCTGAAGCCATTTCAACAGATATACTTTTAGATAAATCGGCTTCAATTCCATCATGGGACTGCGTAGTTACACCAGAAAGGCTTAGGCTGATGTAAGTCAACATAGGCTGGCCCAAGACTGATGGCCTAGTTGTGCAGCCTAGGCAGTCCAGGAGAGATATGTTGGAGGGCATGTCCAGCATGGCCTAGAACAGGGCAGTTAGGCTGTGTCCAGAGCCTGTTTCCAGGGCAGACATGCCCCCCTCACAGCTCCTCAGAGTTAGAACAGGTATAAATCTGTATAGACCCAAAGGGATCCATGATAAGCCAGAGTAAAAATGGAAGTGATGGCAAAAAACACTGAGTCCAAGGCCAACCTCTGCCTCTCAACCTCTGGATATAGCAGAACTACACCAGCCCACCAAAGGATACAGCACAACCCTTGTGCAGCAGTTGCACCAGCCAGCGGCCTTCTCGTCTGGTGGATTTGGCCTAACTTGTCAGCTCAGGATATGGCTTGCTTAGGCCAGCTTAGCTGGGCCATTTTTCTGGCCTAAAGTCAGGACTGCAGCCTTCAAGTAATAGTCATTCATTGTCCTTTTTGTGGTAATAATACTCCACTCACATTTTGTTCTCAACATTTTTAGCTTGTCAACGAACTCTTCCATTCAATTTTTCTTGGTATGTAAAGTTGATCAACGTCTCTTCCACCCTAGTAGAAACAGCAGCCAACAGTTTCATGGATATTTGGTAGTGGTATTTTGGAATATTCGGGATATTTTGGAAGTGGTATTAAAAACAGATCAGGAACTGCTTGAGAGGATAAGGATGGTGTTGTTCCATCATTAAGTCGTGTCCAACTCTTCATGAACCCATGGACTGCAGAATGCCAAACTATCATCCACTAACTTCCAAAGTTTGTCCGAAGTTTGTCCACTAACTATCCAAAGTTTATCATCCACTAACTTTCCAATGTTTGTCCAATTTCATGATATGGCCAAAGTATTTCAGCTTCAGCATCTGTCCCTGCAATGAATAGTCAGGATTATTTCCTGGAGGACTGACTGATTTGATCCCCTTGCAGTCCAATGGACTCTAGAGTCTACTTAAACACTACAGTTCAAAGGCATCTATTCTTTATTGCTCAGCCTTCCTTATGGTTCAGCTTTCACAGCCATGTGTTACTACTGGGAAAACTATAGCTTTAACTAAATGAACTTTTATTAGTAAGATGATGTCTTGGATTTTGAAATGAACCTATATTGGCAAGATGATGGGCGCAATCCAGAGTAGAATCATAGAATGATAGAGTTGGAAGGGACCTAGTAGGTCATCTAGTCCAACCCCCTGCCTGCAGCAGAAAATCCCCCTAGAGCATCCCCGACAGGTGCTCGTCGAGCCTCTGCTTGAAGCAACTACGGGGAGTCCTTGCTCCAGTGTAAGAACAATTTGCTCTGGATTGCAATATGACTTTCCCATAGGTTTTCACTAGGTGGTGCAGTAACTACGGGTACATATAATATCTCTTATGTGCTCCCGTAGTTACTCTGGATTGTGGGGGATGTCTTTGTCTAGGCCTACCATAGCTTTCCTCCATAGAAGCAGCGTCTTTTAATTTCATGGTTGCAGAGACTTTTTGCAGAGTCCAAAAAAAAAAACTTGTAAAAGTAGCTCCTGGTGCTAAACAGTTTCAGAACCACTGTATAAAGGCTGAACCTGATATATCTTTCCATATATCTCCAGATTGTCTGTGGATAATAAATGTGATAATCCTGGGCCTGATTTTGAAAGCCTATACATTTTGGCTCGTGATGTTCAAAGTTACTAGCGTGATGACGAAGAGCAGTGGTCATAGTGAATCTCCTTGAAAAATTCCTCCCTTGATCTAGATTTTTCGTTTCTTCTCCATTTACTATCAGTATGATGTTCCAGCTGCTCATTGCACCTTAATGAGTGTTGTTAAATTTTTCTTTATCAAATCATACTTTTCAAAATCTAAGGATATAATCCTAGACACTTTCCTGGGAGTAAGATCCATTGAACACAATGGGGCTTACTTTTGAGTAGACATGGTTAGGATTGAGCTGTGTGAGTCATAAGCTTTTTAAAAAATCAATCCAGGCAAAACTAAACTTGCTTTTCTATTTCTTACAACTATATAGGAGCATCTTGTCAAACTGAATATGATCTTTAGTTCCAGATGGTTTGCAGATTCCTTTTTGTTCAGATGGCATTGAGCTTCAAATATTCTTGATTTGAACCAGCATTCATTCCCATTAATAGTCTGACCAGTTAAATCAGGTTACTGGGCAGACATTGCAATGGCACTCATCCTTTTCCTTTGTTCTTCAGAATGAGAAATGTCCTACCAGCTGTCAAAGTATTTCATTCAGGTGTGGAGCCAGGCAGGGATGAAGACTTTTCATTTTTCATGAATTTCATCTCTTCAAGAGGTTGTCCATTTCTTATTTTTGCAAACTTCCTTTTATTTACTTATCACTGTTATTTGTATATCACTTCAACTATAAGACAAATAATAGAATTCCAAAAATGCCCAAAAGGTTGGGTACCTATTTAATTCATGCTTCAGACTTATGGATTCCTCCCATTTGTCTGAAGCTCTTCATCTAAAAGATTTATAACCTACCATTCCCCTTTCCCAACCCTTAAATTAGTTTCAGGACTAAGCAGGATTTTTTCCCATCCAATTTTTTTCCCATTCCTATGCTGGAATATACACTCTACTCCATACACTGTATCTTATAGGTTCTACTTAGAACTTAATGTTGCTGTGTGAGAGCAACCCTGACATAAGTCTGTCCATCTCAGGTATTGCTGATATTGCTAATAGTGGAGATGGTGGAACTGGCAGCACTGGAACATGCCATCTCCTAACTTTCCTGGGCCTGACACTGATGTGGGTCAATGTAAACATGTGCCAGTGATGTCAGTGGCGTAGGTTCAAGTTGACCTGTTGAGCCTGCTGGGGATTCATCATTAAGGATAAGGAGATAAATATCCCTTTACTTTGAGAAGACCTCCAGCAGCTGAAAATCCCCTGCAGGATGCACTGCAGTGCACATGGATGTCGTTGGGATTAGGCTGTAGATCAGGAGGAAATGCATTAACTATCTTTCTACATAAAAGCCTTAACCTGTGTGTTAGGGAGTCCACATCTCCTGGCCAAATTCTATGTCAATCAAGCAGGCTCAGAAGTTGCAACTGACAACATTCAAACTGTTATTAGGCCAGACTGAGAAGAGGCTAGGGAGACAATTGAAGAGAGAGGTGGGATGGCTTTTTTTTACTAATGAATATTGTATATACTGTGTATTGTATATACTTGAATACTTGTATATACTTTTTTTACTGATGAATATATTGTACCTCCACAAGCAACAGATATGGACCATCACTAGTTTGATAGCATGTTTTGAAACTCCTATTTTGATGGACAAATGAACAAAAAGGGTTGAGGAAGAGGTGAACAATTATATTCTTGCAATTTGGGTGGCCTGAACTACAGGAATAATAAATTTCAACTTTCTAGTTCTACTATAGATATGCTTAATGCCTCCTGCATCAGAGGAAGAAGTGTACAGACAATGATTTTTCCTGTCACTTTTCTTATGGAGGGAATTCAGTTCCAAAGCATCACGTTAGCTGCTTCAGAAATAGTTTAGTTTAAAATTCAGGCACCCCTCACTTACTGGACAGGTTAAGGACCAGAACACCATCCAAACATGAAAACTGGAACCATTTTTCAGCTTCCAAATGCAAAATAGGCACAAAAAGACATAAATATCATTTGCAAAAGCCTAAATAACACATACTTATTAACAAATAGCCAAAATACACAACAAATTACAATAAAATGAACAAAGGCATAAGTGGGCAATGACTATTTTGTGTATCTGAATGATGGTTATTTACTAAAGAAAGTCATAAGGAAATGTCAAAAACAGTTTGAGCACCATATCACTCAACATTAGGGAAGAAAGTTTTAACCATTAGACCAAAAGAGAGAGGTTGAAAGAGTGGAGCATGTACCAAATGAATGAGTTTTGGGTATAACTAAAAGGTGTTAAAAGAGTAGAACCATCAGAAAGTTGGCGTTGCCTGTATACTGAATGTTAAAACTGTATTTTATTTTCCCACATTAGCTTTCATTTTATGAGTTCTGCCTGAAACAGAAACCCTTATGTACATCAATCCACATGCAAACATATCTCACCTGTTTAATTTATTAATTTATTTCAATTCAATTTTTACTGCATTTTTTTCACTGAAGGGCACCCAAGATGGCTAACAACAGATTAAAAGTACAATAAAATACATAAACCATAAAATACCCAAAAGAGCATTGGAAGCCAGCTGGTGGGGAAAAGCAGCATAAAACCATTGTAAAACATTACATGGAATAGAAAATAAAAGTTCTACATTCACATGTTCAACAACATGGGCTGCTTACTGCAAATGCAAGTTTTCTGCAGCTGCTACAGCAACTATAATTTTTCAATGTATGTTTTGATTCAGAAACACCTCAACCTAAATAATTTTGGGTGGAAATATTATAGGAGGGACTCTGTCTTGTGTTTCCTAATTGTGCAACAAGTCTCTTATAATTTGTTCTGCTCCAAGGCAGAACTAGTCTTGACAATGAAACCAATTCTTTTTCTTGACTGATAATTCAGCTTTATGTCAATCTGATTATAAAAACTCAGGTTTCAGAGGTTTCCTACTTAGCAGTGTCTTACAGCTCACACTGCAAAAACTCACTTGCCAGATATAGAATAACCAGTATGGAAAAATTTTATTCCAGTATGCCAAAACTGACCATATTTACTCAAATATAATGTGCCATTGAATATAATGCGCACCCTATAGTTATAATCAAAATACTGTAATTACTCAATTCTAATTCTAATTAGAATCTAAGGCACACCCTGATTTTGGAGACTGAGTTCAGCTGAAAAAGGTGAGCGTTATATTTGAGTAAATACAGTAACTGTTTCTTAGAGAGATGCCATAATTTCAGTGGTATAGCAACTACAGAAGGTTCAGAGGCAACTGGTAGGCCGCTGTGTGCAACAAAATGCTGAACTTTGGCCATATACAGCAAGGCAGCTCCTTGCCAGCATCACCTGAGAAGGCTGGAAAGATCTCTGCTGAAAACCTGGAGAGATGCTGCCAGTGTGCACAGGCAGGACTGGCAATGTCAGAACAGAACTTAGCAAAGTGGAATTTGAGTGGGGAAGGGGTCCTACTCTGCCACAGAATCACTATGGTTTAAATTATCTGGCCCAAGGAGAAATAGTGGGACTTGTTCTCCAAATAGCTGGGAGATATTTAAATAGTGGGACATGTTCTCTAAATACCTCAAGGGATCTTTGAGATAGGGAAACAAATTAGGGAAACATCAATGAGAGACATGGTTGGAATTGTGGAGAAACTCAATTATCTTTATAACAACTGGGTCAATTCATACTCTGGTCATGAAACAGTATGTTAAACTATTGTGCTTTGGAGCACCTAATCAAGGAGTCAACCAGAAAACAGGTGATTCTAGATTTATATTGTGTGGTACATCCAGGATGTAAGTATTACAGAACCACCGGGGAACAGTGACCAATATAAGACACCTGCTTCATAAGAACATAAGAGCCCTGCTGGATCAGGTGAAAGGCCCAGCTAGTCTATCTGATCTGTTTGTGTGTGTGCATGGGAAGGGGAGAGATTAACAATAAAAGAGCCAGTGTACCCCTGTACAAACTGATTGTAAGGGCATATTAAAGCTACAATGTATAGAGCTCTTCACTATAGAAAAGAGGCACCTGAGGGCAGAAAGGATTAAGACATACAAAATTATGCAAGGTATGGATGGATAAAGAGATGCTCTTTTTTGTCTTGTATAACACCAGAACTAGGGACATTCATTAAAACTGAATGTCAGTAGAGTTAGGACAGACAAATGAAAACATTTCTTTACCCAGCGTGTAATTACTCTGTGGATCCACAACAGTTGCCACAACTGTGGTGATAGCATCTAGCCTGGAGGAAGGACTAGGAAATCCTAGAGGAAGGACTATTACAGGTTAAAAGTCATGAAAACCCCCAATTAGGCCCCAAATGTATATATATATATATATATATATATATATATATATATATATATATATATATATATATATATGTGTGTGTGTGTGTGTGTGTGTGTGTGTGTGTGTGTGTGTGTGTGTGTGTGTGTGTGTGAGAGAGAGAGAGAGAGAGAGAGAGAGAGAGAGAGAGAGAGAGAGAGAGAGAGAGAGAGAGAGAGAGAGAGAGAGAGAGAGAGCTGGACTAGATGGGCCTTTTGGCCTGATTTAGTGGGGCTCTTCTTCTGTTTAGCTGACATTTCTCTTTCTGTCTGCTTTTACCCAAATTCCTTGAGTAGAAACACTTCAGTCTCAGTGTCTTGGTCATAAAGGAATCAGGCCAAAACTTCTTAGTGTTGCTGTCACAGTTCAAATTTTCGTTCTACCTCATTGGCGATCATTTTTGCAATGGCAAGGGAAGAGGTAGCAGCTGGTGAAGGAGCATTTCTAACATGGAGAATACGACTGCCAATGTCTCCGGTGCCTCCATCAAACACAAAATCATCTATCAAGTTCCCGTCACCATCCAAGGCCTGTGCTCTGACACCAGATGGACCCCTATACAAACAAAGGAGAGGTTGGCCATTCAAAGCAGGCAAGGTGGGATTTTTTGTTTGTCTACCTAGCAGGGTTACCGCAACAGAATTTTTGGCCCTGTGACCACTTCCTGGGAGCAGGATATCCATTTCCATGTATATAACATCCTGCAGCATAGGAAAAGAAGGATGGGTATGTATGTAGAATAGCTCTGATAAACCTGCTTCTACACATGTATATGTATGTGTCTGTATCTACACATTAAAGGTGAATTTAAAAAAAAAATGAATACATTATTCCAGAATAGGGAAGAGTCATAGTTATGACCAAGTGTGATCAGTTTGCTTCACATTTTGCAGGTAAAATTGCTCATACCTGCACTGATTTGAATGGCTCAACTGCAACACCTGCATTTTTATTGTTAGTGTGTATTCGGGTACAATCCTGACTTGTGTTAGCCTGGGAGTGTTGCCAACTTGAGAGGGTGACTGGATGTGTGCTGGCCTACCTGTGCCACCACAGGCCCTGAGAAAGGGTAAGGTTGCACTGGCCAAGCTCAGCCAGTGCAGAGATTTGGGGTATGTGGGAAGGGTGGGGAAGAGTAGGATGGAGGCATTTTGGATTGGGTGGAGGACGGGACTGCGGGCAGGAAGTAGGAGGAAGGGTAAGAACATGGAACTTGTGATGGATCCTTGCCTTGTTTCTGTGCAACCTGCAAAATATGTGGGCTTATGTCACTGTGCTGCAAGTTTCCCCATCTCTGCAAGCAGCAACCAATGAAGTAAACAAGGGGATGAAGCTCACAGCACAGCACTGTATGATGATCTATCTCAATATGTTATGCGGTGAAGAGGAAACATGGTGTTACAGTAGTGACACCTCTCTCATCATCTATATGTCTGGCATAAGACTTTTTCAAGAAGAACCTTCTTTCAGGTGTATAAACCCATTCCCATATCTGAAACCATTCTGCTTAATGAATAAAATATATGCTGAACACAGCAAACCATCCCAACAGATTTTAAACATTTTTTTTTACCTGAGTATATCACTGACAGTAACTTCAGGTATGAATTTCTGGAGCTGCTTCACTTGCACATTGAGAAAAAGCGCTCTGTACATTTCTCCTATCCCATATAAGAGATTCTTGGACACCAACTTCCATAAGCCCCTGGGGAGAAGAGAAGCACAGCTTGTTGCACACCAGATGAATACAAACCCTTTGGAACTCAATTCTTTGCACACTCATGTACACATAGAACTAACACCAGTTGCAATACAAAGATGCAGATGTCTTGTTGTCCTATGTGCTCCCTGAGGAGTCTGGTGGGCCACTTTGAGATATAGGAAGCTGGACTAGATGGGCCTTTGGCCTGATCCAGTGGGGCTCTTCTCAGAGCTGCACCACAATTTTGGTGACACAACTCCAAACAGCCCCAGATTGCCACAGGCTCCCAGCCCATGCCCCAGGGTGACCACATGTCATAACTGGAAAAGAGGACAATGACCTCCCATGATTTAGGACACCCAAGAAAAATGTAGGAATTGACAAAATAAAAGATAAAACACTCATATACATTGCTTCATATGGTTAATATAAACACTATTATTATTGTTGCGTTTAAGGCTATATGCTGATTGCTCTTAAGCATAGCATTGGCATCCATCAGTCTTGAAAGACTATGGTATCGTGCTTGATGCTGCATGCAAAGCTGTAGTGTTCTCTCCAGAGCATGAAGGCCTGGGTAGATTAATATGGAGGATAGGCTGTTACCCAAGCAGCAAATCTCCCCTCTCCACACCACTGAAATAGTCCAATGGAAAGGCAGAGCCAATACAATTGGTTCCAGCTGTGTCGCAGAGATGGGCTAAGGACAGGAGCTCATCCTGTCTTGTGGGATCCGGGTCTCGAACCCTGGCCTACTGGTTAACAGGCACAATGTCTTAACACTTGCACCACCCACTGCCCATGCTCATAAGCAAAAGGAGGATAATGAAGGTTTTTTTTCAAGGACAAAAGGCTAAAATAGAGGGTGTGTCCTGGAAAAACAGGACATATAGTCCCCCTAGCCAGCCCACTGCCTGCCCTCCCCCAGTCCCTCCCTGCCCTCTCCCCACCCTGCCAGACCCCTGTGCTTGCTAAGGTTGGCCAGCGCAACAGATCTATTCCCTCAGGTTTGCGGCACTGCAGGGAGACCAGAACATAATCCAAACCCACCCACCCCCACATGGGGGTTTGGACTGTGCTCTTTGTCTGCTACAGAAACATATCATTCATTTGCAGTTCAACACATACTCAGCACTGTATATATCTAGAAATGGCATTGACATCAAACAGGATTGTTTGCCAATGGAGGTGGTGGACTCTCCCTCACTAGGGATCTTCAAGCAGAGGCTTGACGAGCACCTGCCAGAGATGCTCTAGGATGATTCCCTGCTACAGGCAGAGGGTTGGACTAGATGACCCACTGGGTCCCTTTCAACTCCATGATTCTATGATTACATGTTCTTATCTCAGCAAAAATGCCATGGCAATGTCAGAGGAGGTATTTGTAGGGCCAAAATGGTGGCCTAGGGATCAGCCACAACAGTGGAGAAATAAAAGGACAGCAGCAGAAATTCTATCCTCTCCCCTGGCAGCAGGTGTAATCAGAAGCACATAAACACCAGCAAGTACAGTTTGCTGTGCAATACCCTATAAAGGAAGCACATTTTCCTAATCTGTTACTGTCAGCAAATTTTCAGTTTTAACCTGTATGTAAATGAATGAAGGGAATAAAGTACCTGTAGGCAACCGCATCTGTAAAATCGTGGATGCTGAAGTCACAAAATCTGTAGCCCTCTCGTTTAAAAGCAAGCACAGCATTAGGCCCCAGCCAAACACTACCATCCATCCTTGGGGTGAAATGAACACCCAGGAAGGGAAAACGGGGATCAGGCACCTATAACAGCAAGCAGAGGAAGAAATGCACAAGTCAAAACTCATTGGTCAGTGTGCTGGATTCTTCCCCCCTCACATGCATAGGGGATGGTACACTACATGCAGGCAGTGAACCTGCTATGTGGGATGGTTAGGTGCATAATCCAAATGCTCTTAAACACAAGAACAGCTAAGGGGTTCTTGTACACACACAATCTGGTCTAGACTTCTCATGCTTAAAAAAAAACCCTTATGACAGGACCATTGGGACAGTACCACCATTAAGGATTTGGAAACAAATTATCACTTTACATTCATGCTGCTCTGGGGGGAGGGAGGGGTCTGCCTCCAAGCTGAAATGAACCTTTGTAAGAGGGAGATCCAGTTACCTTAGAAGACAGGCTGCTTTTATGCCATCAACTGCTGCTAAAAGAGATGTTTATACTGTACTTTAATTTAAAGAGCCAGCCTCATTTGTGTTGAGATTAAATTGGATGTGCGCGTGAAAAATCCGCTAATGATTAGGTTATTCCTGTCGTCAGAAACAGCACCTTCTTCTGTCCTAAAGCAATTAATTCTTTTATAATGTACTCTGGCAGGAAATTGCAGCAGAACCCACAAAGTACCATACAAATATTAAAAAATACAACAAAGCCACATCATCAAAGAGTGCATACATAACAATAATCCAAACTGCATGGTCTTACCATCTTTACAAGTTTTCAGAAAGCAGAAAAAGGGCTATGTGGGTGTCCCCAAAAAGGGAATTCCAGTGCCTGTGAGCCATGCACATGAAGATCTTTTCTTATGGAACTGTTACCTGCGCCTCAAGAGCAGCAACAGCAGGACACAGAGCAGGGCCACTGCTATAGGATTATGCAAGAGCAGGTGACACTTTCTTGGCACAAGTTCTTCAGGTCTGCCAAGGAGGACAACCAGGCCTCTAAACCAGGCTCAGAAGCAAACTAGAGACCAATGTAGACTCAGTGACAGTGGTGTGCTACAAGTGGCAGCCTGACGCAACCTGATTAGGCACCAGTTGCAGTTTCTAACAGCTACAGAGAGTGAGTACAATCCTAACCATGTCTACTCAAAAGTAAGCTCCATTGTGTTCAACTCCCAGGAAAGTGTCTTTAGGATTTCAGCCTTTGTTACACTATTGATGTGACAATGCCCAGATCTGCCTTTTTTAAAAAAGCTGACACAAGCTAATACTATGCAAATGAACACCCTGCCCATGTTGCAAACCTGATTCTTCAGAGGAAGGCTATCCCATCCAAAATAGAGTTTTGTACAGAAAAAATTGTACCATCAGTTTCCATAGAATCATAGAATCCTAGAGTTGGAAGGGACCTAGTAGGTCATCTAGTCCAACCCCCTGCCTGCAGCAGGAATTCCCCCTAGAGCATCTCCAACAGGTGCTCATCGAGCCTCTGCTTGAAGATCCCCAGTGAGGGAGAGTCCACCACCTCCCTTGGCAATCTCTTCCACTGCCGAACCACCCTCACCATCAGGAATTTTTTCCGGATTTCCAGCCGGAATCTCCTCTCTTGCAGTTTGTACCCATTGGTTCTAGTTCTGCTTTCAGAAGCAGCTATGAACAAATGAGCCCCTTCCTCCCTATGAGAGCCCTTCATGTATCTGAAGAAGGCAATCATGTCTCCTCTCAACCTTCTCTTCTCCAGGCTGAACATCCCAAGTTCCCCCAACCTTTCCTCGTAGGGTTTCCCTTCCATCCCAGTGATCATTCTTGTTGCTCTCCTCTGGACCTGCTCCAGTTTGGCTGCATCTTTCTTAAAGTGAGGTGCCCAGAACTGAACACAGTAATTTTCATTGGCAGGGTTTAGCATTTTCATTTTTCCAGAAACTCTACAGATAGAAGATAACTAACTACTAATCCTATGGGATCAATGGGGTTAGGTACAAGGAACACCTATGGGGGAGGGGGAAAAAGAGGTACCATCAGAAGAATCCAGTAAAGACCCTCAGGAAGTCAAAAGAGTGCAGCAGGAAATGCCAAAATACCTCTGAATGCTGCAGTGACCTTCTGAATGGCACCTGCAAAGAACATAAGCCCCTTTAAAATGACTGGCAGAAGCTTTTTAAAGTGGTCTGTGCTGGTCACAGACACTGTTCTGAAGGTCCCTGCAACCTCTGGGGTTGCATAGCCGATGAGAACAGGTATTGCTAAGGAGAGAAGGCAACCATTCTATCCCTCGAAGATTAGCAAATTCCCATTCACACAGCAAATTTGCACATAAAGAGAACTGACAGTACAACAGTAAGTCCAAGGGTGTACATAAAAACAATTAGGTAACAGAAAAATAAATATTAGCATTTGAGTTTGAATGAAGGGACTTCCTTGCCTCTTGCAGCGTAAAGCACTAAGGTAATGACATATACATACCGGATAAATGTTTCCTCTGACCAAATAGCACTTCTCTGGCTTTAGCACCAAATAATCACCCCGAAAGGGCACAATGCGAGGCTCTGGACTGCAACCACTGATCTGAGAGAGCCGGTCTGAGTAAAGCCCTGCACAGGTCACAAGGTGCCGACAGCGGATCTCTGCCCCCTGTCATAGAACAAGCAGCACCAACTCAGAAGACAGAACGGCATCAATCAAGCAAGCATATAATACCACTGCAAATGTTACAATGCCCCCAACCTTCTTCCTGAAAGGCTGCTGTTCCTCCTTAATCCAGACTGATCTGTGAATCCAGTGAGTCTGTGAACCTTCGGCGGGGTAAGTGAAGCAAGGAGAGTGAAGCATGGAGACAAGAAATGGTCTGGCAATGAGGTATACAAAAAGCAGGGTTTGGGGGCATGGTGGAGGCAGTTCTTTCAGAGCTGCAGAAAGTTCTGGTAGCACACGTTAGAGCAAGAACCCTCACCCAGAAGCTCATAGGATTGAAGGGACAGTTTGTAATTTGTTTTTCGACTTTGCCCTTACTATTATTATAGAAAAGCAAGTGAGTTTATAGTCAGAACCAATAAAAAAGAAACAAACTCTATGAAAGCAACATAACATTAATACAAAACCAATACACAGCATCAGCCATCCACAACTCTGGCTGTGCCATGAGTGAGCTGCAGGTACCTGTTGGCATCCTCTTCAACCTAGAGCCTTCAGGGCCAGAGGGCAGAGCTTCAGGCTCAGTTCCCAGACTCTGGGTCAGAGTTAGGCCTGACCCCTAAACAGGAGAACTGGAGGTCCTTGAGTTAGGCTCCTCCTGACTGATGCTGTTAGAGGTCTCTTGTGTATCTGAGTCACTACTTGAGAGAGGAGGACATTAATATCAACATGTACTATTTCACAGTCACCAGGTATTTGACTGGAATTGGTTCTATTGCGATTCAATTCCTATCCAAAGAAGTAGGAATCACCAAGGTATCATCTCAATATGAGTGAGTTCCCAAGAGTGCTGCTTTTTGTAACTGGGTAGTTGTGATCTTCGAGAGGCCCATTAAGTTTAGATGTTCCTGGAGACTTAATGGAATTGCTCCAAGAGTACCTATTATGATTGGAATCACAGTGGCTTTCTTTGCCCAGATTCTCTGATTTTCTATCTGTAGATCCTTATACTGCATGATCTTCTCATGTTCTTTCTCTTGAAGCCGACAATCTCTGGGTATTGCAATGTCAACGATCCATACCTGTTTTTCCTCAACCACAGTGATGTCTGGTGTATTATGCTCCAAGTGGTCAGTTTGAATACGGAAGTCCCACAGATTCATTCCTGTTCATTCTGGACTATCTTTTCTGGTTTGTGATCCCACCAAGTTCTTGGTTCTGATGAGGCTGTACTTTTGGCACAGATTCCAATGTATCATGGTGACTGCATTGTTGTGTCTTTCCAGATAGTCTGTCTGGGTGAGCTTTCTGCAGCCACAGATGATGTGTTCCACTCTTTCTCTGGCCTCCTTGCACAGCCAGCACTTGTTGTCTTTTGTGCTCTCGTCTCTTTTGGCCTTGATTACATTTGTTTGCAGTGCTTGTTCTTGGGCGGCTAGTCTCAGGCCTTTTGTTTCTTTCTTTAATGTTCCTTTCTTCAGCCATTGTCATGTTGCTTTATTATCACTATTAATATTCTCTTGGATGTTGTTCAGGTATTGCCCAT
Source organism: Cryptoblepharus egeriae (assembly GCA_030015325.1). Taxonomy (NCBI): domain Eukaryota; kingdom Metazoa; phylum Chordata; class Lepidosauria; order Squamata; family Scincidae; genus Cryptoblepharus; species Cryptoblepharus egeriae. The sequence goes on from JAREYC010000001.1 coordinate 267,257,124, forward strand.
GCAGTGCCTTATTTTGCCACCTGTCTCTGCTGTCTGCACACTGTAATCCCACTTCATTTCATCACACTTTAGGATGCCTTCTTTGTGAGCCTCTTTTAGGTGTTCTTCATGACTTCCCCTTAAATACTCTGCCAGGGACTGTTTTTCCTCTTCCACTGACTGTTGGACTTCAATCATGCCCCATCCTCCTTCCTTACATGGTAAATATAATCTGTCTGCATCACCTTGTGGGTGTAGTGCATGGATGATGGTCATTATTTTTCAGGTTTTTCTATCTAAGCTCTCTAAGGGCAAAATCCAGAGTAACTACAGGGAGTCCTTGCTCCGGTGTAACAACAACTTACTCTGGATTTCAATATGAATTTCCCATAGGTTTTCACTAGGTGGTGCAGTAACTACGGGTGCACGTAAAGTCTCTTACGTGCTCCCAAAGTTATTCTGGATTTGGGGTAAGTCAGTTTAAGTCCATTTAACTATGCCAGCCTTATGATGATGATTAGGATTTGTATCCACATTTCTCCACAAGCAGACCTAAGACAAAATCCTCTCAAGTTGCCTCTAAAACATCTTATTTTCTCCCCCATAGTTTTCTTCTCTTTCCCACCCATTTGTCCTCAATTTCTCACTTCTCCCTACCACTAGTCTTGTCCAGCTAACAGCACTGGGCCATTTCTATATTCTGCACAACATCGTCCAAACATCCTGCACCAAAATAAAGACTTATTACTTGTGCCAGTCATGCACAGCACCACTACTGCCAAACCAGTCACCATTTCATAGGAAGCTGCCTAAAGCTGAACTAGACCCACTGGTCAATCTAGGTCAGTTCTGTTGACAAAAACTGACAGCGACTCTTCAGGGTCACAGGCAGGCATTTTTTGCTGCCTTACCTGGAGATGCTGCCAGAGATGGAACCTGGGCTCTCCTGCATACAATCATAGGCTCAACCATTGAGCCACAGCCCTTCCACTTTAAGTGATGAGATGAATTATGGCAGCTGCAGAGAATGAAAACTTTAAAAAAAGAAAACTGTATGAGCAGCAATAATCTCCAGAAAGAAACCGAACTGTCAGATTAGAGAACATTTTGTATTTAAAACTTGTCTGTTGCATTTCAAGAAACAGACAAGTCATAATTATGAACCACACACACTGCTTGGTGCTAACTGGCAGTCTCCACAATCATCTGCCACCACCATAGATTATACAAAAACAAGCTGGCAATGTCTTGGAAGTCAGCTAAAGTATAATTATTTTGTTTCTTTCTATCACACACACATAGAGTGTGTGTATGAAACGTTTCTAAGAATGACCTGGTCTCTGTCATTATATGTGAAACTTCAGTTGGTGGTGCAAAATGTCCTTTGCTGCTGCACTGAGATAAAAAAAGAAAAGGCAAGTTTTCCCAACTTGCAGTTCTGTTGCAAGTTTTCCCAACCTGCAGTTCTGTTGTGAATGGGGACTTTATACAGAAAGTTGTCATACTACATACAAAAGATGTCACCGCTTTGTGAAGAGGTGTGTTGTATAGGAGCCCATTTATCATCATGAGCAAAATAATTATACTGCATATTTTTTCTCCATCACAAACCATTTTGAAGGCATACGCAGTACAGGTAATCAAGGTAAGGAATTTGCATTGCTGACACGTTAAAATTGTCAATGGAATTGAATATTGTGGAATACTGTGCACTATAAACAAAGGCCTAAACCTGTGGTTCAGACTTACCTCTGAATTTCTAACAACAACTGGAAAGTTCAACCCTGTTAAAAAACACAATCATAAGACAAAATGATCCATGGTTTATGAAAGATTGCTCTACCCTGGTGAAAGTACTAGATTTAGGGCAAAATCCAGAGCAGTTATGTTACCCTCTAGTGTTATCTTATGGAAAGTCATCTTAACTGTTCTGGAGCAAAGGGCTTAATTTCACTTTAGGATATAGGTCTCAATGGCACTTTTAAGAAGAGATGTCCCCTTTCCTATCCTAGTATTCTGACTATGCCACAAAAGAATGCAAATTCATATCACATAACCTATTTAGTGCTGCCACGATTCAAGCATACCAGTCCTAAACTGCACTGGTACAGCTAGTCCACACTGTATACAATGCCGCTTAGGAGTTATCTTAGAGTAAGGGGATTTATTTCCCTTATAAACCCCCAGCTACCTGAAGAGGCTTTTCAGATCTCCACCAGTTATATAGGTTGTAGTTCCAGGAAGCCTGGCATAAAGGCGTAATGACAGGTGAGTGTAGGAGGGAAGTTAGGATATGATATGTGCAGCAATGTTTAACCCACCAGCTCCAAGTCCCTATCCTCCCTATGTTCCACCCTCTCCTGCCTCAAAATGTCCCCTTCCCACCACCAGAGTGCCTCCCACTATGCTTCTCACACCTTCAGGCCATGAGGTACTCATGCCAGCAAATTTAGGGACAGGATCTGGTGCTGCCAGATCAGTGCAGGATGTTGCACAAGCTCCTGCTTATGTGCAAACATACCTTATAGCTGAACATTTCAGCCTGTGATCCCCTTCTAAGAATGACAACCTTGTCTGGGATCACCCACAGAAGTGATGTAATCAACCTGGAAGTGATGTCATGGCCAGAAGTGCCATCAAACAGGTATTGACATCACTGTGATGCCATAGCTCCAGTGGTGGGCACCAGCAGGTTCGCACCTACTCTATAGAACCGGTTGTTAACAAGAGATAGGACATATAAAGTTTAAAAATAGCCATTTAAAAGTGGATGCCAGATGGGCAGAGAACCGGTTCTTAATTTCTTTGAAGCCCATCACTGCATAGCTCCCTCACGTCTACTCAGAAGTAAGTCCCTTTGTGTTCAGTGAAACTCATTCCCAGAAGTATGGATTGCAGCCTGAGTGCCCCATTCTAAAATGGTGGGACCCAGTGCCAGATTCCAACATGAATCATAGAATCACAGAATCCTAGAGTTGGAAGGGACCTAGTAGGTCATCTAGTCCAACCCCCTGCCTGCAGTAGGAAATCCTCCTAGAGCATCCCCGAGAGGTGGTCGTCAACATCCCCGACATGGCATCACCCAGCTTTTATGAGTTCCCCAAGGGAGTCCTAATTCTGACTTTGAGAATCACTGCCCTATAGGAGGGCCATATCATCTCTCTGACACTATGTTGGGGGCTGGAAAACTAATTTACACTTCAAATTTGAATGAATTTACAAGTAAGAATGTATTAGAGAGTATTACTAGGCAAGGCCATGGACCAGATAGAGGGATCTTGCCACAGGCCAGGATTTGGACACCCCTGCTCTACTCTATAAGCCAGAACAGGGATGGCTGCACCAGCTCAATGCCACTTTAGGATTACACTGTTAAAATTATTTTGCAACCAAATCTTAGGATGAAATTACAATGCTTGGGGAAGGACTATGAAAAAACATTCACCTTCTGTGCTTCCAGCAGGACTTTCTTTTGCCATTTCCACATTTTCCACCTCAAAGTTTGTCAAGATGGTTCCTCCAGCAGCCCGGAAATCTTCCGCATATGCTTGGGCCACCCGTCTGTAGTTGACAATGCCAGTGTATGGAGAATCTAAGGCCATCAAACCCTGAAAAGGCAGCCACAGAGTGGTTATGTTCAAGGCAGTCTGCATATTTCTGAAGAACAAGGAAGGTGGAGATGCACTGTTATAAACCACCAGAGCAACTTGTCAGCTTCGCAGTCTAAAGTCTGTGTACCTTCCTAGATACTGCCAGACAAGATAGGACAGAGTTGCACTGCACTCCTTTAACCAGCACTCCTTTGTAAATCACTGGCACAAATGAATCTGTGCAAGACAGGAGATCAAACAGTAGGGCTGCAGAGTATGTTCCATGCAGCCCAGTGGGATCTTCCCCACTTCCTGTGCTGCTGCCCCAAGCAAAAAGGTTGTGCTGATGAAGTGAGATAATAAAAGGGCAGTAATAAAAGGAGGCAAACCTCTATGATTCGCTCTTCCTGGGGCGCTGCAATCGTCAGATACATTTCTCAAAGTCTGCTCTTAGCAAGACCCCAACTGCAAAGTGTAATGGGCTTCCAACTGCTCAATATTGCACACCTGTGTGCTTGCAAAACTGTTTCGTGGTTCTGCAAGACTCCACATATGTGCTGATTATTTAGGAGTGTAAAAGGCTCCAAAGATTAAATACTTTGAGAACACTGCAAAAAAACAATAAAAACAATTGTTTGTGTTGCACTATTCATACTTTATACTGCATTCTTATTCTGATTTTTACTTTTTAAAAATTGCATTCAACAATGCCTTGAGTAAGCCAGTTTTTCCAGAAAGATGAGGTATAAACCATTTAAGTAAATTAAAATGAGTATATATAGTATATTCAGTTTGTTCACTGCAGTATCTCTGGCTAAAATGTTTGGGCACGTAGCATTTTTATTATCAAATTCTTCTTTGACTTTTTGTATCACGTGGTGGGCATTTTTTCACTGTAGCCCTTGGACATTTCCTCAGTGTGGTAAACTTGGCCCTCCAATCCAGATGCATGAGCTACACCTGAGCTTCAGCAACACGGCAAGACAGTTGATCAACAATACACATCCTTGTGGATAAATTTCAACTGCATGCACTCTGTTCTAGAGGATACTCCTATGGATTTTTATTTCTTGATTTAAATACCTCCGTCCAAAAAAAATTTTCTAAGAAGTTTGCAAACAAAAACAACCAAAGAACTGACAGCAAATAAAACCTTAATTAAAACTGGTAGCTAAACGAAAATAACAGTCAAATCCTGATATTACTGTGGATGCATGAAGTGATGCGTCCATCACAGGAAACGAGGTTGCTGGTGATCTCCCCAAAGTAAGGAAATATTTGCCTCCTTGCCCTGAAGAAACCCCAGCAGCCACTGTGGGACTACTCAGGACTGCACCACGAAAATATCTTGCACAACCCCAAATAGCTTCTTGTCTGCAATTGGGACCAATAGTCTCCCCATTTTGCTCTTACTACTTAGCAAAATGATGTCCATGGGACCCAATACCTTTTCCACTGGTGTGAGAAGCCAGTAAGCATCCACATAGGCCTTCATGCTGGCACCTGCTGCCACTCAGCTGTTGTAAAGTGCTTTCCCGCAATTGTGCAAGTGCTGTCCCCATGGCAGTAGCATTGTAGCCCTGGAGAACTGGGCAGTAAAATTAAAACCATAGGAGTAAGCACTTCATCAGTGCTGAAAAAACCACAAACACCAGGCATTCTAGCAAAGGGGGTATCACTCAGGTAGCAATGTGGATAGTAATACTGGACTTTCCTTTTAAAAGGAGAAAGCTACCCTCCATCACAGGTCACTGGCAGGAAAGAGCTGCTTCACCTCGTCTCTGAATAGGAAAGAAGTGGCTCACCCGACAGTACGGTTCCTTTGCTTGTATTTCTTTGGAGGTGATAAGTTTCAGTCCGCGCACATTGTTCTGTAGCCCCCTCTCATACAGTGCTTTGAGTCTTGGAATTTCTTCCTGTTCAGTTGCAACAATCAGCTGCAGACAAAACAAGAAAGTACATTATGGAAAGTGGGCTGACTGCAAAGTAAAAATGCTGTGGAAGACTCACCACAATCAGCATTTGAACAAGCTGGTTCAAGCATTTGAAGACCCTGGTGTGGAGGGAGACCAAGCTTACTGCCATTTTCCCTTAACAGCTACCAGGCATTACAAGACACTAGGTCACGGCAGCTCTTGAATAACTACACTACTGCTCACATTAATCACTAACAGATACTCTTTTACCTACTGGAGAACACAAAAATTTGCAAACTTCATAGACTGATGGGCATTTATCTAGTCAGCAGCTTTTGGAAAAAGGTATCATGTCACCAAGCAGGAGTGAGAGATGTGGAGTTGAAAGAGAAGATGGAAAGTGGACTGCACAACTTTAAAAAAACCTGCCTACCCAAAAAATGTAGTGCTCCCCACTTTGGCTTTGAAATATACAGAACTATTAAGGTACTGGTTGATCATCACCTCTGTTAAGCAGCCACCTTCAAATGGTTCAGAGATATTTATTGTATGCAAAGAAACAGCAGTTTGAAAAGAAGCTGAGAGCAAAGGCTAACAGCTGGTCTGTTTGGGGTCAGTGAACCTTCTGCCTTATATAAATACTTGCCTCTTTGCCTCCATTTACGTTCTTATGTGTTTAAAAATAAAGCAAATACTATAAAAAATACTTCAGTGTCCTCTTATTCAAAGAAAACCAACCCAGGAACACCAGCTCCAGTACAGGCGTCCCTCACTTTCTGACCATTTTCTGACAGTTCTATTCTTTCAACACCTTTCAGTTATACCCAGGACTCATTCATTCAACACATGCTTCACTCTTTCAACCTCTCTCTGCTGATCCAAAGGCTAAAATTGTCTTCCCTGGTGTTGATTTGCATGTGACATGATTATCAAAATGTTTTTGGCATTTCCTTCAGTGAAAACTGTAATTTGTTATGTATTTTTGCTATGTGTAAATAAATGTGTTACTTAGGCTTTAGGAAGTGATATTTATGCTTTTTTGGTGGCCATTTTACATTTGCAAACTGAAAAGACAGGTTCCACTTTTCAATTATTTTCTCTTTTGGACGGTCCTCTGGTCCCTAACTCATCCAGTAAGTTGGGGATGCCTGTATTTCTCTTTGTTCCAAGAACTGAGTCTTGGTAGCATCTCAGATATCTGCTGGAATCCTAAAGACATTTTCCTGGGACTAAGACAATGGGGCTTACATTTGAGTAGACATGATTTGGAATGTGCTTATCATAGCAGAAAAAGTTCCCACTGTTTTCAGCCTGAAGAAAACACAAGTCATGGGTCAGGGTGTGGATCCACCTCCCTGTGTCACAATCTCTGAACATGAACTGGAGGTTGTCCATGACTTTGTGTACCTTGGCTCAACTATCTCCGACACTCTCTCCTTAGACTCTGAGCTGAATAAACGCATTGGTAAAGCGGCTACTACATTCTCCAGGCTTACAAAGAGAGTATGGCTTAATAAGAAGCTGACGGAACATACAAAGATCCAGGTCTATAGAGCTTGCGTCCTGAGAACACTCTTGTACTGCAGTGAGTCTTGGACCCCTTATGCATGGCAGGAGAGGAAGCTGAACACCTTCCATATGCGCTGTCTCCGACGTATTCTTGGAATCACCTGGCATGACAAAGTCTCAAATGACACAGTATTGGAACGTGCTGGAATCTCTAGCATGTTCACACTTCTGAAACAGCGGCATCTACGCTGGCTTGGGCATGTCGTGAGAATGGCTGACGGTCGGATTCCAAAAGATCTCTTATATGGAGAATTAGTGCAGGAAAAGCGCCCAAGAAGGAGACCACAGCTGCGATACAAGGACATCTGCAAGAGGGATCTAAAGGCCTTGGGAATGGACATCAACAGCTGGGAAACCTTGACCTCTGACCGTTCAGCATGGAGGCAAAAGACCCAGCATGGCCTTCTCCAACTGGAAGAGACACTTGTTCGGCAGGCTGAAGCAAAGAGACAGACCCGGAAGCAGCAAAACCTGGGCCTGGGCAGGGGACGGAATTTATTTGTCCTCAGTGTGGAAGGGATGGACACTCTCACATTGGCCTCTTTAGCCACACTAGATGTTGTTTCAGGACCTCCAATCAGAGCACGATACCAGAGTCTTTCCAGACTGAAGAATGCCAATAACTAATATGGAAAATGTTAAAACGAACAGCAGAGAGATGAACCACACAATATTATTTGATTCTGTAAAATGTTAACTCAAAAGTTACATAGTTTCATCTGAAGCAAGCTTCTGAGCTACCAGGGTTCAGAAATCTTTCAGCAATATAGTGCCAAACTTATGTTACAATGTTATTCCATGTGGCAACATGATTATACAACTATACACACATATACATATATGTGTACACATATGTACACTATATATAAAAATTATAATAATATATTTTTATTAATTGTATCTATATAATATATAGCATGTATATGAGGAGACCAGCTCCTGGGGCTTTTCTGAGCTCCAGACTCCCCCCTCCCTCCTCTGCACCCCCCCAAAGGGCTTCTCCATTGCTATGGTGCTATGGGAGCTGGAAATGCTGAAGAACAGCCTGCTTCTGCCCTTGCCATACCTCTTGCAAAGAGGCTTACCGGTAACTTCTGAGTAGAGGTGCTCAGGATTGGGCTCTAAGAATGTCCTTTACTCCATGCTTTCCTGGGAATAGGCTCCACTCTGCAAAAGGGCTTACTTCTGAGTAGAAAAGTGCAGGATTGAGGATGGAACACTCCTCTCCATCCCTTCCATTTTGATAATGGGAAGAGATGGTGCCATTCTGGGTGATGGGCAGCTTCCTGCAGACAGTTGGAGGTGCGGGCAACTCCTCCTAGCTGTTTGTCTCGGGGGGCCTTGGTGTGCCACTGAGCACTGTCCGAGTGCCGAGCTTGGCACTCATGCTGGGGGTTGCCTACCCCTGTGTTACACCACTGACACGGGTCTTAATATAGCTGAGAGCCAAATCCTAAAGTCAGTGCACAGGTTTACTGTCAGTATACACTGTAACAAATGTGTTGTAAGGCATGTTTGCAAGACTTTTGCACTAAAGCAGCACCATAGCAACCCTAGCACCAGCCAGCACTGGGCTAGCACTGGTGGGAAGCCAGTGGTCCATTGATTGGTTGTTACCTGGACTGCTGGGCGCTGGAGAAGTGAGTGGTGACATGTGGGGGAGGTGGGAAGGAGCTGTTCTGGGGCCAATGGAAGAGGGGGAGGGCTGGGAGGAGTGGCAGAAAAGGGATCTGGGCAGGAGAGGGTGGGACCAGCAGGGCTTAGCACCAATGGATCCTAACAGCCCATCAAAGATGATTGATTCTGTACGAGCCCTTTTATATATATAAAAGGTAGAAAAGTATCAGGGTTTGAAGGAGGAATTAGAAAGGATGTGGAAAGTGAAGGTGAAGGTGATCCCAATAGTGATTGGAGCATTAGGGGCTGTGACAGCCAAGCTTGAAGAATGGCTCCAACAGATTCCAGGAAGTACATCAGAACACTCGATCCAGAAAAGTGCACTGCTAGGAACAGCTAAGATACTGCGCAGAATCCTCAAACTCCCAGACCTCTGGTAGAGGACCCCAGATTGAGGATAACCTACATACACCACCCATGGAGGGTGAGAAAACAATTTTTTTATATAATTGAATGGCCACTGAAGGAATGGGCCCACAGTGTGGAAGGGCCCTCAGTGTGGAAGGGATTGCCACTCTCAAATTGGCCTGTTTAGTCATAAAAGACGCTGTTTTAGGTCCTCTACTTCTGAGCACGATACCATAGTCTTTCGAGACTGAAGGATGCCAATGATGAAGGAATGGGAGCTAAGAAGATAAAAGTAAGCATAAGATTTCTATGTGAAGTTTGGACTGGGAATTTGGCAAAACAAGGGTTGTCACAATATTGAGTAATCCCATTGTAGGGCTACTTTCATTACCTGGGAGAAGGAGATTAAAGTCCCCTTCCTCCTGAGGAGATGCCAGCAGCAGCCTGTTGGGCTTAGGATATTGTGGCAACCACTTTAGCTCCATGGCAGTCCCGGCACTCCAGGCAGTTTAGGATTAGGCTGTTAATCCTGTTTTTACAATAAATCACGGAAAAATATGAACAAACACTGCTAGCAAACATACTTTTAAGAAACATGATAAATTGTACTGTATTGTACAGCAACTGTAAATTAAAAGGCAAAAGCACAGAACCTACCATACCTTGCCAACCTTCTTATATGGGATTCCCTTTTGGTCACAGTATTCGTAGCAAAGGGCTGCGCCTTCCACACATAGCTTCGCTTTCAGTGATCCTGGCGTATAGTAAATCCCACTGTGAATGACCCCACTGTTGTGTCCACTCTGATGGAAAGCTAAGTAAAGAAGATGAGTAACACAATCTTATTCCGCAGAAGTTGTGTAAAGGAGAAGCTCAGTTGTGCTTTACTAGCTGTGCCCAGTCAACCAGTCAACTAATATAGTTGTGCTATACTAGTTGTGCCCAGTAAACATGCACGTGGACCAGAAGTGCTCAAACTTTTTGGCAGGAGGCCACTTCAACTCTCTGACACTGTATTGGAGGTTGGAAATGAAAGAATTTACATTTCAAATCTGAATAAATTTGTATAAATTTATATATTAGAAAGAAAACTTCAAAAGAATGAATTCAAATCAGTTTATGAACACTTTCTATCACAGAGATAGGGAGTGACCTTCAAACCAGTTCATAAGTACTGGGTCATAAGTACTTTAAACCAGTTCATAAGTACTTTAACAGAGAGCTAGATGAAGGGTGCAATCCTATACCTGTCTACCCAGAAGTGAGTCCCATAATATTCAGTGGGACTTACTCCCAGGAAAGTATGTTTAGGATTGTAGCCGAAGTGTGTGTAGCATCTCTAACCCTCAGAGATCCCCTCACCTCCAGAGGATTACAGGGCTTGGTTATAGCCTATTAGATTATAAACCCTATTAGATTATAAACCCTATTATGGATTACAGGGCTCCCCTGCAAGGCAGATAGAGGGGGCTTGCCAAAGGTTCACTGTGGGTTGCATCTCCTGTGCCAGGATTTGGCCACCCCTGATCTAGACAAACATGACAAATAAATTTGGACGTCTGGACAAAATGCGTGTGAAAAACGCACAACTCAAAATAACAAAATCGTTAGACATCGTTAGACAATGTCCTAAGACATTTTGTTAGATTTATGTACAGGAAAAAATGTCATACCCAGCTCCTTCTCCTTTTCAAGCACTCCAAAAACTAGGGACGGATGCCGCAGGATGAGCTCCCTGGCTGACGCCAGCCCCACAATTCCAGCACCAATCACAACAACATCAAAGGTACTATGAAAAAAAGACATTTGAAAAAGTATTGTTTCAATCCACCTGCTTCACACTTGTAAAAAAGTCATGCTACATATTGAAAGCTGGGATATAAATTGAATAAAATAAAGTGAAGTAAATAAGGAGACTGTCATTCCCTCACCTGCAGAACTTGACCTGTGGGGAAGAGGGGAGGCTCTAACATCTTAAAAACCATTTCAGTCCTAGTGTGGGTGCAAAGCACTAAGTTTTGTAAGGAGCCCCACCAGTGTGCAAGGGGTCCCTCCTGTTCAGAGCCATTCCAGGCAGAATGCCTCCATTTTGCTACTACTACCTAGAACGGGTCTGAAGGCGAGGAGCCCCTTGAAGAAAGGCAGTAGCACTTTTGGAAGACTCCATTGGGGAGGTTCTGCTCCCGTCCCACCACATACAGAAGCGCTTTTTTCCAGGATTCCTGTGGGGAGGCTCTGCCTCCCCTACTTCACCTCACATGGCAATGCTACTTTATGAAGGACTCTGGTGGGGAGGCCTCACCTCATACGGCAGCGTTCTTTTTGAAGAACTCTGGTGGTGAGGCTCTGCCTCAATTGCCTCACCTCACATGACAGTGGTGCTTTTTGAAGGAAGAGTGGGGAGGCTTGCCTCACCTCACATCATGAGGCTTGCCTCATCTAACATCGTGATGCTTTTTGAAGAATTCCTGTGGGGAGGCTTTGCCTCACCTCACACAGTGGGGTTGCCTTTTGAAGAGCTTGGGTTGGGAGGCTCTGCTTCACCTCACTTGGAGACGGCGCTGTTTGAAGGACTCCTGTGGGAGGCTCTGCCTCTCCTCCTTTGTCTCACACGGCAAGGATTGCGTTTTGAAGAGTGGGGACACCCTGCCTCCCCTGACATGGCAATGGCACTGGTGTATTTGAATTCCCCACACGCTGCGGTTGCTTTTTTGAAGAGCTCTGGTGGGGAGGCACTGCTCACCTCGCATGGTGTCCGTGCTTTTTGAGGGACTCTGGGGGGAGGCTCTGCCTCAGTTGCCTTGCCTCACATGGGAGTGGTGCTTTTTGAAGGTGGCTCTGCCTCACATGTCTCACTTCACATAGAGGCATTACTTTTTGAAGGACTCTGTGGCGGTGAGGCAGAGCCTTCCCTGCCTCCCCTCACAAGGCAACAGCACTATTTGTGGTTGCTTTTTTAAAGAGCTCTGGTGGAGAGGCACTGCCTCACCTCACATGGCGTCAAGTGCTTTCTGAGGGTCTCGGGGAGGCTCTGCCTGCCTCACATGTCTCCCCTCACATGGTGGCGGTGCTTTTTGAAGGACTCTGTGGCAGTGAGGCAGAGCCTTCCCTGCCTCCCCTCACATTTCAGGAAGACCCCAGTGTGAGGCTCTGCCTCCCCTGCCACCCTTCACATGGTGTGGAGGCATTTTGAAGAGCACCAGTGGGGAGGCCCTGCCTCACCCACATGTCAGTGGTGCTTTGAGGGGCTCTGGGGGAGGCTCTGCCTCCCTTGCCCCCTGACAGGGCAGTGGTTCTTTGGGGGGCTGAGGCGTGGGGAGGACCTTCGCACCAGAGGCCTGAACAGCTGAGGAGGGAGGCCCGTCAGCGCCTCAGGACCCTCCACCCACCGGCCCACGGGGCGACCAGGCCTCACCTCCGGGCGCGGGTGGTGAGGGGCCTGCGGGGGAGGAGGCGCGTCCAGAGCCCAGGCCTCAGCGGCGCCATGTCGGCCGTGGGGAGGCGGTGCTGCTCCTCCCCTCCGCAGGCCCAGAGGCGGGGACGGGACCGGCCTGTCCAAGGAGGAAGCCGTGGAAGCGCCAGGCCTCGCGGGGAGGGAGGGATGCTGCTGGGCCTGCGGGGGTGGCTGAGCCCGGGGTCGGGGCCGGGCTGGAGGCGGCCCTTCTGGGGCTGGGTCAACGCCGTCTTCAACAAGTAAGGGCTCCCGGCTGGGCCTCGCCTGTGGAACTCCCTGCCACGAGACAGAGCCTGTGGGACTCCCTGACACATGATGTGGTGGTGGCTTCTGGCCCAAGAGGGGGCTGGTCAAATTCTGGGGGAAAAAGCCAGCTCAGGGTACAAGCCCTGCTGGGTCTGTGCATAGAGTTAACCTGTGGAACTCCCTGCCACAGGATGTGGTGGTGGCATCTGCATTGGATGCCTTTAAGAGGGATTGGACCAGTTTCTGGGGAAAAGTCCACCTCAGTTTACAAGCCAGGCTGGGTCTATGCATAAGATTAATATGTGGAACTCCCTGCCACAGGATTTGGTGATGGCATCTGATCTGGATTTCTTTGGAAGGGATTGGACCAGGTTCTGGAGGAAACAACCAGCCCAGGTTATAAACCTTGATGGGAGAATACATAAAATTAGCCTGTGGAACTCTCTGCCACAAGATGTGGTGAAGGCACCTGGCCTGAATGCCTTTAAAGAGGGAATCGGACCAGTTTCTTGAAAGTCAGGTTCAGGCTGGGTCTGTGCATTTAATTAGCCTGTGGAACTTCCTGCCACAGAATACAGTGAAGGCTTCAGTATGCAGTGAAGCAGCATACTGGCTGCTGTTACAGTTAGGGAATTGGATCTATTTCTGGAGGAAAAGTCCATTTCACTGGAGGGGGGCGCATGATTGAAATGTACAAAATTATGCAAGGGATTGATACAAGGATGTTTACACCAGAACCAGGGGGCATTCACTATAACTGTGTTGGAAGAGAGTTCTTTACTCAGCAAGTAGTCTGTGGAACTCCTTGCCACAGGATGTGAGATTGGTATGTGGCCCAGATGCCTTTAAAAAGGGATGGACAACTTTCTGGAAGAAACATCCACGATGGGTATGTGCAACATCAAGCCATGATGTGTACGTGCAATGTCCTTGTTCTTGGCTACCTCGGAATGCCAAGTACATGAGGAAACATCTTGCCTTGTGTGTACCGTGAGATGGAAGAAGTTACAATAGATGGGCTTTTGGCCTAACCCAGCAGAGTATTCGTAAGGGCCCAATCCTACCAACTTTTTGGTACTGATGCAGTCACAGTGCAGCTCCAAGGTGAGGCAAGAAGCATTCTTTTGCCTTGAGAAGGCCTCCATGATAGCCTCCCCATTTCTGGATGTAGCATACATGTTGTTGGCACAGTAGCATTGGTGGTGGAAATTTGGATAGGATCGGACCCTCAAGCATTCGGGACAACACTGAATTTCATCCATGGTGTAGAAAATCTGGGGTCAAAAACTTGGCCATCCCCAGAAAAGTGCAAGCCCATGGCAGTCCTGCCACAGTGGGACCTCCTTGTTATGGCCTTATATTGGTCATGGAAATACCCGGCCCAATTTCCCTACCCAAGGAACGGTTCTGGTCTTAAATCGGTGCTACTGGATTTTAGATTAAGCAGACGTTACTTCTCCTGATAAAGGCTGTGCCTCTTTGTTGACAGAGTAGACTATGAACGGATCGAGGCTGTTGGACCAGACAGAGCTGCCTCGGAATGGCTTCTGCGTTGTGGGGCTTTTGTGCGCTACCGTGGCTATGAAAACTGGCAGCAGGATTACAACGGACTCCCCACAGGGCCACTAGGGAAATACAAGATACAATCAATTAATGCCACTGAATCCTGCATCATGCGCAAGGGATTTGATTATTTGGGTGAGTAGCAGAGATTCCACATTATGCCCTATAAAACAGTTTTGGCCTGTAATCCCAGGCAAGTTACTCAATGTAGACTGTTCTTTCCTTGTCCTTTTGTTTCTGTTTTTATTATTATATAACAAGGTTTTTAAAAAATCTGGGAAAAAATCTGGAGCACTCCATGAAACTGTACATTTGGTTTTGGTGCTGGTTTCTTCATTTGCAGCAACACCTCTGGTACCTAATATTCAGACTGCAATCCTAACCATGCTTTCCTGGGAGTAGATATTTTTGAACTCAGTGGGATTTAGAGCTCAATCCTAACCATGGCTGCAATCCTAAAAGCACTTTCCTGGGAGTAAGACCCATTGAACACAAAGGAGCTTACGTTTGAGTAGACATGGTTAGGATTGTGCTCCATGTCTTCTCAAAAATAAGCCCTATTGTGTTCAGTGGGTCTTACTCCCAGGAAAGTGTCTTTAGGATTGCAGCCTTCCTTCTGAATAGACGTGCTTAGGATCCTACTGTCAGTTATGTATATTGGTTCCAAAGTCACTCACCACCTGCTCCCACAATACTAAAGGAGTATTTATTTCTTGATAATCATATAGTATTTTCTGTGGAATTTGCAAAGTGCTTTACTTATATAATATTAATGGAAACCTTCCAACAACTTTGTGAGGCAATGGCAACAATCCAGAGTAGCTACGGGAGCACGTAAGAGACTTTACGTGCACCCGTAGTTACTGCACCACCTAGTGAAAACCTATGGGAAATTTATATTGGAATCCAGTGTAAGTTGTTCTTACTCAGGAGCAAGGATTCCCCGTAGTTCTCTGGATTGTGCCCAATGATTCCCAAATTGTGAGCTGTGGCTCTCTGGGGACTGGCATAATCCTTGTGAAAAATATGTGGCTCTTGACTATAGAATGTATGAGATTTTAAGCCCAATGGCTCAGTAGGTTAAGGGACACCCCGGTTGAGAAAGTTGAGGAACCACTGCTGTAAGGTACAGTTGTTCTGTTCTTTTATAAATATCAAACAAGATATTGATATCATAAATATCAGATAAATACAATATGTTGATATCATAAATATCAAACTGAGCCTGAGAGGGAGGCACCACTTGAGTTTGCAGCAGAGGCAAGAGTCAAGCTGGAGAAAGCCCAAATTGCAGCTTGCTCTCTTACCCTACAATCCAGAGTAACTACGAGTAGACGTAAGAAGCACTTACTCTGGATTGCTCTATGCATTTCCCATAGGTTTCCCATAGACGTGTCACTGTATGGGAAACGTGTCCCATAGGTGTCACCATAACTACATCGATGTAAAAGATCCCATAGTTGCTCTGGATTATAGCCTTGGCCGCTAACCGGTTAATATAAAAGATTACTTCTCAGTATACGTCAAGGTGGTACAGTCTAACCACCTCATATCAAAGCTCAGCTATGAGGTTGTGCTTCCTACATAGATCAGCCCAATCACCCATGACAGTCTTGATGTTACTCATTAGGGTCTTGTGTGTTGAATCCCTTTTAAAAACAGATGGTTCTGCCTTTGTTGCAGATGGTTTGGAGCACGTTGAGGAAATCAGACTTTGCAAGTGTGCCTACATCTACGACGAGTGCTTGCAGCGGCTGAGTGAGACCCCCAGTCTTCAGCAAAGCCTGCTGCGCCTATGGATAATTTCCTGCGGGAACGTCACAGACAAAGGCGTCATTGCTTTGCACAAGCTCAGGTATGACATCAAAGGACAACCTTGGGCTGTGCCCCTCACAGTGGCCGTAGGAACACCAGCTGACAAAGAAAAAGATTTATTGAGCCCTATGGAAAGAGCAACTAAGCCACCCCGTGCATTTATTCATGAGTAGGCAAACTTGCCTTGGGTGTTATGAAAGCTGGCGAAGGAGAACCCAAGGCTCAGTGCAATGAAAGTGGAGCTCAACAAATACTCCATGAGTATACCCCTTCCATAGTAAAAAGGATAAAAACAAAGGCTTGAGGTAGACACTTGTGAAGCTATGTGGGCCCTGACAGTGTCATCCTTAAAAAGCAGGTCCAAGCATTAAAAAGACAGGGAACCATTCAGAATGCCAGATGCAAGGGAGGGCACCAGGATGCAGGTGTCTAGTTTTCTTGTATACTCTGTGAAGTATATGGTGGGCTACGATGTGATACAGGAAGCTGGACTAGATGGGCCTTGGGCCTGATCCAGCAGGGTCCTTATTTTCTTAACCACTGATGTAAAATAGAGTAATGATTCACGCCCACCCCATGTACGAAACAGAAGTGTTAGCGGAAGCTAAATTTGTGATGAAGGAGCATGTGGGTGCCTGTCCTTCTGAAACCAAATTTGAGAGAGCGGCCTGGCTGCAATCAGTGAGACTTGGAAAACACCAATATTGTTCAAGATATAACCAGGTTTTCCTCCACACTTTAACTACTGCCACAGTGACGAGGCCCTGTGCATAGGATAATCCCCATTCTTGACTACCTCTCCTACCCCATTGACCCCACATCACAACTAATGCAAAAATGCAACTAATTAGCATTACTTCAAAAGAGCATAAGTTAGACTTTGCTATTAGAAAGTGTGATGTTTTGAAACTGAGCAAATTAAGGCTGTGTTGAGCAAGAGCTGTCTGTGTTGTTGCTCCTGCTTCTTAAACCAGACCACCTTTCCTTTGCTCCACTCACCAGCTGCTGTGCTCAGCCTAATTTTTGGTCTGTTGTTTTTATGTAGAAACCTGGAATATTTGTTCCTGAGTGACCTCCCTGGCATAAAAGAGAAGGAAACTACTGCAGGGATCCTTAAGAAATCAGTGCCCTCACTGGAGTTGGAACTGGACTTAGATTAAAGACACCACCACATTATTGTCTTTATTGTGTTATTGTGAAGTGTGTGAGGCTCTAGACACTGCCTGATGGGGATTCAGACCCCTTGACCTGATAAGGCGGTAGAGGCCTTTCCAGGCTCAGCTACTACTGAACCTTTCTGGAGTTGTGTGCTAGATGCAGCTGGCTCTGTCCACAGTTCAAGCTCTTAAAGGAAGTGGCAGGAGCCCTGGAAAGCAAGACCTGTTTCCTGAGGGGCTTAGTTGTGGCTACAGAAAATAGCCTTTAGATTCTAAATTTAGCATGCTGGAATGCAAGTATAAATAGCAAAATAATTATGTAAGGTAACTGCTAAGAAGATCTAAATATATATAAGATTTATATATATAAATTTCTGCTGTTATCAGAGAAAATGCCAAACTTTATCTAAGCCTTTGGACTTAACATTCCTGCTCATGTACACAGCCTTACATTTTTAAATTGTTGTCGTTGTCCTTTACTTGTACTACATGTTTCCATTGCTCCTTTAGCAATGGAAAGGGGAGTAAGGCTGCAATCCTAAGAGCACTTTCCTGGGAGTAAGCCCCATTGAACTCAATGGAACTTACTTTTGAGTAGACATTAATAGGATTGCACTGTATGGCACTCACTTTACCAGCTATGAAGACACGGCTAGCGAGGGACAAGGGGGACTTTGTGACAGTGTACACACTTTGTGTTTATTTCTGCTGGGGAACAAGGAAGAGGAGTAGAGCCAATGAATTTGTGGGAGACATGCACATCGTGGAAGAGAGAAATGGTACCACAGAGGTGTCGTGGAAGTTCTTAAAACCTATTGGGCCTTTCGGGCCATTCCAGTTCTTAAAAAAAAAGATGCGGTACCCATCTCAGAATTCAAAATATCTGCACCCCCTTCCTTGAAAAAAGCTTTCCAGTCTACTTGAGAGTATTACTACATTCAGGTAACATATATCATTATTTTAAATTCAAGTCTGATAATTCAGAAGAGTCATAGAATCTCATTTAAGGCACAGGTCTGTGATGGGGAAAAAGTAGAATGCCTTCTGTTTTATTCTACAGAAATTGTACTTTTAAAGTTATATCTAGAGCAATGCTCAAGATGTTACAAATATGCAAGTGGTATATGACCCATGTAGCATGTTATGTGAATAAAATGGTCAGTCAGTTACATTCTTTGGATTGCGCCCTAGTGGACATGTTGCCTCTCTCAGGGTTTCCACATTCTGGCTGAGCACCCACATAGGCCATACTCATCAAAGGCCATGTGCTCATAAACCTATGGAGTCTCCTTTCCTACATTGAACCAGTGTGGAAAAGCCCCTCTCCCAGTAATACTGCCAGTGTCTTCTTGCTAAAAGCAGAGCCTTTAAATAAGTACACATTCGTGATCGGGTAACATGTAGGTTGCAAAATCAGTAACGGATGAACTACGTATAATTCAGCATAACACGTGGAACATATTATAAGAACAAATGCTTACAAAATGTTTGTTGTTTCTGTGATAAAAGTGGGTTCTACTCCAGGAAAGCTGTTGCCTTGAGCTTGAAGGTGCCCCAAGACTTTGCTGAATGATAACCAACAGCTTAAGATCACCGAGCAGGTTTACAGCCAAGATGAAATCTGAACCAGAAGCTTCCTGACTCAGTCAGCTGGCAACACAGGACTCTGGATCTCTCCAGACACGGAAGCATTTGCAGATCAGCCGAATGAGGCCCCCAGTGAAACAGAACGAGTTCTTTCTCTCACTGACACAATGGGATTTTGTGAGTGAAATTTATTTGGCATATTTGGGTGCGTCCTTTTCTCCCCCAACCCTCGCCCCGTACTGCTCCCATACAGGCAGTAGAAATAAGTTATCACTGCCCCACACTGCACAAAGAGGGTTCTTAATAACCCTGAACAGACACAATCACAATTCAACTCCTTGCCCCCCCCATCCTGAAAGATGCAGTTCCTGCTGAGTTGTTCCAAACCTTAACACAGCTCTCGGCACAAAATGATGTGCCACTTTGAAGCCGCAGTGGCATGGCCTACTTCAGTGTATAGCACAGCAAGCACTCAGCGCATTCCTTCTGGGGTGGGAAGGTGCCAAGACCATCAATAGCAAACCCGGCTTTGCTTGTTAGATGTTGGGGAAACGGTAATTCAGTTTTCGTGTGCCGCAGTAGTATTTCTTGTTATCCAAAGCAGGTAAAATGTTACTGCTAGTTAACAAGGGTAGATATTGTAACTGGAAGAGAGGATAAATCATTTGCAGAAGGGTACAAGAAAAGCAAACCATAGATGAAAAAGGCACTGGGGACAAAGTCCAGCCACCTTTTCCTCCCAGATGCTTCTGGGAAACTCAGGCCTAAAGGCAATTGAGATCTTTGTCTGTAGCAATGAATTGTCTGTCCCAGCAAAGGAAGAGAGACAATTAAATTAATTAAAGAGATAATTAAATTCTAAAAATGGAGCCACAGAATCCTGAAAAGTTTTTCAGTGATTTTCAACCACTGGGCTCCAAAATCCTACGGCTAAGGAGACTGGGCAGCTTTTTTCCCCCAGGATATGTACTCTTTTTTAGACTTGTGTCCTGGAAAAAGAGTATACAGTAAATGTCCTCCTTTTCCCTTTCCCAGAAGGTATATAACCTTCTTGTAATTAATAAATTATATGTTTTAAATTTAAAAGAGTTTAAATGAACCACATGAAATAATATACAAATATTTTTAGCTTTAGGTTTGCATGTTCTACATTTTTCTTGGACGTCCTGTATTTTTGGTTGCCTTATCATCTTTGTGGTTATGACATCTGGTCATAATCAGCATTTTTTATCTGGTGCACCATACCCCGTTGGTATGTTATGAAGGGCCCACAGGTGTGTGCCATGCCCATGGCACATGCCTGTGGGCCATTCATAACACACCAATGGGGTATGGTGCACCAGATAAAAAATGCTGATTATGGCTCATAACCACTGAATACACAAAAGGAGAGGTTCACAAGTCAGTGGCCACCGTCAAACCTTGGAAACTCCACACTTGGAATTGTGTGAACTATTCCTTCTCGCTCTGGAATTTAGTGCCAGTCAATATTGCTTCCACCTTAGCTTTGTCGTCCCAACACTATAGCTCTCCTCTTAGGGAAAGTGTTCTATCTATTCATACAGATTCAGGTTGTCCTGGGAGGCCTGCAACGATAGCCCAGATTCCCTTCCCTGACATTTCCGTGCATCCCCAAACCATCTTCTTACCCCCGGAATGTGCTTCCGTGTTGGCCGACTTGGTTTCCGGGTGATGGATTTTTCACGCTCCTTCCCAAACTCCACCTCTCGGATGCTATCAAAGTAGGAGTGCTGCAGGAGCTGCTCACAGGTCAGCCGCTCTGCAGGATCCATGTGGAGGCAGCCCTAGGGTTAGAAAAGCCAGAGATCAGGGCACACTAACCAGAATCATAGAATCATAGAGTTGGAAGGGACCTAGTAGGTCATATAGTCCAACCCCGTCTGCAGCAGGAAATCCCCCTAGAGCATCCCCGACAGGTGCTCATCAAGCCTATGGTTTTGTTGGCAGACTCGGTGTCAAGGTGCGCACTGGTTTGATACTTTCATTTAGTTCTCCATGACCCCAGATGTCATTGACAACCCCTTATCCTCCAGGCCCCATTAGAGGGCGCAATCCAGAGTAATTACGGGGAGTCCTTGCTCTGATGTAAGAACACTTTACTCTGGATTGCAATATGAATTTCCCATAGGTTTTCACTAAGTGGTGCCATAACTACATCAACGTAAATGTCTCTTACATTTTTCCATAGTTACTCTGGATTGTAGGGTACGTGAAATTGGGATTTTTATTTTAAAATTTTTTGCCCATTCAGTCATTTGGACAGATCCTTCTGAAACTCTTGAAAATATGTTTGGGTTGAGACATTCTAAAGAATTTGGTGGTGTCATCTGCAAACTTGGCCACCTCACTGCTTCTCCCTAATGACATTTATTTATGAAATACCCTACAATCCAGAGTAACTACGGGAGCACATAAGAGACATTACGTGTACCCGTAGTTACTGCACCATCTAATGAAAACCTATGGGAAATTCATACTGCAATCCACAGCAAATTGTTCTTACACTGGAGCAAGGACTCCCCGTAGTTACTCTGGATTGTGCCCTTAGTTAAAAATGTACCTATCCCAGTACAGATTATTCCTATTCTTTAACCCGCAGTGTTCCCTCTCCTGACCACACAGCTAGAATCAGAGCCCCATGCAGCATCCTTTGAGAAAATCTGGAGTTGCCCCCACAGAAAGAAGTCAGTACAGCCCCTGTAGTTTTTATGGGGTACACAGATTATGGGCTCTGTAAATGCCCACTTATGTAAATGCCCACTTATCCCATGACTGCTAAAACACCTCTAGTTTAAAATTCAAAACATGGCAAAAGTAATTTGAGATCATTCACTTTGTTGCTTACCCCATGATCCTTATATAACCGAGGAGGTGGAAAAAGATTGTCAGGAGTTAGTTAATCATTAGCTTAATTCTAACAACCAGAATGTTGTAGCATGTAAGTATCAAGGTCCCTTCGGTAAGCCTTAAACACTATAAAATTGCAAATAAAGTTACATATTGTTAAACTTGCTAATTTAAGGGGGAATTGGGAAGGAAAGTCGACAGAATAGATTAAAGAGCTATTTTGAAAGCTTGCACTCATAGTGTGTGTGTTTTAAGCATACGTTAGAATGCAAATTTTATTCAGGCTGTTCCACTTGAAACCTTATTATTCTGGTAACATATCACTTCTTTCGTTTATATCAGGGATCTCCAAAGGTTTTGGCCAAAGGGTTGCATCAAATATCTAACACAGTGTTGAGTTATGGAAATATCTGAAATATTAAATTTCAATAAATACTTTAGAGATGGAACTTAACGAAGGGGCTCAAATTTCCAGGATTTTTGCAGCATCAACACACAGCAAAGTAATGAAGCGTACACTTAAATAGGTCCCGATTCCCTTGCACCACCTTTACAATTCCAGTTTTGTCTAATCAACTTACCCCCAAATCCAGAGTAACTACGGGAGCACATAAGAGACTTGACGTGCACCTGTATTACTGCACCACCTAGTGAAAACCTATGGGAAATTCATATTGGAATCCAGAGTAAGTTGTCCTTACACCGGAGCAAGGACACCCTGTAGTTACTCTGGATTTTGCCTTAAGTTGGAGACTCTTAAGGGACCAGAGTCTGGCTGTGGTCAGTTAGAAGCTTGTCATGGGCTGTATTTGCCCCTTGGGCAGGGGTTTGGAGACCCATGGTTTAGATAGTGAAATGTATACATTTTTAAATGCTAACTATATCTTCTATAATAATATAGTATATAAATAATAATAGGAAATATAGAATAAATATACTATTCTATAAAAAGACAAAAACAGATATCCAGTTCTGATAGTGCTTCGATCACCTTCATGAGTCCTAAGGCAGAGTATGAAATGGTTGGGAATTTCATTTCTAGAGGCTCCTGAAAAAGATTAAAACAAGATTAAACTCCCCATTCTGGAAAGCCTCTAACACCACACTTTGCCCCAAATCTGCAATCCTACGCATGTCTACTCAGAAGAGGGTCCCACTGAGTTCAATTGGGCTTACTCCCAGGAAAGTGTGCACAGGATTGCAGTCTAATGTTGCAATCCTAAAGACACTATCCTGGGAGTAAGACCAGCGGTGGGCTCCAGCAGGTTCGCACCTACTCTATAGAACCGGTTGTTAATGAGAGATAGGACATATAAAGTTTAAAAATAGCCATTTAAAAGTGGCTGCCAGATGGGCAGAGAACCGGTTGTTAATTTCTTTGAAGCCCATCACTGAGTAAGACCCAGTGAATACAAATGGGCTTGCTTTTGAGAAGACATGGTTAGGACTGTGCTTGGTGTAGCTTCCTATTCTGCCTCACTGCCCCGTCGCTCTTCTGTTAACTCTCTCAAGAATTGTCAGCCCCTTGGGACAGATCTATGGAATATGCTATATACATTGATCATCCTGTAAATGAATATCATTATATTGCAGTCTCTCCTTAATTGACATTAGGGCAATGTCCCATTCCCCCCATATA
Source organism: Cryptoblepharus egeriae (assembly GCA_030015325.1). NCBI lineage: Eukaryota > Metazoa > Chordata > Lepidosauria > Squamata > Scincidae > Cryptoblepharus > Cryptoblepharus egeriae. The sequence goes on from JAREYC010000001.1 coordinate 267,280,532, forward strand.
CAACACTTGTGTACTTGTTTTTTTAAATTAGTGACTCCTGGGCAGAGAGTCCAGATTGCCAAGTTGCCAAGCATGCAGAAGGTTTGGCATTAGCCTTCTGACTGCAGCTTTCTACCACATCTCCATCTGGATACTGAGCACCAGTTGTCAGTAGATGTGCACCTGTAAATCAGTGTTCAGGAACCGACAGGTCCTTTTAGCACATTGCCAGCTGTCTAGCAGTGCACGATGCCCACAAGCAACCATTGTGCTCAGATTGCCTTTGGGGGTGGAAGGTTGGGGGGGCCTAGAGCAGGGCAAGAAGAAGCTCCCCATCCCTTCAAGGAGACCAAGACCTCTTGCCTGCAGACAGAAGGTTGGAAACATTGTGGGAGGCAGGCCAAGAGGGTGTGCTCACCATGCTTTCTGGATCTGGAATCCTCACCCCACTGAAAAACTGGTTGGTGCTGAAGACTTGCTGGTGCCTGGGAATGAGATCACCTTGGAACGAGAACAAAAGGAGCAGCTCCGTTAATCCGAACACGGCTGTTGGCAGCAGAAGCATCTTCCGAACTCTTCCTGTGTGGGTTTTGCACTACGTGGTGAGGAAAGAACCTGGTGCCAGGCAACACTTGTTTCCCAACACAACACTTGTTTCCCAAGGTCTGGGAAAATGTCAACCCTTCCTTCCAAGCCTGTGGAAGCAGCTTTGAAAAAGGGGCGTTTAGACACTGGAAGATTATCTGCACCTTTGCTGATGCCCTGGTTCAGATCCAACAGGATCTAATCTGCACCTTTGCTGAAGCCCTGTTTTGGATCCAATAGGATCTGATCGCATGGGACAAGCCCTGTGGGCCAAAGGAACCCACAGGGACCCATATGATTGGATTAGCTTTTGGTTCCTACCGTGGCCCTCCAGCTGCTTTCTACCTTTCTGGTGGGAGATGGGTACCATTTGATCTAACTCCCTTTACCAAACACTCAGGTCTGGCTGCCCAGTCAGTCCATAAGAGTGGGGATCTCCAAACATTTTGCCCACATCAAATATCTGGAACAGTGTCAAGGGCCAGAAAAAATATAAAGTTTAAATATATACATTAGAGATGGAACTTAGATGAATGAATAAATGAATGGGAACAAACAGGTTATTTAAATATACAGAACTGACACATCATAGCAAGCTGTGCTGAAGGCTGTGCTGGGGAGATCCTCTGGTGGTGCAAGTGGTTAAAACACTATGCCTGTTAACCAGCAGGCCAGGGTTTGAGACCCGGGTCCCCACAAGATGAGGATTTCCTGCTACAGGCAGGGGGTTGGAAGGGATCCACTGGGTCCCTTCCAACTCTATGATTCTAACTCCTTGGCTCTCAGAAAGTTTTCTAAGGCCTTCAGAAGGAACAAAAAATTAATTTTGGTTTTTTGGGGGGGAAGCCAGGGTGTGATGTTCTTAGGCCTTTATAAGGTATTTTACTACAGATGATCTGTAATGTAGTAACACTAATATGCTCATTAGTCAAGATTTTGCATCATGCCCTCGGTGGTCCAAAATAGCCCTTTACTCAGCCAACTCTTACCCAATGTCCTTCTGATCAGGTATAGCTGATCCACATCTGATTTTCCTGGCCACAGCGGGATGCCAGACAACAGCTCCGCAAAAACACAGCCTATGGCCCAGACGTCAACAGGGGGGCCGTACTGAGTGTCCCCCACCAGGAGTTCAGGAGAACGGTACCATCTGGTAGCCACGTAGTCCGTGTAATAGTCGCTGGGCCCAGCTAGATGGGCATGAGAAAGGAAAACAGAAGGCAGAAGAGAGTCACAGGCTCTGAATTCATTGGCACACTGCACATCATTGCGTTCAGCTGCGCATCAATCAACAAACCTGCCCCTATACTAGGGGGTTCTGGTGAAGGAACACAGCAGCCCTAAAAGAACCTGCACCTTGCCGGGCATTGGTTTTTAAAAATACCTGAATCTGGATTGCAATATGAATTTTCCATAGGTTTTCACTAGGTGGTGCAGTAACTACGGGTACACGTAATGTCTCGTACATGCTCCTGTAGTTACTCTGGATTTGGCTGTTAGGCTACTATCCAGAGTACTACGGGACTTTTTACATTGATGTGGTTACGGTGCCATCTATGGGAAACCTACGGGAAATGCACGGAGCAATCAAGAGTAAGTGCCTCTTACGTCTTCCCATAGTTAATCTGGATTGTCAGGTAAATTCGGCTGAAAAAGGTGTGTGTGAGATTCGAGTAAACACAGTATTAGTCTGCTTCCATTTGTAGTTGGGTGCTCTTTGAGGGAGAAAGGTGGAGTACAAATCTAAAAAATAAATACATAAACAAATAATAAACAGTTTTGCGTTGTGCGCCTTCTCCTCCCTGTGACATATTTTTAGATTTTAGAAGAATGGAGAGCTGGACAACCTGATCTGCAGAAATCCACCGATACATCACAAATAGCGGTAGAAATTCCCAGAACTTACTGAGGATGCGAGCAAATCCAAAGTCACAGAGCTTGATGACAAAATGCTTCGTGATCAGGATGTTCTCTGGCTTCACATCCCGATGTATGCACTGGAAGCAAAAGAGGGCACAAAAAAGCACAATCAGCACAAATCTCTTTTATCTACATCAGTTGTTGGCTATATGTAGACCAGGGTGACCAGATGACCAGAAATTTCCAGATTTGTCCTCTTTTTTTAGCCTCCTGTCTGGGTGTCCTCCAAAAGGGCTTCATTGTCCTCCACTTTGCAATGGTGTGCAATACCCCCATCATGCCATATCTCGTTGGATTCGTATTGAAGAGCAGAATCCAATGCAAAAATTGGTTTTGAAATATCTCCTTCCTATCAAAAGTTATAGCAAAAAAATAAAAAATATGCATTGGTCTGTATGGTACAGTGAAAGTACCCAACATCGTGACTACTCTTGAGTAGGCAAACCTGCCATTGTATGGCCAGGCTGAGAGGGATCCAAGACCTCGTTCTCCTTTTGAGGTTTGGGCATCTGCTCACCCTGGTGCAGCATTAAAAGAGGGATTCCCTTCTGAAGAAAAGAGGGAATGCCTCCTAAAATAGAATTTAAAAACATAACATACATCCTTGGTGGTACACAAGGTGGTACACCAGATCCATTACATATATTATATAATACATATATTAAACAGTTCCGGGACAATACCGGGAATAGAATTACATTGTGCTTGTGGCAAAAGTTCACTGCTTGGAGAGTCTGCCAAATTATGCTCTTCACAAGATGCTCTGGAACCCTGGAAAGAAAAACAGAAAGAAGGTTTTTTCCTAAAAAAAGAAAAGAAAAACCGAAAGTATTCTCGGGGTAGGATATTTTGAGGGAGTCAGTGATGCTGAAGGAGGACTGATGTGGGGAGGGGGGGTTCACAGCCCTGTTTAGCCAGGAGGTTGCCTCTGACTATCCTACCTTACAGGGTTGTTGTGATATCAAAGGTGGAGAGCACATCCTTGCTGCTCAAACAACTTCAGTGATGATCACAACATCCCAATGTTCAAACTGGGAGTTTAAATAGGAGAACAGCAGACAAATGGAAGAAATACCCATAAATACTCAAATATAATGCCCCGTCGAATCTAACGCGCACCCCTATTTTTAAAGGCTTGAGATTTAAAAAAATGTTTACTGCTGATTGTAATGTGCAGTTGCAAAGCAGGTACATATGATAATGAATTAGATGATAAAAATAAAATTGCAATGGGCTTATGTTATCATTTTTACCTAATTGCACTACTTTATACAAGAGTGGGATTATGTTACATTTTAATTACCTTATAGTAATTAAACTAAATACTGACCCATACTTAGAATAAACTCAACTAAATACTGACCTATACTTATAATAAAAATACCTGTATGTACTTGAATCTAATGCACCATTGAATCTAATGCGCACCTCATGGAGACCATGGACACAATCCGGAGTAACTATGGGGAGTCCTTGCTCCAGAGTAAGAACAAGTTACTCTGGATTGCAATATGAATTTCCCATAGGTTTTCACTAGGTAGTGCAGTAACTATGGGTGCACATAATGTCTCTTATGTGCTCCAGTAGTTACTCTGGATTGTAGGGCTAATTTGGCTGGAAAAGGTGAGCATTATATTCGAGTAAATAGATTAAGTGTTTCATTTTTTAAAACAAAAAATTTTCTTTGTAAGGGGGCAGGGAGACCATATTCTTCTTTTTTAAGACATGTCCTCCTTTTTAGCCGGGGGGGGGGGGGCGGGGGGATCTGCATTGTCCTCCTTTTCCTTATGAGCAGGCAGGATGCAGACTTCTTGGAATAAATACATTATAGGTCACCAATTATATTCAATGTCAGCACTACTTTGACCTGCACAGAAAGGTCTTCTGTTGTTTCAGTACACTCCGGACTACCCTCCAAGCCAAGAATGGGAACACACTGCGCATGAGAGTAGCATGTAAGAAGATGGAAGCCCCGTGAGGACGTGTCTCCAACCCTCCAGTCATGCTCAGCTCCCTACGTTGCCGCATTTCCAACCCAGAAAAGGATCAACCCCTTCCTAGGACTGTATAAAGAACACTTTCTCGTGCCCAGCCTGGCCTCCGCAAGTAAACACAGCCATAGATTATACCAGGAGACATTAAGAACTGGATGGTCTTCTTGTAAATTTCCACCTGTGGCCTCTCCGAAAAGGAAAAGCAGGGGGGAAACCTCTCCACCAACACTGGCCTTGCTGCCTTTGTGACACCCTGGAGGCTTTACGGGGACACCCCCAACCAAACAAATGATTTCTCCTCTCCAAACATCACTGCAGATGCTCTGTTGCAGCCACACAGTCTCCATGGCAAGAGGTCCAAGGACATCGCATCCTGAGCCATTCTTCTGGGCAGCAGGAGTTGTGCCAGGGCAACGAGGGACCACCGCAGCGCTGCAGGAAGGCTCACTGTTATCAGGCATCTCAGAGAACGGTTCACGGCGGGGACAGCGCCATGGAGGCTTCTCCCTTCCTGGCACTGAAAGAGGTGCGAGACGCACCGGCTACTCACCCGCGTGGATTCTTGTCCAGTTCGTGAAGAACGGTGTGGTCGCAGTACTCAAAGACCAGGTGAAGCTTCCTCTTCCTCCGGAAGACCTCCAGGAGGTTGACCAGGTTGGGGTGCTTCAGTTGCTGCAAAGCACAAAGAGGAGGGGGCTGCACCACGGGAGGACTTGTATGCGCGGAGAGCATTTTATAATGAAACCAAATCATCCAGCTGTTGCTCCCTTTTCACGTGAAATGAAGCATCCCCTTTTTGCAACACCCACAGAAAGTGGTTGGCCCAAAGTCACCCACTGAGCTTCTTGCCTATGGAGGAATTTGAACCCAGGCCCGACCCCAATTACAGCAGAACACTACCCACTATATCATACATCATTTACTACAGGTGTCCCCAACTTCTGAGAGTTTGTTTTCTGATGGTTCTGCTCTTTCAATACATTTAATTATACCCAGAACTCTTCATTCAACACATGCTGCACTCTTTCAACCTTGCTCTGAATCTTAAGCAGGGGTGTCTGAGCCCCAGCACAGGGGCCAAATGCGGCCCATGGCCAGCCTCAATGCAGCCCACAGCAAGACCCCTCTATGTGGCCCGTGAACAAGCCTTGAAATGCATGTAATATACACTTATATTTAAATTTATGTAACTTTATTCAAATTTGAAATAGAAATCATTTTTCTGGCCCCCGACAGTGTCAAAGAGGCGATGTGGCCCTTCGGCCAAAACGTTTGGACACCCCTGGTCTAAACACTAAAACTGTCTTCCTTGATGTTGATTTGCATGTGACATATTTCAGCATATACAGTGGTGCCTCACATAAAGAGCTGAATTCATTCTGGAGGTATGCTCTTTAAGTGAAACGCTCTTCAAGTGAAGCAGGTTTTCCCATAAGAAATAATGGAAACTCAGACGATCGGTTCCACAACCCCCAAAATATTCATATAAAATATTAACTGAATGTAAAAATGATGACAAAACACTGGAATTGAATTCAAAACATGCATTCAATGTGCAGGATCCTATGTAGTCTATTTAGGCCGCAATCCTAAAGACACTTTCCTGGGAGTAGGACCCATTTAACACAATGGGGCTTACTTCTGGGTAGACGTTGTTACAAGGCTGCAAAGACATTTTCCTGGGAGGCTTACCTGGGGCTGCAGGTGGAGGTTCAAGGTGGCTGGTGGGGGTACTTGGGGGCAGTCAGGGGCAGCTGCCTCTGGCACCTCCAGGCAACTGCCCCCATGTTGGGGGCAGTTAGAGGCAGCAGTGCTGGCTGGCAGCCCTTTTAAAGAGCCTCCATGCGGAGCGTCAGGGCTGCATAGCATGCGTGCCCATTGCACGCTTGCTTGTAAAGTGAAGCGGAACTTGTTATGTGAAGCAAGAAATTTTTGCTTGTTATGTGAAACGAGGTACCACTGTACTTACGACTTTCTTCAGTAAATCACCATCATTCAAATACATGAGATATCCATTGCCCACACATGCCTTAATTCTGCTTTGTTACTTAATGGCTACATGTTAATAAATGAGTATTTTGGCTACTTAATAAATATGTATTATTTAGGATTTTGCAAGGGATATTTATGGTCTTGTTTCATTTGCAAGCTGAAAAAGACTGGGTTCCACTTTTCAACGGTTCTCATTTTTGGACAGTGCTCCAGAACCCTCCGATAATGGGGATGCCTGAATTTTGAAAAGCACCATGGCTGAACATATTCGAAAACTCTGCATGCGCACCCAGCGCATGACTGAGTGATCCTCTTGTAATTTTTCTGCACTTTTAGCAGCCTGGTATGGTATTGCAAGGTCACGAACATGCCGATTAAAACATCACAACAACAAAAAAGAGAGGGACGGACTTAGAATTTCTTTGGTTCAAAGACACGCCTGGTTTTTCAGCTTCTGTGACTTTCTGTTGTTTCAGAACGAGCCTTTGCATCCGAGAGACACCGAGAGCGAGAACAAACTGCGGTGCCACTTTAATCTCTTTAATCCTGTCTAGCGTAGCATGTTTATTGCTCAGGTCTTTGTCCTTTTGGTGTTTACAGGGCCGAGGAATGATTCATCCAGTATCTAATTTTTCGCCTCTGAATGCTGAGCGTTATCAGATCTTGGCCAGGCCTCCCGTTGCCGGACTCGGAACTGTTCTCCAATGAGCAAACAAACAATCTGTTACTATTGACCAAGAAAACGTTTTGGAGAGATGCCGGAGCAGGCCCACACTTGTTCCATCAATACCCTGCAGCCCCGATTCACAGGCAAAGAATGCCGGGCATTGTTGAGTGGCACCATTTCTCCTTTCTTGTTGTTTGCTCCGAGTATGCGGCAGGAAGACACATTCATCACGCACACTCCCGACAGCAGCCACCACCATTGAGTTCTTTTCAGGGCCTCTGAAATCCCCCGTCGATCGCTCTAAATGTCCTTGTTTCTGGGGCTTGTGGATCTTCTTTGATAAACTAATTTACTTGAATCTAATGTGTCATCAAATCTAATGCACACCCTATACGTATAATCAAAATACTGTATTTACTCAAATCTATATAAAAAAGCAGGCCTCCATCAGTCTTGGAAGACTATGGTATCAAGTTCAGCGCTGCATACGCTGCATGCGAAGCACGAAAGCCTGGGTAGATTGTTATGGAGGATAGGCTGTTACCCAAGCAGCAAATCCCCCCTCTCCACGCCACTGAATTAGTCCAATAGAAAGGCAGAGCCAATACAATTGGATCCAGCTGTGTCGCAGAGCTGGGCTAAGGACAGGAGCTCACCCTGTCTTGTGGGGCCGACCTGGGTGTTGAACCCTGGCCTGCTGGTTAACAGGCACAGCGTCTTAACCGCTTGCACCACCCACAGTTTAACCTATATATACAGGTTAAGCTAATTTTATATATATAACCATCAAATATAATGTGCACCATGGTTTGGAGAATTAATTTGGCTGAAAATGGGGAGCGTTAGATTTGAGTAAATACAATAGGCTTGTTCAGGGTCCAAAAGCTCAAAGAAGGCAGAACAAGTCCCACTTTTCTGGATTTCCTGCCAGTGCACAAGGAGCATTATTTGGATTGATTTATTTTTTAAATAGTGCAGAGGTGATGGATCCAAAATGGCATAGGTTTTGGGGTCATATTGCCCTGGCAGGAGATGCCTCTGCCAACCAGATGCTGGGGTTGGTTTCCTCCATGCTACTGAGATCTTCCAGAGTCCACCTGGCAGGTTTCATGGAGTGGGAAGAAGTGCTGAGAGAGCACATGAACTAAGTCAACCTCTGGCCTAACTGAGCAGGGCAATCTTAGGAACGATCTTATCTTTTGTACTGAACAAAAAGGCAGCAACACAATCTCCACATCGCCCACGTCGTTGCGTATCGAAGATCAATGGCCAACATTCAGGCTCTGCCTCGATAGCAACTGGTGCCCCAACTCCAATCCTGTACCAAGGCAACTGAACTTAAATGCTTGTGATAAAATGTATGCAAACATCCGTGGAGGAGGACGAGATCAGAAGCGGCCTTTCTTCACAAAGGAGGACGGACCAAGGAAGTGAAATTGGCAGAGTGGGAAGAGTGTCTTGGAGCGCACCACTTGGGCGCAGGATCCGTCTGGGCCCCTCTTAAAACTTATGCCTCCAGCATTTGATCTGTTAGAGGAAATTAATGCATGCATCAAGGAACCAATATGCTGAGGCAAGCCAGCCCCGGATCTCCAAGCATCTCCAGTTACTCACAAAAAGGTTGCAGTTTCCTGGTTAGGATGGAGAATGGAGCGTACAAAAGTGTGATGAGTGACATTTTCTGTCCTGGTCCCTTCCCCAGATTGTGCATCATCAACAGTCGGACCTGATGCTCAAGCACGCTTTCAAGCAGACCAGGTTGGAGGTCCTGATGCACCAGGCCCATCATGACCAACAAGTCAAATTGTGCTGTCGTGGCAAAGGTAGTGTATATAAAGTGATCATCCTTAAAATGAATTTAATAAAATGAACCTCCTTTAAATTTAAATGGCATCTGGTTGTACTGATCTAGTCATAACCAGCTCTACCAGCACTGTGTATGGGGGGGGGGGGGGGCTGGTTGGCGGCTGGGCAATCCTTCGCCATATCTGAACTGGCCAGCTAGCCACATCCTTCCCACACTGTTGGCAAACATGCATGTGTACAAGTGTACAAGTTCCTCCCACCACTGATTCCTCTTCCACACACCCCATCTCCTACACCAAGATAGTGTGGGGAGGGAATCAGACATGGACGACCACATTGACACCTCTCGGTGGACTCGGTGTTCATGTACAGCGCCAGCCGGCTGCCAACCCTAACTATGAAATGTCAACAGTACACATGTGTGCAATATTGCACACATGTCGGGACATTTTAGAACATGAGAGTTTCATGCACAGATTTCTTTTCCTCCATGGAAAATAGTGTCCACCCCACTCCAGAAATTATACTAGAACTGAGGACAGCTCCCTCAATACAGAGCTTCAGGCGGAGCCTTAAAACCTTTTATTTTAAAAAACCTTTTTATATGGGGCAGAGCTTGGGGGACAGTTTTATTGCTCAATTTTTAATTGTTTTTAACAAATGTTTTAGTCTGTTTTAATTGTTCTCAGTTTTTTTAACCTAATTGTATTTTAATTGTGTTTAAATCTGTATTTATAATTCTATTTTAATGGTGTTTTATTTTTCTGATTGATGTTAGCTGCCTTGAGCTCCCTCTTGCAGGTGAGGAAAGGCGGGATATAAATTAAACAAACAAACAAACAAATAAACAAACAAATATACTACAGTCAGTGACAAAACTATGGAGGTGGTGACGTGGTAGGCACTGCAATGTGCCATATAAAAGCCAATACATAGGAGACACTGTTTGGTTTGGGGAGCACCATCACATGGCGGTCGATGTCCAGAATGGCTCCGACAGCAAATGAGAGGGGCCCTTTATATGGCACGTTGGAGCATCTGCCTTACTTATGGCGCCACCACTCCTGTAGCCATACTGTTGACTGCAAAAATATCCTTTCAGGATTTGCTTGCTGGAGAAGCTGAGGAAAGACCCTTCGCTGGAGGAAGGAACCCCGCAATTGGTTCAAGCAGATTCCTCGTGAGGAAGGAGAATTCCTGTCCTCAGGAATCGGGAAGAAGCTTCTTGAAGGAAGCTTTTGCCATATCTCCCAAACTAGAAGTGACGTGACCGAGGTCAGTTTTGGAAGCAGCACCCCAAAAGCACCCAGGAATACGTCTAATTTTTAAGACGGTGTAAATCAGTGTGGCGGAGAAAGAAACACTTTTGTGGACAGCTCTGATTTGATTTAGATTTGAGACGGGAAAGGCTGCAGTCCAAGATCCCATTGTATTCTATGGGACTTTGGGTGCAATCCTAACTAGAGGCGCACTCCAGAGTAACTACGGGGAGTCCTTGCTCCGGTGTAAGAACAATTTACTCTGGATTGCAACGTGAATTTCCCATTGGTTTTCACTAGATAGTGCAGTAACTACGGGTGCACGTAATGACTCTTACGTGCTCCCGTAGTTGCTCTGGATTAATGTCTATTCAGAAGGTAGCCCCATTGTGCTCCATGGGTCTTACTCCCAGGAAAGTGTGTTTCAGATTGTAACCTTACTCTCAGGAAAGTGTGTATAGGATTGCAGCCGAATTGCAAGAAGCTTACCTTTAACATCCGGATCTCTCGAAGAGCAATTTTCTTAATAACGGGATCGTCTTCGGATTCTAGGAACTTTTTGATGGCAACAATCTGCCCCGTGTCCTTGTTCCGACACTTGAAAACCACCCCGTAGGAGCCTTCCCCGATCTTGCTGATCTTTTCGTATTTCTCCATGGCAAACACAGAGATCTCGGACAACTACGTCCTCTTGCCGGCCCAAGTTCTTCAAACGCCAATCGGCAGCATCATAACTCTAGGGAGCAAAAGACACCATTGGGATTGCAATGGGTGGTTGCTGAAGTTCTGAGACTCATCAGGACGTGGTGTGATGTTCCTTCAGGTTTGAACAGCAGCTGACTGTGAGACTGTGCATGGACGCTGTGTGCAGAAGTCAATGAATACATGTTCTTTCCCACTACAGGACAAAATGTGGGTCTGAAGTGGGCCTGATCCCCCCTGATCTGGATCAGGCCAAAGGACCAACTAGCTCAGCTTCCTGTATCTCATGGTGGTCACCAGATGCCACGAGAGATGGAGCCTTTGCCACCTTGGACAAAACATGCCCATAACTTGGGGCAAGGAGCTTCCTTCTCTTGACACGGCTGGCCCAAACGATGGAGCTGCATTGGAGCAGCACTGAGGAGTCAAGATCAAGCGCCCCACACACTGAAGGGATGATCAGGGATGCTGTGCATGCATCCCACATGCACATCCCACCCACATGCATAGCACATGTGAATCTATGGGCAGAGCTTCCAGCAGGACACCCGATCCTTGGGATGCTGTGCCAGGCTCTGCTTTTCCAGGCCCCTTTCCTCTGTCAAGGCAGGCCTGGACATTAAATTTTCATGTGGCCCCCCCACCCCGTTGCCAGGGAATGCAGCTCCTGAATGGCCAGGCAGCAGTGCCAGGTCACAGGGAAGGGGCCGCCAGCTCTGGATCTGGTTTCTCGTCTCACTTTCCTCACCCTCCTGGCACTGGCAGGCAGGCTGGCAGAGGGCGAGGGTGTAGCCAGAGGGGGGCAAGGCACTGAGTCTTGGAGGGAGCATGCAAGAGGGCCCTTCCCTTATGAGCCATTCCAAATTGCTCTGTATGGGGCTGTATGGGGAATGGCTCCGAAGGGGAGGCTCGCTCCAAGACTGACTGCTCTGCCCCCCTCTAGCTATGCCACTGACAAGAGGACATGGTGGGCACCCAGGATGGGAGCCAGGCAGAGAACACCAGCCCCCTCACTGGCACTCACTGAAGCCTCCCTTGCTCCCCCTTGGGAACTTGTCAGGAGGCATCCCAGCCTTCCTCCCCAATTGATCCTTACAACAGCCTGGCCAGGTAGGACCATATGGCATAATCAAAGGTTCTCCAAGGCAGGGTGACCATATGGCATAACCAAAGGTTCTCCCCAAAATGTAGGACGCCCAAGAAAAATGTAGGATATGACAACATAATAGCTGAAAACACTCATATATATGGCTTTCTTGTGGTTAATATCGATACTATATTACTTATTATTAAATTTATGCATTCCAAGCAGGCTCCATGTTGCTTCCTCCCAAGGAAAAAGAGGACAAGCAATTTTTTTTCCAGGACACCAGTCTTTTCAAAAAGGGCATGTTTTGGAAAAAGAGGACAGTCACCTTGATTATATTAGGCTGCAGTCCTAAACACACTTTCCTGGGAGTAAGACTCATTTAACACAATGGGGCTTACTTTTGAGTAGAAATATATATACATACAATTTATGAATTCCAAAAAAGACTCCCTACTGCCTCCTCCCAAGGAAAAGGAGGACAATGAATTTTCTTTCCAGGACACAAGGCTAAAAAAGAGGACATGTCCTGGGAAAAGGGGTCAAATGGTCACCCTGGGGCTCCCCCCTGGGGACTTGTCAAGGGAGGCATCCTGGATTGCACAACAGCCCAGCCAGGTAGGACAGTCCAGGGTTCTCCTGGGGTCCCTGCTTGGGTGGGGGGCTCTGCCGTTGGGTGCTCTGTGTATGCCCAGAGGAGCCCTTGGCACGACATCAGGTTTGCCACATGCCCCGAAAAGCAGGGACAGTCCTGATTTTGGGAGATGGTGTTCACATCCCGGCAAATGGGACAGAGGAGCCTGTCCGGATTTTGTGGAAGAGAATTATGGCAACCCTACACTGGCACTCACCTCTCCGGCGCGGGCGTGGAGTCCTCTGGGCACCTCCCTACCCCGGCTGGGCTGGGAGCTTCTGCGGTTCCCTCCAGGCAGGCGAGGCAGGAGGAGGCTGAAAAGGGCAGTGCCTTGGCTGGCTGCCTGGGGAGGGATGGAGCCCAAGGGAGGATGCCCAGCCGGGCAGCCAGAGGGCACTGGTACCCCCAGTGGTGGCGTAGCTAGGGGGGTCGGAGCAGTCAGTCTTGGAGGGAGTCTCACCCTTCAGAGCCATTCCAGAGCAGGGAGCAAGAGCCTCCAGCCAACTTGGAACAACCTGTGCTGGTCCTCTCCTCCAGGAATTTGTCCAACCCTTCTGAAAGGCATTGAGGCCAGATGCCATCACCACATCCTGTGGCAGGGAGTTCCACAGATCATCCACACACTGGGTTAATGCATATTTTCTCTTGTCCGTCCTAACCCCCCACCCCTGCCGCTCAGTTTGAGTGTCTGTCCTAGTTCTGGTGTTGGGTGAAAGGGAAAAGGGCATCTCTCTGGCCATCCCTTGCATCCTTTTGTATGTCTCAGTCCTGCACCTCTTTTCCAGAGCCCCAAATGCTGTAGTCTTTCTGAGCAGAAAAGTCATCTTGTGTCTAATAAGGCAGGATATAAATTAATAAGTTAATAATCAAAGAGAAATGCAACATTTTTCATTGCCTTTAGTTTTAAGCACCAGCTTCTCTTCCAGGACCCCCTACCTTGACATTTATATTTTGGAGACTGGCAGAGAGGTCCGGCTCCTGATTTCCAAAGCCTTGAGATGCACCTTCAAATCCTATATGTCCTCTTTTTCCAGGACATGCCCCCTTTCTTAGCCTTGTGTCCTGGGGAAAAAAAATCTTCCTTGCTCTCCTTTTGCTTGTGAGCAGGCAGCGTTTAGCCTTCTTGCAATTAATAAACTACATGCGATAAATTATGGTTGTAAATTTAATGAGCAAAACACTAAAATTAACCACATGAAAACAATGTATATGAGTGTTTTTAAGCTTTTATTTTTTTGATATCCTACATGGGGGGGCACTTTTTGGGGGTCCTATGCGGTGGTGGGCTCCAGCAGGGTCGCACCTACTCTATATTCCAGGTGTTAATGAGAGATAGGACACATAAAGTTTAAAAATAGCCATTTAAAAGTGGCTGCCAGATGGACAGAGAACCGGTTCTTAATTTCTTTGAATCCCATCACTGCTCCTATGTCTTGGGGGGAACTTTTTTGGCAAGTATGACAAATGGGGGGGGGGCAGTTCTGACAAGCTCAGTGCTGAGAGAAAAGTATTTGGGGGGCATTCAAGACAGACCTCTAAGAAAAAAGACTGACATGGAAAATAAATTAAATGAGATCCAATAAATTTAATGAGATCCAACTCCAGCTTCCAGGGCATGAGAAGCAGGTATGTGCCTGGGTGCACCATCAGGGCCTGGAGCCCATCATTGAACTGCTGGGAAAGTGCAACCAAAAATAGAAAAAACCAAAAACACAGGTATAAAATGGGGGCTACTTGGCTTGGCAGCACAACATGTGAGCGGGATCTCGGAGTCACCATGGATCACAAGCTGAACATGAGTCTGCATGTGATGTGTCTGCAAAGAAGGCAAATGCCATTTGAGGCTGCATTAAAAGGACTGGAGCTTCCAAGTCGCGAGAAGTTCTAGTTCCTCTTTATTCAGCATTGGTCAGACCTCACCTTGAGTCCTGTGTTCAGTTCTGGGCACCTCACTTGAAGAAAGATGCAGCCAAACCGGAGCAAGTCCAGAGGAGAGCGACAAGAATGATCAGTGGGATGGAAGGGAAGCCCTACCAGGAAAGGTTGGGGGAACTTGGGATGTTCAGCCTGGAGAAGAGGAGGCTGAGGGGAGACATGATTGCCCTCTTCAGATACCTGCAGGGCTCTCATAGGGAGGAAGGGGCTCATTTGTTCATAGCTGCCTCTGAAAGCAGAACTAGAACCAATGGGTACAAACTGCAAGAGAGGAGATTCCGGATGGATATCCAGAAAAAATTCCTGAGGGTGAGGGCAGTTCGGCAGTGGAAGAGATTGCCAAGGGAGGTGGTGGACTCTCCCTCACTGGGGATCTTCAAGCAGAGGCTCGACAAGCACCTGTCAGGGATGCTCTAGGGGGATTTCCTGCTGCAGGCAGGGGGTTGGACTAGATGACCTATTGGGTCCCTTCCAACTCTAGGATTCTATGATTCTATTCTTTAGGTGCAAATGTGTGGACTCTCACTGAATGCGCACAAAGCGAAGATCAGCATCCTGCAAGCCCCACCGCACTCCCAACACAGAACTACACACTGAACGTTAATAAAGGAAAGCACACAAAATGAGGAGCACAGGGATACTTTAATGGAGGAAAGCAAAAAGGAAAAACATGGATAGAGGGATAAATGGAAGAAATTCCCAAGATTTATTAAACAATACTGCTTTTCTTATATCTTTATTTATACCATACCATATTCTAGGGAAACCACCCTCCCAATCCGATGCACTCAGACTGGGAAAATCCATGTTTTCCCAGCCCTACACTTTCTCCAACTCCCCCGGCACAGTGTAAATAAAATATGTGTCTGTGAACAGATCGAAGCATTTTAAAATGGATTGTAGGACACCAGGATTGGGAAGGACTCATCCACTGGGCTTTCCCAACTCAGAGTTAATGAGGGGAGTGGTTCCTTTCCAGGGGGCTGCCCCCAACAATCCCAAGGAGCCTGGAGTCCAGCCCCCAGGACCAAACACCCCAGCCATGTCACTATGAGGATCAGCCATGACAGAACGGGGCAGGGGGGAGAGGAGACCTCTGCCATGTCCAGCCTGTGTTGAGTCAAAAGGCACAGATCTGTGAAGACCCAACTGGATGAGGCTCATCTCAATCCCGCCCATGTTTTCCTCAGCCTATGAAAATAACACGCCATGTAAAGCAGCTTCCCATCCAGACACACACTCAGCACACGCCATTTTTAATATGTTTGCCTTACACACCCACACTCCCAAAGCGTTTCCTTGTTAAGAGCCAGCTTGCATTTCCGTAATGTACACATTGTTTCAGTAAATGCCAAAACTCCCCTTTATGGCAAGTTCTGCAGACAAAATCCATACAAAATACTCTTGTACAAAACTGCATTTATACAGGAACAGCCCAAAGGGACTTCCCAGCTTCCTCATATATAAAGACCTTCCTTGGACAATGTGCTATACCTAAGAAAGAGGAAAAGAGCAGAATGAAGAATGCATGGTTCTTTGTACAACTGTGTGTGTACAGACGTGTACCCGCACACATGTATATATAAAGGCCCATTTCTCCCCACTCAAAAAAACCAGAAGCTGCTCTGCAACCTTCATGTGCTAATAGTTAAGATACATCATACCACCCTAGCAGCAGATTAATAAATAAGGATTAAATAGTCTATTTTACAAACCCACAGAGAACAGTTGCTTAAAAAACACACAAAACATCATTTTGTGGGAATACATGACACGGGAATGCTTCCTGGAATGACCCATGGAAATGGGCATTTGTGGGGAGCTGGGCAAAGCCCAGAAGGGGCTCGCCTCGGAGGGGTTCCCAGCAACCCAGCAGTGCCCGCAGGCACCTCCCCCTTGTGCTACCGTTGTTAGTGTCAGCCACCTGCATCCCAAAGGAGGCCTTGTCGAAAGAACTGAGGAAACCGCAGGCCCAGCCTTGGAACCAGAGAGTGAAGAAGCACAGATTCTATATTATATGGCACCCGGACTGCCTCTCCGTTGGCCTAACAAACAAAGGGGACTAATCATCTCAGAGCTTTTATTAAGCAAATGCAACTAACCAACCACATAGTGGCAAGTGACAGAACAGCTGCTTCCCAGCTGTGAGACATCGACGACGTTTGGCTCTCAGTCCGAAAGACGGGGGTCCGTCCAGGTATCACATAGAACAGTGAAAAGGGGAGATGGGGAAAGGGTACTGGAGTCCAGCGTGGGTCGAGTTTCCTGAAAGGGCTGTTTCCTGATGTGATGCTTTCCTTGGCCTGCTCTTCTGAGTCGAGTTACTGTGGCCTAGTAACTGTTTTCGTGGCCTGCCAAAATGTAGAGATTGCTGTGTGCCGTGGGGTTATCGGTCGGCCTACTTTCCAGCACCACCACCCTGCAACACAAAGACAGAAGGGGCTTGTCAGCAGCTGTCGTGGACATCCTGGGGCGCTGCTCCTGAGGATCTTGGCAGGGGACTGCACCCGGCCTGCCTACGTTCCACCTCACGCTGGTCTTGCCTAACATCGAGCCCACAGGTGGTCAGCAGACATGAGCAATCATCACTGGAAAATATTGTGGCCTTTGGACATGGAAGCAAAGCAGGGCCTTCCTCCTGTACGTAGAGTGACCATGCTCAGAGAGTCTTTCTCTGCATCCCAGTTAACAGGCGAACCACAAAGGGGCTGTTGCTTCCATGCCATGCCTTGCGATATCTAGTATCTGACTTAGCTGTGATGGACCTTTGGACTGAACCACTGAGGTCTGGTCTTACACTCTCCTTTTCCTCCCAGAGTCAGAGCCAGGTCAGGCAGTCACAACTGGATGGATCTGCCAGTGGAGGTTTTCCCTGGTTTGTGCCAAATCACACTGAAGGAGCAAGATTCTGCTCTTCATATAAATGCTCCCTCACAATTAAAAAGCACAACACACAAAGTTCTCTTGCGTGAAGAAAATGAGCATGTCAAAGATGCAGGTTCAACCTGACCGTCTTCTGACAGGGTGGTTTCCAAGAAGCCTGTTTTTCCCTCCAAACATGCCTATATCTCCCCCCCACCCCCATCTTGACCAAGATGCAGACCCAAACAGTCCTGCTAACTAGGCTTTAAGGCCACTCAGGGAGCAGTTTGGTCAGCGTCCCATGTGCGCATTTTGCACAGGTCATGCTAATTAAAGTAGGGCTTGGCCAGAGAATGTCCTGGGGTCAAGCACCGTCTTTGCTACCTGTATTCATGGCATAACCCCCAATGATGCTCCTGTGTCTCATGGCAGGTCTACTTTTGCACACTCAAGGCCAAGTACCCCAGCTAACAGCACACACATTCATGGCCTAACACTGCAGGGTTCCCCAGAAGCTGGCTGGACACACAGTTCCGAGCCAAGCTCCACACAGCATGGGGCAGAAGTGTTGCACCAGAAGAAGGTGCCCATGCAGTGGCTTGGCCCACTTTGAAGGAAGATCCCCCCATTTTAGCTTTATGTGCCTGGAGTGTGGCAGCTCCAGCCTTGAAGACTCTGCATCTTTGATACATTTGCTAAATAGATTTACTAGGATGTTGCAGGGGACTCAGTTGCAAAAAAATTCCGTGAAAAAGGAAAGCTGCTGCTTGTAGTACAATCCTAACTGTATCTACTAAGAAGTGAATCCAACTGTATTCAGTGGGGCTACTCCCAGAAAAGTGTATTTGTAGCCTTAGTCACGAGGAGCCTCCCTACATCGCACAGGCAAGCTCTTTAACTGGGGCACTGGAGTAGCAGAACCCCCTTCCTGGTGGGTGGGCCGAGTGCCCTGTAGGCCTGGCAGCCTTCCAGCTCCCTTCCAGATTTGCCAGCCTCATTATCATCTCCCAGGCTTGTCTTCTCAGATTACCTGTCAGAGCCCAACAAGCGGAAGACCCGGGTTTCATCAGAGATCTCCTGGGTGACCTGCAAGGCCGACAAAGAGAAGGAAGAAGAATGTGAAAAAGGATCCAATCCTTTCCAAACTGGAAAACAGACCCTGTAAAGAGAGGCTGAAATTTTTAGACCTTCCACCTGCAAAGATTGACTTTACATCATGTGAACAAAGGCTGCTGAATAAAACAGAAGGCGACCTTATCCTTATAACAATAAAATTTTAGTTTTCATAATAATTCCTATGATATTCCTGGGTATGGCAGAGAAGTGCTGAATAAAAGTCCCACTGGACATAATTCGAGGATTTAGTCTTTTAAGTAAGTACTTCTCCTCCCCAGGAAGAGCAAAAGCAAGTTGCAGAAAACTTCAGGCTGTTCTTGGTGGCACATTTTCCATAGCATGGACTGCAAATGAAACTGTCCGGCATCCAGTCTGTACAGGACCAGCAGTGCTTCTCTGCACTTGGCTATCTGCTCCCCAGCTTGCTGTGGGTTGTTCAGCATATTTGCACCCCCACTTCCCAAGGATCCTGTATTTGTTTACACAGTGAGGTCATCCTGAACTTCATGCATACCTGAAGTTAAATATACAGCTACGTTCGGGCCACAGTGGAAATGGGGACAAGTGTAATCCAGTGAGGGAGCACCCCAAACTATCCCAGGTGAACAAAATGCTCATCATACCGAGCATGTATGAATTACATAAATGGATTCTATTTAGGAAGCTTCTATTTATTGAGACAGAATACTGGTCCATCTAGCCACTGTCGGCAGCTAGTAGTCGGCAGCTAGTAGCTGTTCTTGGGATGGGGACCATCGCCAGGATCCTATCGACTGGAGATGCCAACGGCAAATCTGGGGTCTTCTGTAAGCAAAACATGTGTTCTATCACTGATCTATGGGTCTTCCACTCTGAGCATAAGACACTACCCATTGCTTTCATCCACAATGACACCTTGCACAATCCTAACCATGCCTTCCCAAAAGTAAGCTTCATTGTGTTCAAAGGGTCTTACTCCTAGGAAAGTGTCTTTAGGATTGCAGCCACAACCTATCATTAACAATGGTCCACACTCTACATATAGAACTGCACATATAGAACTGCAAGGTTCCATATAGCCTTTTTCAATGAGCTCTACTTCTAGAAGAACTTTGTGAAATTGGTTTTCATCTGATCTTTACTGTTTATTCATTTTTATTGATTTATTTATTTGATAAATAAATTTCTTCCTGAAGGGCATCAGAGGCAGCTAACAATCAATAATTTATACAATAAAATAAATTGTATAATTTTATTGACTATCCCTACAATCCAAAGTAACTACAGGAGCACGTAAGAGACATCACGTGTACTCGCAGTTACTGCATCACCTAGTGAAAACCTATGGGAAATTCATATTGCAATCCAGAGCAAATTGTTCTTACACCGGAGCAAGGACTCCCCGTAGTTACTCTGGATTGCGCCCTTATACAATAAAACATGAATAAAACAATAAATACACTTACAAACAATAAAAATGCATTAAAATGTAAAATATGCCAGGCGTCAGCAATAAAAACAAGAAATAAAAACGTAAGTTCATAATAGCAGCATTAAACATTACGAGGACTCAAAGGCTTTCCTAATAAAGAGGTCTTCAGGCCCTACCGGGCCTTTGTTCACAAAGATCATGTATGATGGGGGAATCATAATCAACAAAACCCAAAAAGAAAGACTTACTTCATTAGATTTAAAGCTTTTGCCCTGCATTCCATGTTTCCAGAAGGCTAAGACACTGTCTTGAAGGCACACTGCCAAAAAAACATAACACGAGACCAATGAATGGAAAGTAGCTGTGACAGTCTGTATGGGATCGCAGGAAGAGCTATCCATTTCTCAAGCAGTTACACACACCAGAACGGTGTCCACCTTACGGTGGGACTTGAAATGTGGCCTAAAAGGGGATACCTGCACCAGAGGTTTGGGAAGGGGCTGAGCAGGTGGTCCTGGACACAACATATTCCATTTATTGATTATTCATAATAATATTGCAACCCTGGTATCTTTCTTAGGGCACAATCCAGGAGTGTACTTGGGTTCTCCTATCTATCACTGGACTGACCCAACTGCAAGATGGGCCACCCTAGTTATTCTGGAAAAGGCTTGGGGCACCCTAAGGAACATAGGCTGCCCCAAGACAGGTGGACCTGGGCTGACCTAGCTGTGCCAGCATAGGCAGTTCAGGAGAGGCATGTTGAGGGCAGGTTTAGCATTGCTCAAAGGGCAGAGCAGTTACTCTATATCCAAAGCCTGTTTCCAGGCAGAAATGCCCTCTTCCAACTCCTCAGAGTTATACCACCTTAGGAGCAGGTATAGTAATGAGTAGATCCATAGGGGTCCATGATAAGCCAGAGTAAGAATGGCAGTGTTGACCAAAAATCTGAGTTCTTGGCCAGCCTATCTGCAACCCCTGCTTCTCAACCTCAGGATGTGGCACAACTAGGGCAGCCTGTGGATACAGCAGGCCACTCCAAGCATCCACCCTCCACTAGAGGTATTGCTGTATTGCAGCCTCATGCTGGAGCTGTTGTCAGGAACGTCTGGGCTTCCTTTTAAGGGAGGCACCACAACTGTTCCTTGTTCAGTGTGATCTGAGGGGGGTCTTCTCAGGAGCAAGTCCTCCCCATGTGTCACTGACTTGATGCCTACTTAGCATGCTCTGGAGCAGCTAGGGCAGTCCAGGCTTCCTGCCTCTCTGGATCCAGCATAACACTCTGCTCTGGATATAGAATAGTTGGGGCAACCCAGCTAGGGCTCTCCTCACTGCCCTTACTCTGGATAGTGCCCTGAGTCTCATCAGTTGTTTCCATCTGCCACATGTTCACCTACAGCCTTGGCAACAGAATGTCCTCTAGTTTTGAGTATCCACTGCAAGCTACCAAGATCAATATCAATAGATCATAAGGCTGTTCTCAGCAAGCTTTGATCAATAGGTGACTCACTATGAAATTAACATGCCCTGAGTATATGAAGAAAACCACAGAGGTCTAAAGAATGCAGCCAGAAGGAATATTTCCCCAGAAGAAGTGGTGAGGTAAGACCTCAGAACTATTTCCACCCAGCAAACCCTCCCCCCCAAACATTTGATAAGCACCCGTTACTCTCCCCCTTGGACTCCCTCCCCTTGTCCTCAGTTTTCTTAGACTGGCAGCCTGAGGTCAGGGACTTGTATTTGTTGTCACATCCATGCAGTGTGTATCAGGTGCTTTGTGGATCCTAGAGGATTGTGAGAATGGAGAGAGTTTGCTCACCTACAGATTCAATGCAGAAATCAAAACTGAGTTCTGAGGCCAGCTTCCTACTTGACTTCAGTTTTCCATGCAGATTCACAATTTTCACAAATCCTTGAAAGAAAAGTACAGGAAACCAAACCGTCTCAGTGTCAAAGAGGATTGCTGGAAGGGCTCAGAGGTCTCACCCCCCCCAAAAAAGAAGAGCCCCAAAGCCTATTCTCAACCAGCTAAGGCATCTCTCTGGCTGCACAAAGCTGGTGAGACAAAGACGCAACATAAGAAGGTCTCAATAGGTCCTGAACCCACTAAGGTCAAGATCAGGACCTTGAGTTCCATGTTAAGAAGAAGGTCTGCAATTCAGAACTTTGGGGGTTTAAAAAAATAATTAACTTGAAAGTACAGGGGGTTTCAGTGGCTCTGGGTTTTACTTACCCATTTTCCCACCCCAAAGCCAAGCCTGTTACCCATCTACCATTTGGTGGAGAGGTAAGTTTCCATCAAGAAACTAGTTTGGGATGGTTGCTTTGGCTCTTGCTACAATCCAGACCCAATTCATTGGCCTGTCCTCCTTGAACTGCTATTCAGCTAAGAAAAGTGAGAGGGGAACCCTTGGTTGTGGATTTTTTGTGCTCGGCAATTCCAGAACATCAATCCCACCAGTAAGTCAAGGATGCAGAAGTCAGCCTTGGACTTAACCAATGGGTGGCACTCTCAGAAACATCATCTGCCACTACCAAAGGGTCAGGTGCAGCATTTAATCTGAATGAATTTACTACTAAAGAAAAGGGAAGGTTCTGACACATGGTAGAACACGCAGGGAAATTCTTGCTTTTCAATAAATGTTAACAAGCAAAAAATGGGCCAAGAACAATACAAAGACCTGGAATTCAGAGCATGTCAGGGTTTCTCCATGTGCTCCACCATGTTGCACAGAAGCCCCGTTCTCAACTCCCAAGTCAAGGGGTAAAACCAGATGGTCCTGTTCCCCGTTCACACTGGGTATGCACAGGAAGCCAAATGTGCGTGTGAGGCATCAGCACTTCAACAATCCTCCACTCTAAACTAAATCAGTGTTCTGATTTGTAAGGAGTATTTAGCTATTCATGTGTGTGCACACTCTTGAATTAGGAAATGGGCTCCCCAAAGCCCAGCTGGTGAATTTGTGAACATGAAATCTGAACCACTGTCTTGCAAGCTCCTGTTCTGGTGCTTGAAGCCACTACATGCAGCAGCAGTGCCACCTCAACGTACTGTAACTGTGCCCAGGCCTCCTTAAAAGACAGGTGCTCTGCTACTTACTGTCCAAGCACACCAGAACCGTATCTCTCTCCAGCTGGGTTACATGGATAGCATCAAGCTGCTGGCAACCTTGAAAGGAGAGAAGCACAGGGGTTTGGGTCTGACTTGTCAAAGCTTGCTTCCCACCCACCCCCACCCCAGAACAAAGCTGCCTTCTTAGGAAACTGGTGATCATCCCTGCCACTTCTCACACGCAGAAGTGAGTGCTCTTTCTTGGATGCTGAAAGGAGGTGCTGTGTTTAAAAAAATACACCATAACCTAACTGGTTAAGACAATGCCAGTTAAAGCCAATGCTGTTATTCTTCACAACGGCCAGTCTCCTCCCGGTGTAGTTTCTCAGCAACTGCCTTTCAAAGAGGAGCCATGAGCCCTCGTGACAAACTCTCTTGAACAGAAAGATCCTCCACTGATTTAAGAACATTTTTGGTTTCTGTGTGTGTTTTTGGAACACACAGAGATGCCCCCACTTAGATCATGGACAATCTGCTCTGCAAGTGTGAAGAGCAAGGATTTAAAACTTTAAAACCATGGATTTAAAGGATTTAAAACCATGATTATAAGATGGGGAGAAACTGCTGTGGAGAAAAAGGGGGGTAGCCTTGATAGTCAGAGAGAAAATGCAACATGCTGAACTCTGGGGCATCACGGTATCCCTGAAACAGAAAGGTTCCCTTGAGAAACACTGAGAGGAACATGGAAGCTGGAATGGAATTGTTATCGTTTCAATAACAGTCCTGCAGTAGCTACAGATCTTAGACTGAAATTAATTAAACGAAAAAAAAAGTATTTCCAGGGTGTACTAGACACTGTAGCAATTCCACTGTTTAGTCATTAAAAAGTCTAATCTTCAGTTAGGCTGGCATAAACCCTGGCATATATCATGTGCTAACCTGGGGAAGTGCTGTAAGGCACTTCTTCCCCAATCCTGGGAGGGGGTTAACCCAGGGTGCAGACACATGCAAACCTCCCCACATCACCATAGGAAGATATGCCATGTGAGTTAGGCAGGCCTAAATTTGCTAGGATTGCGCCCTATGTCAGATCCAACTCTTTGTGA
Source organism: Cryptoblepharus egeriae (assembly GCA_030015325.1). Taxonomy (NCBI): domain Eukaryota; kingdom Metazoa; phylum Chordata; class Lepidosauria; order Squamata; family Scincidae; genus Cryptoblepharus; species Cryptoblepharus egeriae. Next base: position 267,304,639 of record JAREYC010000001.1, read on the forward strand.
CTCTAGGAACTGCAGCATGCCAGGATACCCTATCCTCCACTTTATTTACATGTTATTACATTATTTATAGGTAAATAATTCAGATACCCCTACCTAAAGAATTGCTTATCATCGTAAGAAGCCAGAGCCTCACCTGTACCAATTTCTGTAAACCACGAAGAAGCTGAGTTCAAATTGATGGTCTCAAACTGGACGACTTGGTTTGGCTCAACCCCTTTGCTGATGGCCACACACACCATGGGATATTCCTGTTCTGGGATCACCAGCATTTCGAACACGTTCAAGGGACTTGGCAAAGGAAAATCAAAGTGCTGGGGTGGGAGGAAGAGACAAGGAACCATGAAACCAAACGGTCACTGACCCATTTTAAGATGCATCTCCCTAATGGTTAATTAAATTTATTTATCCCTTTTAGGGGATTTCACAATGCAGGGGCTACTACTGAAGAACACCCTCATTCCCAGCCCTTATAGGACCAAGAACAGCTATTCAATGTTTTAAGGCATTAGTGTCAGCACTTCCAGTTCAGCCCAGCAATTAAGTGACCTCTGATGCAATTTCCATTTCAAATGTGGAACAGTTTATTCGTTTCCTTTCTGAGTCAAATTCCAACCAAAACAGAGAGTTGTGCAAAGAACAACAAAACATACCTTTATTAACATGAATTTTTGCATGGGTTCATACCACTGAAGCAAAACGATTCCTGACTGCAAAGCTCCACAGAGGTATTTATGGCCCGTATATGGGTTTCTTACTGAAGGAGGAAAAAAAACACACACAAGTAGTCTAAAAATTAGCACTCCTTGAGATCAAAATATCAGGATACTTTCATTTGAATTTGCAAGTGGGGAGGGTTTTTCTTAAAATGAACCCACCTGAAGTGACAACTAATCATGAAACAACCCAAGTGGACTGAATGTTTGTGGGGTTTTTTGTTTTGTTTTAAGAAAAAAGTAAAATAAAATAAACTTTGGATTTAAAGATGTTCCCCAGTCTCTCTTATTGGCTCTTACACTTTGCAGGATGCCCATATGGGGCGATCTGCCTCTCTGCTTTCAAATCCTCTAAACCCCTCTATTTGATGAAATCTTTGACTTGATGACTTAGAGCACAATCCTAACCATGTCTACTCATAAATAAACCCCATTGTGCTCAGTGGGTCTTACTCCCCAGAAAGTGTGTTTAGGATTGCAGCCTTAGCCACTGTGGGTGGCGCAAGTGGCTAAGACACTGTGCTTGTTATCCAGCAGGCCAGGGTTCAAGACCCAGGTTGGCCCTACAAGACAGGGTGAGCTCCTGTCCTTAGCCCAGCTCTGCGACGCAGCTGGAGCCAATCGTATTGGCTCTTCCTTTCCATTGGACTAATTCAGTGGCGTGGAGAGGGGGGATTTGCTGCTTGGGTAACAGCCTATTCTCCATAACAATCCAACCCAGGCTTCCGTGCTTCGCTTGCAGCGTATGCAGCGCCAAGCATGATACCATAGTCTTCCAAGACTGATGGAGGCCTGCTTAGCCACTCAGACTTATCCCTACTAAAAGTACGTGAAATTATACTGAATTCCTCCTATGCTACACAGGTGTCTATTTTACCATAGTCTTCCTTCTGCTCCTTTCTCTGTGGGTTGACTTTTAGATTGCAAGCTACTTGGGACAGGGACTTGTCTTTCCAGGATGTTCTACAAGTTCCAGAGTTTGTGGCTCAGTGCAGATGATGACAAAACCATTTCAGACAAGATTTTGAAAGTAACTTAAATGTACTGGATTCACTGGGACCAAAGTGGGAGGTGGAGGTTGTGTTTGAAGGGGTGTATGTGGTTTTCTGGTCACCACTTGATTCTTAAACTGCTGAGTCAATTGTAGGTCTGAGCCAGGCCTAAGAACGCTCATTGGTTTCTCTGGTGGAACTTGGAGAAGAGAAGGCTGAGTGGACACCTGATCACCCTCTTCAGATACTTGAAGGGCTGTCATAGGGAGGAAGGCGCTCATTTGTTCTTAGCCTCTGAAAGCAGAACTAGAACCAATGGGGACAAACTGCAAGAGAGGAGATTCCGGTTGGATATCCAGAAAAAATTCCTGATGGTGAGGGCAGTTTGGCAGTGGAAGAGATTGCCAAGAGAGGTGGTGGACTCTCCCTCACTAGGGGATCTTCAAGGAGAGGCTTGACGAGCAGCTGTCGGGAATGCTCTAGGAGGATTTCCTGCTACAGGCAGGGGGTTGGAGTAGATGACCTAGTAGGTCCCTTCCAACTCTAGGGTTGTACATAGAGGTATGTGGTGAGTAAGGTAGGATTACAGATGACTGAACACAATGAGCTTACTTCTGTGGACCTAGGAAGTACCCAGCACCTTCTCCATTCTCACTGGAGCTCTACATGAACTTTATTTATTCAGATGTTAATCGGAGTTTCATGATTTTCGAGAATATTTGTTTTGACTGATTTACTCTTGGTTCATTTGTCCAGTTCATTCATCATATTTGGAAGCTGGGAATCTGAATGTCTGATGCCTACTGGAGCATGGGGGACTTCCAAGAAAGGGATAGAAGAAGAGTTGGGTTGGGAGAGCAAGATGCACAGGAGATATAAGAGGTGCATCAGAACAAGATGTTGCTTAATATGGGAAAAGATGGAAGAGGTCACCAATTTCAGGTAAAGCAGGACATAATGAGAGAATTGCTGATTGGGCCCAGAAGCCAAGAATAAGAGCCCAAGCACCAGACTTACCTATACAGCATTTATGGCATCCTTTTGTGTCTGGGATCTTTATTGTTAAGGCAAATTTCCTGAAATGACAGTGCAAACTGGTAAATTGCTTAAGACTAGGCTAAAAAAGAGGAACCCTGATGGAACAAAATGGGCCTTTCACAGACATAAATAGTGTATCTCTGCAGGTCAGTTGTTAGGAGAGGCAGCAGAACAGCCCTTTGACCTGTTTGGGGTTTCCTACAACTATATGGCTTGTCGGCATGTGAAACAGGATGCTGGACTAGATGGAGGGACCCACCTTAGAATGGTCCAGCAGCAAGAAAAGCTCTTATGCCCCTTTTCTTTTCATGCCCACAAGTGTCCTGAATGAGACATTTTACTCCACAAACAGTACCCTAAATCAGCAGATCCTAAACTTTTTAGTGCCATGTCCAACCTCTTGCCCTCCACAGCAAGTCATAAAGCAGTGCATTACAATGCATTATTGAGAGCCTCCCTAGAGGATCAGTGACTTCATTGCTTAAAGTCTACTCCATACTTCCTTCTGTTAGATGTATCCTTTTGTACAACAACAAAAGTTAATGAGTCTAACAGCAAGTCATGCACAATCACATTCTTACACTGTTTTAGCATATTTCCCAAAATGTCTAATTTTAACAAATTCTTTTTTAAAAAAGTAATACGCTTCCTCTTCTCAGATCTCCATCACTTTGTATTCAGTGTGAAACGCACCTCCCTTCCCTGGAGTCAGGTGCTATCTCTCTGTGGTTACTAATACAAGGCTACTTTACCCAAGATAAAAAATGTCCCCCCCATTTCTCATCCTTTGCTATAAGGCAGCCAGCTACCCCTCTTGCCCATTGGTGTGCCAGCCTCTACTCCTCCCACTCACCAATGTTCTAGCTTGGCACTCTCTTTCCTCTACATTTTCTCTCCTAATCCAGAGAGAAAGAGGAAGAGCAGTAAACACAAGTAAGTCCATGTACACATCAGTCTCCTGCCTATATGTGGTCACATCGATGGACTGGCTCGGCTACTTTTATTCTCTTTCTCCTCCAAAGGTTGATGGACATCTTTCTTCCCATTTTGATTGTGCTTTTGATAGTGCAATCCTAAACTCTGGTTAGACTGGCACAAGTGGCACATATCCTCTGGTGGCACAAGTGGTTAAGACATTGTGCCTGTTAAGCAGCAGGCCAGGGTTTGAGACCTGGGTCCCCATAAGATGAGGATTTCCTGCTACAGGCAAGGGGTTGGACTAGATCAGTGTTTCTCAAGATGGGGGTCAGGACCCCTTTGGGGGTCACCTAGAGCTTTCCTGGGGGTCGCCAAAAGACCCCTGGTGCAGGGGGCCAGGTCAGGCTTGCCAGACCTCTGGCTGTAGCTGTGCGCGCACTGGGGCTGACTGACAGCCTCAGGGCCCAATCCTATGCATGCCTACTCTGAAATAAATCCCAGTATAGTCAGGGGGGCCTTTATTCCCCTGTTAATGTGGATAGGATTGCAGCCTCAGGGCCCAATCCTATGCATGCCTACTCTGAAATAAATCCCATTATAGTCAGGGAGGCCTTTACTCCCATGTAAATGTGGACAGGATTGCAGCCTCAGAGCCCAATCCTATGCATGCCTACTCTGAAATAAATCCCATTGTGTTCAATGTGTGCATAGAACACACATTTCATTTGTAACAATGTAAATACATCCTGCATATCGGATATTTACATTATGATTCATAATGGTAGCAAAATTACAGTTATAAAGTAGCAACGAAAATAATTTTATGGTTGGGGTCCCCACAACAAGAGGAACTTATAAAGGGGTCACGGTGTTAGGAAGATTGAGAACCACTGGACTAGATGATCCACTAGATCCCTTCCAAATCTATGATTCTATGAAGTCCTGGCATAAGTCCCATGCTGGCCGTAAGGCACTTATGCACCACTCATGGGGGTGGGGATTAGGCCATGGCACAGATATGTTCTGGACTCCCCACGCAACCACAGGGACAGAGAGATGGGAGGGTTGCACAGGCCTAAACTGGTTAGGATTGCACCCTGACACATTCTCTAGCCCTAACAGAAGACCCTAATTTTTGAACAACCCTATTAGCATAATTAATGCAGTGCTATTAGTGCACAAGGCATTAATTTTCTCAACTGCGGGGTTTGAAAAGAAAGACAGTTTACTTGTTTACCTGCTTACCTTGGCAATATTTTATCGGGAAATCGATGGGTCTGAATGTGAGCAGCTAGTCCCGTTTTTTTGGCTTGCTCAAACAAAGCTATGAGGTTATGAGAGTAGAGCTGGAATGTCTTCCCTGCAACACAGAAAAAAGAATCCGTTTCATATTCTGGCGTGTTCATCTTTGCAAACACTGAGCAAAAGCAAAATAAATACAGTAGAGTGGAAATAAATTACCTTCTAAAAGAACAGCCCCAAAAGATCCAGAGAAGTCCAAGAAAATTGCAGAGAGCAAAAGAGAAAAATTTAAAAAATGACTTTCATAACATGACCAGGCTCAGCCCAATTCAGCACCCCAAAGGATCAGTGTTCTTACTCCCCAAACCCACATTACCCTTTAGGCTAGCAAGCCTGTTTCTACAGCAATCCACATACCTGAGAGTGACATTAAAGTATTGTTAATCACATACAGCCACGTACATCTCCGTGGGAAGAGCTAGAGAAAGAAGAAGAAGACAAAATGATGGGTGAAAGAAACGATGGGAGAAAGAAGAAGAAGACAAAACGATGCGTGAATATCATTTCATTTCATATACCTTTATTGGCATTTAAATGTAATTAAAATTAAAATTAGATTTTAAACATCATAGTGGAACTTGCCTTCGTTATCACATCCCAAATAATAATTCACAGGTGACTACTTTTTTAAAACACAGCCACCAATGTGACCTGTCGGCAAACTGAAACTCCTTTAAGTGGAAGCTGAGCAACCACGCACTGGGAATACATTAGAACCTCTTTAAGCTGACCACCCAAGGGACTGGAGGAAATGGGTCAACATAGGGAGGTGGTCAACATATGGAAAAAAATATGCAGTACTGTACTGAATAATATTTTTAGAACGTTTATTATAGAAAAGGTGGCCAATATAGGGAGGTGGTCAACTTTGGAGGTTCTGTTATATTATAATGGTGGACAGTTTGCTCTGGCCAGGGGGCATACTGAATGATATCATAAGCACCTTCCATGACTAAAAAGGTCTTGATCTGGCAGGTGGAAGATGGTAAATGAAGGAAGGAGACAGGCAGCCTTGAAAAGATAATTCCACTGTGTGGGCTCAGTCACGGAGAAAGTGACTGAGATTCCACTTTATTTTATTTATTTTAAAAAAATTATATCCTGCCTCTCTCGGGCTGTAGACCAACTCAAGGCGGCTCACAGTAAAACATATTTAAAACGTTCAATGAAACATTCAATTAAAAGCAACTAAAAACATACAAGCTAAAAACAATAACCCCCAATCTCCCCAACTTTCTAATCAAATCTAATTTCTCAGTCTGCCATGGAGTTTAATTGCCTTCTTCGGCGTGAGAGCGCAGGGCACCACAGGGTCCTGACCTGCTCACTGTGTTCTGCACCAAGCTGTTCTCATACCTGTTCCATGGTGGCTTCATGGAGCTCGTTGAGGTTCAGCGTATAAATGCCTTCTTCTGTTCCAAAAATAATATACTGATCTATAATATCAGAGGGAGGCAAAACTGGCTTAAGGCTGCTTGGAAATGCAACTGGAAAATAGTTCATTTTGTACTCAGATAGAGAGGCCATCTTACCTTTCGTGTCTGGGTGTATCCATGACGTGGCACAATTGATCTTCAAAGGGCAACCATCGAAGACTTTGGAGAAGCAGGCTCCCATCTGAGCAGGAAAGGAGGAAAGAATAACACTAATGGGTGAAGAAGCCTATTAATTTGAGAGAGCTACTGCTGAGATGGACCAAAGAACAGACTTGGGAGAAAGGAGCTTCATAAGCTCATTGCATAAAAATGGGCAAGAGGCACTCTTTCAAGTGGGTTGGCATTGGCATCCTTCAGTCTGGAAAGACTATGGTATCGTGCTCTGATTGGAGGCCCTGAAACAACATCTAGTGTGGCTAAAAAGGCCAACTGGAGAGTGTCCATCCCTTCCACACTGAGGACAAATAAATTCTGTCCCCTGCCCAGGCCCAGGTTTCGCTGCTTCCGGGTCTGTCTCTTTGCTTCAGCCTGCCGAACAAGTGTCTCTTCCAGTTGGAGAAGGCCATGCTGGGTCTTTTGCCTCCACGCTGAACGATCGGAGGTCAAGGTTTCCCAGCTGTTGATGTCCATTCCCAAGGCCTTTAGATCCCTCCTGCAGATGTCTTTGTACCGCAGCTGTGGTCTCCCTCTAGGGCGCTTTCCCTGCACTAATTCTCCATATAGGAGATCTTTTGGAATCAGACCATCAGCCATTCTCACGACGTGCCCAAGCCAGCGTAGATGCCGCTGTTTGAAGTGGGTGCTCCTCTTTTATTTAGCAGGGGGAGAGTAACTGGCCCTCCACACCCCAGCAATGTCTGTTCTAGTGGCTTCTGCTGGTGGACTTTTTGCATTTTAGAGCCCTTTTGGGACTGGCAACCATTAGCTATTAATTAGCTATTAATTTTTTTCATTTTCTTGTAAACCGCTTTGTTAACTTTTCAGTTGAAAAGTGGTATATAAATACTGTAGATAGATAGAAATGGCAAAAATGCATCAGGTGTACATGAGCATGGAATTATTTCAATAGGAGCAATTACTCTCAGCTATTGTTTGCAGGGCAACAATGTTTTGGCAGCATCACGTAAAGCTTAAATCCAAAGGTTACAATCCAGAGTAACTACGGGATATTTTAAATCAACGTAGTTATTTTGCTACCTATGGGAAACCTATGGGAAATGCATAGAGCAATCCAGAGTAAGGGCAAAATCCAGAGTAACTACGGGGAGTCCTTGCTCCGGTGTAAGAACAATTTACTCTAGATTCCAATATGAATTTCCCATAGGTTTTAACTAGGAGGTGCAGTAACTATGAGTGAACGTAATGTCTCTTACGTGCTCCTGTAGTTACTCTGGATTTGGGGGAATGTGCCTCTTATGTCTTCCTGTAGTTACTCTGGATTGTAGGAAAAGAGTTCTTGGGCTCAGTGCTGCCCCAACACAGACAGGGCAGTTCACAATTGAGCTCTTAATGAACAAGAGTCCTTACCAGCACCTTCGGAGTTGGTGGCAGGCCATTGATCGCTGGCTTCTGAGGAAAAACAAACAGGTTTCACAAACCCATACCAGATATAATTTATATAATAAATAAATATTATTAATCAAAAAATAAAACCCAGTCCTGCTATTGAGAGTAAAACCTTAAAAGAATAAATTCAAAGTTTTAATCCAATCCAAAAGTACTCTAAGATTGCTTAGAAATTGATCTAAAAATTATGACTTTCAAGAGAAGAAAGACCTTTTACTGTATTTATCTGTGTTTTTTGGTGAAACTGGCAAAATTGAACCTTCTTCAGGATTTGGGGGTGTCTAAAGGTTTGGAGTCCCTCCCAAACAACAAGTACAGTGGTACCTCGCTTAACAAAAAGCAGGCCTCCGTCAGTCTTGGAAGACTATGGTATTGTGCTTGGCGCTGCATACGCTGCATGCGAAGCACAAAAGCCTGGGTTGGATTGTTATGGAGGAGAGGCTGTTACCCAAGCAGCAAATCCCCCCTCTCCACGCCACTGAATTAGTCCAATGGAAAGGCAGAGCCAATACGATTGGATCCAGCTGGCGTCACAGAGCTGGGCTAAGGACAGGAGCTCACCCTGTCTTGTGGGGATCCGGGTCTCGAACCCTGGCCTGCTGGTTAACAGGCACAGTGTCTTAACCACTTGCGCCACCCACAGCCCAATGTGAATTTAAAAAATAAGGCACTAAAAACATGGAATAGGCAGTGGGTCAACAACATGGTCCTTCAAATTGGTGATGGATTCCACCTCTTGGGGCAGTGTCTGTGGCAATTTTCATGTTAGTTAGTCACTCGCTGGTAAAATTCAAAGTGAGTGGCTGTTTCACTTCACTTAATAAGCACACTAGTTGGCAGCTGGGACAGATGCGCTGGCCGGCAGCCCTTTTAAAAAGCATCAGGACTGCCAAATGCGCCTGCCCATGGCAAAAGCAACACTTCTGTGCTGTTCCTCCTGTGGCCAGGAGTCTGCTGGGCAGAGAACAGCAGTGGAGAAGAGGGAAGCAGCAGCTCAGGGCTACCCAGAAGGGAGCAGGGGAGAGAGAGGCTCAGGATGAAGAGAAGGAGAAAGTGGGGAGATACTTGGAAAGTGTGGTTGATTACAGAAGAAAGTGCCTTTGATTGCAACCTCTTAACCATGTCTACCCAGAAGTAAGCCCCATTGTATTAAATGGGACTTACTCCCAGGAATGTGCCTTTAGGACTGCAGCCTAAGTAGGATCATGCACATTGAATGCATGTTTTGAATTCAATTTCAGCGTTTGGACATCATTTTTACATCCAATTAATATTTTTATATGAATATTTATATGAAGCATTTTGGGGGTTGTGGAACCAATCGTCTGAGTTTCCATTATTTCCTATAGGAAGATCTGCTTCACATAACAGAGCATTTCAAATAACAAGCATGCTTCCGGAACAAATTAAACTTGTTATGTGAGGCACCACATAATAACTGTACACTGTTATTAATCAGAAAGCATCCAGGGCCATTTTCTACTAAAGTGTTGTTCAACAATACAACAGTGCAGTTAATCAGATATGCAATCAGACCGAGATGGAAACGTGGAGCACAATCCTAACCATGTCTACTCAAAAGTAAGCCCCATTGTGTTCTATGGGTCTTACTCCCAGGAAAGTGTCTTTAGGATTGCAGCCCTTAACTGAAACTGGCTCTCATGCCTAATTTCATTAGCTCCTTAGAGCATTGCTTCTGAGCACCGGATAGGTCTCCAGCATGGAATAACAGCCACGCTTAAGAACCAAGGAATTTTCTGCCACTAATTTCATATATTTCTTGTACATATCTCCATTTTATTTCCCTTTTTACAGACATATTCTTTCAACCTGTCATGTAAGCATGGAATAATGAACAGCTAAGATCTGGACAGGTAAGGGAGTGAAACGCCAAAGTAGTACCAGAAATTCTCGCTTCTCCTTTTTCCGTGGCAGCTGCGGTATGTGCCCTGAACCATCAGCATTTTCCTCAAGGAGTTTTGGAACGCTGTCTCCGTTCCCTAAACAGAATTTGAAATGCATGTAAGCATCACATGAGGAAAAAAGTATGTGTTCTGCAAATGGCAAGACCCAGGGGGAGAGCTTTTTAGGTTAGCAAATATAAGGATGTGTATCTACTCACCGAAAGGCCCCGAAAGCAAATCCCTATATACAAAACGTTTTTATTCCAAAATATGGCTATTACTCAGCCCTTAAATGTCATCGTCTATTAAGAGCTGTTCTGGTCAACCAACACATTTTCTTACAGAGGAGCCAACACATGGGAGCTTGCATAAAAGGTTTCAAAATTAAAATTTAATATCTTCAGTATATAGAGCAACTGTACTGTTAACGCCAATCAAAAGAAAGAAATGGGTGTTAAATCTCTGGTGATGGTAGAAAATAAAGAGGCTTCATTAAATAATAGCAGCCTGGGTGGCAAAGAGTTTTTCTTGGAAAAAAGGAGACCTTCTTCAGCTGAAGGATACTGTTTGGGATCTGATCCCAAAGCTCAGAGGATCTTGGAATGTTTGCCCACAACACAGAGCAGGCAACAGCATCTCCCATTTTCCTTCATCCAGTATGTTCAGTATGGCTGCCCTGAGAGCACAAAGAAGCTGAGTTTTCAGAGTGCGGATTTCTGATGCTTGCTTTGGAAGTGGTCTGCAGTGGTTTCTTAAAATGCTGATTTGTGGTTAAGGGGAACCAAGCCAGGCTGCTGTGAGGATGTGAGCTCATGAGCAGAAAGTGCTTTGAATGTCATAATATGAGACCGAACCGACACATAAGAGTGAGAACATTTACCCATGTCACTGTATCGGACGGTGAGCAAGCCAGGGCTGCTGACACTACTGCTCATGCCAACCGAGGAAGGCTCCACTTGGGACCCACACACTGGAATGCTTTGCCTCCTGGGAGCCGGTGGGGCATGGCTGCGGGGATCAGGGCTACACTTGATCGTCTGGGACTTCTCATCATCGACGAGGCTCTCCTCTTGATAAATACTCAGCCTAGGCTAGAGAAAAAAAAAAACAGAAAGATGCTGCAACTGAGCCTGACCTCTTCCAGGTACAATTCTCATCCTTTTTAAAATCTTGAAAAGTATGTCCCACTCATAGGTTCTCACCTTTCCTGAACAGCTGACCACAAGAATACCTAACACAACAATAAATGTAACAGCAGGACGAAAACATCAGCAATTGAAAAAAACCCTGTCTTTGTTGTTGTCCACCACTGGCTTAAATGCCTCTGCAAGGTATCTGGGAGAAGGTAGATCAGACCAATGTACGCAGTTCCCCAGGACAATCTCTTTCCTGCCCAAGTTCCCCCATTCAAACAGTATGAGCTGCACAAAAATACCATTTACTCAAATCTAGTGCTCAGCTTTTTCAGCTGAATTTACAGCGCTATACTATTTGTGTCTACTCAGAAGTAAGTTCTATTGAGTTCCACAGGGCTTACTCCCAGGAAAGTGCTCTTAGGATTGCAACCTTAGGGCACAATCCCAAGTAACTACGGGGAGTCCTTGCTCCGGTGTAAGAACTATTTGCTCTGGATTGCAATATGAATTTCTCATAGGTTTTCACTAGGTGGTGCAGTAACTACGGTTGCATGTAATGTCTCTTAACGTGCTCCCGAGTTACTCTGGATTGCAGGGCTAGTCTCCAGAATTAGGATGTGCATTATTAGATTTGATGCGACATTAGATTTGAGTAAATATGGTATTTTGATTATAAGGATAGATCAGTATTTACTAGTTTAACAGTTTAATAAAAACATAAAAACCATTGTTGTATAAAGCAGTGCAATTAGGTAAAAATCATAACTTAACCCCATTGTCATATTATTATTATCAAATTACTAATTATTGTATGTAGTAAAATTAAATTTTGCACCTGCTTTGCAGCTGTGCATTACAATCACCAGTAAACATTTTTTAAATCTTAAGACTTTTAAAATAGGGGTGCACATTAGAGTCAAAGGCACATTAGATTTGAGTAAATATGGTCAGGAAAGAATGTCAGTTGGGTTTTCTCATTATGATCTAAATGCTTTGGGTCAGTCCCAGGAAACACTCGTACTCGGGGCAGAAGTCCTGGAATTCTCAGAGATGGCACAGCCTCAGCTTTAGGGTCACCAACATAGTAGGTGAGGCTGACCTATCCTATAGTAGGCTGCTATCTGTTTTGACACGGATAAGCATGGATCTTGCTGGTCAGATCCGGCAAGCCACTACTATGGGGAGCTATCACCCTAAAAATGTGAGGTGGAAGAAGGAGGAAAAAAAGGAAAATAAGATGAATAAAGCTGGGGAGATGAATAAAGAGTAGAAGACAAGTCTCCACAAACGTAAGCTTGCAATGAATCTACAAGGTGGGGAAGTTCCACCTTTTAACACCATTTACTTGTGGGAAATAAGAGGAAGCCCAGGAAGCCTCCTTATCAGCATCAACTGTCCTTCCATCAACTTCCGTTATCGTATCATGGTTCACTTACCTTTGGTGGTAAAGGAGGGGGTCCTGTTCGTTTCAGCGTTGGTCTTAAAAAACAAACAGAAACATCAAGAAAAGTCTTTATCCCAGCCAGCTATGTGGTGTAACAACAAGGTTTCAAGTGCTCACAATTTTAAAAGGTGGGTTAGTTGACTGATGAGGTTGTTGATCAAAATCAATCACTTGTTTCCTCCTCCAGGTTAATTTTAGAGGACATATAGTAACTGAAAATTAGTAGGATTTAAGAGGTGGTTAAGACAGTTCATTTGAGTTTGGCCTTTCCACCAAGTGCTGCAGGTCACCCATCAGAAAATGCTACAACTTCTGGGTCTTCCAGTGACCCACAAAGAAAGGGCCCCACTCTTTGGAGTTTTAAAGGACAACTACGCATCCTACTTGGCAGGATAGTGCATGCCCTTCAATTCTGGGGCTTTGGGCAGAGCTTTCATGAAAGCTCTCACTACGGTTATGAAGGGGTGAATGACTATGAGTGGGTGATGCCCCCCCGGCATCCAGGGTCTATGTACTGTATATGCTCCCCTCCAGTGGTGGAAGTGCAGGAGCTTCTATGCTCAACACAGAAAGCCACTCCTTTGCACAATTGACAAAAAACAAAACACAACCACAGACAGATGAGCTTGATTTACATGGATCGCATGATAGGTTTTTGTTGGCAGTGAAAGACACGTTTTGGGGGCTTCTGTATGGGAAGGAGGTTGGGATTGTGCTTTTATTGATATATGGGAAAAGCCTGCAGGAAGAATTCATTTGCTGGCCATTCTGCAATGATCCCTGCTCCTCATCACACACTTCTGCCTTGGGACATGGACAGTCATACAGTGGATTATCATATTGGCACAGGAAGCTGCAGCCCAAAGCCTACAGCAGGATGTCTCACTTCATGACCTGTGCATCCTGTTTAAATGCACAACTGCAATTTTTTGCCTTCCTTTAACCCCAGGTAGCATATCAGGTCTGCATAGGGCCAAACAGGGGTTAACATAGTCCAGAATTTTTATTGACATTTCTATTTCTACATTAATATTATCAAGTTTCATTACTTTACTCTTGGCACTATTCTGTTGTATAGAAGTATTCTGCCAGATAGCATTAACTTTAAAAACATTTATAAGGTACCGGTACTTAAAACACTTAAACATTTAGAAGGAACAAAAGTTCTTGGATATTTTGTGAATGGCATTGCAGATGGCATGATTCACAAGATGTAAGAATTGTGAGAGTTTAGCAGATTTTGCCCAGGCTTTGCAAGATTCTTTGCCAGAACTAAAAATTCTTCCATATACTTGTGTACTGTTGTCAGTTGTCCTCAACCTTTTTGGCTCCCGGGACTGGTTTTGTGGGGAAAAATATTTCCAGGGACCAGCACAGGGTGGGGGGAGCGTCCTGCCTCTGGCAACTTGGAGGAAGGGCTTCCCCACCTAGAGCACAGCACAGCTGCCTCCAGTTGTAAATCCCATTATAATAGAGCTATTGCTAGGTTACTGTGGATAGGATTGCAGGGGAGAACCCAATGTGTCAATGCATGTCTACTCAGAGCAGGGATTTTCAACCCTTTTCCGTGCAGGATGCAAATTGAAAATGCACAAAGCCATCCTAGTCACTCTTATTGGAGAGTAAGCCTCATTGACTATAAGGGGACTTATTTTTGAGTAACAGGCATTGAACTGGACTTTTAGAGCACAATCCTAGCCATATCTACTTTAAAGAAAGCCCCACTGTGTTCAACGGGACTTACTCTCAGGAAAGTATCTTTAGGATCCATGCTTTCCTGGGAGTAAGCTTCACTGACTACAATGGGGCTTATTTCTAAGCAGATAGGCATAGGATTGGGTTCTGAGGCAGCAATCCTGTTCACACTTTCCTGGGAGTAAGCTCCGTTGTCTACAATGGGACTTATTACTGAGTAGACAGGCATAGGAGTGGGCTCTGAAGCAGCAATCCTGTTCACATTTTCCTGGGAGTAAGCTCCACTGACTATAATGGGACTTACTACTGAGTAGACAGGCATAGGATTGGGCTCTGAGGCTGCAATCCTCCAACAGAGCCTTCCTGCTGAGGAGGAGAAGAAACACTAAGAGGAATCCCCTCGGGGACCAGTCAGACAGCTGCCAAGGACCACCAGTGGTCCCTGGATCGTGGGTTGAGAAACCCTGCTGTAAGTGGTGGTGGGGGGGGGGGAGGCTTAAGGTTGATTGTGCTTACAGAACACCCAGCACTACCAATCAGACCAGGGCTCCTCTACAGGAGCAAATATGGCCCCCGAGTTCTAGGATTCCCATGGTCATTATTGTTTAAAAAATGCAATTTTGTTAAGATGGTGAAGAAGAAAAGAGAAAGCCAAATTTTAGGGAAAAAAGTCACTCACTCCTCAGCATCTTCGTGGCCGTCACCAAATTTGGTAAGTCCCCTAGATAAAATGTTGATAAATTAAGCAAGGAGAAAACATTTTTAAAAGAAAAAGAGAGCCAAGCTTGCGTGATGGGACTGAAGAATGTCCACATTTAAGGCAATGCCTGAAATTCCAGAATTTTATTCTGTAGGCTAAGAGTGTAAGTGTTGGAAATAATAAGTTACTGTATGAAACAGATGTCTGAAGAATCCAAGTTTTTCTCCTGGATCAGAACCACAAAACACAAATATACGGCTTTGGTGAAGGACTTTCAGACGTGAATTCACTCTTTTTACAAGTGCAAAGGAATATCTACTCTGCCTTTTGTCCTCTGCCCAAGGCAGCTAAAAGAAAATCAAAATACAATTTAAAAACATAATAAGTGGAAGGCAGAACAGAAGAGCTCAAGACAGCTAAAAACAGGGATCCAGAGACAATGATCAGGCCGAACTTCTTGGAAAATATAATCAGGAAAAGGAATCATTAATTCTCTCCAGGAATTCCAAAAGTTGGGTGTTGCAAGTCCCTTTCATGCAAATAAAGCAGGAACTATGAAGCAGGCCACTATCCTCGTGGCCGAGGTGAAGGGACTGAGCCAGGACACAGTGGCTTGCCTAGAGTTACATTATGGACTGGTAGTAGACCAGAGACCTCCCAGACCTCAGCTCCAATACTCCGCTCCTCATTCTCCAGCTTCAATACACTTTTCACTGACTCTCTCTGACTGATCATGTGTTTTTGGCCCTCTGAAGTTCTGCAGTTCTCAGCACCCTAGAAGTGGCGTCGAACTGGGAAAAATACATGCCTGACTGTTGCGCCCAATTCAGGTCACCATATCTCAGAAGCATAGAATGGATAGAGAAAAGGTGCAGAAGAGAGTGATTAATATGGTTGGGCTGGGGCATCCCTCCCTCTTATGAGGAAAGGCTACAGCATTTGGGCTCCAATATTGAAAAGAGACCCTTGAAGGGACATGACTGAGACATACAAAATTATATAGGGGATGAATATAAGGATGATCTTTTCTGTCTCATACAACAACAGAACCAGGGGACGTCCACTAAAATTTAGTGTTGGGAGACTTAGGACAGCCAAAAAAAAGATTTCTTTACCCAGCATATAATTAGTCAGTGGAACTCCTTGCCACAGGTTTTGATGACAGCACCTTGAATAAATCCTTTAAAAGAGGATTGGGTAAATTATCTGCAGGAAATTTCCATCATGCATTACAAGCCATGATGAATATGAACAATCTTTTAATTTCAGAAGTAGGTACCAATAAATGACAACAGGATACAGTCTGTTGGAGCATCTGGTGGGCCTCAAAGCATCTGGTGGGCCAGCATGAGATACAGGAAGCTGAATTGTTAGATGAGCCTCTGGCTTCATCCAGCTGAGTTCTTCTTATGTTCTTAATATGCTTACATATTAATATGTCTTCTTATGTTCTTAAGTTTACAAAGTGTAATCCACTTTGTAAACTTTTGTTTAAAAGCAGTCTATAAATACTGTTGATTGACTTATTAATTAGCCTCCTCATCAGAAGTCAAAAGGCAGATTTGTGTCAGATTTTCTTGGAACTTTCTCTCCAACATGCCTGGCAAAACAGATCACATCATGATCACTATGGGCGCAGAGTAACAACAGGGAGTCCTTGCTCTGATGTAAGAACAATTTACTCTGGATTGCAATATGAATTTTCCATAGGTTTTCAATAGGTGGTGCCGTAACTACGTGGACGTTAATGTCTCTTACGTGCTCCCCTAGTTACTCTGGATTGTAGGGTATTTTCCAATAGCTCAGTCACATTTAAATCTCTAAAAAGGTCCTGAGTACTACACAATATTAAATCCAGAGTCACCTGTCCTCTGTCGGGCTCCTTAAGTAACCGTTCTAACGCACAGGCGGGGAAGAGATTTGCAGCAGAAAAAAAGCATTGATGTAAAGATTTAATCATCTCCAGCTTGAAAATGCCACTTGTGGCTGTTATTTTCAAGAGAAAGTGCCTCATCAGGCAGCACTGGAAGCCCCAATGCTACAAAGATGTGAAAGCATCTAAGAAAAGTCTATGGGAATCACTCAGCAGCACTGATACTGAGAGAGAGAGAGAGAGAGAGAGAGAGAGAGAGAGAGAGAGAGAGAGAACGAGAGAGCAGTATGGAGTAAAACCTTGGATTGAGAGTAATTTGGATTGAGAGTGTTTTTCAAGACAAACATTTCTAATTAATTCTGACTTGATATACAAACAATGTCTTAATACTCAAGCAAAAAAGTCATGCCCAGGATATGGCCTGTTTTGGTGCTTCACCAGCAAATTCTCAGCCTCTCCTGAGAGACCAGTCTATGCATGTCTACTCTGAAGTAAGCTTACTTCAGTCAATGGGGCTCACTCCTATGGTGGGTAATGGAAAGGGGTTTGAGAAACCTAGCCTTGCATGTCTAAAGTAAGCCCTATTATAATCAGTGGGGCTCACCCCTGTGTAAGGGGGCGGCCTGCAGCCTGAGAGATTAAGGCTACAATCTAGAGTAACTGGGGGACCTTCTACACCAATGTAGTTACAGTGTCACCTATGGGAAATGCATAGAGCAATCCAGAGTAAGTGCCTCTTACGTCTTCCCACAGTTACTCTGGATTAGTGCAGGTTAATTTGTTTTATTTTTCTTTATATTTGGTATTTATTATTTTGTATTATATTGCATTATTGTAATCATTTTTTATGAATATTTTTGGGATGTGGAACAAATCGTCTGAGCTTCCATTATTTCTTACGGGAAATTTTGCTTTGATATACAAGAGTTTTGGACTGTAAGCATGCTCCTGCAATGAATTACGCCTGTGAACCAAGAGACCGCTGTACTTTGGTTTGCATGCAGACCCATTCAGTGAAATCCAGGAGAAGCCTGGCTGGTGTGAGACAGCCCTTTCGCACAGAGCTGACCTCTGACGGAGACCGTGAATCAAAGCAGTATTATTTCTGGCCAAATCAGAGAGCATGGAAAACAACCCACAGCCACAAGGCAATGTGGCTTTGTCTATGTGCAGTGGTGACAATATCCAGAAGCCGAGGCTTCCAAAAACCCCAAGCATTTCCTGTTTATGTACTAAGCAGAATTTGATCTCCAATGGAGTGGCAGACACACTCAGCCTTACGTGACACTCGAGACTGATCCCTGCACAGTTCACAAGTATCGTTTTGTCAGCCTAGGTGATGACCCTTTTGCTATCATCTGAGCCAGTCTGGCTCACGCCAAAAGCCGCAAGGAATGCCGAGCACGATTCCCTAAGTCCCCACTTCCTGCATGTGCCTGCCTTATCTGCTTTTTGGGATGAGAAGCATTACAGGACATGCCAGCTGAGGGGTAAACATTTGGTCATCATCTTGGTCAGAAAGACAGATCCCAGCCAAAGGAAAGGCAAAACTAGAGAGAAGGGGAGGGAGGGAGGGAAAGAGAAAGAACGCAACGCCAGGACTTACAAAAGCAGCACAAATGTTTTATTGATCCAAGGAAACAAAACCAAGCCTATTAAATGACAGCATTACATGTTACCCCTAAGGCATTCTTGGCTTGAAATGGGGAGAAGCCTTTCCCACAGGGAAAGCCCTCAGGACAATGGCCTCTCTCCTCTTTTCCTACCTTCCTGAGAAAAGCCCCATAAGCATAGAGGAATGGTGATAACACAATACAGTAGAGAGTCCACTCGACACCCAGCCCGACTGAACAAAATGCAAACAGCAATGTAGGGAAAGTGGGAAGGACTGAAAAATCTGCATGGAGACTTTTTAAGGCAAAGTCATTTCCCACGACAGTAATAAGCCTTCTTGTATAATAAGTAATTTTCTGTGCACATTCTTGGTCCTCCAAAGTTCTTTATTATAACCGGCAGGAACTCAGTAATCCCAGATTGCAATTACTTCAAATTTCCAGCCATTTTGGCTGCAGAGAAATTCTTCAATGCAATACCACAAATTCCTTATGCTATTTTGGGGGACCAGAGTCTCCAAAGAGCTTAAAAACTAATTTTATGCCTCTAAACAGAAGTCCAAGCAAAGCATGCGCACAAGACCGTGAAGTCTTGCTCAGTGAAGACCGTGGCTACTGGCACTCTGGAGCAGTGGCACTCCATATGCCTCAGGCAGACCATCTAAGCATGCTTCTTCTGCCCCAAGAAATTAACACAGAGGCACTGTATATACTGAAAAGAGTTTTCAGAGCTATGTTTGCCCCATGAATTAGTTCGGTCTCTCTCCGATTCTGCAAACATACTTCACAGGCTAACTACCAGCCGACACTAAAGTGCACTGGAAGTGATTATAATATTTGTTCCTAAATGTTCCATCCTTCTGGAATTGAATGTCCCCCAAGAGGAAAGAATCTGTAGCAACAGCAGAGTGGTGGACTAAGAGCACAATCCTAACCATCTCTACTCAAGAGTAAGCCCCATTGTGCTCAATGGGTCTCACTCTCAGGAAAGTGTCTTTAGGATTGCAGCCTAATTCATACAACTCTCTGCACACATGAAGATGTGGCTTCAGTGATCTTTTGAAGAAACTGATCACACAGTTCTTTGGCTGCCTTTTCAGCTGCCAGCCTACAACACTGGGTGAGCATGTAGAGCATTGACAGCAGAGCTGGGAAAGCGGTAAAAGGACATCATAGGGCCTTTTGACATGCTCAGTGATAGGGGACTGAACAGTTTAAAAAATATATGTAAAAGGTGGCACAGACAAATACTTACTTGGTGCAGCTTCCATCCTGAAAAGGACTCCAGTGTGAAGCAAAATGGGACCCGCCTGCCACCACCTGCAGAGGCATAAAACTGCAGATGAGCAACATCTTGGGAGCACCTGACTACCACCCAAAGTACTGACTCATGCAGAGATGATTAACTTTCCTGCAAGCAGAATCCCAAGTTCTAATTACGTTAAATCATGTCTGAAATGGGCCCAAGACAAACCCTATTCCAGCAGCATTTGAACTGGAAAATGAAAGTGAGGCCTGGTTTAGTGCATCCAGGGGAGCATCTATAGGCCATGCCTCTCCCTGCATGCCTAGAGGCTTCCACTGTAATGCAGAACAGGTTACATCACCAAAACTTGCTCACATTGGTAACCACCTGGTAGCAGGTGAGGTAAAGCTGAGAGGGCAGAGCGCTAGACTTGGACTTCAGCCAGCTGGGTTCAACTGTCAGGCAAGTGCCCTAATCCAAGTGCCCTAATCCTAATAAGCAGGAAGTGCAGCAATCTACCTATCAGGCTTATTGTGACGCTAATATACTCTCCTCTTCAGCCAAAGTTGAAGGGGAAGACAGGGCCAGCTCAGCCCTGAAGCAAACAATGCAGCTCAAGTCAGCAGCAAGGCTCAGAAGAGGGGCAAGAGTGGATGCCCTTCACCTTCCTGACTATGGCGCTGACCAAGCCTAGTTGATCAGCTTCCCACTGGCTAAATGGGAACGGGGAGCAGATCACTGTTGTTCCCACCAAGTGAGACAGGAAAGGGGAAGGGGATTGCCACGGCCTGCATAGCTTGTTCAGAGCAGGCAGCAGCAACCCACTTTTCTGCTGCCTTCCATCGTTCCCTCCTTACACAATGCATCCAAAGATTGAAGGACCATCTTCTGAGGCAGGAATGCAAATGTTGGTGCCTACATCAGATGAAGCTGGACTAGATGGGCCTTTGGCCTGATCCAGCAGATGCTCTTCTTTTGTTCTGATGTTCCTTTGCCAGACCCTTGAATAAAACAAGAAGTGTGGTGCATGACCTGCACTTCCTGCTATGTCAAGAAGGTCAT
This sequence comes from Cryptoblepharus egeriae, assembly GCA_030015325.1. Taxonomy (NCBI): domain Eukaryota; kingdom Metazoa; phylum Chordata; class Lepidosauria; order Squamata; family Scincidae; genus Cryptoblepharus; species Cryptoblepharus egeriae. Next base: position 267,325,277 of record JAREYC010000001.1, read on the forward strand.
GACAGAAGGAGTTGAAGGAAGGAGTTGCATTCTCAAAAATCTCCGTAAGGGCTGGGGCGGAAGAAGGGGGACATCAAGCAGCAGCTTCTGTGGAAGAATGTGATTCTCTTGACAGAATCTGCCCCATCCTGCTGTTGCTGCCAACAAAACCAACTAGTGTCCTTCTTTGCTCAAACCAAAATGAGTGAAGGCTTCACAGTTATAATTAGCCAACAACATAAACACAAAGCCAACTCATACCATTTCATCTCGTGCTTCTGTCTCCTTCCTTAGAGGTGGCTCAAACTGCAACTTATCGACTGTAAAACATGGGTATTTAAAGGTTTAAATAAACTTTTCATTTGCTGTCTTGAAGAATATTTTAAATTATCCTCCCCCTCCACGTTGCTGGAGCCAAAATTCAAGTTTATTAACACAAGCTGGTTTGCAGAACCCATTAAAAGCTCATGCAGATTAGAGATGTTTAAATATTCCTTCATTTTAAAGCTCCTACAAAACAAGGGTGGCTGTTTTAGTTTCAAACCACTCTTCTCTGCCTCCTGCAATTCCCAAGCATTTCCTGCCTTGCTGTACTTAAAGGAAACACACAGAAAAACAAACCGGGGGGGGGGGGGGGGGATAATGTGAGTTTATAAAGAAATATAAAGGGCAATCTCTTTAAACTAGAACACAAGGCTTGGACACCTAAGACAAGCCAGGGAAGCCATACAAAGAGGACTCAGAATAAGATACAGTGAAAGTTATTGGAGGCACTAGCCAAAACCATAGAGCCAGACTGCACAGTGTCCTGGAAGATGGAGAGCGGATGTGCTTCTTCAAGCTAACACAAGAAGCATCAATATTGTGAGGGTTTCACATTCCTAGTGGTCTTTCCTGGCTTCATAAGAGGATGTACAGAAAGCCCCATGAGATGGAAGAAGAGCTGTCACTTCAATTCTTTTCTGAGTTCAGTTACTTTCATTTATTTATTTTTATTTATTTGATTTATATCCTACCTTTCTTCCTTAAAAAAGGAAGCCTATGGTGGCAAAGGTAACTTTTACTCAGTTACTTTCTGTGTGCTCCGGAAAAGAGCCTCTCCCGCCAACAAGGAAGTGCAGAGCATACTGCACTGAATACTTTATTATCATTAGGGAGAGCATTGGGATTAGGGAGGGGCACCTAGATGCAGGTGTCTTTCTGTCTTGTGGGCTCCCTGGGGTGTCTGTGGGATATAGGAAGCTGAACTACCAGCTTCTGGCCTGATCCGGCAGGCTATTATCATTTTAAGAGGAAGGGGACAGGCCAAGAAACTCACAGTTTATTTCAGATGCTGTCCTTTCTGCTCTGACATTTCGGTTGGTAGAGCGGATGGTGTGGCGAATGAGGGGATGAGGCTGTTGGAGTAAAAAAAAGGCAGAGGCTGTGAAATCCAAGGCCATTCAATGCCCAATGCAGCTACACCTCTAGAGCAAGCACACTTCTTCCCAGGCAGCCCTCTGTACTGCCTGCACAGGAAGTTACGCAGTAGCCTTGCACAGGAAGTTATGCAATAGCCCATATAGGTGCATGGGGCCTGTTGCTCTGTCCCTGCTCTTAGGATGTTTGTTCTAAGAACCCCCCCCCCCCCCTCCAAGAGACACAGAGAATTCCAAGCACAGCTCAGGGCTACTCTACATGTGCAGAAATTTCATGAGGAAACCCACCCATAAGTCACACCTGTAGGTTTCAATTCACATTCACTGCAATCCAGGACTTTTTCTTTTTTCAAGGTAAGTACTGTTCTAGTACTGTGCTAGCACCTCCAATGCTGTAATTATTTTTGACAAACTTCCTGCTTTTGCATGTATCCTGGCAGCCCTTGCCATCCACAAGGCGTGGGAGGTTTCCCCGAGAATTTGTTCTTCTGAGAGCAATAAGCACCCTGCATGTGCCAGTGAAAGCAGGACTGACACACTGCTTGTTTCTGAGCAATCAGGCACAGGACAAACCTACCCACACGGGGGAGCCAGTTGCTGGCCAATCATGCTCCAAGCAGGCATCCCCCTCACACTCATTCACATCAATGCTCAGAGGTATTTCAGTCTTATCCTTCTTCCCTGCCTTGCTATTGTTTGCACCCTACTGCTGTGCCCTTTTGGACTGCACACAATTTCCTGAGAGTAAGCCCTAATGAACATAGTGGGCATTCTGCTGAATAGGCAAGCACTGGATTACCATGACAGGAATGTCACATTGATGAGTGCTGTCCTCCCCTGGTTGGAATGGGTGGGGGGAAAGGAGTGAAGGAGGGGGAATCAGATGGAAGTGAGTAGAAAGTGTGTAGGGCGGCTGGAAAGGCACCAACATAACCTCGGGGTTGGGATCCTAGATGTGTATTACTGGAACTTGCTAAGCATGAACAGAATGATACATAGGGATGACCAGGTCAAAATAAACAGCAGTGGGAGCAGCAGTGTAGGTGGGCACCCCTCTAATCTGCTGCCTGAAGCAACCACTTCTATTACCTTCATAGATGGACCATAGATGGGCCCTGGACACAGGCTCACTGTTTCAATGATAATGAGGCATAAGACAAAGATACTACTTGGAGGGACTCACCTCAAAATCATCATCATCAGCTTCACTATCATGGGAATGATTGTCCGGATTGTTGACTTTGTCCAACAGTTCAACAGCTAGAGAGCGAGAAAGACCAGGCTGCCCAACAAAGCTATGCTAAAAAATATCAGGAAGAACAGATCAGGTTTGAAACTTTGATGCAAGTTATGCACATTTATATATACAGAGGTCCAATTCCCCATATGGTGATTGGACAGATTTTCTAGAAGAAGAGTCCATCACAGATTACAAGCCATCTCAGGTTTTTTACAAGGGAGTGCCCATGGGATGTAGATCTCTACCCCAACAATCCAGAGTAACTACGGGAAGACGTAAGAGGCACTTACTCTGGATTGCTCTATGCATTTCCCATAGGTGGCACCGTAACTACGTCGGCGTAAAAGGTCCTGTAGTTATTCTGGATTGCAGCCTTAGTTTCATGAGTGCTTCCTCATGCATCTGAATGGCCACTGTGAGATACAGGAAGCTGGACTAGATGGACCCTTCAATGCCTGAAAGTCTCCAATATTCATCATGCTTTACACAGCATTTTTAACATGCCGAAAGACTGATCATTTAACCAATTAATAAATGTTGTTTTAAGTTTCTGAAGAAAAAGAAATATACTTACAGTAAGAAGTCTTTCTGCTGTTGGCCTTTTCTTTGGATTTTTGGTAAGAGCGACTTTGACAAAATTATGGAATGTTGAGGACCTTTAAATAAAATTTTAAATATCGCATTTCACTCATTCTTGAAAAAAAATTTTTTTCTCTACTTTTTCACTGGAAAAACTGCAAATTCTCCTTACAGAAAATCCAGATCCGCTTCCTCTTTTTATAGGTGATTCTGTCTGCAATCCTAAAGACTCTTTCATGGGAGTAAAACCCACTGAACACAATGGGACTTTCAAGTGGACATAGTTAGGATTGTGCTCTCTGCCTTAGAAGGCCTGGACCAGCTCTGACTATCAACCTTCCTTCATTGCTGGGCCTTGAACAAAGGCAAAAATCCAGGTTTTTCACCCAACCCCTGAAATTATTTATGTTTCATTTTCCCCTAAAAAAAGGGAGGAGGTAAAAGGTCAAGACTAATTATTCCACAATTAGCCAGTAGCGTAGCTAGAGGAGGATAGTGTGGTAAGTACTGTAAGTACCACAATGTGCTGTGTTGGCCGCCAACCTCCCCATCACTCAAATCAGAGCCATTCCTATTCATCAAGAACAGCCACACTGCAATCAGGTGGACATTTGCAGGACTTACCATTTCATCTTCTCCTTTAGCTTTGGAGGCTGAAAGTTGCTTTTTGACATAAGAAAGAGAGCCCTGAAATTCAAGGAAAACAGCCCATAACATAAGGAATACAAGCCTTTGCGTTGCACAATTCACTTATCTACTGCCCCTTGCACCACCATAGGAGAGGGGAGGTGAATTCTGATCACAGACCTCATTGGATGAAGGTCAAACATGGGGGGCTGCAGCTCTCCAAGTTCAATAGCAGTAATGCCGACAGCCCAGATGTCACAGAGCTGGTTGTAGCCACCGTTCTTCTCGACAGCTGCAACTTCTGGTGCCATCCTTCATGCAAAAAACAACAACACTGGCATCACAACACACAGGAGTTGAGCCCTTCTACACTATCTTCCACCCCACCTCCTGCTACCTATGGAACTGAACAAGGGGTGAACAAGGGTGAACAACTTGAGATAAGCAACCAGCCAATATTTTGGGACCTGCCAGGTGCTGAACTTCATCTTTACAGTCTAAAGCAGAATATATGGTGACCACCAGGAAATGGATAGATCCTCCTCAGCCTGCCTGGATCTATATTAGTGATGTTCAACCTTTTTCAACTGACATAGTGCTAAACCATCAGTTTTACCATTGACAAGGTACATCATGCTGCTGACAGGGGACTCAAATCTCCCAAGTGATCCTCCCCAACGTCCCAAGGCACTGCTGCAGACCAACTGCAGTATACCAGTGTGCTATGGCAATGGCTGAAAACATGACGTTTCTCCCAGCAGCTGTTTGCACATCACCCCATTTGAGAGTCTGTTCAGGATCAGAGAACTATTTTCTCATTACTATTACTGTGCAAACTGTTGTTGTAAACAGCTGCCTTGAAAACTGTATATTCAAAGGCAGGATATAAATATGTAAGTAATAAAATGCTTATCCCTTTTTACATTTGTCAGATATTTCTTTGCACCTTTCAATTATTTTCAGCTACTACAAGTCACTTGAAGGGTTTGAGATGAAATATAACTTATTGTACTGTATATTTCAAAATTTCAAAGAAGCAGCAAGTGGCAGAAAACCCTCATGAATTGGAAGAAAAGAAATTTTTGAGATTTTTAGTTTTCGTGGGATGGAGGGGGTGAGGGTCCTGCACTGGGGGTGAGTGTCCTGCACTCCAAAATTTACCACTAGATGACCAGATACCCGCCCAAGCCACTGATCTGATAAAAGCATTTGGAAGACGGAGCACTGCAGGAGCTTTCCAGGTTCAGTCAGGAAGATTCAGGGCCAATAAGGAAGGAGAGCCCAAAGCTTCAAGCCTGTTGCCAGTTCCTCTGCAATTTTTTCAGCAGGGCATGGCAAATCCTGGCTCAGGCTCACAGGTGCTTGTTCAGATAATCCCAAGGAACTCATTACCAGTAAGGGGTGCCAATAAACGATTTCCTCTTTGCGATGGTGGCCGTTATTTTGGCTGCCACACCAAAGTCAGCTGCAATGAAGAAGGAAAAACATTTCTAGAAGCCAGCTTCTCATTTTCACCCACTAGCCATTCATTTTTCATTCTTTGTGAACTTGTGTAGTTGGAAAAGTGGTATATAAATACTGTAGATAGATTTTCATAGATTGACCAGTCTAGGAAAGTGCTACCAAAAAATCTGAGTCCTGACACTGTAAGGAAGCGCCCACCTGGGTAATGTGCTACCCTGGGTAGCTCCCACCTGGGTAATACACACTCCATGTGTACAGGCGTACATGCTCACTCAGTGCACCAGGCATCAACACAAGCCAGAGCAGGCTGACATGGCTCCTTCCTACCTCAAGCTGGACCAGGAAAGAGAGCATAGGTGATAGGAGCAAACAGGAAAACAAATCTCTCTTTACCCCATCCCCAAATTATCACATTTTGTTCCAACCTCACAACCACATGCTATAAGGCAGGCATCTAGGTTGCAGCACAGGTAAGACTTTCAACTATGAAACCAAAGTATTTATGAATACAGTAAAAAATACTTGAGAAAAACCTCTGTATTTGCTGAACAAGCTCAACCCGGTGCCCACAAAGGCCTGCAGCAGCTCGCTACAGGCAAGGGAACCTTCTAACCTGACTACGATGAGGAGAGCCAGTATCCTATTTCTGTGGCTATTTCTGTGGCATTTCTCATGATGCTCCACAGAACCTCAGAGAACCCAAGAAACAGTCCATGTTTTTTATCTCAGGCTCAGCATGACAAAGAGGAATCCTCACTCAGTCCCAGCCCAGCACCATGAGAGGGACCAGAAACCAATTCAACACTGCAAGGTTCCTCAGGGGACTCCTCACCTGCTTCCCTTTATGTGCTCAGAGTTCAACTTTATCCCACATATGAGTAGGTTGCAGTCTTTGGTTCTTTCAGCAGATATGTCATATTTAACAACTGGAAACTTTAAAGGGAATCTGAAGGAGGTTTTTAAAGGGAATCTGAAGCATACCATGAAGCGCAGCTTCTTCCAAAGATGGCATCTGACATGGGAAACCAAACATTTGGTCTGGCCAATTCAGACATTATGGGACTGTGGAGAGCTCTCCTGGCCTAATCACACTTCTGAGATTCAGGCTGCAATCTTAAACACACTTCAATGGGAGCAGGCCCCACTGAATACAATAGTACTTCTGAATAGGCAAAGGGCTGTGGGTGGCGCAAGTGGCTAAGACGCTGTGCTTGTTAACCAGCAGGCTAGGGTTCGAGACCCGGGTCGGCCCCACAAAACAGGGTGAGCTCCTGTCCTTAGCCCAGCTTTGCAACGCAGCTGGATCCAATCGTATTGGCTCTGCCGTTCCATTGGACTAATTCAGTGGCGTGGAGGGGGGGATTTGCTGCTTGGGTAACAGCCTATCCTCCATAAAAATCTAACCCAGGCTTTCATGCTTCACATGCAGCGTATGCAGCGCCAAGCACGATACCATAGTCTTCCAAGACTGACGGAGGCCTGCTGAGTAGACAGGCATAGGATTGCACTGTCAGTCCCACCTTCTCTGCCCCCTGAAGAGATGGTGTGCATCTCTTTCTAAAGAGCTGTCAACAGTTTCTACAGAGTGTTGACAGACACTTTCAAAAGGGTCTTGCAGGGCCTCAGAATGCACTGGCCACGGGGGCAGCACATATCAGCATTCACTCAGGCATGATGAGTATGGGAACCCTCCACTGTTCCCAGAGCTTGAAGAGGGAGTATGTCTGAGACACCTGCTGGTCTTTCCTTTCTCATCTACTCTCTCCAGACATGCTACCCATCTTCCCCCTTACTTAAAAAACTACATATACATTTGCCTATGATAATATTTCATCATATAAATTCAAAAAAGGGCATTTGAAAGTGCTATACATATTCTAAAAAGGAATAGTTCCTATAAGTGCAAGAAGAATCAGAGAGGAAGCTGTCACTCAAAAGCCAACTTCTCCGGTAAACAAAAACTAGCCTTTGAGGAAAAGGTGCATCTGCTCTGACTACAGAAAGAAGAATACTTCCAAACTGACCCCATATAGCCCTACAATCTTGAGTAACTACGGGAAGACTTAAGAGGCACTTACTCTGGATTGCTCTATGCAACTGATTTTCAACCTTTTTCATCTCATGACACACATAACAAGGCAATGATATTGTCAAGGCACACCATCAGTTGTTTTTACCATTGACAAGACACACCAGACTGTTCAAATCCCCCAGTTTTCCTATTAATGAATGTCAATCTCCAAATTCCTGTGGCACACCTGAGGACTATCCACGGCACACTGGTTGAAAATCATTGCTCTATGCATTTCCCACAGGTTTCCCATAGGTGGCACCATAATGACGTCAGTGTAAAAGGTCCCGTAGTTACTCTGGATTGTAGCCTAGGTGTGTCTTCATTCTCTAAGATGAACCAGTTTGCTTACCTAACTTGATGTCCCCGTGGTCTGTCAACAGAATATTTGCCCCCTAAAATACAAGAAAACATGCCAGAAGTTGGTTATTATAAACTTAGCCTGGGGAATTTATTTGGTGACTTGAGAAGCAATTAAATTAACTTACCTTAATGTCTCTGTGCATTTTGCCTTTTGTGTGCAAATAGGCAAGCCCCTAAAAAATGAAAGACAAAATAAGAATGTAGCCCAAGGTGGTCTACGAAATTCACTAATGCAGATGTTCTCAAGTATTTCAGCCTGGGACCCCCTTCTGAGAATGACAATCTGTCATGGAAATCACCTCCCAAGTGATGTCATGCCATCATAAAGGAAGTGACATTATTTTTATGCCACAGCTTCTTCATGTCTACTCAAAAGTAAGTTCATAGCAGGGGGAGAGTAACTGGCCCTTCACACCCCAGCAATGTCTGTTCTAGTGGCTTCTGCTGGTGTTCTTTTTTGCATTTTAGATTGTGAGCCCTTTTGGGACAGGGACCCACTGGCTTTTAATTAGCTATTATTATTTTTCCATTTTCTTTGTAAACCGCTTCGTAAACTTTTTAGTTGAAAAGCGGTATATAAATAATGTAGATAGATAGTGTTCAATGAGACTTACTCCCAAGAAAACAGCATGAGTGCCCCATTCAAAGACAGTGGTGCTCAGTGCCAGAGTCCAAAATGGCAGCACCCAGATTTTTGTATCCCTCCTGAAATGAAATTTCAATTCCCCCAATGGGGTCCTGACCACCACTTTGAGAACCACTGCACTAATGACTCTTAAAAACCTTCTGGCAAGGTCTACAAATACTCCTTCTCCAGCTTTCCTTCTGAATTTAGTGCCGCTTTTACTTGCATTTTTATCATATTATCAAATTTTATCATATTATATTATATTTTATCAAATTTTATATGCTGTCTTCATTGGTGGTGTTTTAATGTTTTGTATTAAATTAAGATTAAAAACTTGCAAATATGAAGTAATAGATTAAAAACTTCAAAGAAATAACGGTAACTGTTCAGCAGTTCATTAGCCAAAGTTTTTGGTTTTGTTCCTGCTTGCACATTTCAGTATACAGGTGTCCCTTGTTATAGTGCTTTGATCTGGAAACATCTATAGATAAAAAATTTGGTGTATAAACAATGGGGGAAAAATAGGTTTTAAGTCCCACTTCCTCACTTGCTCCTCTATTGTACCTTATGGAAAAGATAGTGCCTTAATATCTGCAGGGGTTTGATTCGGGGACTGCAAAATTGAATGACTGCTTGCATGACTACCTCTCTATAGCAGCAGAAAAGCAATTTTTCAAACTGATTTGCAGTGAGTCAAATCCATGTATAAAAAGTCCGTATATAATAAGGTTGTGCCTGTATTCTCCCCACCTCTCCAGTCCCACATATGTACACTGAAACAGTTACAATTCTTATACAATCTCTTACCTGTAATGTCTCTCTGGAAACATATGCAATCTGTAGCTCTGATAGTGGCCCCGTTACTGAAAAGTAAATATATAAATGCTGAAGACTCACACCATTAATTCAAAGCAACAGATTTAACCAATATACATAGAGTTTCACATCCTACAAAGGTGTCAGAATGACCACAACCCAGCATCCTGTTTGTAACAGTGGCCAACAAGTCAGGCAAGTTGTAGTAACCCTCCAGGTTGGACTGTTTCACTGTTCTGGTGCACTGCCTTTTAAGACCTCTTGGGAACTGGAGTTAGCAACCTAGCAGCACATTTAGTACTTATTAGCACCTTATGTATACCTTATGTAGTTATTCGCATATGGGCAACACCAGTTGGTACTCCATTTCCAGCACACTTCAGTGCTGTCCAGAGCCCTAAACAGCTTTGGCCCTGGCTATATGCAGGACAGTCTGCTGTGACACAAGCCTGGCTTAACCTTTCACTTCTTATTGCATGTCCTCCTTCATTCAAAACCACTCCTATTGTCTGAAGGCGGCTTCAGGTGGGGTGGGGGTTGGGGGTAAGGAAAACAGTTCTCTTAGCTAGGATGATCTTATAAGTATCTTTCCCCCTAAAGCGGCTTGTGCTGCTGCAACTCTGATCTCCTCCGACAATATAAATGTTGTCAATCAATTAAAGCACAAGATTGAATTTAATTTCCATAAGTCACTGTTGCAGTGCATAGTTTAGTGTTTTAAAGGTTAAGACGTGCACCTCAAATTATGCCTGGAAATGTACCAATGGGCAATGATAACCGTTGTAAAGGAGGTTTCATAGGTGCAAAACATTCTTATCTGTCAAGAATTTCCTGTGCCTTTCAACGGCTTGCACAGAGCCACTTCCCAAAGGCTCATGCGCTGAAGATAGTCAATGACTGAAAACATGCTCAGCTTGAAGAGACACAAGTTTCCATTTACCATGATAAATGTCTTGAAGAGACCCGCCTCCACAGTACTCCATACAAATCCATAGCTTTTCACGACTATAAAAAGAAACAGAAATTATCAAAATGAAACAAAATTATTACAAGGGAATAACTAGACAAGAACTATAATGCGGGTGTCTGAAAATGGTGTTATTTATGTACCAGGAACACAAACCTCTAGGCACATCCTGTTCCTAAAGCTCAAGGGCAGACAAACTTTTCATGGTCGTCCTCACAGACCCTGTGAGACTATCCCCCAAATCCAGAAAAACTACGAGCGCACGTAAGAGACATTACGTGCACCCATAGTTACTGCACCTCCTAATGAAAACCTATGAGAAATTCATATTGGAATCCAGAGTAAATTGTTCTTACATCGGAGCATGACTCCCTGTAGTTACTCTGGATTTTGCCCTAAGGCTGCAATCCCAACCACACTTTCCCAGGAGTAAATACTATTGAACACAATGGGGCTTACTTCTGAGTAGGCATACTTCAGATTGCACTGTAAGGATTGCATACTAGATTGCACACTGTAAGGATTGCACACCGTAAGGATTGCATACATATGAGTATACATACTTAGGATTGCACTGTGAGGATTGTCTACCCAAAAGTAAGCCCCACTGTGTTCAATAGTATTTACTCCTGGGAAAGTGTGGTTGGGATTGCAGCCTTAGGGCAAAATCCAGAGTAATGGGTCTTACTCCCAGAAAAGTACCTTTTGAACTGCAGCCTAAGTGCCATACAGTCAAATGTATGGGGAAATGGCCACTTCAAATAGCAGGTTGGAGGAGGCAACAAACTGGGGTAGGGTGCCCTAAACGGCCTGCCATCTCCCCAACTTCACCACTCTGCCTTGCTGCTGCCTTTGCTTTCAATGGGGAGGGGAGGCTCAACTTGTCCTCCAGTATCCAGCTCACAGGTCTACTGTGAGCCTGTTCCCAATTGCTATTCATCCATTTTAGTTTCTCCATTGCCTCCTGTCCTCAAAACTGACCAGTGGGAGTAGGGGATCCCAGGAGTGGGAGATTTCACTCATCTTTATGGAAACTGTGGTGACAGTGGCAGCAGTGATGGAAAACGGAACAGGGCAAAGGGGAGATCATGGCATCTCATTCAGGCCTTTTTATACAGGACAGTCCAGGAGAGAGCCTGGGTTCAAGACCAAAGCTAACTAAAGTTCTTTGCAAATCTCAGCCGTCAGATCCAGCCCAGAGAAGGATGCCGTCTGGTGCATCCCTGTAGACTTGGCACTTGGATAAGATGTGAAACCCCACACATTCCACCCAACTTACACGCCAAGGTTTGATTGGCTGAGATGTGCGAGAGGCCACCTTGGAACGGGGAACAAAGTGGCATCCCTGCTTGATACTGTGCAGAAAAATACCTGGCTTTTAACACAAGCTTTCTCCAAGTTCACTTGAGTTGTCACTCTTCCTCACCACATATTGTTACTTGAAAGCAGGATCTTATTGAATTGTTAAGCCTGTCTTAAGCTGTCTGAAGCCTCCCAGAGGGGGGAAAAAGAATGAGTAGAATTTTTTTAAATTAATAAATGGCAGTAAGACATCAATTTCTTGAAATGCACTAGGACAGTGTTTCTCAAAGTGGGGGTCGGGACCCCTTTGGGGGTCGCCTAGAGCTTTCCTGGGGGTCGCCTAAAGACCTCTGGTGCAGGGAGCCAGGTCAGGCTTGCCAGACCTCTGGCTGTAGCTGTGCGCACACTGGGGCTGACTGACAGCCTCAGGGCCCAATCCTATGCATGCCTACTCCGAAATAAATCCCATTGTGTTCGAAGTGTGCACAGAACACACATTTCATTTGTAAAACAATGAAAATACATCCTGCATATCGGTACGATTCATAACGGTAGCAAAATTACAGTTATAAAGTAGCAACGAAAATAATTTTATGGTTGGGGGTCCCCACAACATGAGGAACTTATAAAGGGGTCACGGCATTAGGAAGATTGAGAACCACTGCACTAGGATGATGCCTGGTTTAGAGCTACAAACACCTACAGAGTGCTTTGGGGGGGGGAAGTGCTATCCTATCCAGCAGTGCTATGAATCTCAGATTTCTGAAAATGCACATACAGGGCAAAAGATCTGATCTTATGAGGGATGGAAATATATTCCCAAAGGTCTGGCTAATTCCAGAGGAATGGAAAATATGCCGCTTCAAGTTTAAGAGAGCAAAAAAAAGTACTTCACAGCCAAGTGAAAATACTTTCACCACCATCATTCAAACTTCACTGGAATGCAACCAAAGGGTCACAAGTTGCAACAAACTTCAACATCTACCATCTTGCACACTTTTACTAAGCTGGAGGAAGTTGGCACAGATAATAAATAATTCAGCAACACTTACCTAAGATAACTTCCGAAGTAAGCGACAATGTTACAGTGTTTGCACTCCTTAACCATGTAGATTTCTTGTTGTATCAATGAAAAGTCATCCCCTGAAAAAAGATTGTCATAATTAGTTGTCACTTCAGCTTCTTGTACAATTACAAGTCAATTAACTGGTTAAATATACAGTGATAAATCTCATAAAAATAAGTGCCTCACATAACAAGCGTTTCACATAACAAGCAAAAATTTCCAAGAAATCTTGCTTCACATAACAAGTTCCGCTTCACTTAACAAGCGAGCACGCTAGGAGCACGCATGCTATGCAGACCTCATGCTCCATGCGGAGGCTGTTTAAAAGGGCTGCTGGCCAGCGCTGCTGCCTCTAACTGCTCCCAACTTGGGGGCAGTTGCCTTGGGGTGCCAGAGGCAGCTGCCCCTAACTGCCCCCAAGTGACCCCACCGGCCACCTTGAACCTCCAGCAGCAGCCCAGGTAAGCCTCCCAGAGAAGTATCTTTGATTGCAGTCTCCCAATCATGTCTACTCAGAAGTAAGCCCCATTGTGTTAAATGGTTCTTACTCCCAGGAAAGTGTCTTTAGGACTGCAGCCTAAGTAGACTTCATAGCATCATGCACATTGAATGCATGTTTTGAATTCAATTATGGTGTTTTGTCATCATTTTTACATCCAGATAATATTTTTATATGAATATTTTGGGGGTTGTGGAAACAATCGTCTGAGTTTCCATTATTTCCTATGGGAAAATCCGCTTCCCTTTAAAGAGTGTTTCACTTAAAGCGCAGGCCCCTGGAATGAATTAAGCTCTTTATGTGAGGCACCACTGTACAGAAATTTGCACATAAAGGAAAACTTAGGCTTCAATCCTAAAGACACTTTCCTGGGAGTAAGACCCATAGAAAACAATGGGGCTTACTCTTGAGTAGACATGGTGAGGATTGTGCTCATAGTTGGGGAAGGAGAATGCTGATAAGATAAATATCCTAGCCTAGCAGGCTTAGTAACTTAGGGTTATGAACAATGACCTACTATGAATGACAGTATTTAAACCATTTTTAAAAGAGTAGCTCAAATACAGCTATCAGTAACAATAATGCTTTTTAAAAAAAAATCTGCTATTGCTTTTTTGTTTAACAACGTAATTCGCAATACCTTTAGCACCAGGACCCACTGTCTGGTGCTAAACTGCTGGTTGCCAGAACTGCTGTCATTAAACTGGAAGTGATAATTAAACTGGAAGTGATATTAACAAGCAGGAACATTTTTAATTTCCTCCATACCACAAAATCTAATTAGTTTAAAAAGGTTTTAATTATTTAATTAAAAGGGAAATATAAGTTTAAGGCTACAATACTAAATATTTTACTGGGAGTAGTCCCCATTGAATACAATAAGACTTACTTCAGAGTAGACATGCTTAGGATTGCACTGTATATTTATTTAAAAATAAATAACATTCATAAGTGTTTCTTTTTAAAAATGTTACTCAAACATCCTATCCTTTCTTATGTGTGAGTAAGCCTCAATGATTGTCATTGGTAAAAGCATATACATAGTAGCATGTAGCATTTGAAGATCAGATCTGTAACATTTTCCCAAATGCAATCACATACCATGGGAGCATCAAGCCTAACATATTAAAGTACAAGTGTCTCTTGTTAACCACTAGGGGTCTGTTCTGGTACCTCCCGTGGATTAAAAAAAAACCAGTGCATAAAGAAAACAATGGAAAAATAGATTTAAAGACCAACTTCTCTTGCTCCTCCATTGCTCCAATTTGAATAAGGTAGTGCCTCAATATCGGGAGGGGTTTGATTCTGGGACTTGAAATATGGAATGACTGCTTGCATGATTGACTCTCGACAACAGAAGAAAAGCAGTTTTTTAAACTGTGAATTGCAGTGGCCACAGGGTGACCAGATGCCAAACCTAAGATTCCTGAACCCCAAGGCCAAAATTCCTACCCGCTTAAAAAAATAGCCAAAAATGTATTTTTAAAATATTTTTGGTTTTTAAAACTGAATTTTTTTTGTTTTTTTACCATAACTTTTGATGGAAAGGAGATATATCAAAACCAATTTTTGAATTGGATTCTGCTCTTCAATATGAATCCAACGACATATGACATGATGGTGTACCGTGCACCATCGCAAAGTTCAAAAATGAAACCAAAATGTAGGACAATGAAGCCAAAATGTACGACACCTGGGACAGGAGGCTAAAAATCCAGACAAATCCGAGTTTTTCCGGTCATATGATCACCCTGAGTGGCCATTTGTGTGGAGTCAAAGCCATGTATGAAAAAATCTGTGTATAACAAGGTTGGACTGGTACAGTACACATTGAAATGAATGGGGACCCACCCAAAAGTATGTCCTGATCCAACTTTGAGAAACGCTGTTCTATCAGATTAAAGACAATGCTGGAATGCTTGTGACTACACATGGATGAAGCAGCATGACTGAGCTTGCCAGGGGTTGAAGTGCTCTGAGAATGGAGAGAGCCCAGGCAGCTCCAGAAAGGGAGGAGTGGTCAGGAGGAAAAGTAAAGAGCAAGGGATGGGGCTAGGAGCGACAGGCTGGCAGGTCCACACAACGAGTTGAAACAGCCAGCCTGAGGCTGTTTTAATACCTGGTTGGTATTTTTTTTACTTCTTTCTGACTTAGTACTTGTTTTTTAAACCTGTAAGTTGCCTTGGGCATTTGCTTCAGCATGGTAAATAGGGGGTATAAATTCCTAAATAAAGTAGATAAATAAAAGAAATTGTACAGCAGCCCTTTCTAGGTGTGCAACAAGCAGACAGCAACGCTCATAGCAGCAAGAGGCTGAAAACACTTCTGAGAAAGGTGCACAATTACTAGCAGAAACACCCAGAGTGATGGTACTTTAACAGATGGTTCAGTCTTTTCCATTCACTCTCCCTCCCAGATATTCTGCTGTCCTGGTTTTCTAGTTTTGCTACGTTCTCTGGCTGAACACAAAAGTGCCTCCTGGAGGGCCAGCAGCAGCAAAGGCCTGGCCCAGCAGCCTTAGGACTCCAATGCCACAACACGACTCTGGAAAAAATGCGCACAGGCCAGGCAGTGCTGGAAACATCTCATGATGCCTCAAGGCTACAAGGCCGCAGGATCTATTTTATGAGGTTCTAAGTCTAGTTGAGCAAGGAATAAATCCAAGCTGGCTGCAAAAAAACTGTGCTTTTGGGACAGGCTGTGGCAAAGAGGGACTGGCAAGAGACCTTGCTGTTGTGCCATACCCTGGAGCAGGCAGGAGCATCTGCTTTTGTCCAAAGCTCTGCACATCAGCTCTCCCCTCCCCTCCCCTCTCTTACTGCTAGGAATAATGCAAACAAATGTTCCCTTATGCATTACGGACAATCATGACTTTTATGGTGATCATCAAGACTTTCCCCTCCCTACCAAGTTCTTTGGGACATGGTGGACGGGGGTGTGGGGAGTGTGTGTCATCCTGTCTCATTGAGTTTCAAGGGATTTGTACTGCTGCTGCAGACTCCAAAAACAGAAGAGCCTCCCATTCCCTCCCCTTCGATGTCTCTGAGATGCACAGAAAGAGTTGGACAAGGGTTCTCTTGGACCAATACAGAGCTGCAAAACAGAAGCCAGCTCAAAGTTGAGCAGAACCCCTGACCATCACAACCTCTGTGTGAGCCAGAGAACTTTGGAGGGGTGGAAAGGGGGATGGCAGCCAGAAACAATGGCTTGGCTACAGAGTCAAGACAAGGAGTTCTGGAGTTCTGCTAATACCACCTGCCCCCCATCAACTGCACCATTCTCTTTGTCACATGCCTGCCTGCAAAATTTAGCTGCAAGATTTATTACTCTCTAAACCACTATGTGCATTCATGGCTAACTGTGAGAGGAGAAAAACATTCATGTTCTCCAGACAGACAGTCATTAAAATGCCCTGTTCAAGTCTGCCAAGATTTACCCCCCCCCCCGCGCCACCTCCTTTCGAATATATGTGCAGTATTACTGAGTAACAAAACAGCCTGTTTTGTTACCAAATAACATATCAGCACTGTCAGGTCAGCCCCCCCTGACCTGATGTGGTCACACCACATACACACCAAGTGCACAGTGATGGGTCTCAGACCCTGAAGATTCCTAACACAGAGCTCTGCGAAACACACATCCCTGTCTTTAAAGGAGTCTAATGACTTTTTCACTACATATTTTGGATTGTGTGACAAGTGTGCAGCAGTGTTCCCTGGTCACTGGGCAAGAGGCACTCTTTCAAATGGGTGTTTAGCAGGGGAAGAGTAACTGGCCCTCCTCACCCCAGCAATTTTATATATCTTTTATAGTGGCTTCTTTTGCATTTTTTAAGATTGTGAGCCCTTTTGGGACAGGGACCCATTAGCTATTACATGTTCCATGAAAACCTTTTTGTGAACTTTGTTGAAAAGCGGTATATAAATACAATTGATTGATTGACTGACAACATGGACAGGGGCCAACATGATGAAGCAACCAAAAGAGCATATGAAACACCAGGGACCTTAATGTGGAAGTTAAGAAAGATCTGTTTATCCAGTTTCAGGTCAAAATAAAATCTAAAACTCAGTTCCTCAAGAGCTTCAAAACCTTAAAACAGAATTGAGACAAGAAATAGCTCAGATGGAGAAATCTGTCAAAAGCATTAAACAAGAGACTCCAGAGATGAAGAAAAGAATCCATGTGATTAACTGTAAAATGGAAGTCTTGACTACATAAGATAAAACACGGGACAGGCCTTGGTAGAACAAAGTACCAAGGAGAAAATATGAAGATCCACAACAATCACAAGAGAGATGAAGGACTAAGCAATGGGAGAAAGGAAAAGGAAGAAGATTATTTAGAGATAGAGAAAACATTACTTTCAAATTTTGCCAAATAATCTACACAGTGTACATGCTTCAAAAGACAAAAGATTCTATATAGAAATTCAAGGAATAATGTAAAGATTTAGGAGGACAAGAGGAAACATCAGAGGAAATAATGTCTGCTTCAATGTCTCTAGTTGTTGTTGGACACTGTTTAGAGATTTTTATGGTTCACAGTGTAAGAAATGTTGGGTTTGAAATATTAACGTATTAAATGGGAGAAATTCTGGACACAAAATCTATATATTGGTTGCTATACTGTCATGTCTCTCCCAACCACAAGAGCTTTATTCTCCCCCATCAGAATGAAGAATAGCAGCATTTGGAAGCAGAACAGAGCAAAGCTGGTCTGCCTGAAGGGACCCCTGTGTCGGGCAAAGGATGCATTTTGGCCACCTACCAGCCTCATCTCTAGTCACTGCTTCTCTCCTCTCCTCACTCCACAGAACTGAATGGGAGCTGTGGGAAATTGAACCAGCCTTGTAATGAGACCCTTCAAGTTGCAGAACTCTGGAAACTAGAACCAGATTATTCTCTAGGCCAGGGTTCCCAGCACCCTGCTCACAGCATCATTACTAGATGCCAGAGAGGTTGCACAATGGCTGAGACACTGTCGTGCTCCACCTCCTGATATTCTCAGCACAGAGCAGGGAACTTGCTGCTCCAGCTCAGAAACGCTGGGCAGACATTCCTGACTTCTGTTTTTCACCTCTTAGAAACGTCATCTAAAGTAAACTCTCAGGACAAGAGACAAGTATGCAAAAGAGGAACTGAAAAACAGCTGTGGAATTTGTATTGGGGCAAAAGAAGCAAATCCTTGACTGAATTCTGGCAGGCAGATTCTGGCAGGCAGACCACAGTCCCACTGGGCAAAGATCCCAATGAAGGCACAAAGCCTGCAAGCAATCCAAAAGTCAGCCAGCAAATCTCCCCCCCGCTCCCGACACATACACACCACAATCTTGCAACATCTTCATTACTGATTAGGATAAGGGTATGGCAATCCGAACTGGGCTAGGGCAGGCAAGTTGGCATGCCTATGATGTATCCAGTGCAAGTCATGGATTGCTGCACCAGCCAGAGACAAGGGGTAACTTTTCCTCTTCAAGTCCCAGGTTCAAGTCCTCTTGCAGATTTGGTCTTTTGTGCTCAGGATTAAGCCAGAAAAAGGCAAAGGCACTTCAGAGAACTTGATTACATATTACTCTTTCTATGGGCTGTTTGCTTGGATATGAGGCCCCCAGTGCTTCGAGGCAAGGAGAGCTCTACTTCTGAGCTCAGCAGAGGCCGAGGACGTCTTAGACTGAGCTCAGCAGGCAAATGCAACTTCCCTGGACTTCCCCAGCACCCCCTCAAAATGAAACCCCCAAAGCAGCTCAAATACCAGACAAACATCAGCCAAGCAGGCAAAGAAACTGACAGGGCCCTACCTCTGCAATCACAGAAACATTCAAAACTTTCCTCCTGAAAGACCAGTTTTCTTCCCCTAGAATCCAGTTAAGTGCTGGAGCATGCTCAACAAATCAAGTGTGTGATGGGAAGGCTGTTTTGGCCCATTTCTGGCTCAAAAGACAACTGATAGATGTATTTGGGGATATGGGGCAGGAATCAAACATACTGAATGCAAACCCCTGCCTTACCTGCATAGATTGATGCTGCTGAGCAATCTCCTGTGTCCAAAAATGGCAAGATGAAGAACAAGCTGCATACAGCCTGTCCTCCCCTCCTCACGGAGGTGGCTGCCTTGCCTTGCCATGGCTGTTTCAGTACCAGTTCTTGGTCTGGTCTCCATGTGCAGCAGCAAAATTAAGGAGGGGTAGACTGACGGTATGAGAAAGTTGTGTATAGGAAAGGCCAAACAAATTGGCAAATCAAATACTTTTCAAATCCCAAAAGTATAAGAACATAAAAAGAGCCTTTCTGAATCAGGGCAAGAGCCCTTCTAGTCCAGCAAAGGAAGTGCAGGGTTAGAGCAGGGTAGGAGGAGCCTTTATCAAAGTCATATGACACCAAACTATGCCGGAAGAGAGACTGTGAAGAACTCCAAAGGGATCTCTCCATACTGGAAGAATGGGCAACAAAATGACAGATGCATTTTAATGTAAGTAAATGTAAAGTTATGCACATTGGGGCAAAAAACTCTTAACTTCACATATAGGTTGATGGGCTCTGAGATATCCATGACAGAGCAAGAGAGAGATCTAGGGGTGCTAGTGATAGCTCAATGAAAGTGTTGCCTCAATGCGCTGTGGCACTGAAGAAGGCAAATTCCGTACTTGGGGTAACTAAGGAAAGGCAAGAATAAAACAGAATAAAATGACAAAAATTATGATGCCATTGTACAAATTGATGGTGAGGCCACACTTGGAATCATATGTCCAGTTCTGGTAGCCACATCTCCAAAAGATGTCCACATCTCCCTATCCACTTTATTCACCTCTTGCATAATTTTGTACATCTCAATCATGTGCCCCTCAAGTGCCTCTTTTCTAGACCATGGCCTTTCCTCATAGGGCAGATGTTCCAGACCATCAATAGTTTTGGCTGCTCTCCTCTGAACCTTTTCCATTTCCTTTATATACTTTTTGAGATGTGACCACCAGAACGGTGCACTGTATTCAGCTGGTGCCAGAATACAGGCAGCCAATCTGATGTCCAGTGGCAGAGAGTTTCACCCCCCACCCCCACCCAAAAAAAACACAACTGTGCAGAAGGTGGCAATCTGGAAAACCTTACTTTCCTCCTTCCTCACATGGCCCCTTTAAACGGAACGGGAAGAATGGAATGCCCTGGCAGAACTCACAGTACTGCCTGGTTGCACAAAGATGGAATGAGGAAAAAGTAGAGAGATGAATTGAAGGAAGCTGGCTGGAGCAGGAGGAAGAGGTAGCACCAATTTAGTGTGAAAGATCCCCCAAACCTGTTTGCTGTTCCATGGATTGGTAGGCTTTGTGAGAGGCTCTGTTCTACTACTAGCCATGGCTCAAATCAATGGCCATTTTCAGTATCTTGACTGCACAAGTCAACAGTTATAACAAATGGAAACTGTAAATTTCAACCAGTGTGGGAAGACTCTGAAGCACCTGATCTCTTCAGCTTCATTTCACAAGAACGCAATGGAATGTCTATAAAAGATGCTACGAATAAAGGTCTGTTCTGGCTGCAACCAGGAGCTGGGTTGAGGTCAGCCAAAAGGTCTTTGGTACAATACCAAAGTGATCTCTTTGAAGGGTGGGGTGGGATACACATATGATAGGCAGTAAAAGAAGCTTCGCATCAAACAGGGATGAGCTTACCTGGTTCTAACTTGATGATTTTTACCGCAGCCAACTCACCAGTGTGCAAATTTCTGGCCTAGAAAAAACAAAACAAACACAGCTTTAAACAAAATTAATCTGAAACAAATCTATGTGTTAGCTAGAGAGGCAGAACAGGTAATACAGTACTTAGATTATGCTGCAATACAATATTATGGGTACAGGACAGTGACACAAACTAGGATTCACAGATAAGATAAGCCCTGCAATAAGCTTTGGGCCCGTCCTTCACACCACAGTGAAAACAAGAGGGAATTACGGTAGTTTATCTGAATATGATGATGATGATCCCCTGAATAAATAGTACCGAATGCTGAATTAAACCCCATCCCATCTAGCATAAAAAGGGTAAAATCTTTTAAAAGGATGTTGACTTTTGAAAATAATCTGTTGATGTTTGGAGGCTGTTAGGAGGAATTAGTTGTTATGTTGTTTCTTTTTGGTTTTTATTGTTTCTTTTTTCCTTTTTTATTTGATGGATAGAGATTATTGTTTTTGGTGACAGGTTTACAGCCTTTTTGAACACAATGGGCTTACTTCTGAGTAAAATAAATAACTGTTTTCAAACACTTCTATCAATGGTCTCTCTTTTCATTGTCTGCAAATCGTAAACAAAAATTGCAAACAAAATTAAAGAAATTTTTAGAGGGGTATACATTTGTTCTGCCATAAAAAATAAATTAGATTGTTAGTTGGTGCTGCTGGGCACATGTACTATTTCTGAAACCTCTGGCAGTCAATTCCCAACTATTCAGAACTGAGTCTTCCATTATGTCTCCCTGTGAGTGAGGCTGCTTGACTGGCATCAGGGTGGTCAGTATGGCAGCTGCATGCACAATAAGGTAATTCTCACCACATGGATCTCCCAGACCTGGTGGAAGTTCTCCATATCCTTGACACTGATGACTGTAAGGTAAGCAAGCACAAGCGCTGTGGGTGGCGCAAGTGGTTAAGACACTGTGCCTGTTAACCAGCAGGCCAGGGTTCGAGACCCAGGTGGTCCCCACAAGACAGGATGAGCTCCTATCCTTAGCCCAGCTCTATGATGCAGCTAGAACCAATTGTATCGGCTCTGCCTTTCCAATGGACTATTTCAGTGGCATGGAGAGGGGGTATTTGCTGCTTGGGTAACAGCATATCCTCCAAAACAATCTACCCTGGCCTTCGTGCTTCGCATGCAGTCTACATAGTACTTCCTAACCATGTCTACACAAAAGTGCAGTGTCAGTGTCGAGCATGATACCATAGTCTGTCAAGACTGATGGATGCCACTCAAGCACAGTGGCCCACTACTAAGCAGACTGCAAGACACTGCAAATTTGGGGTTAACACTGAGCCAATTAAAGTACAATGGGGGCAAACTTTTACACGGGGTGGAGAGACTGGGAGTAGCCCCAAGATCACACACCCCTTCTCCCAGACTGATATCTTGGGCACAAATTACAGTGTTAGTGTGACTGGCAGCCATTCGAACAAACGGGTGCAGATCATCAGCAACTGTTTCCTGCCCACTAAATCAAAGCTATCACCAATTCTACTATTTAACACAGTTCTCTATTTCTGGGAATGTAACCCCTGCATTATTTGAGGCACATATGTGCCAGAATCAGACGTACAAGTTATGAACAGCTGTGCCAGCACTTTCACACAGGGACAGTCTTTCTCTTTCTGGTGTCAGGAACCCTCTGTAATTTCACTTCTCCAGAAGTTGCACGGGGATTGAGTTGGCAGCCCTATGCACACTATCCCGCAAATAGGCGCACAACGGAATTTACATCCGAGTACACATGTACAAATGATTGTTCTGTTTGTGTACTGCTGTAGGACATTGACACGGTTGTGAATAGTACTCCAGGCTAATTAGAGTCACTGTTAACCATGGCTTACCAACCAATTTCAAACCATGATTTAGGAGAGGGCATTGTAAGTGATAACGCTTGTTAATACTGGAGCTGAAGGATCAAGCCAGAATCGAGAATGTGTGTCAAAGAAGTGAGTGGCTGATAAGAATGAAATGTAACATAATGCAGTGAGGGGGTAACAATGTTGTGATACAATTTGAATGTTATTTTAAACATGCCAGAACCTCACAAGAACTCACATTTCAGATTTCCTGTATTTAAAATAAACGTGAAAAAATAGCCACCAAGACCAGAGTTCTGACAAAGATCTCCTGTTTCTAACTGCAGAGCACACCAGAGTATTTAAATAAATGTCAGAATCAGCCTGGTAATTGGCTAAGTGCATTACTGAAAGAATGAAGGTTGATTTGTACAAAGTTTTTAAATATACAGAGGTAATGGACCTCCAAATCCCCCGATTTAATAAAGTAATCCCCCGCATTAAAATGTTATTTACAACGTCTGACAGACGTTTACAATCTGGTGGTTCAGTGCCATACTCACAGCAACTGTTGAAAGATGGTGCAGAAGACTTTTTCCTTCTTCTGGCGCCCTTTTACCCCTTTCCACACCAAAGCCTGGATTTCTAGGACCTTGCCCTGCTCCCCCCATACCCGATAATCTCAACAGGGTGATAGGACTATTAGGGTCACCAGGAAGACAGCTGCTTCCTTCCTTGCTTGCAGGAAGTACAAGACATGTGTGCCAAGGCTGGGTACATTCAGTCCTTTTGCATGTGATAAAACAGGGAAAAATGATAAAAACATCACAAAAAGATTCCAAAAGAAAGGAAGGAATTGTGAGGAGGCTGCTCTATAGCAACAGAAAATATATATATTTCTTTTTAGAACTGCATACTTTGGTTTGTAGATCTGTCTGGTTTTCATAACCATTATAACTGCAAAGGACAACATAAATAACAAAAGACCTTCTAACAATGACTGGCAGCTTTCATTTATTCAACTGTAGATTAAGGGCTTGATAAAATATACACCATTCACAACACAATCCTAACCATGTCTACTCAAAACTAAGCCCCAGTGTGTTCAATGGGTCTTACTCCCAGGAAGTTGCTTCTGAAAGAAGAACTAGAACCAATGGGTACAAATTGCAAGAAAGGAGATTCCAGTTGGATATCCGGAAAAAATTCCTGCCGGTGAGGGCAGTTCGGCAGTGGAAGAGATTGCCAAGGGAGGTGGTGGACTCTCCCTCACTGGGGATCTTCAAGCAGAGGCTGCACGAGCACCTGTCGGAGATGCTCTAGGAGGATTTCCTGCTGCAGGCAGGGGGTTGGACTAGATGACCTACTAGGTCCCTTCCAACTATAGGATTCTATGATCTATGATCAGGTGTTACTCCCAGGATTGCAGCCACGGTAATTTATTTGCAGGCTAGCTAGCCAATTGCAGACAACTTTTTAACTAGTAAATTCCTACTTTGGCACAAAGATTTCTGCAAATGTACTCTTATTACTACTTTCTCTCTCTCCCCCATGGTATGAAACACCAGGTCATATGCAAATCAACATGGTGGAGGGAAATTTTAGCCTTAAACCAGGATAGAGAGGTTTAAAGAGCAAAACATACATTGAATGAATGACTTCTGGTATAAAAGTAATGTGTTAAATGTAAAAAAAACCAACCCTCAGAAAGCAGGGGAGGCCTGTTAAAAGATTTTTATACTGCTTTTCAGCACTCAAAGCAATGCAAAACAATAAATCTTTGGCATAGGATCTGGTTTACTTTGTCAAAGGAATTATTTATTTATGACAATTATGAATACACATATTGTGGATACCCAAAAGAAATTTTAATATCTATACGCAGAATACCCATATTTACTTGAATATAATGTGCACCCTATACTTATAATCAATATATTGTATTTACTCAATTCTAATTAACATCAAATCTAATGCGCACCCTGATTTTTGGGGACGGAATTCGGCTGAAAAAGGGGAGCGTTATATTTAAGTAAATACTATATATTTGCCAGCTATGCAAAGGTGTTCAGGCATGCCCCTGTATCCATGGGTAGATGCAGTCTAAAACAGTTTTATTTTTCATGGATAGCTGTGTTATCCTAAAATGGAGAGGCTGAAAGCAGTGTTATGGGTTTTTAATTCCAAATTAATATTTTAATCAGTTTTAAAGCATCTTTATTGAGTGTTGTTGTAATATAGGGTGTTTTATATGTTATTAATGCCAGTAGTCTTCAGCTGGCATAGCCACAGGAATGAAACATATCTCTCTCTCCTTTTCTCTCTCTCTCTCACACACACACTCATGCTGAAGAGTCAACTACTTGAATAAAACGTACAGGATCTATTTAAGATGTGCATGTTTCTTTTATGAACAACTACAATGAACTCAAGGCTGACCTGAAATTGTGCCAAGATTTGTGCCAGCCTACCCAGCAGGCCTCCGTCAGTCTTGAAAGACTATGGTATCGTGCTCTGCGCTGCATATGCAGCATGCAAAGCATGAAAGCCTGGGTTGGATTGTTATGGAGGATCTGCTGTTACCCAAGCAGCAAATACCCCCTCTCCACGCCACTGAATTAATCCAATGGAAAGGCAGAACCAATACGATTGGATCCAGCTGGCGTCGCAGAGCTGGGCTAAGGACAGGAGCTCATCCTGTCTTGTGGGGCCGACCTGGGTCTCAAACCCTGGCCTGCTGGTTAACAGGCACAGCGTCTTAACTGCTTGTGCCACCCACCCCGCACGCCAGCCTACCCAGGGATTAGGATTACACTCCCAAAGCCTCAAATGCAATCCTGACCCAAGAACACTTGCTAAGGACCTGCAGTACCGTACAGTGCACTACCCTATCCCATCCTAAACTTTCTGCTCTTCACATGCTCAAAAATCCACAGTCCTGGTATAGCTGGCAGAGACTTGCAAGTTCCCTGCTAGAGCTGAAAAAGTTGGACACAAGAGCATCCACCACACCTTGGTGCCAACCACTTTGGGAGTCAGTTAAGGGATCACCAGCCACTGCAATTTCTCTTCCCCACTGGGTATCTGTTGCCCACAAGTTAAGCAAATATGAAGCCCGCTCTGGCTGCCAGGAAAAAAAGGAGTCCAGAGTGGCCTTTTGCGGCTTGCCGACTCTTTCAATTCAAACATAGCCAGAGGCCATTGTGGATTCTGTGCATTCACCCAGCTGGAGTGCAGAGAGAGAGAGAGTAAGAGAAAGAGAGCGAGCGGTGACAGGCTCCATTATGAGGGCATAGTGTTCGGGCTTCTCAGAAAACACTGCCGAAACAGAGGCTGCACAGACTTCTGTCCCAGAAAGGCTTTGGTGGTTCTTTTCAGGAAAAGAGAAAAATAAGTCTTCACACAGAGAGTAGCAAAATAAGAAAAATTAGCAGCCCTTTTTTTCTCCCAAGGCCAGAAACAGCCTCAGCTGTGAAAGCTCCATTTCCCTTCCTGCAAGAGCCTCAGACTGGGGGAGAAAAACTGCAAGGCTATGGGGCATGAACATGACAAGATGAGGCCCCTGGAGTGGCTGTTCTAGGTAGAGGAGGACAAAAGACACATAGAGGATTCTTGGTCCTGCTGTGCTCCTGGGACCAGCCTAGAACCTCCAGTGACAGCCGAGAGATCCTCCAGTATGTCCAAGGATGAACGTCATGCTCAAACACCATCCATGTTTAAAGAAAGTGGTAGTTGCAAGATGTGGACTTGCAGCCCTTAAAATATCCTTAAAATAGCAACTTTTCCAGCCTGAGTAGTAAAGTAGTAGAAAAAAGCAGAAAAGGCAGGTCACCTTCACATGTAAGGAGCACATTCACTCCCTTGGCATGAGGTAATCCATGGGCCACTAGGGACCCATGAGATCCTTTGCCTCAAGAAATATTCCATAAAGCAGAGGTAAGGGAACTTCTTTACCTTTTACTGCAAAATATATTTAGATATGCTGACGTTACCCCCACCAAACCCTGCATCCATCCCTTCCCTAGTGTCCCTTGCTTCCCCTATATTGTTCCATTACCCCCAGGAATTTTATTTTTACCCCATTTGGGTAATTTAGCCCTGTTCCCTGACCACTGCCCTAAAGAGACAAATGTGTATCCAGTCACAGTCCTCCCAGATTGCACATGAGAGAGAAAATCTATATATAAAAGAGAAAAGTCACTCACTGACTGACTCATCACCGCCCTGCCAAAACCGCTGGGCCTAGAAGCGTGAAATTTGGGGTGGGTGTTCCTTCCGTGAGGGAGGGGTGCACTAAGAACCGGTTTTCGGAAATTCCAACAGGAAGGGGGTGAAAAGGGGCGCAACGCGTTTTCCTCCCTATACTTTGCATTGAGAATTGCTGACTCATCAACATTCCGCCCCAACTGTTGGGCCTGAAGCATGGAATTCTGGGAGTTCCTTCTGTCACCTGAACACCCCCCAAGAACCATCTGGAGAACTTTAACCCTTCAGGGGCTGAAAAGGGTCAACGTGTTTCTCTCCTATACTTAACATGGAGACTGAACAACATCCAGCCAATTTGGTGCTCAGTGCCTGGTGCACTGGGGGGATGTTGTTAGGAGGAAGAGGTTGCACTGGAGAGGATGCTGCGCATGGGGGAAGTTGCGCATGGGGGGATGATGCGCATGTAGGAAAGTTGCACATGGGGAAGTTGCACATGGAGGGAAGTTGCGCATGGGGGAAGTTGCGCATGGGGGATGATGCGCATGGGGGATGATGCGCATGGGGGATGATGCGCATGGGGGGAAGTTGCGCATGGGGGGAAGTTGCGCATGGGGGGAAGTTGCGCATGGGGGGAAGTTGCGCATGTAGGAAAGTTGCACATGGGGGAAGTTGCACATGGGGGGAAGTTGCGCATGTAGGAAAGTTGCGTATGGGGGAATTTGCGCATGGGGGAATTTGCGCATGGGGGAGTTGCTCATGGGGAAGTTGCACATGTGTAAAGTTGCGCATGTAGGAAAGTTGCGCATGGGAGATGATGCGCATGGGGGGACGATGTGCATGGGGGAAGTTGCACATGAGGAGATGATGTGCATGTAGGAAAGTTGCGCACGAGGGAAGTTGCGCACAAGGGAAGTTGCGCATGAGGGGAAGTTGCGCACGAGGGGAAGTTGCGCACGAGGGGAAGCTGCATGTGGGGAAAGTTGCGCATGGGGGATGATGCGCATGGGGAAAGTTGCGCACAGGGGAATGTTGTACATGGGGGTAGGTTGCGCATGGGTTGTTGATGCGCCGTGGAGGATGTTGTATGGGGAAGTTACTCCCGCAACGCGGGTACGCCTTTCGCTAGTTTAATATAAATGCCTGTGACATCCACATGGATGACATCCACTTACTGGCCTGATTTAGATTCAAAAGAACACTACATCAGATTAGACATTGATTAAACAACTATGGTTTTGCCCAAACCATGGTTTCCCATTCTGTCCAACCACAAGAAATTTACAGCACAATCCTATGTATGCCTACTCTGATGTAAATCCCAATGGCTACAACAGAGCTTATTCCCAAGTAAGCACTATATAAGAACATAAGAAGAGCCTCTACTGGATCAGGCCAAAGACCCATCTAGTCCAGCTTCCTGTATCACACAGCAGCCCACCAGATGCCTCGGGAGGGGCACATGTGACTCCTGCATCCAAATGCTCTCCATTTAGAGGATGTCCACCTCTAGACACCCCTCATACCTTGTAACCTGTGATGGTCCTTTCCTCTAGGAATATGTCCAATCCCTTCTTAAAGGCATTGACGGTAGATATATAGTAAACACCTGTAACAAGGCATGAACTGATGCTTCCAGCAACAGGAAGCAAGCAGGTCCATGCTTGTTGGTGTATTCTAATCATGCCAAACCATAGTTCCACATTACACCTGAACCAGGCTGCTGCTGCTTCTTCTGACAGCAAAAGCATAAGGGCACAATCAGGTATGAGGGCAGTGAGGAGCGCCCTAGCTGGGCTTCCCCAACTATTCTGCATCCAGAGCAGAAAGTTATGCTAGATCCAGAGAATCAGGAAGCCTGGGCTTCCCTTGCTGCTCCAGAGCATTCTAAGTAGGCACCAAGTATGTGACACCTGGAGGGGTCTTGCTCCAAGGAGACCCCCTCAGACCACATTGAACATGGAACAGCTGTGGTGCCTGCCTTAGAAGGAGTTCCTGATGAGATGCCAGTACCGTTGACAGTGAATACAAGGGGCTTCTTGGAGTAGCCTGCTGTATCCCCAGGTTAGTGGCTGCCGTAATTGTGCCATATCCTAAAGTTGAGAGGCAGGGGTTGCAGCTAGGCTGGCCAAGAACTCAGATTTTTGGTCAACACTGCCATTCTTACTCTGCCTTATCATGGACCTCTATAGGTCTACTCATTGTTATACCTGCTCTTGAGGTGGTCTAACGCTGAGCAGCTGGAAGAGGGCATTTCTGCCTGGAAACAGGCTCTGGATCTAGCATAACTGCTCTGCTCTAAGCAATGCTGAACATGCCCTCAACATGCCTCTCCTGAACAGTTAGGGCAGCCCAGGTCCACCTATCATGGGGCAGCCTATGTTGCCTTAGGGTGCCCCAAGTCTTTTCCAGAAAAATTAGGGTGGCCCACCTTGCAGTTGGGTCAGCCAAGTGATAGATATGGTAACCCAACTGCACTCCTGGAGTGTGCCATAAGACAAGTTCCTAGCCACAACAGGTATGCAGTTTGGTTTGGACCACACAGAACTGCTTTGAGAGCTGGCTGCAATCCATTTTCTCTCCCCAAACACCTAAAGTGGCACACTGTTGTTGACTCTCTGACCAAGAGACATGGAGCAAATATCCTTTGGGCTTTGCACTTAAAGTATGTACTTCTCCCCAACCCCCACACTGATACCAAAAGCCCCAGCAGCTCCCCATACAGATTAAAGAACAATTTTATGTCATGTGCCAACATTCTGGGGGTGAGGGAAGTGCAGGAAATGTTAGCAATGGGGACAGCATGGCCAGAATTATTTTTAAGCAAAACCAAAGGGACAGGAGCTGCATTTGTGCACTTTGTTCAGATTCAGACACTTCCCAAACAGGTTTTTCTTCTTGAGCTACTGAGAGCAAACAACAGCTTGACACTAAACAATCAAAACCCCAAAGCATTAGACTTTCAGGATGACACAAATTCCAGCAGAAGAATTTATCCTTCCCCACCCCTTATCCTGACATTCAGCTCCAGAAAGGCTCTCCAGTCAACAAAACCAACATAAAATACCAGTTGATCAAAACTACAAAGTTCCAAAATCTAACCTACAAAAGTTATTTGAAAAAGCTGACATCACAGTTGATCCCAATACTTGGCAAAAAAGATCAAGGATAGCCATGCCGGGGGGGGGGGGGGAGCTTTCACTTAGGAGTGAAACAGGCTCTGCTTTTAGAGACAGGCAACATTGTTGATTTGGGGTTTAGACCTCCAGTGCAACAGTCAGCTGATTAAACATGTCTAGACAAGATGGATCTTTTTTCTCCATCCCCCTTCCTCCCAGAATTCCTTCCCTATATACTGGTACTATTTTCTAGGTTTCTTTCAAGCTTATGGAAGGACACAGGAGAGTAAAAAACAACACTAGCCTGGTGAATTTGGAACACAAGAAGCTGCCTTCACACCACGTCAGACCAAACAATCAACAGTATTTTTACAACATTTTTCAATGAATTGGTCAAAATCATTGGTGTGTCAAGCCAAATATCGCCTATCTTGACTGGTAGCAACTTTCCAAATTCACAGACTAGTGATTGGGAACAAATACTTTTTTGAGGTCACAGAATATTCCGCATCTCCACAACTAGATTTCTCCCAACAGGAGATGCCACAGATCAAAACTTGCACCTTCTGCAAGCAAAGCAGGTACTCAGTACATGTAGAGCTTACAATCAAATAGCACAGGGGTCTCCAGATGTTTCGGCAGAAGGGCCACAACATCTCTCTGACATGATGTTGGGGACTGGAAAACTAGTTTACATTTCAGACTTGAATAAATTTGCATAAATTTACATGTAATAATGTATTGGAGTGGATTAATATGCTTGCCTGAGAGCCGGATAAAGGGGTCTTGCTGTGGGCCATATTGAGTCTCGCTGTGGGCCACATCTGGCCCCTGGGCCGGGTTTTGGAAACCCCTGAACCAGCAGAATGTCCACTGCTAGTGTGATTTCCAAAGTGCAGAATATGGGTTTTTGACTGTAGCTGTTGCAGTCTGCAATTCCAACATTTGCAAGACCAGCCAGATACACACAATACAGCACACAAGGATAAGAGAATGTTGCTACCTGGTCAATCTTTTGCTTCCTTTTTATTTCAAGGCATGCAAGAGACACATATAAATTTTCATGTACTTGATGCTGTATGCCTGCCAGGAGAGCACTGACCAGGACAGTATGCACACAGCTGTGTTCTGAACTGATGGCAGGAGGCCTCAGATTCATAGGCAAGGAATGCCACATTTTGTAATCACTCCTCTCACTTTAGATCTGGATGAAGCACAGCTTCAAAATTCAAATTTCCTGCTGGAGCACAGATGCCTTGCTGAGCCATGTATAATGGCAAGCTATGGTTTGACTACAGTAACAACTAACTAAATCTAAAGTGCCAGAGTACGGGAGGAGCCCCAGAAGCCCAAGGCATGTTCCTAACTGATGATTCAAGCCATGATTGCTCAGAAATCACATGCGAATCCATGCCTTGTGTGCCAAAGTCCTAGAGATCTGCTTTTGGCACAGAAGGGATGTACATACTTTGGAGGTTTGATTAAATAAAATTTCCATCAAATGCTATGTCTGTTAGAGAAGCCAGACGGCTCAAATGCCACCCAACGGTGCAAGCATCAAAACAAATGCCTTGTTCTCAGCAGCCGGAGATTAGATGAATGCACTGAACATCCTGGTGCCAGGACTTCAGGCTGCACAAGGGACTCGTGTGGTGGCACAGGTCTCCCCCCAAAAAGACATTACCAGAACTTAGAAGATACTCCTGCATGCCTTCTCCTGAACATACTCTTTTCCTAGGTGCAAGGAAGTAGTTCGCACAGAGACATATTCTATCAAAGAAGCCCACCATCAGCCTGAAGGGGACAGCCCAATGCAGATTTATTTACTCCTTGGCTGTTTCTGAAGTATTGAGCAATTCTCAGGCAGACTGGAGCCTGGCGGTTCTGAGTTACCTGTCGCTCCCATGCAGAAAGGCTTCCTATATGAATGCAAAGCCATTACATAACTGCTCGATGGGCACTCCTGGTACAAGAGGAACAAGTTCAGTGGCCAACCTCATTTGGAGGCAGATGCTAATCTTTTAACAGAACTGAGTTCTTCAGTCCCCTGACAAGTTAATAGTTTCCTTTAGGCAACCAGCTAGGCTAGTTTTTTTAAAAAAGTTTGTGATGTAACAAACATGGGGAAGAAGCTCAGGATAGACAGGAAGGCTTTTCTGAGTGTGGAAAAGCATGCATTGGAGTTTTGCCTGCCAAGCTGAGCCTTCGAGTGCTGTTGGTTATGTCACATTCTTGTTCTCGTAGCTCCCCAATAGGTGTCCAGGAATCTTGCCATCAGACACCACCTCAAGTTCCACTAATGGACATGTACCACTCATTGGTTGCGAAACACTGCTCTAGTCTAGACCTTGAAATCCACATTAAAAGCATGTTAATGTCTTTATTTTAAAAAGTCCCAGCAGAAGTTTTGGGTTTGAACTTAATACAAACAACTATGGAGGTGTCATGGAGTTATTCTGGCAAGACATGTTACAGAACAAGTTATACAGCTTACTTTCTGTGAGGGTTGTCATTCACCATGATAAAGAGTCCTGGGCTGCAATCTGGAAGTCTGGGGCCCATATTATCAAGCTGATTCTTTCCTGGCCTCCATCAATGGCTGAGTGCATCACACTACAAGCTTGAAAGGCTACAATTCGCACAGATGGAGACCAAGGGTTCAATTACATGAACAACTTGGCACATTCAAGAGAAAATAATCAAAGGGATGCTCCACGATTGAATTCTTCTTCCTAGCATTATTCCCACACTATGGCAGTGTCCACTTGTTGGCATAACTGTCTTTGGATCAACCCAGGGCATCTTCAGGGGTGGCATTCACATATCCCATGTCTTCCTCGATGTGATCCTTTCACCATTTTTTAGGTCTACAACAGGGCGATCAGCCACCAGGGTCCAGACCCATGGCTATCCTTGCCACCAAATCTTCTTAACTATGTAGAATGTATCCATACCATCTAAGCCTTCCTGCAGTTTTGCCACAATTGACGGGATTCCTGGTTGTTGTCTGACATCACCATTCATGACGTGGTCAAGTCATGTTACTGCAAGGCACCATCAAAGCGTTTGCATTTCCATCATGTGCAGAGCCCTCTCATGCTTTACTGGTCAACACTGGATAACTGGACAACACTGGACATACTAAAACTAAAAAAAAGCAGGCCTTTGACTAAAAAAAAAGCAGGCCTCTGTCAGTCTTGGAAGACTATGGTATCGTGCTTGGCGCTGCATACGCTGCATGCGAAGCACGAAAGCCTGGGTTAGATTGTTATGGAGGATAGGCTGTTACCCAAGCAGCAAATCCCCCCTCTCCATGCCACTGAATTAGTCCAATGGAAAGGCACAGCCAATACGATTGGATTCAGCTGGCGTCGCAGAGGTGGGCTAAGGACAGGAGCTCACCCTGTCTTGTGGGGCCGACCCAGGTCTCGAACCCTGGCCTGCTGGTTAACAGGCACAGCATCTTAACTGCTTGCGCCACCCACAGCCAACATTTGACTAAGACTTTCACAACCCACCACTGAATTGTGAATACTTATTTGCTGAAAATATTTATAGCCCACATTTCTTCCAAAAAAAAATGGGTGTCCAAGGTTGCAATCCTAAAAACACTTTCCTGGAAATAAGACCCATTGGATATAATGGGTCTTACTTTTGAGTAGACATGTTTGGGACTGCACCCCAAGACAGTTATTTGGAAAAGCACTTCTCAACACTTTGCCTGAATCTTGTTGCGACCTACAGGGACAACGTGGGAGAAGCTCCTTCTCTGTCTAGACTCTAGTCCAAGGCCAGCCTTATAATGAGGCAGCCTGAAGTCCAGAGGTGGTGCTGCTGTGTGCCAAGGGCATGTTTCTCACCCTGCAACACCACAGTTTAGCACAAAAACAGCCAGACAAGAGCTAGCCAGACAAGAGCGCGACAGAGTGAGTTGCACTGGCCACTGCTAGCTTAGCGTAGACCAAACAGTTCAGGAACACAGGCAGGAATCAAGGACAGACTCTGTACTAGAGCTGCAACACAGGTCAGGTGCTGCAGAAAGAGGAGGCTACAGAGGGTTGAACATTAGAAGTTAAAGAGGAGAGAAAAACCACATGGAAACTGTGAACCACATGAAAACATGACACAATGTTTGTGACATCTTTTATGGACTAGCAAGTCTATATAGTGCTTGTTTTTGTTCCAGTGGATTCCCACAGCTATCACAATGTAAGATCACAAAGAAGGCAATTGTACCATTTGATTTCCAGGGCCACCATGGATAAGCCAAAATCATGTTGGTGGGGCAAAATGTTTCCTTTGCTATGGCAATTCGCATGCATATAAAAGAAGGGAGGAATGAAATTCAGAGGTACTATAAGCGAAGCACAACGTTACCATCAGAGTACTTTGGAGTCTGCTGCAGAGTGTAATCCACACAAACATTATGGCACTATTCTGTGTCCAGAGGAGTCTCAGGCCAGATACTCATGCTCCCTTTATCCTACCAAGCCAGATCCTGGTCCATTTAGCCCAATGTGGCTTCCTCTTAGTGACACCAGAACTATAGGATTTCAGAAAAGGACTGTACCAGATCTATCTTGAGGAGTAGCATCAGTAGGTGGTGCAGACCACATCCAGTATATGGGTGACACCATAGTGCCCAGCCACATGTAGACATCATTGGGTGCTGGCAACACTAGTTTGAAGTGCACCAAAAGAAAGTGGCCTGGTGGGTCTTCAGGCAGATGACCTCAGACAGTGCCTGGGCAATTTTAGGCTTGGGCAGGAACACAGAGCATGCTCTATGGGTGGCAAGCAGGAGGCAACATGATGGACTATGGCAAACTCTAAGGGGGGGGGGTGCTGAGAAACATGCACTGGTCATGGTCACGGAGCCACAGTGGGTTGGATGTGTGGATGTTGAGCAGAAACCACACTAGAACCAGGCATCTACTGCAGAGAATCTCTTACATTACACTGTGATTTTTTGTCTTGTTGTATGGGGATCAGCATGTTTAGGGGATCAATGCAACTTTAATAGTTATGCTACTGTGTATAGTTAACTATACAGTATATAGTTATAGTTATGCTACTGTGTACTGAGGCAACAGAATGCACAGGAGACAAATCCATAGCACAGGAGGAGTCTGTACACAGTGGTGGCGGCCAGGGAACATAGACTGGATAACAGCAACCTTAATGATGCTGTCCTTGAATTTGGCACAGAGCTAGTAATAACAGCTAGGGTGTGTGACTGTTCTTGCTCTGAAGATTCAGAGTGTGGCCTTCCTCCTGTCCTGCAAGATCCAAGGCCTCTTGGGCTCATTCTTGCTTCAAGTCATGGTACTAGCCTGGGCTGTGCACACAGCATATGTGCATTTTGTGTATCTCATACTCAGATAAAAAGAAATAAAAATGCTTCTCAGGCAACATCTGCCAACACATCTGAAAAGAAGAACCATGAACATTGTTGGCTGGCCAGAGAGGTGAAATC
This sequence comes from Cryptoblepharus egeriae, assembly GCA_030015325.1. Classification (NCBI taxonomy): domain Eukaryota; kingdom Metazoa; phylum Chordata; class Lepidosauria; order Squamata; family Scincidae; genus Cryptoblepharus; species Cryptoblepharus egeriae. The sequence continues at coordinate 267,360,623 of JAREYC010000001.1, forward strand.
CTTTTTTCTAGGTTATAAGATTCTGCAGAGTGGCAACAGAAAAGCAAGAGAACATTATTTACTATCAATGAATTTATGTAACAGCAAAAGTGTGGTGCAGTATATAATTAATTCATTGCCACAACCACTGTCTGTACAGGTGTCCCTCATTATCCACCAGGGTTCTATTCTGGAACTTCTGGTGGATAAAAAAAATTCCATGTATAAAGAAAAAGCAGGCCTCCGTCAGTCTTGAAAGACTATGGCATCGTGCGCAGCGCTGCATACGCTGCACACGAAGCATGAAAGCCTGGGTTAGATCGTTATGGACGATAGGCTGTTACCCAAGCAGCAAATCCCCCCTCTCCATGCCACTGAATTAGTCCAATGGAAAGGCAAAGCCAATACGATTGGATCCAGCTGGCGTCGCAGAGCTGGGCTAAGGACAGGAGCTCACCCTGTCTTGTGGGGCCAACCCGCGTCTCAAACCCTGGCCTGCTGGTTAACAGGCACAGTGACTTAACCACTTGCGCCACCCACAGCCCCTCAGGTATAAAGAAAGCAATGGAAAAATAGGTTTAAAGACCCACTTCCAGGTTTCTTACTCTTCTGCTATGCCTAATTGAATTATGTAGTGTCTTAATATCTGCAGGGGTTTGATTCTGGAACTGAAAAAATTGAATGACTGATTGCATGACTGCCTCTCTACAACAGTAGAAAAGCAGTTTTTAAAACTGTGATTTGCAGTGGCCATTTGTGTTATGTCAAATCTGTGTATTAAAAAAAATCTTAAGTATAACAAGGTTGGATCTGTATTTGATTTGTGTATCAGTGGGTAGCAGGCCTAACGATGCCCACAGCTGGATGAGTCCTGCCTGAAAAGAACCACCCAGCTCCAAGCCAAAGACACATCCTACTGTATTTTGGGGCACTCCCTCAAGGAAAAAGTAAGCAAACTAGTCTAGGACTGAGATTTGTCATGTGTAATTATTTGTTAAGGGCCATGACCAAAATGTGCCCAAAGCACCCTGCATTTCCTTGCTCAGCATCCCTTCCAAAAGACACCTAGAGACAACCCCTTCTTACTCTCAGCCGTGTAAAGAAGCTCTAAAATGGGCATGTCAAGGTGCCCGATTAATGGCCACCCAGCTACATAAAGGAGACAATTGCAAGAGAAGTTGTCAAGGTGGAAGGGCATGAAACATCATCGGGGAAGAACCACCTCTAATCACAGAGGACAGGTTGGCTGCAGGGTCTGAAGGGAAACCTAATCAGCTGAGGCAGCTGCTGCCAAGTTAGATTCTGGGTGGAAAGTGGTTTCCTCCTTTTGGAACACCTGCACGCTCATGTTCAGTACTCTGTTTAGAAAAGGAAATGGCTTTCACTCTGTACCATTGGCAGCAAGTAGAGTTCGTTTTGCTGCTGATAGAGTAGAATGATTCTTCCCCTTCACAAATCCGTTCACACCAGCCATTACAGAGCACCACATACAAGCGACCTTGCCCACCCCAGCCAAAGACTCCATTCCTCCTTCCCCTATACCCCACACTGCTACAATCCAATCAGCCTCCCCCTTTTCCTACTCCTCTTCCAGTCACTTGCCTCAGAGTGGGGACAGGAATACAAGGGCCAGGTACTCAGCCCTCAAGGTGCCCTCATAAGCTGCACTTTGCTCCCTTCCAGAGCAATTGGATGGATTTAGCAGAAAAACAGTATAGGAATTGGTCAAGATTTCCTCCACTGACCACATGAAGAGACCCATCTAGCAGCAAAAAGCTTTCAGCTTCCTCCCACCCCTCAGCCCCACAAAACAATTTAAGGCTGCTTTTAGCATACTTTTGAGACAAAAAAACACACACGTGATAATGCAGAATGGGATCAACCATGCAAAAAACACTTTTGCCCAGAAGCAAACATTTCTGTTGCCTACGCCTGATTCCAAGGGGCAGAATTAAGATACAGCAGCATCTTATCCATGATGAAATAGTTCAGGGGGGGAATGACCCTTCCATAAACTACACAGTGAGAGAACCCTCCAGAACTTCTATGAGACCCTGTATGCACCATGTCCCCCATCTGAAGAACGGTGGGAGGGCAAGAAATCCAGAGAGTGGAACACAGTAACCAAATTTCATCCTGTCCCATCACTTCAGACCTGTCACCAGGCACCTAAGAGTAAGGGTGCAATCCAGAGTAACTACGGGAGCACAGAAGAGACATTTACGTCAACATAGTTATGGCACCATTTAGTGAAAACTTATGGGAAACTCATATCGCAATCCTGAGTAAATTGTTAGCTCCCTGTAGTTACTCTGGATTGCGCCCAAAGCTTCTGGAAGCACTTTTCAAATTGGGGTCCTGATGGCTGCTGCTTGGAGATCAACTTTTTGGAGACTAAAATTTTAGGTGGCTTTTGTTTAGTTTTTATTTGGTAATTCAAAACACTTCATTTTTATGTATACTTGTATTCAGGTAAGATTAAAATGTAGCAAAACACATTTCTCTATATGCATACAAGGGGAGGGCCAGAAATAATCCCTTTTTGCTTTTGTATCGTGTCTCTCAAACTGAGCTATTTTAATATGTAAGTCACTTTTGAATGATTTGGCAAAAAAAGATATGACATATGTGCGTATGCAGTTAAAACACTTTAACAATATCTATAGACCACTTTGACCATGGAGTAAGACTCACAAAAGTCTTCTCAGCAAGACTCACAAAAACAGTCCTGCAGGCACTCACTTTAGACCCAGAGAAGAACATGCCAGAGGGGCGATAAACGTAGGATGTTTTGAGTTCTCTTCCATGGATTACTTTGCCGGATCATCACTGACTGAGACCTGAATCAAAGACTTGCAGCACATAGTCTTCCCACGCTTTCATTCCCTGCTGCTTATACTCTTTACAGCTAAACCAGTGCTGTTGTTGAAAAGTTTCTACATTTCCCTGCCAAGAAAATGTTTTACTGTTGCCAGAGATCTTGGAAAGCAGCCTCCAGTCATAACAAACAGAACTTGGCTAGTTGGACCACTGACCCAAATCAGCACAGGGAAGGGTGAAGTCAGCTGCCTTTGCGTGTGGAGTCCCAGTGCAGACCCAGGACAGGCAGGCAAGTGCCCTGGAGCCAAGGTGGAGAGTGCTGTTGTAGAGACCCAAAATAACTATCTGAAGAATTTGGCCTCTGTAACTCTGTTACACGTTCACCTATATCTAACCTGATTCTGCCTCTCACAAGCTATTCTTAACCTAGAGATAAATGCAAGCCACTAATCCAGTCCTATAAATGACAACTTCCTCTGAGGAAGACAAATATAACCTTACCTTCTTTAAGAGGGTCAGGAATAAAGCAGATAGGAACAGTCTTATAGCCTAGAGTTGTGACCCCTTCCGTTAATGATGGTGGAGGAAAATATTTTTCAGGTGGCGCAGTGGGCAGGAGCATTCCAGAAGGTACATAAGTGGTAGAAGTGCTGAAGGTGGAGGAATCCCTACCTTCTAGAACACCCTTAGCATAGGTACTACAAGACTCCTTTCCAGCCCTTCAACAGGGCAGTAGAATGGAAAAGCAAAATCTAGATAGTCCAATTCCTGAAGAACTTTTCCATCCCTAGAGCAGTTGAAAGGAGTTGTACCAGTATTTCTGGAGACTTGGGGTTGGAGGGCAGGCAGGAGGATTGAAGGGCAATGCTAATATGAGACATAACCACATCAATGGCTCCTCCTATGAGATCTCCCCAGGTCTCAGATTACTGGAACAGCTTGGAAAGCAATCACAACAGCATTAGAAGATTCAGAGACCCACAACCTTCCGACACTTGAGGCGGCATACTCCTGGACTACCTCACAAGGTTGTTTTAATAACAAGAATGTTCCAAGCACTCAAGCATTTACCAGCATTTATAGGAAAAATTATTCTTCACTCTCACCTTATAGACATCTCCATACGTGCCACTCCCGACTCTCTGGACAAGTTCATAGTCTTGCTGTGGATTCCGCCGCATAATATCCCCACTTGAGCGGGTCAGAGGATCCATTGTCCGTTAATGGACTCTTCTCCCGTCCTGTTACCCCCCCCCCCCCGAGGGGGAATCACGAATGGTGTGTGGCTGCCTCTTCTTCTCCCTCTTCTGGATTTCCAATATCCACACAGGGGGTGTCCGAGGTCCTAGCAAGGTGATCGTTCAGCAGTGCGCATTGCCTCAGTCCACTCTTCTTTCAGCCTAAAATATTAAAAGGGTTTTCCGTGAGGGTTTGATTGCTACCCTGAAACAGAAAGCCAAATGCACTTTTGTGCCTGAAACGTGAAAACTAGAACAGAAACTCTCTTAAGTCATTAACATGAGCCACAAGCACTGGGAAATTCTGTGCACACCTCATTGTGCAAACCAACCACCTCATTCACCCCAATGGGCTTCCTTGCACATAAGAAATTGGCTCCTGGGTGGGCTATCATCCATTTTTCACTTTGACAGCATTTAATTGAACCAAATAGGGCCATCTTTTGAGTTCTCTTCCATGGAAGGGCAGAAAGAATAGCCTCACCAAGCCATACTAGCCAGCCCAGTTTCTCTATCTTAAGGCAACCTTTCTGAATAGTAACAAACTGTTCTTACTTCCAACAATCCCATACGGTAGGCTGCTATTTTCAGCCTTACACTGCAGCTAGTGAAGGATTAGTAGTCTGCCTATAGCTTACCAAGCGAATTTGGAGCTGGGGCAGAACATGAACCTCTCAGATAATCAATGCTCACTTGATTCAGATCTTATATGAAATCAAGTTGGGTTTTTTTTTTTTACAGAAACCACAAATCATGGTTTTCTTGCGTTCAACAACCCAGGATCTGAAACCCCAATTTGAAGGTGGTTTACAAACCACTCTTGGTGCTGACTGTGGTTTCTAAATATGACCAACGTTCAAACCACAGATAACACAGTTATGACTTTTCCTTCAAGAGGTCGACATACCATGGAAATGGGAGGGAACTTATGCAGCTCAGTTTGAGCTAAATGTGATAAATGAAAGCAAGCAACCTATTCGATACAGTGGTTTATCCATCGTGCTTCTTGACTACAGTTAGCACAAACCTTTGGTTTGCATTATATCTGAACCCAGTCAATAAACTGAAAGGCAAAGTTAGATGGAATTTCAGCCCCTTGTGAATTTACCCCATTACACAGGGATGAACAATAACAACTGAAATGCATCATACCCTTCATTTTTCTGTGTAATCTCTATTTCCTACACCCATTCAGGTTTTTTTATTTCTAATACATGCAAGGCCTTAATCCTAATAAAATCCTAATCCTAAAATAATAAAATCCTAATAAAATCCTTAATCCTAAAATAACAAAAAAATACAGTTTCAATGAAAACCAAGATTCTCAGCAGCCCTGAATACACAGTGCAATATCAGAGTCTGCATCCAATATGAATTTCCCCTAGGTTTTCACTGGGTGGTGCAGTGACTACAGGTGCACGTAGTTACCTGGATTTGGGGGTAAGTTTTGTTCAACTTTATTTTAAGTTGGAGTATTCACTGCAGCTGTGTTACGGTCCCTTCAGAACTGCTGCAGACTTGCCAGTTGCATTCAGCTTCTCTGAACTGACAAAGCTGTCAGAAAGTTGAGAAGTGCTCCGATTTTACCATGCAGACAGATATCTACTTTGGCATCAGGATCACAAAACGTTGATAATATTTAAGGGAGAAATGAGGCAACAGTGAGCTGAAGCACTTCTACCCAAGAATTCAGTTTAAACACACACAAAGAAGCACAATAGACTATAGGGCAAAATCCAGAGTAACTACGGGGAGTCCTTGCTCCGGAGTAAGAACAACTTACTCTGGATTCCAATATGAATTTCCCATAGGTTTTCGCTAAGTGGTGCAGTATCTACGGGTGCATGTAAAGTCTCTTACATGTTCCCACAGTTACTCTGGATTTGAGGGTTAACCTATATAATGCGATGTTCAGCATCAAACACAAGTATCAACAAAGTTCCAGTTCCTACAGTAGTTGGCAAATGAGTTACACATGCTGGCTTGACCTCTCTACATTTCATTCCTTTAATCCAATAGTTCCCAAACTTACAATGTAATACCCTTCCTCTGACAGCGCCTGTTGTGGAACCCCAAAGTAAATCACATGGTGACATCTTCAGCACTTACTTCTGGGTTACACGTAGGAAAAAAGTTTGAAAGTCTGCGTAAAAAATGTAAGGTGGGCCGCCAAAACATCGTATGTGGCCTTCAGCTAACACAGCCTCTGCTCTCTGATCTGATGTTCTTGTGCTGCCAAGCAGCTCAGCTAGCATGCAACCTGTGATGCCCTGGTGACCTGCCACAACACCTAAGGGTGTCACAACACACAGTGGCACACAATCCTGACCCAAGAGTTCCTGGTTCAAGCCCTGAAACAATCCAGAGAGAGATGTGTCACATGGCATGGGTTGAGAGTACACTGCATTCCATGCAAACAGATCTAGGAAATAAGTGGCTAAAGACTCATGCATGCACACCTTATTGCTCCCATGTGCTGTCTTTAGTTTCAGTCCTTTTCTAGAAAGGTCTTGATCACAAAGCTAAACAAAACAGTGAGGGAAAATGGCAGGACAAGCTGGCAGGATTAAATTTGATCTGAATTCTCAAGCACAAAGAGTGCCAGTAGAAAATCTCCTCCAGTGACCAAGCCTGAACATTTTTACAAGTGAAACTCTTTGGCTGCTCTTCCTCTACAAAAGAGTGGACCGAAGAACGAGCACACTATTTTTATAACAATGCAAACTGTACAAAAATGTATATTTCCCTCAGGACACTGAAATGCCATGGAGAAAACCAAAAGGTCCTTTTGAAAGGATAAAAGGTGGCAATGGTTAGGGCCCCAACTATGTCCAACTGCTCCGCACAAATGGAAAATCCACATCAAAGCACCAAATTCAGCCCCCAGAGAGTTTCAACTTTGGAAAATGTGCATCAAGCTTCCGGCTTTCAAGGCTACAACAACAAACATTTCAAGCCTGTACAGAAGACTTTATAAAATCTTACAAGTCAATAGGAGTAATTTACAGTGCAATCCTGAGCATGTCTACTCAGAAGTCCCATTGTGTTCAGTAGGAACGTACGGTTAGGATTACAGCCTTAGTTAACTGAAATTTCTTGCAAAACTACATTTTAGGTACCTTTCTGAAGAAACTGAAGAGTAGAAAAGCCAGAATTCGGTCTAGAAAAGCTAAAGCCACAGTTAAATCAACACAACCACACTGAGCAGAAAGGTGGGAGATTATATATAACTCCCACCATATGAGGGTTCTGCGCAGGACCCGATATTGAGGATAACATACATACACCACCCATGGTGGGTGGGAAAACAATATATATATGCACATTTGTATGCGGTTTGAGGGTTCTTGTGCATCTCCCACAGTGGCAGCACTTTCAAAGGAGGCTTTGCCTCACTACATGTTCCTGCCACACACCAAAGCACACACACAGTGCACTCTCTGCAGTGTGCACCAGGGCATGGCAGTGGTGCTTTCAAAGGACTCCAGTGGGGAGGCTCTGCCTCACTTGCCTCATCACATGTCCTTGTCACCAATGGGCACCAGAACAGCCATAGGTCCTGATCTTGTGCACCTGAGGTATCCCTGGGAAGGATACCTTGCCAGCTTTGTGGAGGCCTCTATGACCACTCCTCCCCATATACCCCAACACTGACACATACCATAAGAAGAGCCTCCATGGGATCAGGCCAAAGGCCTATCTAGTCCAGCTTCCTGTATCACACACCAGCCCACCAGATGCCTTGGGAAGCATATATGGTATGAGCATGCAGGTAGAGGCTGCATCTGGCATTATGAGATTGTCCACATCCACACATCCCTCAAGGCTTGAAGCCTGTAATGGCCCTTTCCCCACAGAATTTATCCAAGCCCTGCTTAAAGGCGTTAAGGCTAGATGCCATCACCACATCCTGTGGCAGAGAGTTCCACACACTGTTCCACACACTGGATGAACAAATATTTTCTCTTGTCTGAACACAATAACAAAGAGGCCCCCTCCAACACGTCACTTTCTGAACTCCCTACTTAAATTTACCTAAACTGATGCAGCAAGTAACACCCGAGTTGTGGAGTCCACCAGTTAACACTGGAAGAGGAAAAGCAGGTAGACTCAGCGATGAGCAGGCAGGCCCTCGGGGTGGAAGCAGAATTGGGCATAATGAGCGCATCGATGCCAATCTCCTTGCTTCCATGAAGTACACAAACTGCAGAATCCGGCTTTTCTTGGCACAGCACCGGAGAATACCTGGATGCGGAGTTTCAATTTGCTTAGCACAGCCTGTACTCAGACTACTAGGGAGGAGTTTGCAACAAGCATGGAATCCCTTGCAATTCCCCAAACTAATTGCTTTAGCATGAATCTGCACAGCGTCTGACTAAATACATAAGCGGAAGGGCCAACCGTAAATCCTCCCTAGCAGGGAAACTCGGAAAGGCTTCTGATGCAGGAAGATTCCATCAGAGTGAGTTGGATCTCCTCAAGCTGCCTGCAGGCTGAGAGAGCTTTCACTGCGTGTGAAAGTTCACCAGATGTCAGCCTCCACCACAAAGGAAGAGGTGGCGATTCACTACGAGGGGCCTGCCTGGAAGCTGTGGAGGCATCTCCAGAGATAGGAAGAGCATCCGGACTGGCACTGATTTGCAGGCTCAGATGTGCAAGGTGGTTCTTTGGAGATGTTTGGCCTACAAGCGAACTATTTTGTGGGTGGCAAGCGCAAGTTAGGCCACATGCACTTCCATAGAACTTGAGCTGCTGCCAACAGCCATGGGGGACAGGACTTGAGGGGGGAGTACAAGGAAGTATGAGTGCACCCCCTTCACCAAACACTGATGCCAGGCTCTTGCCAACACCACCACCACACACCAAGGACATGCGGTGGGTGGAGAGGCAGGAGAGGCACAGTACCCCTGCTGGAGTTCTCCAAAAAGCACCACCGCCTGTGGGGTGCAGTGTGTGTGTGGGAGGGGGAGGTGAAGGTGAAGTAAAGCCTCCCCACAGGAGCCCTTTGAGAGGTTCCTGTGTGGCACTTTTCAAAGCACTCTAGTGGGGAGGTTCTGCCTCACATGTGTCACCACCTACCACACTTCAGCTGCCTGCCACCTCCCAGATCAGTACTGTTCCCTGCCACAAGGCTCTACACTGTGCATCTTTTCTGCCTCATCCACAACCTGAGGGCTTGATCCTGCTCAAAAGTCAGGCAGAGATGAAACCTTGAGGGGACCAGCATTCCCTTACCTTGACTGGAAGACATGTGGTGGGTGGAAAGGCAGGTGAGGCAGAGCCTCAGTACTTTGAAAAGCGCTTACATTTAGGGTGAGGCATGGTGTGGGGGGTACATGAGGCCTGATTCTGGCCCCTTGTTTCCTGACTCTACTGCTTATTGCCCCTGCACAAGGGTCATGTGGGGTGTGGTGAGGCAGCGCCTCCACACCACTGTCCTTCAAAAACCACCACTGCCTGTGAGATGTGCTGTGTGTGTGGGGCAAGTGAGGCCTGCTTATTACCCCATCTCTCCTGTTTATTGCAACATGGAGGGGATGGTGAAGCAGGTGAAGTGGAGCCTCCCAGTCATGTCCTTTGAAAGTGCTCTTGCTGTGAGAGGTGCATAAGCACCCCCCAAACCACATGCGAATGTGCTTTCAAAGGTCTCTTGTGGGGAGGCTCTGCCTCACCAGCGTGCACCAGTGGTAGTGGCACTTTGAGAGGACACTTGAGGGGAGACTCTGCCTCACCAGGGTGCACCAGTGGTAGTGGCACTTTCAGAGGACACTTGAGGGGAGGCTCTGCCTCACCAGCGTGCACCAGTGGCAGTGGCACTTTCAGAGGACACTTGAGGGGAGGCTCTGCCTCACCAGCGTGCACCAGTGGTAGTGGCACTTTCAGAGGACACTTGAGGGGAGGCTCTGCCTCACCAGCGTGCACCAGTGGCAGTGGCACTTTGAGAGGACACTTGAGGGGAGGCTCTGCCTCACCAGTGTTCACCAGTAGTAGTGGCCCCTTCAAAGGACTCTGGTGGGGAGGGTCTGCCTCATCCATCTCCCCACATGTCCCTGTCACACACCAGTGTGCACAGTGCACTCTGCACAGTGCGCAGCAGGGCAGGGCAGTGGCCCCTTCAAAGGACTCTGGAGGGAGGCTCTGCCTCACCTGCCCCACCATGTCCCTGCCACACACCAATGCTCACCAGGCCAGCCACAGGTCCTGATGCCGCCCACCTGAGGCAGCCCTGAGGAGGGGACAGCCTTGCCTGGCCTTGTGGAGGCTCCATGCCTGCCCCCCACATGCCAACACTAACACTGCCCCACAGGATCGGGCCCACACCCTGGTGCGCCCACAGACCAGCACCCCCCACGGCTGGAGGCGCCCCAGATGAGGCCCGGCCCGCCACTGCCTCACCCAGGCCAGGAGGCGCCCCTCAGGCCTTACCTGGCCTCAGCCGGCGGGGTTTGAGGAGCAGCCCGAGGCCTCTTTGTTCCGGCCGCCTCAGGCCTGCTGAGCTCCGGCCTGGCTCCGCTCGCCTCACCGTCGACGGCTGCCCGCTACTGCTGCTGCCCGAGGCCCGCCCTCCTCTCCTCCTCCTCCTGCCAGGCAGGCAGGCAGGCGGCAGGCCCCGCCGCGGAGCCACAGCGCCCCGAAGCGGGGCTCCGGAGCGCCTCCTCCGCCAGGCCGCGGCAGACCCCGGGCTCTGTTGGTGGCGCTGCCCCGGCCCCCGACACCGCCTCCAGGGCCGCAGGCTGAGAGACTCCCTGTGGCCAGGTCTCCTCGGAAGTAAGTCCCATTAGAGTCAATGGGCTTACTCCCAGGTAGGAGTGGACAGGATTCCAACGTGTGTCTCCTCGGAAGTAAGTCCCGTTAGAGTCAATGGGCTTACTCCCAGGTAGGAGTGGACAGGATTCCAACCTGTGTCTCCTCAGAAGTAAGTCCCATTAGAGTCAATGGGCTTACTCCCAGGTAGGAGTGGACAGGATTCCAACCTGTGTCTCCTCGGAAGTAAGTCCCATTAGAGTCAATGGGCTTACTCCCAGGTAGGAGTGGACAGGATTCCAACCTGTGTCTCCTCGGAAGTAAGTCCCATTAGAGTCAATGGGCTTACTCCCATGTAGGAGTGGACAGGATTCCAACCTGTGTCTCCTCGGAAGTAAGTCCCATTAGAGTCAATGGGCTTACTCCCAGGTAGGAGTGGACAGGATTCCAATGTGTGTCTCCTCGGAAGTAAGTCCCGTTAGAGTCAATGGGCTTACTCCCAGGTAGGAGTGGACAGGATTCCAATGTGTGTCTCCTCAGAAGTAAGTCCCATTAGAGTCAATGGGATTACTCCCAGGTAGGAGTGGACAGGATTCCAACCTGTGTCTCCTCAGAAGTAAGTCCCGTTAGAGTTAATGGGCTTACTCCCAGGTAGGAGTGGACAGGATTCCAACCTGTGTCTCCTCAGAAGTAAGTCCCGTTAGAGTCAATGGGCTTACTCCCAGGTAGGAGTGGACAGGATTCCAACCTGTGTCTCCTCAGAAGTAAGTCCCATTAGAGTTAATGGGCTTACTCCCAGGTAGGAGCGGACAGGATTCCAACCTGTCTGTCCAAACCTATGTGTGTCTCCTTGGAATTAACAACATTCGGGTCAATGGGCTTACTCCCAGGTAGGAGTGGACAGGATTCCAACCTGTGTCTCCTCAGAAGTAAGTCCCATTAGAGTCAATGGGATTACTCCCAGGTAGGAGTGGACAGGATTCCAACCTGTGTCTCCTCGGAAGTAAGTCCCGTTAGAGTCAATGGGCTTACTCCCAGGTAGGAGTGGACAGGATTCCAACCTGTGTCTCCTCGGAAGTAAGTCCCGTTAGAGTCAATGGGCTTACTCCCAGGTAGGAGTGGACAGGATTCCAACCTGTGTCTCCTCAGAAGTAAGTCCCATTAGAGTCAATGGGCTTACTCCCAGGTAGGAGTGGACAGGATTCCAACCTGTGTCTCCTCAGAAGTAAGTCCCATTAGAGTCAATGGGCTTACTCCCAGGTAGGAACGGACAGGATTCCAACCTGTCTGTCCAAACCTATGTGTGTCTCCTTGGAATTAACAACATTCGGGTCAATGGGCTTACTCCCAGGTAGGAGCGGACAGGATTCCAACCTGTCTGTCCAAACCTATGTGTGTCTCCTTGGAATTAACAACATTCGGGTCAATGGGCTTACTCCCAGGTAGGAGCAAACAGGATTCCAACCTGTCTTTCCAAACCTATGTGTGTCTCCTTGGAATTAACAACATTCGGGTCAATGGGCTTACTCCCAGGTAGGAGCGGACAGGATTCCAACCTGTCTGTCCAAACCTATGTGTGTCTCCTTGGAATTAACAACATTCGGGTCAATGGGCTTACTCCCAGGTAGGAGCAAACAGGATTCCAACCTGTCTTTCCAAACCTATGTGTGTCTCCTTGGAATTAACAACATTCGGGTCAATGGGCTTACTCCCAGGTAGGAGTGGACAGGATTCCAACCTCTCTGTCCAGTAGGACACTGTTCTGTGCATTAGGGAGATCTCATTCCTTTTCTAGACCTCAGCGGTTTCAAGTTCACACCACATGCTCACCTGCATGCCTAGCAAAATACTGTGCACTAGGCAGGGGTGAGCAAACCTGGACCCACAGCAGGACCCACAGCAGGACCCACAGGCCGTTCTGCAGTGAACTATGACTGCCAGTTGTAAGATCTAGAACTGTCCCAGGTGCATCATTTCATGTCTCCATGTGTTTTCAGCCTTTTCCCTGGGCATTACAGTGATGCCTCATGTAACAAATTTAATTCATTCTGGAGGCGTGTTTGTTATGTGAAACGTTCTTTATGTGAAGCGGATGTTCCCATAGGAAATAATGGAAACTCAGACGATTGGTTCTACAACTCCAAAAATATTCATATAAATATATTAACTGGATGTAAAAATGATGACAAAACACTGGGATTGAATTCAAAACATGCATTCAGTGTGCATGATCTTATCAAGTCTACTTAGGCTGCAGTCCTAAAGGCACTTTCCTGGGAATAAGACCCATTGAACACAATGGGGCTTACTTCTGGGTAGACATGGTTAGGAGGCTGCACTCCAAGACACCTTCAAAGTGTCTCCCCACTTTCTCCTTCTCTCCATCCTGAGCCTCTCTCTCCCCTGCTCCCTTCCGTCCAGCCCTGAGCTGCTCCCCTCTTCTCCACTGCTCTTCTCTCCCTCCGGCCACAGGAGGAACAGCATGGAAGTCTTGCTTTCGCTATGGGCAGGCGCGCTAGGCAGCCCTGACGCTTGTTAACAGCCTGCTGGCCAGCGCGTCTACCCCGACTGCCAACGAATGTGTTCTTTACGTGAAGCATGTTCTTTACGTGAAGCAGAATCCTACAGAGATTTTTGTTTGTTACGTGAAACATGCTTTACGTGAGGCGTTCTTTACGTGAGGCGCCACTGTTGAGTCCCCTTTCCTCTGAACAATTTTATTTACACAGCTTTGATGAGGGTTCTTCTGAAGTAAGGTCATTTTATCACGGTCTATATCCTGGGTTTTTACTGATTTTATATAGTATTTTAATTGTATTTTAATTGTCTTTTACTATTTGGTTTTATTGCTTCTATCTAGCATATAATAATATATGTTTTATTGTTGTTTTAAATGTTGTTAGTTGCCTTGGGTATCCTTTCTTAAGGAAGAAAGGCAGGATATTAATCAATCAAATAAATAAATAAATAAATCAATAAATAGTGTCTCCATATATTTCTGTCTTGGTCTATACATTTTCACGATGTATGAGGTGTGTGACATTCAGTTCATAGTTTTCATGCGGTTCTACATGCCCATCCTATAGTTCTCATGTGTATTATAAATAAAGTCAGAGCATAATCCTAACCATCGTGCTCAAAAGTAAGCCCCATTGTGTTAAGTGAGTCTAACCATGCAATCCTAAGCATGTCTACTTAGAAGTAAGTCCCATTGTGTTCAATAGTACTTACTCCCAGCCTTACTCCTAAAGCTGTAATCCTAACCACACTTTCCTGGGAGTAAGTACTATTGAACACAGTGGGACTTACTTCTGAGTAGACATGATTAGGATTGCACTGTAACTGAGGATAGTATGTTTAGGATTGCAGCCTCCGTATGATTCATTCATTCAGTCCTGGCGCAAGTCCCATGCTGGTTTTACAGAAGTGCTATAAGGAACTACTGCGCCTCTCCTGGGGCTTTGGACTGGGCATAGACGTACACCAGCCTCCCCACACTCCCATGGGAACAGGGAGATGAATGAGTTGTGCTGGCCTAAACTGGTTAGGATTGACCCACATTCATTCATTCAAGTTATAATATATTCATTAATGTAAATTTATGTATATTCAAGTTTGAAATGTAAATTGATTTTTTTTCCTTCCTTCCCCCTCCAGTGTCAGAGAGATTATGGCTGCAAACCTAAATACACTTTCTTGAGAGTAAGTACCATAGAAGACAATGGGACTTTCTTCTGATTAGATATGCTTAGGATTGCGCCCTTTGTGACCCTCCTGCTAAAATGTTTGCCCATCCCTGACTCAAGAAGGGTCAAAAAGTTGCTGTGTTCAATAAGAGTGGAAAAATGCACCCAAAACTGAAATAGGAGTACAAATAAACAATAATCACCGTCACTGACTCATCTGGATGACAAGGAAAGGCTTAGGAAAGGCAGGATGAATTTTCCTAGATGGCAGAAAACCCAGTTCTCCTCATTGTGCCATGATTCATCCATCTCTAGGACATGTTTCCATAGATATTCTTAGCTCGCAGCGGGCCTCTTGTCCAGGCCATGTGGCCACAGGAATCCACTACAGTGGAAGGGGATCCTTCAGAGATGGGGAGAAGGGGCAGCAGATCCACCACAGAAGGTGAGCCAAAGCTGTCTGAGAATGGAGGTATCATTACCACTTGATCACAGCCCTTCTTTACGGCCACTGCTCAGTGTGACACATCCCTTTCAGGGGTGCCCACTTTGCTAATACAGTAGAAGTTTTATTGGGAAAGCATCACATCTGGACCACAAAGGACTCTCTTACCAGTTATGTGATTTGCAGCCTTCCTGCTTCTTGTGGGTGGTTCCTGCTTCTTGTGGCTGTGGGTGGCGCAAGTGGCTAAGACACTGTGCTTGTTAACCAGCACGCCAGGGTTCAAGACCCGGGTCGGCCCCACAAGACAGGGTGAGCTTCTGTCCTTAGCCCAGCTCTGCGACGCCAGCTGGATCCAATCGTATCGGCTCTGCCTTTCCATTGGACTTATTCAGTGGCATGGAGAAGGGGGATTTGCTGCTTGAGTCACAGCCTATCCTCCATAACAATCCAACCCAGGCTTTCGTGCTTCGTATGCAGCACCGAGCACGATACCACAGTCTTCCAAGACTGACGGAGGCCTGCTGCTTCTTGATGGAAACCAAGTTCAGGATACAGTAATAACTGGGAATGTTCAGTTCTGATCACCGTAAAGAGACAAGCAACCAGGAATAAGCGTGAGCAAGCACAGCTGCATATATAGTAGTTGCAATCTGATTTACTCAGAAGTAGACCTGTTGTTATTTTTAAGTAACGGTACAGTGAATTGTAGTCTGGAACTTTGTTTCAGATAGAAACGAGGATTACATCCTGGTGTTTTAAAAACAAGACCTCTTCCAAAAATTAACAAAAAGAGGCTGCAGAAGGTCGGGCGTAATCCTATAATGTAATAATTCTTTATTTTCATTGTATACATTGACACTGAGCATTGACAAGTATACAGCAAAAATTTTTAGGTGCACTTTTTTCAGTTTACAGACTCAACTGATCACTGGAATGCTAAGCCGCTGCATGTAAATGCGCCACCACAGACAATTCTCACAGCAACCCTGCAAGGCAGGCAATTGTTCTGCGGGCAGCTCGTGGAACTCTTCTCTCCTAGGTGGAATCCTTCATGGAGTAGTCATCACATCTGGTATCAGGAACTGTCAAAGAGAAGGAGGTTTGCTTGGTTCAAGGATGTGTTGAGGCCTGGCTTGCTTTTTTACAGAAGTGAAAAAGTCAGGGTGACCGTTTGTCCTCTTTTTCCAGGACATGTCCTGGAAAAATCTTCATTGTCCTCCTTTTCCTTGTATGCAGGCAGCACGAAGCCCTCTCAGAATTCATAAATTTGATGTGACAAATTATATGCAATAATTTTACATGTAATAATATACAGGTGCAAATCTATTCATGTCTTCTCAGAAGTAAGTTCAATTGAGTTCAATGCGGCTTACTTCTAGGAAAGTGCTATTAGGATTGCATTTTATAATGGCACTTATATAAGTGCTATTAGGATTGCAGCCATAGTGTTTCACCATGTGAAAGCAATATAAATGAGTGTTTTTAGCTTTTATTTGTTCATGTCCTATATTTTTATTGGGTGTGCTACATTTTGCATGATCTTGTCCTCTTTTTGCATTGGATTCTGCCCTTCAATGCAAATCCAACAACATATGACATGATGTTTCATATGACACCATCGCAAAGTTCCAAAATGGAGGACAATGAAGTCCTTTTGGAGGACACCCGGACAGGAGGCTAAAAAAGAGGACAAATCTGGGAAAATCCGGTCATATGGTCACCCTGTCTGCAGGTCCTGTGATCATGCATCACCACAAATATCATAAGCATGCCCATAATTTTCCATCTATGTGACCTGACCATACCAAATACAGCGAGTGGTTTCCTGATACTATATGCCATACACCCAAAGAGGAATTATTTGGGTGACAACAAACAACCACAAATAGTGGCAATTTGATGACATATAGATAAGTTAAAATCTGGCCATTATCTGCTTATGGCCTGCCAATCCTCCCTTGCTATAGGCTCAGCTGCTGTGACATCATGGAGCCTTCATAAACTTTAACTGTGATGGAGAAGTGTCAGGAATATCATACCACAACTTCAGATTACACACTCTTAATACCCTAAGACCCACTGAACACAAGGGATCTTAATTATGAGTAGACATGGTTAGGATTGTGCTGTACATCTTCTCTATACATAAAATTGAAGAGTCGTTGACTGAATGACACACTCATCAACGCCCAGCCAAAACTGCCAAACCTAGAAGCGTAAAATTTGGGAAGGGTATTCCTTCTATAATATAGGCACCCAGTAAGAACTGGTTGGGTTCCACAGGGGGGGAACCACAGGGGAGGGTGAAAAGGGGTGCAATATATTTATGTTCCTATACTGTCCTTAGCCCAGCTCTGCGATGCCAGCTGGATCCAGTCGTATCGGCTCTGCCTTTCCACTGGACTAATTCATTGGCGTGGAGAGGGGGGATTTGCTGCTTGGGGAACAGCCGATCCTCCATAACAATCTAACCCAGGCTTTCGTGCTTCGCATGCAGCGTATGCAGCGCTGAGCACGATACCATAGTCTTTCAAAACTGACAGAGGCCTGCTTTTATACTTAACATGGAAGAATTCCTGACTCATCAATACCCAGCCCAAACCTTTTAAAATATTCCTTCTGTTGCATGAGCACCTACTGAGGTCTGTTTTTTAGAAATTTAATCCCTAAAGGGGGGTGGGTGAAAAGGGATGTGACGTGTTTTTGTCCCTATACTTTGCTCTGTGCACGGTGCCTGGCAGGGATGCCTGGTGCTAGGTAGGAATGCCCAGTGCCCACTGCTCACTAGTGCCAGGTGGTTCCTGCTGACCACTGGTGCTCACTGCTGGATGGTGCCCACTGGTGCCAATAGCTGTCTCCTGCCTGCTGGTGCCCGGTAGGGATGCCCATTGCCCATTAAGCTCAGTGCCTGTTGGTGCCCAATAGTGCCTGCTGCCCGCTGCACAGTGGTGCCTAGTGGTGCCTGGTAGTGTCCACTAAGGATGCCTGCTGGTGCCTGATAGGGATGCCTGGTGGTGCCCACTGCCTGCAGGTGACTGTTGCCTACAGCATGGTGGTGCCTGCTGCCCTGTAGAGGTGCCTGGTGCCTGCCAGTGCCTGCCACTGCCCTCTGATGTGTGGTGCTCAGTGCCTGCTGCTTGGGGCCCACCATCTACTGCTAGTGCCTGGTTCCCATCGTTGCCCATCAGTGCCTTGCAGTGCCCACCACTGCCCAGCTATTCCCAGATCCCACAAATATTCTTGAAATTGTACTCCTGCAGTGATAGGTAAATTGTGCTAGTTTCTTTTAAGAAACAAATAATTTTTAGCCAGCATGACTTATCATGCATGACTGGCCAATTTCCCCAGAATGTCCATTCCATATAAAACCAATCTTTTTATTTTTTCAAATGCATATGCTGCCTTCCATAGGAACTCTGAAAGCACAGAGCCTGTCTTATATGGACAGATGGACCATTATATAGATGGAACATTGTGTCATCTAGATCAGTATTACTTATGCTTGCTGATGGTATTATTTATGACTAGCAAAATGTACCTGTGTTGCGGGTGTAAAATACCCCCACCAGCACCATTCCCCACTGCACAACACCCCAATTGAGCAACATACCCACATTGCATAACACCTTCCCAAATGCGCACCAATCCTCACACGCGCATCACCTCACATGCGCATCACCCTCCGATGGGCACCAACCCCCTGATGGGCACCAATCCTCTCATTCGCACCAACCCCCCTGTGCACCACCCTCCCATGCGCATTACCCTCCCATGTGCACCAACCCCCCATGCACACCACCCTTCCATGCACATTAACCCCCATGCGCAAAACCCCCAAATGTGCACCACCTATCCCAGTGCAACATCCCCCATGTGCACCCTCCTCCTCCCACTCCACCCTCCCTCCCAGTGCATCAGCTGGATGTTGATCAGTCAGTCTTCAATGTTAAGTATAGGACAAAAACACGTTGCACCCCTTTTCCACTGATGCTTCCATTGATGGAAGCATTCCTGATACTCTTTCTCTGGGATCATCAGCAGCTGCCTCAACACATTCACTTGGATTTTCTCGACATCCTGAAATCTTTGTCCTTTCAAGTGGAATTTAATTTTTGGAAGGAGGAAAAAGTTGCAGGGGCAAGATCTGGGGAAAATGGTGGCTGTCGGACCTGGGGGATATCGTGCTTGGCCAAAAACTGCTGCACAAGCAGCGCTGGATGGGCAGATGCACTGCCATGGTGCAAATGCCATTCACTGGACGCATGCACTTCTGGCCTTTTCCGACGAACAGCATCCCACAAATGCCCCAACACGTCACAGTAGTACTCCTTGTTTACTATCTGACCACGTGGAGCATACTTATGATGACCAATCCCCTTGTAGTCGAAGAAAACCATCAACGGTGTCTTCATGCTGTTTTGACTCATTCGTGCTTTCTTTGGTCTTGGAGAGGTTGGGGTCTTCCACTGCGAAGACCGAGCCTTGGTTTCGGGGTCGTAGCCACAGACCCACAATTCATCACCCTTTATGACGGTTTTCAAAAAGTTTGAAAACACAATCAAAGAGATTTGCGCAACTGAAACCCGAGTTTCTTTTTGGTCAGCTGAAAGCAGTTTTGGCACAAACTTGGCAGACACGCATCTCATACCCAAATCTTCAGTGAGAATGGACTGAACTGAACCGTAACTGATCCGCACATCCTCTGATAACTCATGGATGGTGACTGGATGATCTCACAGCTGCATGCACATCTGTGATATTTTTCTCAGGTCTACTGATTGTGGGTCTCCCAGAATGTTCATCATTGTCAACGTTTTGTTGGCCATCTTGGAAATGTCTGACTCTGAACCACTTGTACACTCGCCTGCGGCTCATACACTCCTCTCCATACACTTTCTGCAACTTTGTGTAGGTCTCTGCGCAGGTATTGCCAAGCTTTTGGCAAAATTTGATGCTGATCCTCTGCTCAACTTTCTCTGACATGGTCATTGCGACAACCACACACTACACACATTCCTTCCAAGCACTGTTATAAAGAGGAAGTGAATTAGGACATTAAAACCTAGCGCACATGCACAGTTGGGGTCATGGTCAATCTGTTCCAAGTGGCTTCCCTGAGTATTTTAGCTCCTTAACAAGGCACCAGTCCTGATACTTACTGATCAGTCTCTCTCTCTCTCTCTCTCTCTCTCTCTCACTCACACACACACACCATATTTACTTGAATCTAATATGCACCCCATACTTATAATCCAAATACTGTATTTACTCAGTTCCAATTAACATCAAATCTAACATGCACCCTGATTTTGGAGCCTGAATTTGGCTATAAAAAGGTGAACATTATATTTGAGTAAATACAGTACATACATACACATACAACACACACATATATACACACATACAGGTACATATACACACACAACACATACACACACACACACATATAAACTGTATTTACTCAAATCTAATGCATCTTTTTCAGCTGAATCCAAAATCAGGGTGTGCATTAGATTTGATGGCTAATTAGATTTGAGTAAATGTGGTATTTTATTATAAGTATGGGTGCGCCTGAGATTGGATGGCGCCTGAGATTGGATGGCGCTTGAGATTTGAGTAAATGTTATTTTTATTATAAGTATGGGTGTGCATGAGATTCGATGGCGCATGAGTTTAGATGGTGCATTAGATTTGTGTAAATACGATAATAACATAAAATCTTATATAAAATATACATTAAATCTTATATAATCTGTATATAAAGTCATACAAATTGCATAAAATATATATAAAGGTTTTCATATCTTTCTGTTATCTATCTGTATTTATATATGAGTGTTTTTAGCTTTTATGTTGCGTGTCCTACATTTTTCTAGGGCGTCCTACATTTTGTCCTCTTTGTTGGTTTGGACTATCCGGTCACCCTGGGGGCATCAGGAGGCACCCCCTTTCCCACATCTGCACCCAGACCAGACCAGAGCAGGGGACCTGCACCCAGACCAAACCTGCATCCAGATCAGAAGCTGTGTTGCCTCCCCCGAGTGGGTGATACGGGCGTGGGCTGCGCGTTGCCGGGGCTGGCACTGCGCTGAGACCGCCCCTCCCGACACAGGCAGGGCTGGCAGGCAGACAGGCAGGCAAGCCGTCGGCCTCCAAGCTCCGAGGCCAGCCACAGCCCAGCCCCACCGGGATGGCCAAGCCTCGCATGGAGAGGAGAAGCTGGGGTAGGTACTGGGCGATGGGGGTTTGGGCTGGGTTGGGGCCGGTGGAGTAACTAGGGGGGGGTCGGAGCAGTCAAGCTTGGGGGGAGTCTCACCCCTTTGGAGTCATTCCAGGTGGGGGGAGCAAAACGGAGCCGTAGGCTTCCCCACCTGGAATGACTCCGAAGGGGTGAGACTCCCCCCAAGCTTGATGCTCCGACCCCCCCCAGCTACGCCACTGGGGAAGAGACTCCCCCCAAGACTGACTGCTTCGACCCCCCGTAGCTACGCCACTGCAGCTTCCCACTTAGAACGTTCATTCCCCCCAACATTCCATCCTTAGAACGTTCAACTCTGGACGTTCCATCCATAGAACGTTCAGCTCCCCAACGTTCCATCCGACCAGCATCCCTCCAGTTCTGACTGCTTCGCCCCCTCTAGCTACGCCACTGTCTGGAGCAGGTGCCGCAGCGACCCCCTCTCTGCTCCTCTTGTGCCTCCACCCCTGGCACGGTGGATGCCACCCTGGATGCCCCCCAGTGTGGGCAGAGGGAGGGTCTCCAGCCAGCAGGGTCTGCAGCACACCCAGGGCCCGGTGGCGTAGCTAGAGGGGGGAGGAGAATCAGGCTTGAAGGGGGGGCCTGACTACATACATCGTGCCCCACCTACATACATCGTGGCTCTGGGGTGATGCAGGGGCACCTTCCCCTCCCAGGTTGTTCTCTCCAAGAGTGGCACTGCTGGGGGGGGGGCAAAGACCTAAGTATGCAATGAGCCTTGGCCTCCATTCCCCCCATCTGGAATGGCTCTGAAAGGGGGGCACTTGCCCACTGCAAAATTCAGGCTTTGCCCCCCCTCCAGCTACGCCACTACAGTGCATGTTTTCAACTCCCAGTGAAAATCCCACCACACCTGTCACATTGCCATGGCATCCTGCAATGGGGTTTCTGTAGTGCAATCCTGCACCTGTCAACTCCAACGTAAACCTCATTCAAATCCATGGGACTTACTCCCAGGAATGTGTGCACTCCAGGACTCTGTGTTGGTTGAAAACTCCAGGCTAAGGTGATGCGCATGTTGCACCTGTGGCAAGTGGAGCCGGAGTGAACATCTGGGCTGGGGATCTGGAACAAAGAAGAGGAGGGTCACCAAGTGACTGGGAGGGGGGGGGGCTCCTCTTTTCCTGATAACACTGGCGGCCATTCCTTATTGGGCCTGGATGCTGCGCTATGTAAAAAGGGAGGTGAGGTGATGGGTTGGAGCAAGTCACCGTGACTGTGCACTTGTTACATGGGGAGGAGATGGCCAAGTGGGGCAGCAGCACCTTTTGGTGCTGTTTCACTGGGACAGACTGGGACTGACTCCAACAATGGAGTGATCAGAACGTGGCAGTGCCCCAGGACCATTTATTTATTTATTCATATGACAAAATAATGTCATATGAAGCATAACATGAAATTCACATATTAATTTGCATATTTCATGTTCAGTCTGCGCATGGTTAGTCACATATTTCATGTACAGTATATGAACAGTTGCTGGGTGCCCCAGTGCTAGAGAGAGATGTTCTCTGGAGAGCCCAGCGCTGACCACCAGGCCCGCTTGCCTAGACTTTCCAAGTCTTGCACAACCTTTGCACATGGTTCTCCGTAGGATATTAATGGGGGACCAACTCCAGCGTTACCTAAAGACAGGTGGGTCTCAAAGGTTTATTTTTGTTTGTCCAAATGTAGCTTCTGCATTTTGAATGCGCCTGTCCTTTGAGTAAATTTGGAATAATTACTATCACGTTCCATCTTCCTGTAGTGGCTGCTCTTGTTGCGACCCAAATTGCTGAGTCAGGGAACAATTAGTGATGAGGAGGGAAAGAGTGTATGGCTCTTTCCATATACTCTTTGAGAGCAATGGTTCTCAAAAGTGGGGTTCCAGATGTGGCACTGGGTGCCACCATCATAGACTAATGGGGCACTCAGTCTACAATCCACAATCAGAGGGTCACCTGCTGCTGAGCCACAACATGAATTAGTGTCACCCAGAATCTGCAAATTGAATCCCTCAAGGCTGCAGCAGTTTGTCAGGATTTTTTTTCCTATCACTGTTACTTTTTAAAAAGAGGTGCCAGGCAGTGGTGGGCAGACATGCACACACTGCAGCTGCACACCTTGAATCCTAGAATCCTAGAGTTGGAAGGGACCTAGTAGGTCATCTAGTCCAACCCCCTGCCTGCAGCAAGAAATCCCCCTACAGCATCCCCGACAGGTGCTCGTCGAGCCTCTGCACCACCCCCTATAGCTCTACCACTGGTAGTAGGGTCTGAACATGGATCTTTTCTGCATAGGGTGCTCTACACCTGGTCAGTGGTCCCTCAAGCATCTAGACAGGCATTTAAGTGGTTGCTGTGTTAGACCTATGAGCCTTGCTTGACGTGGATTGCATGCATCTTGGGCCTGAGTAGGCTCCCAAACTGGGACATGAGTCTTGATGCTTGTCATCTGTGTGTGTGTAGGAAGAATATTTATATACTGTTTTTCCAACAGAGTAGTTCACAAAGTAGTTCACACAGAAGGAAATAGATACAGGCGTTCCACAGATCTCATATATGTGGATTCACTTACATGTAGATTGGATGTGGGGACCCCCAGGTGCATCCTCTACATGCATACCCTCTGGAGGTAAGGGAAGCGTTGTTTTCACTTATAGTGGGTCCTCTGAACCCTGTAAAGGCCATGTCCTTCCAGGGCTTCCCATTATATGTTATAAGGCATTATAACATCATTTCCAGTTTCATACTGGAAGTGATTGGAAACTGGAAGTTGGTCTGAGAGAATCCTCCCGAAGGAAAGAGAATGGAACTTGGCTCCAGAGGGGGGGATGCGTTTGTTTGCATCCAGTTTCCCATAACCTGTGTGGGTTCACAGACAAGTCTATAGACACCAGTGACTGGAAAAGTGACATGCTGGTGAGAAGAACCACGGCTGCTCTTCAGTGGCTAAGAGCAGAATCCTAACCGTATAGAAAATCCTATATAGAAAAGGAACCCCCTAGGCTAGGCTATATAGGCTAGGAACATCCTAGCCTATATAGAAAAGGAACCCCCGCCAATTAGCAGGTAACTGCATCCCACTAAAGCTGGGGGACACTTGAATGGTGGTGTCACCCCATTCCTAGATCTGAGAAAGCTAACGGCGCAAATAATAGCAAAACAAACTGGAGGCATTGATTGAGGGAGGCACATGATGTTGACTGTTGACATCATCCGGAATGGGTTTTTTAAGGATGTTTTTTGTTGAGGGAACTCTTTTATGAAAAACAAATGTTTATTTTTATACTTGAGACCCATCGTAATTAAGCGATGAGTGTTTTTTGTTTGTTTCATTTTCCGCTTTGGGTATTTCATGAAAAGTGGAATGGAAATACTTTTAATAAGTGATCTTGTCTGCAGCTGAGCTCTGTGCGTTGCAGAAAGTGCAAGGTCATGTTGTGGGAGGAGATGCAGGCGCCTGTGGACCACAGCTATGGCTTCTTCCAAACAGTCTTAATCTGATCCTCCAAAACAAACACACAAAGCATCCCTAGGCATGCTTTCTGGGTTAGGGACTTTCTTGGCTATGTGCTTTTAATGTGCACGTGAACGAGAGTGTAATCAGTCTGTGGAACTCCTTGCCACAGCATGTGGTGATGGCATCTAGCATCAATGCCATCCAGGTTACAAGCACAACCTCAAATGATGGTGCCAATTTGAACAGCTTGGGGGTGGCCAGGCTTCCTGGGAACTGGGTTCGGATCTTGCACAGGTATCTCATCTCCCACTCCCTGCCTTATTCCTGGATTGCACACTGCCCACCTTCTTCCACCCCTCCCGAGGCCCCCTCCCAGCCCCTGTACTGGCCATATTTTGCAGTACTGGCCAAACAATATGGGGATGCCTGCACACACGGGTGAACTGGCTTATCCCCTCAAAGGATGGTGCAAAAGTAAGTGTAAGTAAGTAAGAAAGTCATTCCCAAGTAAGTCTACTTAGGATGCAGCCATATTCTCACTTAGAACACAATCCTAACCTTGTCTACTTAAAAGTAAACCCCATTGTATTCAATGGGTTTTACTCCCACTAAAGTGTCTTTAGGATTTCAGCCTTAGAAACTCATTAGCTGCAATGGGCAGAACAGAAAATGTGCAAATCTTGTAAAGCAGTGAAAAAACCCAGTTATGAAGGGGGCTGAAAAAAAATAGTTTGGAAGGCTGCATTTGTCCTATGGAACTGCAGTCCTAAACACACTTTCCTGGGAGTAAGCCCCATTGAACAGAATGGGACTTACTTCTGAGTAGACAGACATAGGATTGCACCCTATGTCTTAAAAGGTAGAGCTTCCCAAGACCATTAGGTGGGTTGTGAGCCAATTTCATCTAGTCCCCATTCATTTCAGTTTTTTTTATTTTCAGTATATTAAGGCTGCAATCCTACATCTACTAAAGACACTTTCCTGGGAGTAAGACCCATTGAAAACAATGGGGCTTCCTTTTGAGTAAACATGGTTAGGCTAGTGCTCTAAGACTTGATGCATAGTATTTGTCTACATTTAGGAAACTGTTACAGATCTATATTTTTTAAAGGCTACAATGTATGCGCGTCTATCTATAGTCAGTGGGGTTTACACCCCATGTGGTTTGTGGCTCTTGGGATGTTTGGGGAGTTCTTTTTAAAAAAAATTTAAACGGAGCAATTCCTGGTTCTTCATTAATACATTTTAAAATGAGTTGAAAGCTTTTTATTTACTTGATTGATTTACAGCACAATCCTAACCCTGTCTACTCAAAAGTAAGCCCCACTGTGTTCAATGGGTCTTACTTCCAGGAAAGTGTCTTTAGGATTGCAGCCTTACTATATTTACTCACATCTAACACTCACCTTTTTCAGCCAAATTCGGTCTCCGAAATCAGGGTGCGCATAAGATTAATTAGATTTGAGTAAATACAGAATTTTGATTATAAGTATAGGGTGCGCTTTAGATTCAAGTAAACACGGTAATTTTGTTGTATGGGGAATGCTTCATGATCTGGCCATGACATCACTTTCCAGTTAGTGACGTCACTTCTGGTGGGTCCCACTTCTGGGTTTACCCACCAACAGTATGGAAATAGAGTCACGGTGTGGGTACATATGTAGGGTGGACGTTCTGGTAAGCAGTACTGAGATGGTTGCCAAAAAGGTGGTAGCATTCCATTCTACGTAGTCATTCTTGGTTATATAGCACAGATTTTCTATATCTTTTTTATAGAATAAATGTCACGTTACCCAAAAAATGAGCCTTTAACTAGGAGAAAGGCTTGAACCCCCCCTTTTCCCACTTTGCCCCCACGATGTTCTTTCACTCTGCCCACCAAAACCCCCATTTTTGTCACCAGTTCTCTGATGCCAGTTGATCTGAAGCTGTTGTCAAGATTGACGGGGCACTTCCTTGGCTGCCTACTCTTCCCTCTGCTTCCACTCCCATCGCCCTGTGATGAGGGGGTGGTGGGGCAGGAATCATCACACGTTGAAGATAAGTAGAACAAACACTGTCCCAAGATAGTTTGTCGAGAGCAGCTCCATGTAGTTCTAAAGTACATAAGAATTGCCCTGCAGGGAGCAGCTAAAGGTCCTTCTGGCTCTTGCAGTATCTCCATCAGAGGTTGGTCTGATTCCAAGGAAGGCAGGTCAGCAATCATCCACCAGCATATGTTGGAAAATACAACCATTTTCAGTGCACAATTGAGCACAACCTAACCATGTCTACTCAAAAGTAAGCCCCATTGTGTTCAATGTGTCTTAGTCCTAGGAAAGTGTCTTTAGGATTGCGGCCATTGAGAAATCTAAGCTGCACCCATCATCATCATAACATATGCCAGTGAATGTTGTCAGCAGGTAAGTATGGCTGCAATCCTAACCCTAACCCTTTCCTGGGAGTAAGTCCTTTAGAACACAATGGGACTTATCCGACAATCCAGAGTATTACATGCACCCATAGTTACTGCACCGCCTAGGGAAAACCTATTGGAAATTCATATTGCAATCCAGAGTAACGTGTTCTTACTCTAGAGCAAGGACTCCCCGTAGTTACTCTGGATTGTGCCCTTACTTTCATTAGACATGCTTAGGATTGCACTGTTAGTCTTGATAGTCCCTCGGACAGCAAGAAATCAAATCAGTCAGTTCTTCAGGAAATTAATCAATCAATCAGTCAGTCAGTCAGTCAGTCCGTCCGT
Organism: Cryptoblepharus egeriae; assembly: GCA_030015325.1. NCBI lineage: Eukaryota > Metazoa > Chordata > Lepidosauria > Squamata > Scincidae > Cryptoblepharus > Cryptoblepharus egeriae. Next base: position 267,387,978 of record JAREYC010000001.1, read on the forward strand.
CCGTCCGTCCGTCCGTCCGTCCATCATGTCATATGTCGTTGGATTTGTATTGAAGAGAATCAGTTTTGAAATGTCTCCTTCCTATCAAAAGACATGGCCAAAAAAACTAAAAATCAAAAATATGCATTGAGCTCCATGGGAAAATGAAAGTGCCCAATATCGTGGCTTTACTCGTGAGTAGGCAAATGTGCCATTGTCTGCCGGAAAGACCAGGCTGAGAGGAATCCAAGACCTTGTCCTCCTTTTGAGGTTTGGGCATCTGGTCACCCTGGGCTGTGGGTGCTGGGATCAGAAGATGAAACAGGTGGGGGATGCTGGAGGTGTGCAGTGAGCATAAAGAGTAGCAGTTCTGCCTTGATGCGGTCATGCAGAACCTTGTCTCACAACTAAAGAAGCCAACTTGAAACCAAGAAGCAGTGGGCACGGGGTTAGTGGACACGCTTACATCGGATGGACGTGAACAGTGCAGTGCCCGAAGGATCTTGGTTGGGTTTTCTGTTTCTTCTGAGACAAACGAGTATCAGGGATGGGGAAGAAGTCATTCCAGATAATTTATCATGTAGTGCTTGATGGTGAGAATAAGATGTTGGCAAGTTCCAGGAAGGAGAGATTGGCTGGAGTACCAGGGAGAAAGTGGGCAGAGTGGTAGAGCTCATCCCTTTGTGTTTTAGGTAAATGAGAATGTGCCGGTGCCAGAAGTAGCTTTCTTGGAGGCCACTGACTCTGCTGATTCCTGCTTGGGGTGGGGGGAGTGAAGGGCACCAATTTCTTGCATGCAAAAGTACCGTATTTGCTCAGATCTAATGCACCATCAAATCTAATGTGCACCCTATACTTATAATCCAAACACCACATTTACTCACATCTAATTAACCATGGAACCTAATGCTGATTTTGGAGACTAAATTTGGCAGGAAAAGATGAGCGTTAGATTTGACTAAATACAGTAGTTTAAAACAACTATCAGGTTCACTCAGAATTGCTAGGAGGAGTTGCAAAGGTACTTGTTTGTGAAGGAGGACACGACCAGGTGTGTGCAGGACAGGTTGCTGGTGGTAGACACATGGGGTGGGTTGTGGTCAAGGCAGGAGGGTCTACTTTCTCAACCATCCAATCCTACTCCCCTCCCTGCTGATGGAAGGTTATTTGTAACATGGGACTTGGGGGGTGGGGGGGCGAAAGGTTTCCCAAAGAAGGGTGGTTTAGGAGGAAGTTGAAGAAACAACCAAGGGTGTTAGTTTGGAGTCCCAGCAGAATGGGATGGATGGATGGATGGATGGATGGAAAGAAAGAGTGAATGAGTGAGTGAGTGAGTGAGTGAATGAATGAATGAATGAATGAATGAACGGTTCCATCAGGGACAGACTTAACTTGTCCAGTGATGTTTTTGCATTGGGTTCAGTATTGGGTATTTTGAGCTGGGATGTGCATGACAAACATTTTTTGTCAGTTGACCACATATTCTGATCAGACAGGTTATATGGTGTACCCTATGGTGGTCCCATGCGTAAGCCTTTCAAAAATTGTATCCCCCACAATCTAGAAAAATAGCTTATTTGTTGATGTTCCCCTGACCAATCAAAACCTACTTTGCTTCTGCTTGCTGTGCCACCCCAACTCTCATCAACTGGGGTGGATCAACTGATGTTGACCATCAACTGGTGTTTTAACCCAGCCTGTCAGTGCTCTAGAACTTGGAGACAGATGTGGAAGGGAGTGTCTCATTGGAAGTGTGGGCAAAGCTTTGAAGAGATGCTCAAGCCAGAAGGTGCAGGGGTTTGGAGAACACCTGGAGACCCTTCTGAACATAAGCAAGCAAGTCTTGCCTTAGTGGGTAAAAGGGGGCTGGAGCTTGGGAGGATCACACAGCCATCCAGTGTTGATGCCAAACAGAGCAGCTGAGATCTTGAAGCTTTGTGAACTTTCTGTTGAAAAGCGGTATATAAATATGATGGATTGATTGATGTCTTGGTCACTCTAATCTGTCCTGTTACTTTCCTATCAAAGAGATGTTCTACCACATCAGTGGGTAGCCCAGAAGGCTTCTCAGAGCTCAGCACTAACTCCAGACATGGAAGAGAGGTCTAGAGAGAAATAGGAAGTACTCTTCAAGAGGGGCCTGGCTCAGCTCTCAGCGGTTTTCCATTGAGTTTGATGGCATCAAATGAAAAGTCTGTCATCTAGGACAAGCCTAATCATCTCCTCAGCCAGTGGGAATGAGTAAGGCTGCAATCCTAAACACACTTTCCTGGGAGTAAGACCCACTGAATACAATGGGGCTTAATCTGAGTAGACATGATTAGGATTGTGCTCTAAGGCTACAATCCAGAGTAACTACAGGACCTTTTACACCGATGTAGTTACGGTGCCACCTGTGGGAAACCTATGGGAGATGCATAGAATAATCCAGAGAGTGCCTCTAATGTCTTCCCATAGTTACTCTGGATTATAGGGTAACCCCGAAATCCAGAGTAACTACGGGAGCACATAAGAGACTTTATGTGCACCCATAGTTACTGCACCACCTAGTGAAAACCTATGGGAAGTTATATTTGAATCCAGAGTAAGTTGTTCTTACACCGGAGCAAGGACTCCCAGTAGTTACTCTGGATTTTGCCCTAAGTCTCAAGTAGGTCTTCCCCATGGGTGCTGCCCCAGAAAGTACCCCTTTAAGTGAACACCTGGCTGCCCATTCACACATGGGGAATATGTAACCCCACAGATTTGTTTGGTGCAAGCCTGGTGATGTGCAAAGATATGTCAACCCACTTTTGTAACAGGACAAGATTTCTGGACTCTGCTCCAGATTTGATCACTGGAGGGGGTCCCAGGAACAGGTTTCAACACATACCACTAATTTGTCCGCAGAATATTATTCAGAAATAATATTGCAGTACCACCAAGCGTGGCCTCCCAAATGCATCTGCCAGTCCTTGCAGTCCTGGGAACTCCAGGCAGGGGAAGGGAGGACTAGAACATCAGGCCATCTGAGGCTCATCTCAGCATGCACATCTGGCAGGCTCATCGAAGCATGCACATCTGGCACATCACTGTGTATCTTCGCCGTGCTTTCTGGACAAAGGCACTGGAAACAGCACTCGGAACAGACAGTTCTTCTAGTGCCGAGAAGGAGACCTTGGCTGTGCAGAGTGTGACAGTGATGTTGTCTTCCTGCTGCCTCCTTGACTGGCAGGTCAAAGCCAGTTAACCCTTCTCTGATCCTATCCCAAAAAGTTTAAGGGAACAAAATTAGCTGTGAAAAAGTATTGAATAAATATTTGATATGTGAATGGTACCAGGTGCCTGTTGTGGGAGGGGGAAGCTTTGGGGAAAGGAGATCACGTTTAATGTGAATGCAGCAGAACCTGAAACTGCAGCCTCCTAGACTCAGATCTGGCTGTCCAGGATCAAGTGACTGGAGGAGGGTGCAGGAAACAGGGAAGTGAAACCCACCCTTTAGGAGCCCTCGAGCAATGGTTGTCCAAGGTTGTCTGCAGAAGGGTCTCAATAGCCATCTGGGGTTGACAAACTGTTGAAGGATCACACCAGGCACAGATCCTGGTCTCATCCAGGATCTCATCCAGGAAAGTCCAGCCCAGAGATTTGATCCTGACATATTATCCCACAACACGTGCTAAGCTGCGCAAACGAAGCTGCAGACACTGAGCAGACAGAACAAATCCCTGAGGCTGTAGGGAGGGTGTGAGTGCAGCATCCTCTGCTGTAAAGAGGACAAAAGATGCTAATATTGCATAAGGCTGAGCTGGGGAGGTTCCTTCCGACCCCTCCAGCCTCTCCTGCAACGATCACCGCCTGCGTTCAGTCACATCATGTCCTGGACTCAGATCAGCTGTTCTCAAGCATGCTGTCTTGCGCTGTTGCAGACGCGTTTGGGAGTCAGTAGCCACTTATTAATATACTGGCTGTAGCATCTTAATACAGAAACATTTTATGAACAAAGTCTCTGTATCCTGTCCACAAACTGGAATAAAAAAGGGAACCATTTAGGTACTTTGAGAGAACGAAGAAGTCTTAACTTGACAGTCGAGACCATCCAAGGTGGTTTGTTTCTCCAAGGAAAGGATGCTTTTGGGTTTGTGTTCACCCATCAAAGGGATGCTGCTTGGACATGATCACTCTTCACCTATCCCCGGATCCTGTTTTTGCCTTAAACCTGACTTCTGCTTTTAAACACAGGTGGATTTTCAGAAAAGAATTATGAGTGGAGCTCCGAGGAGGAGGATGCGGACCAGAAAGCCCATCCCGTGCAAGTGCTCATCGTGAAGGACGACCACTCCTTTGAGCTGGACGAAGCTGCCCTCAGTGACATCTTGCTGTCGGAGGCCGTGAGAGATCGGGAGGTGGTGGCTGTCTCTGTGGCAGGGGCTTTCCGGAAAGGGAAATCCTTTCTGATGGACTTCATGCTGAGATATATGTACCACGTGGTATGTGGAGGTCAGCTGCAGCAGAGCCTGTGGCCCACTTTTTGCCTTCTCTGTTGCGCATGCTTGCCAGCTCTGAGCATGTTGTGAGATGTTCTATTTATATCTATTTTTGGCAATGCAGAAGTCAATGTGATCGATGGATGTGGCTAGAACATGGGACTAGGACTGGGAAGCACCAGGTTCATGTTCTAGTGCAGCCTCACAGCTTATTGGGCAAATTTGGGCATTTGTTACCTTAACCTCCCTTGCAGGACAGCTAACCATGTATGCTATCCTGAACATTTTGTAGATGGCAATTCAGAAATAATATTGCAATATCAGGACAGCACATGTGGTTTCCTAGCAAGCAAGTTCAACTGTTGAGGGGCAGATCCTGGATCTCACTGATCCTTCAGGTGGCCCTACACTCTGGACCCACCACTGTTGAGAAAAAATAATGCATGAGGACCTTGAGAAGAGCATGGCATGGTGTGGACGAGGATTTGTTGTCTGGGAGCCTACCAAAAACCCATGCTGAGTTTGTGGATTAGATGGGTTTAGACCAGGGGTCTCCAAACTCTGGCCCTGGAGCCAGATGTGGCCCTCAGCGAGTGTCAATGTGGCCCCTGGCAAGACCCCTCTGTTCGGTCCTTGGGCAAGCCTTGTAATTCACTCCAATACATTCTTATATGTAAATTTATTCAACTTTGAAATGTAAGTTAGTTTTCTGGCTCCCAACACAGTGTTAGAGAGATGATGTGGCCCTCCTTCTAAAAGGTTTGGAGACCCCTGATTTAGACCATAGTTCAGAACATAGTGGAGCAGTTCTTGGCCGTGTCAGGACCCTGGGGTTGGGTTGGAGTATTTGGCACCCTACCATGACCTGCCAGGGGCTTAACAGTCAACAAAAATTGGAAATTTGGCCTACGTGTGGGGCTGGTGGGGCTGAGTTTGCCTTGGTGGGACCACCGATTAAGCAGACCAGGCCTAAGCAAATGGCACTCTCCCCACTGCACAGGAATCTGTCGACTGGATTGGAGATAATGATGAGCCCCTAACAGGCTTTTCCTGGAGAGGCGGGTCGGAGAGGGAGACAACCGGCATCCAGATTTGGAGTGAAGTCTTCCTGGTGGACAAACCGGATGGCAACAAGGTAAATGATTCTACCCGTGACTTTTCCTTGAATATGGAGAATCAAGCTAGGTGAAGGTGCCACCTCTAGGTGTCTTTGGCTGCAATCCTAAGCGCTGGTATGGCCAGCAGTGTGGGCACTGGCCAAGCTTTGCCAGTGCAGGTATTTGTTGGGTGTTGGGAGGGTAGGGAAGAAGGCATTTTAGGGTGGGGAGAAGGTGGGTGGTGGTATTCCCAGTGGGAGACAGGACCAGGACCTGACAGTTATCCTAGCTAGATCCTAACCCTGTTCCCAGACACCCTGGGCTCCTTGGATTGACATTGCTGCTTGAGGTGGTGCAGATCCGAGTAACCCCACTGGGGCTGCTGCAGTTCACCACCTATTTTCTCTGCTAGTGGCATAGCTAAAGCACTTATTTGCTATTTGGAGATTATAGATTACAGATTTTATAGATATTCCAATGTAGTTTGTTTCTTTGCATTCTGCATTAAATTACCTTTCCAATGATTTATAACATGATGGGATTCTCATTCAGACATTGCCCCATTTACACAGTTGTAGCCACCAATGTCAAACTCGGCTTGTTGCCACCCTAAAGCTTATCATGCAGCTGCACCCCCTGCACCCCTCTAGCTACGCCACTTGCAGTTTATTCTGGATGTGGTTGTTTGGGGGAGGGGAAAGTGCTGTGCAAACAGCTCACCTGATGCTATGTAGTTTTCCAGTTATTGCAGAAGGGCATCTCCCCCCCCCCATGAGTCCTAGACATGCTCTTTCTGTCCTTCTGTACAGGTTGCTGTGCTGCTGATGGACACTCAGGGGACCTTCGACAGTCAGTCGACCCTGCGGGACTCAGCCACAGTCTTTGCACTCAGCACCATGATTAGCTCCATCCAGGTAATGAAGTTGGGCTGTGTTAGTTGTGTGGGTCCCCTTTGAGATGCGGGGAGCAGGTGGATCTCGGTAGCAACAACTAACCTCAGGAGGCCAGACATAAAGCCAGGGGACCTCCTAGTTTCAAAGGTGCAGCAAAAATGCCTCCATGTCAGTCTCCCAGGAAAGTGCTCCTTCCATTGTGGTTTGGGGTCCACTAGTGGTATATTCAAGTGCCCCCCCATAATACACAAAGGTGGGGAATGGGAAGGAGTCAGAGATTTCTCTGTTGTTTCAAACCCAAGCTCTTCACCTTGCAGCTGGTCTGCACACCTTGCAAGCTAACTAGCCAAGGGCAGCACACTTAGCAGTCTCTCTCAGATTAAGCAGATTAAGATTGACAGAGAACTGGTTCAAAACCACTTAACTGGCCTCAATGAATTCAAGTCATTTGGACCAGATGAGCTGCATCCTCAAGTTCTGAAGGAACTGGCAGATGTCCTTGCAGAGCCTCTGCCGATCATCTTTGAGAAATCCTTGAGACGTGGAGAAGAGCCTGGACTGGAAGAGGGCAAATGTAGTCCCAATCTTTAAGAAGGGGAAAAAAGAAGACCCGGGAAATTATAGACCAGTCAGTTTGACTTCAATCCCGGGCAAGATATTAGAGCAAATCATAAAACACACAATTTGTGCACATCTAGACAAGTACTCGGTGATCAAAACAACCCAGCATGGATTGACCAAGAATAACTCTTGCCAGACAAATCTGATCTCCCTTTTTGATGGGGTTACGAGCTTCCTGGACATGGCAATGCTGTGGATGTCATTTATCTTGACTTCAGCAAAGCATTTGACAAGGTCCCACATGACATTTTAATTAGGAAGTTGGAAAAATATGGGCTAGACAGGGCAATTGTTAGGTGGATCTGCAACTGGCTCGATGGCCGCACTCAAAGGGTTTAGTAAATGGTTCTGTGTCAACCTGGAGGTCGGTTTCTAGTGGGGTCCCCCAAGGCTCTGTCTTGGGACCGGTTCTCTTTAACATTTTCATCAATGACTTGGAGGAAGGGATACGGGGGAGCCTGATCAAATTTGCAGATGACACCAAACTGGGAGGAGTAGCAAACACAACAGAAGGAGGAGAAACCTCCAGGAGGATCTGGATAAACTGGAAACCTGGGCTGTAACAAACAAAATGAATTTCAACAGGGAGAAGTGCAAAGTTCTGCACTTGGGCAATACAAACCAAAAACATAGGTATAAAATGGGGGATACTTGGCTTGGCAGCACAACATATGAGCGGGATCTTGGAGTCGCCACTGTGGATCACAAGCTGAACATGAGTCAGCATGTGATGTGTCTGCAGAGAAGGCAAATGCCATTTGAGGCTGCATTAAGAGGACTGGAGCTTCCAAGTCACAAGAAGTTCTAGTTCCTCTTTATTCTGCATTGGTCAGACCTCACCTTGAGTCCTGTGTTCAGTTCTGGGCTCCTCACTTGAAGAAAGATGCAGCCAATCTGGAGCAAGTCCAGAGGAGAGCAACAAGAATGATCAGTGGGATGGAAGGGAAGCCCTACCAGGAAAGGTTGGGGGAACTTGGGATGTTCAGCCTGGAGAAGAGGAGGCTGAGGGGAGACCTGATTGCCCTCTTCAGATACCTGAAGGGCTGTCATAGGGAGGAAGGGGCTCATTTGTTCATAGCTGCTTCTGAAAGCAGAACTAGAACCAATGGGGACAAACTGCAAGAGAGGAGATTCCGGTTGGATATCCGGAAAAAGTTCCTGACTGTGAGGGCGGTTCAGCAGTGGAAGAGATTGCCAAGGGAGGTGGTGGACTCTCCCTCACTGGGGATCTTCAAGCAGAGGCTCGACGAGCACCTGTCGGGGATGCTCTAGGGGGATTTCCTGCTGCAGGCAGGGGGTTGGACTAGATGACCTACTAGGTCCCTTCCAACTCTAGGATTCTATGATTCTCTCCTCTTCTTGCTTCGGCAGTCCCCAAAAAGCAGCATCGAGGAGGTTCATTGAGTTCCAGGCAACATCAGGAAGCAGAGAGCTCTGTGCAGATCCAGCCTAAGCAGGCAGAGAGAACAAGGAAGGCTTGGTATGCACACAACACTAAATACTGTATTTACTCAAATCTAACGCTCACCTTTTTCAACCAAATTCAGTCTCCAAAATCAGGGTGTGCATAAGATTCAATGGTTAATTAGATTTTAGTAAATACGGTATTTTGATAAGTATAGGGTGTGCATTAGATTTGATGGCGCATTAGATTTGAGTAAATGTGGGTAGTTTGAGGTAGCTCATGTGAGTGAGTCAAGCCACGTGGAGAAAAAATGCAATGGTAAGAGTGTTTTCTAAATTCAGAGTTATCTCCAGGAGAAATTGGAAATAGATTCAGAGCAAACACAAGGCCATGCTGCTTTTCATGTAATGCATTATTGACTTATGGAATGTGCTGGTGGTTGATATCCAGGACCTTCGTTGGCTTTGAAAAGCCAACTTGATAACTTGTGGAAGGGGAGCAATGTCTGCTGTTGGTCCTGAGGTCTACATGGAGCTTCCAAGCAGAGAGGCAGCCTTCCTCCAAATACCAGATGCTGGGGACAAGAGCAGGGAAGGGCCACAGAATGCTAAGTTGGGTGGATCCTCTGAGCCAACAGGTTGCTTCTTGTTTTGTGTATTCTTGGAAGTCAGAGTAGTGCCCTCATCACACCTCACAGTGTGGTTCTTGATGTCCAAGAGCCACGTGACCAACTGATGATTTGTGTCATGACCTGCTGCTCCACTAGAGAGACAGGGAAGGACAACCTGAAGGTGGACGTTCATGTCTTCCTCTCCCCCCATCCATTCTCACAAGAACTGCCGGACTCTGAATCAGCGGTGACTAGGGAGTGTCTACATCGTCCTCACTAAAGCTGGCCAGAAGAGGAAGATGAGGCCCACTGATCTGTAGTCTCAGATCTGGGAAAGGTTGAGTTTGAGCTGCATGACTAGGAAGGCTTTGGTTTCTCACCACCTATTGGCTATTTCTGTTTTATTTTATTAAATTAATATACTATTTGCTCGAATCTAACGCTCACGTTTTCCAGCCAAATTTAGTCTCCAAAATCAGGGTGCACATTAGATTCAGTGGTTAAGTAGAGTAAATACAACATTTTTATTATAAGGATAGGGTGTGCATTAGATTCGATAGCGCATTATATTTGAGTAAATATGTCATATTAAATCATACACACATACACGCACGCACACACGCACACACATACAGTACATACATACACACACAACAGTACACACACACACACATATACAATTGTGCATCCACCACTTTCAGAATATCAACTTGCTTATATACATTTCCAGTTCCTTTTCTCTCCTGACCCTTATTATCCAGATTCCAGTCTTATTGACTCTTCTGTGCTTCCTTTGAACCCAGGTGTACAACTTGTCACAGAACGTCCAAGAAGACGATCTCCAGCACTTGCAGGTAAGGCTGTTCCTTCCCCAAAGCCTTCCACCCCCCCCCCCCAGGCTTACAAGGGGATCTAATCTGTTTTGCATCTCATTCCAGCTCTTCACAGAATATGGGAGGCTGGCCATGGAAGAAACATGCCTGAAGCCCTTTCAGGTATCACAGAAAGCACTGCCCTTCCTCCACCACAACTCCCATAGCACACAATTCCTGCATGGAAGTCCCAACAGCATCTTTTTATTCCCTACCCATTTTACTCTCACAACAACCCTCCAAGGTAGGTTACACTCGGAGACTACATTTTTGGTCCAAGTCCACCTAGTGAGCTTCATGTCTAGGAACCTGGGTCTTCTTGGACCTCACCTGGCTCTGCAACCCAACCACCAAGCTGGCTCTCAAATGGGATGGTAGCCACCATGTTCCCTGATGCAGGTTCTGTTCATCAGTCCTGTCCCAGATGCTAAGGCAGTGCAGATCCAGAGTGCAGATCCTAGGAGGGCTTCTGTATTAGAGTTGCGTGATTATTTCTGGAAAGATCGCCACCAGAGCCAGCTTGGTAGAGTTAGTTTTCTAGAGGGACGATGAAAGGTTTGGGGTGTAGATGTGGAACACCAGAGAGGTTCACATTTTCTTTTTATGCCGAGTGAATTGGCGAGCAACGCTTATGTTGCTTCTCGGGCTGGAGCCAGCCTGCCTGCTTTGCGCACCGCGCTGCACATTGTTGTGATTCAGGCATGTTGTCGGTGTCTCTGCTTGCCTTGGGGAATGTAACATCCCAGGAACCTCCCTCCTCCTTGAGTTCAACTGGAAAGTACATAATGCCTTAACACACGGAACTGCCATGCGCAACAAAGGAATTGGCCACATCAGGCCAAGCACATGACAAGCCTGCCTCCTTGGGTGCAGTTCAGTCATGCAGCCCAGCTTAAGTTGACAAAAGCCTCTCGGTCCTCAGTTCTTTATATCTGGCAAGGGGAAGTCATAATGCTTGGAGAGCATTATGGGAACATTATCCCATGTTTTGTAAGTCACTCCATCCCGCCAGAATCTAGATGTCATCCAACCCAGGTTTCATTCCAAACCGAGGCTCGCCAAACCTGCGACATTGAAGGGGGGGGGTGTCTCATGTTAACTCCTCGTTTGATGTCCACCTGGTCTCACGGATGGATTTTTTTTTCAGTGACTCCTCCATATATTCTGCAGAACGCAAGTGACTGGGAATCTTTTCTGTCTCAGAAAGGCTTTTAATGGGCCAGGGAAGAGTCTGGTGCTGCAGCATTCCTGGTGTCAAACTAGGGGTCATGGGTGGGAAACGGTGATACTCCATGTAATGAGTAGGATTAATAAACAGTTATAGGAATATTGTCATTTTTAATAAATTGTGCATTTCAAGCCTTTCCTTGGGGGAGAAAGTTGAGTTATAAACATTAAACAAGAAAAGGGCCGTCTATGAAGCTTTGTTCCAAGATCAGAAGCAAGAGGACAGTTTTTAGTAAATGTTGTGTAGGCAGATGTGGCTGCAGATGTGATTGATTCATTCTCTCTCTCTCTCTTTCTCTCTCTCTCTCTCTCTCTTTTGTTGCCTTTAGTCCCTCATATTCCTTGTTCGGGACTGGAGCTTCCCATATGAATTTTCCTACGGAGCCGAAGGTGGTGCTAAGTTTTTGGAAAAGCGCCTCAAGGTTGGCATTGGAGGTTCTAATTTCCGATACCTTTTTACTGCTTATAGTCTCACCAAAACCAATAATGTTTTATAAGTATAAAAAAATAATGTAAGAAATTATTTTTATTACAATTAAAACAATATTGAAAGCAATCTTGTTATTTTGAACATAATAGTCCAAAATGGTTCGGAATAAAATTATTTATTTAATTTATTGAATTAATTTTCTATCCCGCCTTTCTTCCCTTGCAAGAGGGAGCTCAAGGCGGCTAACATCAGGGAAATAAAACGTCGTTAAAATAGATCATAAATAAAGATTAAAACACCGTTAAAATATCATTAAAATAAAATAATTAAATAAAATAGTTAAAATAAAAGAGGATGGTGGATTGCTTCAGGTGACGGACCTCAGGGGGCAAATGGTACTAGAAGTGACCAAAATTGTGAAGGCCCTCTGTATACATGGGGAATCTCATCTGTTTCGAGATCCTCTAATAATTTCTGCAGATGAGGAAAGCCCTCAATGGACTTCCCATACATGACAGGAGGAAGTGCCTTCTGGTTGCATCTGGGTGGTGGTCTGAGGTCCTTCTTAGGCAAGGTTGGCACCCATAGGTCCAACGAACAACAGATGAGAAAGGCCAGCTGTATATCATTTGATAGGTACTTTAATACAGAATGTTATGAAACAGTGTTGAATTATGTCAGTTCTATATGAAGTTTTAAAGAACTGCTTTATGTAACAAAACATGGATTTTCTTAATTCTAAACTAACCCCATGTGATTGAGTGTATCCTAGAACCTGTAATCCTAGAACCCTGTGTGTCATCATGTTGGCCACTGGTTTTTAATTAGTTACTGATTGATTGACCTGTACTGTTATATTGTCAAACAAAGTTAATGGGGTGACACCAACCCTCGTAATGCCACTGGTGGGGAGTTTAGATGTTTTGGGTCACTGGTGGAAGAAGGTGGGATCAGTGACATAGCTGTACCTTCTGGCACCTGGAGGCAGAACAACTCCCCAAAGATTTAAAAATACTGAGAGTGAGCAAAATGGTTGATAAAATCCAGCTTCTATTCAACAAGCAGACCTCTGTGAGTCTTGGAAGACTATGGTATCGTGCTTGGCGCTGCATACACTGCATGCGAAGCACGAAAGCCTGGGTTGGATTGTTATGGAGGAAAGGCTGTTACCCAAGCAGCAGATCCCCCCTCTCCACACCACTGAATTGGTCCAATGGAAAGGCAGAGCCAATACGATTGGATCCAGCTGGCGTCGCAGAGCTGGGCTAAGGACAGGAGCTCACCCTGTCTTGTGGGGCCGACCTGGTCTCGAACCTTGGCCTGCTGGTTAACAGGCACAGCGTCTTAACCACTTGCACCACCCACAGCAACTTCAACAAAAAGCATGCTAAATCCTGAAGGGATAAATAAAATATTCCCCACTGCAGAGAGATTGCCCCTGACAGCCCCCTCTTGTTCTCAGGTGTCTGGAAACCAGCATGAAGAGCTGCAGAACGTCCGGAAGCACATCCACTCCTGTTTCACCCAAATCTCCTGCTTTCTCTTACCTCATCCAGGCCTCAAAGTAGCTACCAATCCAAACTTTGATGGGAAGCTCCGAGGTTTGTCTGCTTTCAGCTTTAATTCCTTTGCTTCACATCTACGTGCCATTGACACCCACTCTCCTTTCCCTGGTATTCAGCCAGTTCCTAGTCCATTAGAGGACCTTCCCTCTTAGGTGTCAGATCCCTTATGAACAATCCCAATATATAATATCAGTGGGTTTGATATTACACACATCCACATCCACATTGTTTATAGTTGTTCTGCTATATGTCATAGAACAGAACAGAGGGACTGTTTAATGTCTAAAACAGAGGGACTACTCAGAAGCATGATCACCCATGCTCAGGTTCAACATATAGAATCACAGAGTTGGAAGGGACCTAATAGGTCATCTAGTCCAACCCCCTGCATGTATCAGGAAATCCTCCTAGAGCGTCTCCAATAGGTGCTCGTTGAGCCTCTGCTTGAAGATCCTCAGTGACGGAGTATAGATTCTCTTGAGAATCCATACTTCTGGGTGATGTTTTGGGGGAAAATTGAACATCAGTTTTTTCAGTCATCAGTGGGGGTCCAGAAGAATATCATACCCTACAATCCAGAGTAACTATGTGAGCACATAAAAGACCTTTACGTCGACGTGGTTAAGGCACCACCTAGTGAAAACCTATGGGAAATTCATATTGCAATCCATAGTAAATCGTTCTTACACCGGAGCAAGGACTCCCCATAGTTACTCTGGATTTCGCTCATAGGCTGGAAATTACTATAGTATTGGAAATCAAAAACAATATTGAAAATCACTAACAGGTCCATCAATATCAACCGAAACAAACGCTTCAGTTTTCAGCATAGCCAACCCATGCAAAGGTTTCAGCATAGGTTAACCAAGGCATTCCCAGGCCCAAAGCCAGGCTGGAAGCCCCGGGTAGAGATGGGTGGCTGCCACAAAAACACAAGAACTGCATGTGAACTCCGTGTATTTCCCTTGCAGAAATAGATGATGACTTCATCAAGAACTTGAAGGTGCTGATCCCGTGGCTCCTCAGCCCCAAGAATCTGGAAGTCAAAGAGATCAATGGAAGTAAGATAACCTGCCGGGGCCTGGTGGAGTATTTCAAGGTGAGACGTCAGCCAAGGGAGGGTTTTGCCATGTGAGTTTTTCCTGTGCACTGTTAAGACTTGGCATCCATTGGTCTTGAAAGACTGGTATCGTGCTCAACACTGCATGCAAAGCACGAAGGCCTGGGTAGATTGATATGGGGGATAGGCTGTTCCCCAAGCAGCAAATCCCCCTCTCCATGCCACTGAAATAGTCCAATGGAACAGCAGAGCCGATGCAGTTGGTTCCAGCTGCATTGCAGAGCTGGGCTAAGGACAGGAGCTCACCCTGTCTTGTGGGGCCGACCCGGGTCTTGAATCCTGGCCTGCTGGTTAAAAGGCACAATGTCTTCACCACTTGCGCCAGTATTAAGAACAAGCTCAGTATTGTGCATCAGCCAGTTTGAATTTTCTGTTGTTCTCCAGGCCTATATTAAGATCTACCAAGGAGAAGAGCTCCCTCATCCCAAATCAATGTTGCAGGTACTCACTTGTGCTGTGGGGACTCCTGGGAATGTGTTTTGGAGGGGAGGTGGGTAGCATTGATCTTTCAGTCCACCAATCCAAACAGACAGTGTGTGGGGTGCTCACGGGCCTCTTGGTGGGGATGGTCTCAAACGTTCTGATCCAGGCCTATCATTTGGCAAGGCTGGCATAAGGTGGATGGTACCCCTTTATGCCTAAAGGAAAGGATGCCCATGTGAAGCATGCACTGTGTTACAGCCGGATGCAGGTAGTGCTGTTATCTCTTGCAAGAGGAGGCTGTACATGCATGGGGGGAATATTCCCAACTCCTTCCTTAACTGTTCCTAAAAGTGGGGTTGTTACTGGAGAAAGCCCAACTCAGAGGGCTTTCTGGTATATAGAGCCCTATAGGACAGTCCCTATAGAGTCCAGAACTGGCCTGAGTGTTTTATTAAAGTTTGCATTTTTAAAATGCTCTGAATTGTGTGTGTGTGTGTGTTTGTGAGTCTGGGGGGTCTCCTTAAGAGACAACAAGAAAAGAATACACATATTGATGGAAAGATGGATAATGCCTAGTCCTAACCCCTCCTAACTCCAGTCGTAACGCCACACTATGGACTCCTATATCTATAGACTCCTGGGAACTTATCTTGGAGGAGAGGTGGGTAGCAGAGAATAATGCGTTCTCGGAAGCCTGCTATAGGCAGCATGGAAGTTGCTTGCAGGCGCATGATGTGTCATGTTTCTTTCCCTTCGGAAGAGCAGTTCTGTTCAAGTGTTCTCAGTTCACTGGCATAAAATATGTGTGTACCTTTAAACAGTTTCCAGGATGAAAATCAATCTTCTTGAAGAGCAGTTTGTTTGTTTGTTTGTTTGTTTAGTGTAAGGCAAGTACAAGGACTTATGGTAAATCAGATGTTAATAGTCCATTGCCATGTATTTGGAGAGCCAGGAATTCCACACGGATGTCTGGCTGCCAACTGTCACCAACTACTTCAATGTAGTCCGGCTGCCAATTGTTGCTAGTTGCTTAGTTCATACTTTTGTGCACCACGAGGAGGGAAACTAGCAACACACCCTTGAAGAGCAGTGACCTCCATGCTCTTTGCTTGAGGCTGACTCAAAGCCAGGCCCAAACAATTTGGTCCAGAAAGCAGGAAGTCCACATGACCCCCGTCCACATATGTGGTTGTCATGCACAAACCCCACTTTTGGTGAAACAGTCTTGGTGTGATGGCTACCTGCGCCCTCCCGGTTGCGTGATCGACTCTCTTTTTCCCACAGGCCACAGCAGAGGCAAACAATCTGGCCGCCGTCGCCACCGCTAAAGATACTTACAACAAGAGAATGGAAGAGGTGAGTGGAGACACAGCCATGCTGCTAAAGAGTGTGGACTGTTTTGTAACTCTTTCTACATCTACTGCCCTAATCCCTTGAAATAGGCAAGTGCTATTGCCTTTTAGAGCACAATCTTAACCATGTCTACTCAAAAGTAAGCCCCATTCTGTTCAGTTTGTCGTACGCCCAGGAAAGTGTGTTTAAGATTGCAGCCTTAGGCAGTCAAACTTTGCTTAACTTCACATAGTTATTATCTATTTCATTTTCTCTGTAAACCGCTTTGTGAACTTTTTGTTGGAAAGTGGTATATATATATATATATATTATTGGCTGGTTGATTGAGGGATAGAGAGCCCAATCCTAACCATGTCTACTCAGAAGTCATCCCCATTATATCCAATGGGTCTTACTCCCAGGAAAATGTGTTTAGGATTGCAGCCATAGAATTTGGGCTGCAATCTTAAGCTCCAGTTCGGCCAGCTTAAGCCCCGGCATAAACCCCATGCTGACCTGAGGATGTCACATTTTTGCACCACTCCTGGGGTGAAGGTTAGGCCAGTGCACAACCATGCGCTCGCCTCCTTACATCACCACTGGAATGGGAAGACTGATGTGTTGTGCCAGCCTAGGTTAGGAGAGTTAACCTTCCATGCTCAGAGATTGTATGCCCCTGAGCCAGCTTCGGGTTGGCCAGCCCTGGAAGAAGAATGCTGGACCAGATGGAGCGTTCAGCTGATCGCTCAGGGCTCTTTTGCTGGTCTTCTGAATTTGGAGGAGTAGCGTCTAGCCTTGATTTCCAAATTCCTAACCTATCTCTTCATCTCTAACCAACACCCCTGGACAGGTGTGTGGAGGAGACAAACCATTCCTTGCACCCAGCGACCTCCAGAGCAAACACCTGGAACTCAAGGAAGAGGCTGTGCGGCAGTTCCGGAGTGTGAAGAAGATGGGGGGAGAAGAATTTAGCCGCCGCTACCTCCAGCAGCTAGAGAACGAAGTGGACGAGCTCTACGTCCAGTACATCAAGCACAACGACAGCAAGAACATCTTCCATGCTGCCCGCACGCCGGCCACGCTCTTCGTGGTCATCTTCATCACCTACGTCATTGCCGGAATCACCGGCTTCATAGGCCTGGACATCATCGCCAGTCTGTGCAACATGGTTATGGGGTTGACGCTGATCACCCTCTGCACGTGGGCCTACATCAGGTACTCTGGGGAGTACAGAGAGCTGGGGGCTGTCATAGACCAAGTGGCTGCGGCCCTATGGGATCAGGTAAGAGCCCCACACTCCTGAGCCCCACTTCAGGGTTCCCACCTTATTTCTGGTGCGCCTGCATGAGCAGCGAGAGGAGGTGGTGTTGGGATTGGTTTTAGGGGGTTTTAGGTTTCAGTCCCAGAAGGAAAAGGATAAAATTGATATATTGGCCCTGTGATTAATCACAACAGAAACAGTAAGCTTGGAAAGAACTACTCTGAGACCAGCATCAGGCTTAGCCAGCAAGGTCTTCACATTCAGCTGGTTGACTCGGGATGCTGGAGTAAGATAGACTGGGATTCGGGCACTTCTCAGGGGGTTATTTCCAAGATTGAAACATGACTTATTACTAGATGTGTTTGAAAATGGTGTTTACTCAGAAGTAATCCCACTGTGTTCAGCAAGGATGTAAAGCTGTCTTACTGGAAACAAACACTTTGGTTTACCAGAGTAGACCCCTAATTCCTACAACCAGTTATAATGGTTGGAGAGCTGCAGACAGTAGGTAACTAGGCAAGACGGTGCCCTAGATCTGGCCTCCATGGAAGGCAGCTTCAGATGTTCAGGTGGGGTGATGGTGGTGGAGATTGGAGTGGAGCATTGATAATGAGATTGCGTTGGAGGGAGAACTGTGGCCTCTAAGCATCACTGCACCACGTGGTTTTTCTCACCTTGTTTTTTTTTTGCCACTGCCTTTCTGCAGGGAAACACGAACGAGGTAAGCCTCTATCCTGACTTTCTAGAAGCAATTTCTCTTCTGTTGATGTGCGTGCGTGTGTGTGTGTGTGTTGTATGTGCCATGATTCCACTAGGATATGGCTCGTCTCCATCTCCATCACCTGAGTGAGAGTATGTGCAAGTGGAGAAGGGAAGGGAGATGCTGGTTTCACATCTGTGATGTGCTTCTGTCGGTCACCAGACAGACAAGGGAGCCCTGACTTCTGGAAACTGGTTCTTCCCTGATGCCAGATTTCATGAGCCCCACACCAGGACCAGCTCAAAACCTCCTGATACCAAAGGTGGCAAGTTAAAACACTTTCCCCCTTACCAGTGGCATCACTAGTGTTTGCATCACCTGGTACATGAATCACCCCCATAAACGACATTGCAGGACTCAACGAGCACCTGTCGGAGATGCTCTAGGAGGATTCCTGCTACAGGTTGGACTAGATGACCTGTTGGGTCCCTACCAACTCGAGGATTCTGATTCTATGTCCCAGGCAGTGGTCATGGTGAATACAAGCATTGCCCCCCCCCATCGGCTGCTAAACTTTGGATAGAAGTATTTCAGTGTCGTTCGTTTCATTGCATTCTGCATTGAATGGCATATGATGGCATTATTCGATAAATACCAAGATTTTAAAAATTTTGCCCAGGAGTGGTGTCACCTCCCCATATATGGTATCCATTGCCCTTGGCATCCCTTCATTTCCCTAGTGATGTCATTGACTCTTAAGAACATAAGAGCCTCCACTGGATCAGGCCAAAGGCCCATTTAGGGCGCAATCCAGAGTAACTACAGGAGTCCTTGCTCCAGTGTAAGAACAATTTGCTCTGGATTGCAATATGAATTTCCCATAGGTTTTCACTAGGTGGTGCAGTAACTACGGGTGCACGTAATGTCTCTTACGTGCTCCCGTAGTTACTCTGGATTGTAGGGTTAGTCCAATATCTCACAGCGTCCCACCAGGTGCCTTGGGGAGCACAGAAGACACCTGCATCCAGGTGCTTCCATTGTGTACTCCGTCACCAGTAATGATGATCGCTCCGCACTCTCCACACCTTGCCCTCTGTCTCCCTTTCTATCCTATAAGGGAGCAATGGAGGCAAGTAGGTAAACAGATGTGCACTGCCCACTAATCTGCCTGAGGTGCCCCAATTCAGTGGGTGTCCTAGGTAGGCTGATCCCGCCACCCACTTTCAAGTGCATCATTGCAAACTTAGAGGGCTGGCTGTTGAGCCAGCCCTGCTTATGCTTAACATGTTCCTGGTCTAAGGCGGTGTGTGTGTTTTTTTGCAGGCTTTGTACAAACTTTACAGCGCAGCTGCCACTCATAGACATTTGTACCATCACGCTTTCCCCACAGCACAGAAAGTGGAGCCTACTGAAGCCACAGAGAAGAAGACGATGTAACCCAGATCCTTGTCACAGAGGTGCATGAAAACACATCCTTTAACATGTTAATTGTTGCATCCACGTATAAGCCTCTGACGCTTCTCAGAATAGAAAAGGGGGAAACAGATAACCAGTTAACTTGTACAAATGGCGTAAGTGTGGCTGTTTTAATTTGGACCATGCCTTGCCTTCCAGATGGGGACCAGTCAGCATGTCTGGCATATTCTTAATTTTGCTGCAGATATGCTAGCATCCCACAGTATCCTGCCCAGCTTCCGAACTTTAAATTTCCCACCTTCAGTGACGAAGGCTTGGATTGATGAAAGCAACTCCTGCAGTTCCAAGACGAGGTTTTACGCAGGGCCCTTTGTGTGCGCGCATGTGCATGCAGACACACCCTGGAGGGAGGGCGCCTCTGGAGCACACTCCGTACACGCACAGGCAGGGACTGCTCTTGGTGCAAGTCCAAAAAACACGAACGTCGCTGCAGATTCTCATCACAAGCACTAGCCTTACACAAATGGGACCATGCAGCATAACATCCCCAAATGACACGCACAAACATTACACACATTTTTTTTCTTCATACAGCTGTGAATGGTTTATTCACCTTCAAAAGATTGCCTTGTCAGACGCTGCAAAGGGTACTTCTTTTGCTATAGTATGTTCAAGATATGAAAAAATAGCCTTTGTTTAGAATACAAACAAAAAAAAATCCTTTGTACATGTATTGGAGAGTTTCACTGTATATATTTTTGTTTAGTGCATCATAAAAACAAGTGTGCCCTGTTTTTATTATGTTACTGTCTGATAATTAAAAGTTTGCTCCTGGTTCTTAAGACACTCATTAGCTCATTTGTCCCTTCATTACCAGCTCCTCACGCGGAATATTTTCTCTGTCCCATGCCATGCTACTATGGTGTGGTAGATCAGACACATACCCATATTGCTGGATGAAGTACAAAATATAAAGTATAAATGTTTAAAATAAGGTATCAACATGAGAAGGTTAAAGATTCACACCTGGTGTTCTCAGGTGACCTATGGAGCACCTGCTCTAGAAATAGCTTTGAAATGTTATTTTTAAAATCTCAACACATGCCCCATATCCTAAATTGTCCCAGGATCTTCCATTTCAAATGAGGTTTGCGGTGGATCAGGACCAAAAGGCAGGAGCCTGCTTTTCAAGGGAACTAAGCCTAAAAGGCAGGAAATGGAGATAGATTTGTAAAGCTCAGATCCTGCTATCCATCAGTTGAACTTAGAATTTCTAATGCCGATTGAGCTTCCCGATCACAATCATAGTGAATTTACACACTACTGGAAATAAGCAGGTTTTCATATTACTGTTCCATCAAACCAAATGTCATGTGCACATCAATGTGCAGGGCCACAGCTGCTGCCTATTCAAAATAGTCATATGACAGGTAAGTATATATAGAAAATCTTCATTACATCTTCAACAGGGAGGTGTATATAGTTGAGCAAGAACAGCAACCTGGTGCTGCTCCTCAAAGTCCTGTCCTTCCATCATAGCAAAGTCTTCACCCAGGACAAGCAGCTCTGCCTCTCCGGATGCACTTCCTAATGGCTTCTATAAAGGTGACGACATAAAAATAAAAACGCATTCGCCTGGCAACATTTACACACACACAAATTTAAACAAAACTGAAATGTATTTGACTGCTGAGAATTCTAGGACATGGTGGTACAGAAATGCTACAAAGAAGGGCCTGAGGACAGCAATGCTGCGGGATGAGAAATGAATCAAGAGTCCACGCGGCTTAGAAAAGGGGAAAGTTCTTGCACGGCTGATGCCCCGATTGGATCAGGAAGAGATCCCAGGAATCTGAATGGGGAAGGCAGGCAGTTCAGTCCTCCCAAGAGCTGGACAACCAGCCTTTAAGTGCTGCTTCCACCTTGCGATCTGCGCAGAAGAACCAGAAGGCGACAGGCTGTTTTTTTCCAGCCTGGACGTGGCGTTTACTCTGACTGAATCTTGCATAGGCCAGTTGCAAACTGGGATGAGGCTGAACAGTCAAAATAAGGCAGGCAGGTGGCATTAAGTGCTTCGGTCCAACCCCACACCATCTTTGCATGGTTTTGATGAAAACTGCGGTCACTCTGCACAGTAAGGCCAGAGGAACACGGCAGCACAAAAGCAGCCGCTCTTTCCTCCGTAGGAAACACTCACCACACAGTGGGAATTGAGGCTGTGTGGAGATGCACTCCTACTTTCAGGAAAAATGGTGCTCATCTGCTGAAAATGAGTTCTTGAAGGCAAACACTTGGTTCCTCATTAAAAAAAACCCAAACCCAGTGTTTTATTCCTGTTTTTCCCTTCTCGCTGGCTTTTAGAATAAGAAACTAACTTCTACAATATAACAAATATTTTGTAAAGGAGATAATTACAAAAGGTGCAAGATCAACAAGAAAAGAAGCTGCCTTTACAACCAAAACAATTCTTCACAATTTGTGGTTTTTCAGACTGTAAAGCAGATTTTTGAAGGTCCAACAACCCTCATCCAGTTCCTCTGCATGCTCAGAAATTCTTGCTGTGCTGCTGTGCATACCACTGTTGCCTCTGCTTCCGGTTCTCCAGCTCCGTGAGGAGGGCTTGGCGGTAGGCCTCGTACAGCTTCACGATCCGTTCCAGCTCCTTCATGAAAAGTAGCTTCAGCATCCCCTGATACGTGTCCAGGTCGGCCAGTTGGAAGAGTTCCCATTTCAAGATGTGGTCATACCTGTGGGGAGATCCAACAGGGATTAAAGCAGGCCTCCGTCAGTCTTGGAAGACTATGGTATCGTGCTCAGCGCTGCAAACGCTGCATGCGAAGCACGAAAGCCTGGGTTAGATTGTTATGGAGGATAGGCTGTTACCCAAGCAGCAAATCCCTCCTCTCCACGCCACTGAATTAGTCCAGTGGAAAGGCAGAGCCAATACGATTGGCTCCAGCTGGCGTCACAGAGCTGGGCTAAGGACAGGAGCTCACCCTGTCTTGTGGGGCCGACCTGGGTCTTGAACCCTGGCCTGCTGGTTAACAGGCACAGCGTCTTTTCGTGGAGTAAACATGTGCAAAAAAAACCTGCAATCCTAAATACACTTTCCTGGGAGTATGACCCATTGAACACAACAGGGCTTACTTCTGAGTAGACATGGTTAGGATTGTGCCCAAAGGTAAGGATAACTGTAAGGTCACAGGCATTTTAACTCCTATAGAATGAGTGGGTAAATATTTTGGCATCATCTCTGACACTGTGTCAGGGGCCAGGGAAGAAAAAGAATTAAGACCGTGCCAGACCAAGTCAGAAAACATATGGAGACATAAATTGTTGTAGGATAAAAATAATGCTTGGGGAACAGCAGAAAACATAATGACATGTAACTGATGCATTTGGGACAATTATGGATGTCGTGACTGGCAGTCAAAGACTCTTGGCCATTGCACAGACATGCACTTGGCTCCTTACATCACCACGAGAATGAGAAGACCAATGAGTTGTGCAGCCTAGGATAGGGTTGCACCCTATGTCATTATCGTGCTACAGCGGGAGTTGGCAAACCCCACCCCAAAGGCTGTTTGTGGTCCTCGTGATCCTTCACTGGGTCTCCAAGAGTCTTTGACTGCCAGTCACGACATCCATAATTGTCCCAAATGCATCAGTTGAGTTCATGCAATCCAAAAGACTCTTGCAATCCAAAGACTCCTGGAGATCCAACGAAGGATCACTGAGGACCACAAACAGCCTTTGGGGTGGGGTTTGCCAACTCCTGCTATAGCACAATAATGACATAGGGTGCAATCCTAACCTAGGCCACACAACTCATTGGTCTTCCCATTCTCCTGGTGATATAAGGAGCTAAGCACAAGTGTCTTGTGGCACTTTGATGACACCCAGGATTGGTGCACAAGTGACTTGTAGCACTTTGATGACACCCCCAGGTCAGGTACAGGACTTATACCAGCCTAACTGGAGCTTACGATTGCAGCCACAGTTAGTAAGCACAATAATTTTTTCAAGTTGACACATTTAAGACTATTTTGGAAAGCCATCCCATAACAGCTTATTTTATTCTTGCTCAAATGCCACCATCCTAATTAAGACCTAAAACACAAATGAGATTTTGTAGCACTTTATATCCAATGAAGTATTCACCGATAAGGCGCAAAAACATTAAAATACATAGACTCCATCACTCCTAATCAATCAGAGAAGCTTACTTGACAGGAGCCCTGGCGTAGACCTGAAGCCAATCTGGAATCTCGGCAGTGTGGTATGGGTTTGCAGGTACAAGTACAGGCTGGCTTCGCTCGGCATGCTGGGGCTGATACGCCACAGGAGGTGGCTGATCGTAACGGGGAACGCTGCGGAGGCACACCAAGCACAAATGTCAGCTACTTCAATGCTAAGTGGCAACAAATGAGCCTGCCCAAGGTAAAGAAGCTCAAGGGAGCAACACATCAATATGCACATGATGTTCCTTGGTTTTGCTGTTTTAGGAACTGAGGAGCCGCACTGTAAATGCAGCCACACAACCAAAATATTCCACACAACATTGAACTGGAGTGGTTTGTTGTTCCAGGATAGCCCTACCAAGAGGTACCCCAATTCTTTGACCTTGCCACCTCTCAAATCCTTCCAAAGGTCCTTTTGGGATCAATGGCTGGGAATGTGTCAGTATCTGTAACACATTCGCTTAACCCATGCCTGCCCATACAAGGTGGCTTTATCTGACATATGCTCAGGAATGCCTTCTGTGGCAAGGAGCTCCTGTGTTGTGGGCCAGTCTCAGATAAATCCTTCAGTATTCAGAATATCTATCAGGTTCCACATTCCCGGATATAAGAGGCTTAAATCTATCACCCTATTAATTTCAACAGGCCTCATTTCCCACAAAAGCAAACCATGTATTCAACCTTGCTGTGCTCAAGTTTCTAACCATTTCTAATATAAACACCAAAAGTGAGCCCTGTTCTATTGCTGGAGATCTTTGACATTCCAAGTATGAGTGGAATTCCAGAGCTGGAACATGAGGCAAGAAAAGTGTCAAAGAGCACAGGAAAAAAGGAAGTCAGCACTGGATTTGAGGAAGACATCTGAGTATGTGAGGAACAGGATGATTAACTAACAACTGAAGTCTGAGCTGAAATTCCTGCATGGTATAAAAAATACCCTACCTGGGGGCACAAGGGTGTTTGTATTGTGCTCTTTTACTGATGTGGTCAACATAGTAGACCCCAAACTCAGCCGATTCCACGCGCTCCCATCCTGGAGGCAGCCCCTCTCGCTCAAGCGGATGGCTCCAGTGCGTCGTGTTGGTGTTGTGGTCTATATAATATTTCCTTCCTCTAAGAGTCCAGTCCACTGACCAGCCTGGAGGGAGAGGCAAATCCTCCGAACTGTGAGTTGTTAAGTTTCCTAATGATGTAGCAGCTACCCTTCCAATGCCTAGAAGGAAATAGCAATATGTTAACAAAGCAGATACAGCGCACAATCCTAAACCATGCCTACTCAGAATTAAGCCCCATTGCGTTCAATGCGTTTTACTCCCAGGAAAGTGTTGTCAGGATTGTAGCATAAACCTACAATCCAGAGTAACTATGGGAGCACATTACGTGCACCCATAGTTATGGCACCACTATAACTCACCGTAACATAGTTATGGCACCACCATAACTCATCGTAAGAGACATTACGTGCACCCATAGTTATGGCACCACCTAGTGAAAACCTATGGGAAATTCATATTGCAGTCCAGAGTAAACTGTTCTTACGTTGGAGCAAGGACTCCCTGTAGTTACTCTGGATTGTGCCCTAAATCTTTTAACAGGCCTGTGGATGAAGCACAGGGAAGTTTAATGCATGGCCAGAGAGGTCAAGGACACACAAAAGGAAGATTTGCAGGTGAGCAACTGAGAACCACTTCTCAATATGCACCTGTTTTAATACTGCTAATAAATAATAAATACTAATAAAACAATATGCACTTGTTTTAATACTGCTTTCCATGCTCCACGACATGGAACATGGACCAATGGATCATTTCCATTTCTTTTTTTTGGCCTGAAAATAAAAATTAGGCCATTTCTGTTTCTCCTGTCAAGTTAGGATTTATGGGAAAGAGAATGAGGGATACACCCTTGACCCCCAAAATCTGTCACTACTACTAAGATAGCAATGATCAAGCTAGAGAGAATGTATACATCCCTATATGTTGCCTGGGAGCGTTCAGGAGAATCAGCAAGTAAGACAATGAATTTGCCTCCTTGGAGGCTGTTGGTTCCAGTGCTCTCCAATTCCCCAAATGGCATCTCACGGGTACCGTCAAGTGGAGAAAGCAACATCCAAACCTGTACAGTCTTGTCAACAGATGCCATCTAGAAATACACATAAGCTCGAGTCAGTCGTTCAAGCAGTGCCATGGATTCCTCTGCACAGCTTCACCCAGATGCCTGCTCCTTGTGTAGGATTTGTGGACTGGCTCTGAGCAAGTTGTCTTAAAAGTATGGTCTACTCTAGAAACATTTTCCAAACCTGTTGCTCTTTCAGAGCTCACATCTCATTCTCTTCGTTGACAGAGCAGTTTTGTGGAAGGACTGAGAGAGAAAATGGAGAGCTGAAGACGTCCTGCGTCCCAACACCTAATCACAACAGGATGCTTCTAAACTGCACATATAACCCTAAAATCCAGAGTAACTATGGGAGCACGTAAGAGACATTTACGTCGACATAGTTATGGCACCACCTAGTGAAAACCTACGGGAAATTCATATTGTGATCCAGAGTAAATTGTTCTTACGTCGGAGCAAGGACTCCCTGTAGTTACTCTAGATTGCGCCCTTAAGTTATTGTAAATACAATACAGGTAGCCCTGCTTTCTGTTTGTTTTCTAATGACCACTCTTTCAGAACTCATTCATTCAATGCTTGTTCTGCTATTTCAACCTCTCTCAGCTGTTCTAAAGGCCAAAACTGCCCCTCCCTATGGGTCTTACTTTTGAGTAGACATGGTTAGGATTGTGCTCTAAGACCGTTTTCAATTTCACAATTCCTTTGAAATGAGTGTCAGGAATGTTATATCTTATATGTCCAAGTAAGCCAGGATTTGGTGAAAGTGGCAAATAAGACCTGGGCAAAATCTTCTGGCTGCCTTTGGCCTGGCCCTACATACTTTTCCTTCTGACTTCTAAAATCCCTCTGTGTTCCCTTGTTTCAGTTTCAGTTCCTGTAAAGCTTTGGCCCACTCCGAGATGGCTGCCTTAGCCAGTGCTGAAATAAACCCTTTGGCACCATCTTCTAAGAGACTAACCCTACAATCCGGAGTAACTACACAAAGATGTAAGAGGCATTTACTCTGGATTGCTCTATGCATTTCCTATAGGTTTCCCATAAGTAGAACCATAAGAACCTTGGTGTAAAAGGTCCCATAGATACTCTGGATTGTAGCCAGAAGCTCCCTTTCTCAGAGTGGGACTTTCCATCCCAACTCTGGCACTCCTGAAACATCCTAAACGTGCCGAAACTCCTTTCTGTGCTATCACTGAAACATCTTTTCCTCTCCCATTACAATGAAGGCTCAACACAAATAAAAACTGCTTTTCTTCCTGTTGTAAAGAGACGGTCATGCAAGCAATTCTTCCTTTCATCAGCTGAGCCAGGCAAAGGAAGCAAGTCCTTTGCGTTCCTATTTGCTGACTGACTCTCTGCAACAGGAAGAAAAGACGTTTTGATGTAAAGGGACAAACTAATGCAAAGGGACACACTTTTAATTTTTTAAAATTTACTTTAGCACTTTTAACACATTTCTGGGAATCAAATCCTTGCAGAGAACCTTATTCCATTTGGAGGAGCAAGAAACTGGGAAATGTGTCCTGAATACATCTATTCTTCCACTTCTTTTTATCCACGGGCGTTTCCAGACAGACATAATATGAGGGACATATTATTGATATTACAGTATTATTACTCTTCTAAACAAATGGCAAACTTACACAGATTGCTCTAGATCAGGGGTTCTCAATATTCCTAATGCCGTGACCCCTTTATAAGTTCCTCATGTTGTGGGGACCCCCAACCATAAAATTATTTTCGTTGCTACTTCATAACTGCAATTTTGCTACTGTTATGGATCGTAATGTAAATATCCGATACGCAGGATGTATTTTCATGGTTACAAATGAAATGTGTGTTCTATGCACACCTTGAACACAATGGGATTTATTTCAGAGTAGGCATGCATAGGATTAGGCCCTGAGGCTGTCAGTCCTGAGGCAGCCCTGAGGCTGCACGCGCAGCTACAGCTGGAGGTCTAGCAAGCTTGACCAGGCCCCCTGCACCAGGGGTCTTTAGGCGACCCCCAGGAAAGCTCTAGGCGACCCCCAAAGGGGTCCCGACCCCCACTTTGAGAAACACTGCTCTAGATGCTCCCTGAATCCCTTGAGATAGCAACGTGTGCTGACAGCACTGCTTGGGAATCACATTCTCACCACCTCCTGCCACATGAGCAGAGCAAGGGCTTATCCATCAGGGTTCTCTTATGTTCACTCCCTCAAGACCCTATACATGACCCCTTTCCTCACTTCACACAATCTGGTCACACAGGCACTGGGCACCAGAGGGCACAGATGGGCAATGACAGGCACCGGTGGACATCCCTACCAGGCCACAGGCACTACTAGGTGGTACTGTGCAGCAGGGGGCACCACCGGGCACCATCTGGGAGCAGGCACCACCGGGCACCATCATGCAGTAGTCACCAGCAGACAGTGGGCACTAGGCACCACCAGATAGTGGGCATCCTTACTGTGCAGCAATTCAGTACTGATTGATCTTCAGTTCAAGGTCTAAGTCAGTGGCAAGCAAGGTCATATGCGCCAGATCCATCGCATCAAGAGGCGATGAGTGGAACTGGCACTAGATGCCACTTCCCTCTTGTATGTACATTTCACACACACAGCACAACTCGCAGTGCTGTGCTCCAAACAACAGGTAGTAAGTGAGACGACACTTGCCTGCAGTGTGTCTTCCCTGATTTTGTGACACCCTTTGGAAGAGGTCAAAGTTCTGTTCATAGCATCGATAGTTGTCCTGCACATGATCCCCGTGCGGGTGCCTCCTTTGGCCGTTATAAAAATAGTCATAATAGTAACGAGGTCCGGAGTCGCCGTTTTCCGTCACGGAGTTGGCCTCTGTTAAGAAGGCCTGCGAGGAGGAGGAGGCGGCGCATTCACGAGGGAGCTCAGCCAAGTTCCTGGCAAGGTAGGAAGGAGCAGAGAGCCGGTTGCTCTCCCGCCTCATGATCTCCTGAGGAGGCCTCTGCGCGGGAGTCCGAAGGAAGCTCTGGCTCCTGGAGACGGCGCCATCCCCACTCACGGCGTAGGTGGAAGAACCCGCGTCCGGCACACAGACCTCCGTTCGCCTTGGGATGGTCGGGCCGTGGCGGATGAAAGAGGGCATCAGATCTGGAACAGAGGACGGCACTCAAAACAATGCACACACATGCGCCCCAGGCAAGAGGCAGCACTTGTTTAAGGCTGCAATCCAGAGTAACTATGGGACCTTTTACGCCGATGTCGTTTTGGTGCCACCTATGGGAAATGCATAGAGCAATCCAGAGTAAGTGCCTCTTACGTCTTCCCGTAAGGAATTGCTGGATTGCTTCCCGTAAGGGAAGACGTAAGAGGCACTTACTCTGGATTGCTCTATGCATTTCCCATAGGTGGCACCAAAACGACATCGGCGTAAAAGGTCTGTGTAAGGACTATAGCCTCAGGAGGTTTCTTGGAGATGGAGAGCACAAGCCTAACCACGTCTACTCAGAAGTAAGCCCCATTGTGTTCAATGGGACTTACTCCCAGGAAAGTGTCTTTAGGATTGCAGCAGCATTTTCGTTTTCTTTCAGGAATTTGTTAATCCTTTTCAGAGGCATCCAGCCAGATGCCTTCATGCATCCTGTGGCAGGGAGTTCCACTAACGGTATGCACACAACCATGTGACCCAAGGACTTTTCCTTGAGAAATTGTTCTGATTTCCTTTGAAAGGCATCCAGGCCAGATGCCACCCCCGTGTCCTGTGGCAGGAAGTTCCACAGACACGCATGTACCCCTCGGGGCCTATGGGATGGCCTTTTCTTCCATCAATCCCCTTCTAAAGGTTTCCAAACCAGATTCCTTCACTGCATCCTGTGGCAGGAAGTTCCAAATGCTAATTCTATGCACAGACAGACCCATCAGGGCTTGTACTGGACTTTTCCTCCATCGGTCCAGGCTGGATCCCTCCACCCTGTGGCAGGGAGTTCCACAGTTGAATAAGATGCACGTCCCCATAAAGGGGTGGAGTTTTCCCTCATCAACCTGTCCTGAGCTATCTTGTGGCAGGGAGTTCCAAAGGCTAATTCTATACACAGACAGACCCACACTGGACTTTTCCTCCATCGGTCCAGGCTGGATCCCTCTGCCCTGCGGCAGGGAGTTCCACAGGTGAATGAGATGCACGTCCCCATAAAGGAGTGGAGTTTTCCCCAACAACCTGTCCTGAGGTGTCTTGTGGCAGGGAGTTCCAAAGGCTAATTCTATACACAGACAGACCCACACTGGACTTTTCCTCCATCAGTCCATGCTGGATCCCCCCGCGCTGTGGCAGGGAGTTCCACAGGTGAATGTGATGCACGTCCCCATAAAGAGGTGTTTTCCTCAACAACCTGTCCCGAAGTGTCTTGTGGCAGGGAGTTCCAAAGGCTAATTCTATACACAGACAGACCCACACTGGACTTTTCCTCCATCGGTCCATGCTGGATCCCCCTGCGCCGTGGCAGGGAGTTCCACAGGTGAATAAGATGCACATCCCCATAAAGGGGTGGAGTTTTCCCTCATCAACCTGTCCTGAGCTATCTTGTGGCAGGGAGTTCCACAGGCGAATGTGACGCACGTCCCCATAAAGGGGTGGAGTTTTTCCTCATCAACCTGTCCTGAGCTATCTTGTGGCAGGGAGTTCCACAGGCGAATGTGACGCACGTCCCCATAAAGGGGTGGAGTTTTTCCTCATCAACCTGTCCTGAGCTATCTTGTGGCAGGAAGTTCCAGAGGCGAATGTGATGCACGTCCCCATAAAGGGGTGGAGTTTTTCCTCATCAACCTGTCCTGAGCTATCTTGTGGCAGGGAGTTCCAGAGGCGAATGTGATGCACGTCCCCATAAAGGGGTGGAGTTTTCCCTCATCAACCTGTCCTGAGCTATCTTGTGGCAGGGAGTTCCACAGGCGAATGTGACGCACGTCCCCATAAAGGGGTGGAGTTTTCCCTCATCAACCTGTCCTGAGCTATCTTGTGGCAGGGAGTTCCAGAGGCGAATGTGATGCACGTCCCCATAAAGGGGTGGAGTTTTCCCTCATCAACCTGTCCTGAGCTATCTTGTGGCAGGGAGTTCCACAGGCGAATGTGATGGACGTCCCCATAAAGGGGTGGAGTTTTCCCCAACAACCTGTCCTGAGGTGTCTTGTGGCAGGGAGTTCCAGAGGCGAATGAGATCCCCCTCCAGGATGGTTCCAGCCCCTCCAGGCGGGATACATTCCCCAGCAGCGGGGAGTTCCAGGGGTGAAGATGAGCGTCCCCCTGGAGGCTGGGCTTTCCTCCACAGTGCAGGCTCCCTCCCTTCCCCCTGTGGCGGGGAGTTCCACAGGCGCAGGAGGGCTGGAGTGCTGTGGCGGGGAGTTCCGCGGGGCGGGCAGGGGACTCACTGCGGAGGAGCGGGCTGGTCTCCTTGATGACGTACTTTCCCTGCACCTCTCCGGGCTTCGAGAGGTGGCCGCGCGCCTTCCTCCGAGAGAGCATCCCTCCCCCTTCCCTTCCCTTCCCTCACGGGCCGCGCCTCGGCCACGCCCCCCACGCTCCCACAAGGCCTCGCGCCACCGACACGCGCAAGGCATGCTGGGGGACACAGCCGACACGCGCATGCGCACTCCGCCCCCCGCCCACACGCCACGCCCCCCGCCCCTCCGGCCACGCCCCCGCAATGGGGGCCACGCCCCCAGCCTTAGGCAGTCTGCAGCTGCTCAGAGGCACTCTCGCCCCCACACTAGTCATGAAATATTTCATACGTTCATTAAATATGAACATAGAAATAAAATGTATTTATATTTGAATCCATTTAAATTTATTTTCTTTACAGTAGAATGTTTACAGACACATATTATATACGTAACTATATACGCACTAATAATAATAATAATAATAATAATAATAATAATAAAAGAAAAATAAAAGGAGAAAATGTAAGACCCAGTAAAATAAAAGCTAAAAACTATACATTCGCATGTAGGTCAAACTATACATTAAACTAAACGGACATTAAATAAAGTATAAAAATCAAATCAAAGCTTAAAACTCTGAACACACTCAAAACGATATCTGTGCAGCGTGATGTACGTATGTAGTACTGTATAGTGTGGCATAGAATGTACGCACAGAGAGCAGAGCCTTGAATTCTGAGCATAGTTAGTTCCGGAGGCTGCTCGTCTCTCAAAGCGCTCCTTGTGCAAAGCGTGCTGCTTTCCCTCCACTCGTGGGGTTTTGGGTGATCCTCCACCCCATGAAGGCAGAGGGTCCCCTGGAGGCTGTGCTGCTGAGGTGCCTGCCTGCCCTCCTGTGCTCTCTCAGCAGAAGAGCCGGCCTTTGGAAAGGGGCATTTGCTGGTGGAATAAAAGCATTCCGTTCCTCATTGAACTCTGCCTAGTCCTGGGCATCTCAGCCCTGCTGACCGAGCAAGAGCCCTCTTTCAAGTGGGTGTTCCTCTTTATTTAGCAGGGGGAGAGTAACTGGCCCTCCACACCCAGCAGTGTCTGCTCTGGTGGCTTCTGCTGGGGTTCTTTTTGCACTTTAGATTGTGAGCCCTTTTGGGACTGGGATCCACTAGCTATTAACTAGCTTTAATTTTATTCATTTTCCTGTAAACTGCTTTGTGAACTTTTCAGTTGAAAAGCAGTATATAAATACTGTAGACGTAGATGACCAAGAAAGAGATGCAGCCGCACCAGAGAGGTTCGGAGGGCAATGAGGATGATCGGAAGGCTGAATGGAAGAAGAGCTTCTGCTAGGTCAGGCCACGGCCCCAAAATTAGACATGGCAGGGCAGTAGTACTCAAAGTGGGGGCTGGGACCCCGTGGGGGGGTCACAACCTCAGGTTAAGGGGTCACAAGGGTGGAGCCCACCAAAGGTACTGGACTTTCCTGGGAGTGTTTCATTGATGGGACTTCGGAGAAGGCATCACAGTTGTGTCACCTCCCAGAAAACTTAATAGGGGGTCCTGGACAGATTTCCAAGAGCACGTAAGGCAAAGAGTACCAACCACCATGGGAGGGCAAACCACATGCCGTTTTTTGGAATCACAGTACACCATATTTATATAAAACCATCATGAATTCTGAACAAAAGTTTTTCTGACCCTTAATTTTGCACTTGTGTAATTGATTCACCCACAGCTACCAGCCAAGAGAACCATTTCCCCCCCCAAGTACTGAAGAGAAGAATGACTGGCAATGAAAAGCCTCACTCCAAACCAAGAGCTTTCACGGATTTATTAAGTAAACAGCGCACATTGAAATTAAATACTGTTACAATGATAACAGAGCTTTCTCACATTTCACAAACACAAAAGAACAAGGAAGTGACTGAGCAGTTTCCCACTCAACTCAAATGCCACTTTTGTAAACAGAAAAAAGGAACATGAAGCCCTGCTGGTAGGAAGGTAGAAGGTGGACGCCGAGGGACACTCGTGGGCTAACAAGAACAGCCACAGAGAGGACCACTCTTAGCGAGCCAGAATCCTGTTGAAGTCTACAGTGCACGAGGGTCAGAATCCTGATGAAGCTAACTTTACCTTGGGCCAGGGAGCCGACAGCAGAGCATGTAAGGCAAAGAGAATCACCACCGTCCAGGTTTGTATATGAATTAAAAGGAATTTAAGGCAAGTGTGGAGAAGTTCAGGCTTTCATACAATGCAGTTACACAGCGACAGGGAAATGAACTACCTCTGTGGGAGAGAACAAAAGCAAGGAGACAACCTCAGAGGAAAGAAACTCAAGAGTATTTCAGGAGCCTCTGAAATCCCCCGAAACTCCTACATCTGCCTCGGTTTATTTTACTTTGAAAATTACTTCTGAACATGGGCAAATTATCGTCACACCATAAATCAACTTTTAAAAAGAGTTATTAAACATCAGCTTTACACTTTAACAAGAGAAGCTGATACTGGGCACAACCTTTCCCAGTTCAGAACTGATTTTCCCAATAGACGCTGACCATAGCTGTACATCCCTCCCCTCAATGTGCATACAAAATTGCATGTTCAACAGCTACTTTCCTAAACAAGAGAAGCCTGATGATAAGCCAGTATGTTTTAAAATATTTTGCCATAAAAACTGTCATTTGAATGTTTTTGTGAAGCTGGATAATTTAAGGTGCATGACATCCTAAGTAAAAGGCTTTTGCACTGGATCAGACCATATCAGTTGTTGTTGTGGTTTGGGAATTGGACTTTGACCTGGAAGATCCAGGTTCAAACCCCTGCTCAGCCTTGAAGCTTCCTGGGTGAATTTGGGCCAATCTTTCTCAGCCTCATCTACCTAATAGGGTTGTTGTGAGGAAAAAAGGAGGGAGGAACCACGTGTACCACCACCCTGCGCTCCCTGGAGAAAGGATGGTGTAAAAATGTGAAAAATAAGTAGAACTACCTCAAAAAACCACAGCCCACTTGTGTTCAAACTGGCTGCCTGATTTGCCTAAATGTGGGCACTTAGGTGAACTGGATGGTGAACAGAGCTATGGGTGGCGCAAGCGGTTAAGACCTGTTAACCAGCAGGCCAAGGTTTGAGACCCGGGTTGGCCCCACAAGACAGGTTGAGCTCCTGTCCTTTGCCCAGTTCTGCGATGCCAGCTGGATCCAATCATATCGGCTCTGCCTTTCCATTGGACCAATGCAGTGGTGTGGAGAGGGGGGATTTGCTGCTTGGGTCATAGCCTCTCCTCCATAATAATCCAACCCAGGCTTTCATGCTTCGCATGTAGCGTATGCAGCACTGAGCACGATACCATAGTCTTCCAAGACTGACGGAGGCCTGCTTTTTTTTAGAACTGGATATTATGCTTCCAGATAAAAACATGAACAGCACAATGGCTGAAATGAACAATTCTCTTTACATGATAAACAGCCAGGATTTACAAATAATCAGTTTGCAAGGAATCAAGATCAGCTGAGCACAGGTGTTTCACTTTAATTAACTGTACTTGTTTTTAATGGAAATGATCTGCACCCCTTAAAAAATATAGCCTTACAAATCACCTCCAGGCCAGGTTTCATAAAGCTGAGTTCTGGCTGCTGCAAACTGCCCAGAGGTTTTGCAAAAGGCTGCTACATAAAAATCAAACCCTCTACCAGGCACACAACACTTTTCAAAAGGAAAGCTTTCTGAATGCTAAATTTGGCTCAATTTCATAGTATCCCTATGTATGCCCAAAAAATGCAGCCCCATCGGTGACAACAGCAGAACACAAGGAACCCCTCGCAGGACATCTAGTTCATGGCAAGCAAGAACACAAGCCAGAGCTCTTCTCAGGGCCTTACTCTTCAGACAGGTAATGGTTTATATCCCCTTTTTGATATTACAATGTATGTTTTTTTGCGCAAAAATAGGTATACAATTATAAGAGTCAAGAATGTGTAAATGCTGAAGTCTGGCAATGTAAAGAATGTGTGAAAGTTGAAGGCCAGCAATTTGAGCACTTAAGAGACTGAAGTTGATTGCAGTTTGTATGCCCTTATTGTGACTTTTTCATAATAAAAATTGTATACCTACTTTTGCACCCCTCTCATGTATAACAACTGGGGGATATTGCTCTTTTTTCCATACCCCGATTCTTACTAGTGGTGGAACAATTCTGGACTCATGGAACAAGTGTCTGCCCTCAAACTACATCCCATGACAGGAGTACTGTAGGCATCAATAAACTTCAAAGTAAATTCAAAGCACTTCTCGAGATGGGCCCCAAATCTGTACAGTCATTTAGCTGGGCTTTGTCTTGAATTAAAATAGTCATCATCAACATAATGAACAACTACAGAGATCAGCCCCAACAGCATTTCTTCAAATAGTTCACAGTGAACATTCCCCAAACATACACACACTGGGTATGCAAAAATGTCATTGCAACTGTTGCATTTTGCTTGTTGCAAAATTGTTGCAGTCATTGGTGCCTACAAGGAATCAAACAAGCCATAAGGTAGAACATGCTTGTTTTGTCAATTCCACGATTTAAAAAAATGTGCTGGACTGTATGAAGATCCGAAAAACAATTTCAGGAATTCAGGATGTGAAGATGTTAGTAATGCGATCATTTCTTCAAGTGTTTTACTTTTTTGTGTAATCTTTATCCTGCTCTTCCTTCATGAAGTGTCTGCCCAAGGTGGACAAACACACCTGTTGACCATACGTTGCTAAACACACACTACAATCCTAAGCATGTCTACTCAGAAGTAAGTCCATTGGGTTCAATAGTACTTACTCCCAGGAAAGTGATTAGAATTGCAGCCACAATTACATAAAACAAAACATCACACAGTAAAACCAACAACATAAAACATGCATAACAAAACAGTAGGAGAAAAATAAACAGAAAATTCAGCTGCATAAAACACCATTAAATCATGAAATTAAAAATAAACTGTATAAGGACTATAAAATACTGCATTTACTCAAATCTAAAGCTCACCTTTTTCAGCTGAATTCAGTCTCCAAAATCAGGGTGCACATTAGATTTGATGTTAATTAGAATTGAGTAAATACAGTATTTTGATTATAAGTACAGGGTGCACATTTATTCGTTGATGCATTATATTTGAGTAATTATGGGTAGTATTAGAACATACGAAGAGCCTCTGCTGGATCAGGCCAAAGGCCCATCTTGTCCAGCTTCCTGTATCTCACTGTGGCCTACTAGATGACTTGGGGGCGCACAAGACTCCTGCATCCACATGCATGGAATTGGCCTTCACTGGGTCAACACTGAGCTGTCCACTTGCACCCTTAGATCTCTTGTCACAGATAGCTCAGCCCTTTAGCCTATATGTAGAACTAGCTTAAAAACTGCACTCTGCTGGATGTATGTAAAGCAGCGTTTCTCAAAGTGGGGTTCGGGACCCCTTTGGGGGTTGCCGAGAGCTTTCCTGGAGGTCGCCTAAAGACCCCTGGTGCAGGGGGCCAGATCAGGCTTGCCAGACCTCCGGCTGTAGCTGTGTGCACACTGGGGCTGACTGACAGCCGCAGGGCCCAATCCTATGCATGCCTACTCTGAAATAAATCCCATTATAATGGGGGGGGGGGGCTTTTATTCCCATGTAAATGTGGATAGGATTGCAGCCTCAGGGTCCGATCCTATGCATGCCTACTCTGAAATAACTCCCATTATAGTCAGGGGGGCCTTTATTCCCATGTAAATGTGGACAGGATTGCAGCCTCAGGGCCCAATCCTATGCATGCCTACTCTGAAATAAATCCATTGTGTTCAGTGTGTGCATAGAATACACATTTCATTTGTAACAATGAAAATACATCCTGCATATCGGATATTTACATTATGATTCATAACAGTAGCAAAATTACAGTTATAAAGTAGCAAAGAAAATAATTTTATGGTTGGGGGTCCCCACAACATGAGGAACTTATAAAGGGGTCACGGCGTTAGGAAGATTGAGAACCACTGATGTAGAGTAACTTTAAACTCAATATAAATTAATACATTTTAAAATAAAAAAATTTTAACAAACTTTTTTAAAAAAACTTTTAAAATTGTGTGTTGGGGTTGGGATTAGCTTGTGTTTGTATGTATAGAATTGGGCTCTGTATGTTTGTAGAATGTGGGATTGGGTTCTGTGTGGGGCTTGAGATACATTGTATGGTGTGTGTGGGGTTGTGTTGGGTTATGTTGTGTGTGTGTGAAAGAATGTTAGCATGTGTGTAGTTGTGTGTGTGTGTGTGTGTGTGTGTGGAGTGTGGGGTTGGATTGTGTGGGTTGGATTGTGTGGGTTGGCCTACATTGTGTGTGAAAGTGGGTTAGCGTGTGTGTGTGGAATTGTGTTGTGTGTGTGGAGTTGTGTTGTGTGTGGGGGTTGGTCTATATTGTGTGTGTGAAGGAGTGGGTTAGGTTGTGTTGTGTGTGTATGGAGTGTGGGGTTGGGTATGTGTGTGGGTTGGGATACATTGTGTGCATGTAAGAGTGGGTTAGTGTGTCTGTGTGTGTGTGGAGTTGTGTTGTGGGGGGGGGGAGGGGAACGTTAATCCCAGGATCATCCTGATTCCAAAAAGGTATATGTCTATGTAGAGCAGATGCGGACAGAGCTAGAGGGGTTTAGGATGTGTGTGGAGTTGTGTGTGGGTGTGGAGTGTGGGGTTGGGTGTTGTGTGTGTGTGTGTGGGGTCAATTCTGGGATCATCCTGATTCTAAAAAGATATAATATGTCTATGTAGAGCAGTCGTGGGCAGAGCTAGGGGGTACTTGATAGACAGACAGAATTAGCCTTTTATTAGTATAGATAATGCAAACCAACAAGCGTCATAAAATGCACAATAAAATATAATTACAATAGGGAAATATAAAAGCTGGGACATTAAAAAATCAACAGAAACAAAATATTCTCCCTACCCCATCCTAACTACCCCAAAGCCACCTGAAACAAGAACACTTCCAAAACATATTGAAGCACATCAACGAGGGCACTTTTCAAATTTCCAGGGAGTTCCACAGCTGTGGTGCCGCTGACAAGAAGGCCCTATTTCTCACAACTAGCCCAACCTTTGTTGGGATGCCCTAAAAAGTGCCACATTAGGGAATCTGAGGGGCGGTGTAGAAAATAAGGAAGGATGTGATCCCTCCAACACCCTTATTATGAGTCATGTAGGCTTTTACATATCATAACCACTACCTTGAATGGAAATGGAAGCCAGTATAGCAACGGTCCCACAAACCACCCAGCCTTGGCAACCAGAATGGCCACCACATTCAGTCCTAATTGCAATTTCTGTACTGTCTTCAAGAGCAGCCCCATATAGAGCCCTTTACAACAATCAAGCCAAGACGCCACCAAGGCATGGACCACTATGGTCACGTTTAACTGGCCACAACTCACACACTACCTTTAATCAGAGAAAAAAAAATCAGCAGTGATTCAGAATATGCTGTATATCCGGGATTCACAAGCTGTGTACACCTGCAAAGAGTGCAACCCCTACATAAATAAACCAGCACCTGCACTGTGTATTTCTGGATAAACAGAATCTCTCCAAACTGTCTATAGGAAACTCCAAGATTTCTACACACTCTGCCAAATATATGATATGGTAAGAGCTTTCATCAGCTTATTGAGGACACACCAAATTCCGAGACCAGTTTTCCCAGCACTTTTATGTGCTAAAACAGGGAATACAATATAAACCTGTGGAATCCCTCACTGGAATGGCCAGGTTCTGAATGGGCAACCCCCAGCACCATCATGTCTGGAATGGGCAACCCCCAGCACCCAGCATGTCTGGAGAAGAATTGAAACCACTGTAAACTATCCACTGCAAACTAATGCTCTCAAGTCCCAAGTCAGTCAAGCAACAGGATATCATGGTATTGATAGTTGCTATGAGTCCAGTAGGACCTACAGGGACAGTGTCACCTGTCCGGTGCCCTGTGCAGGTGTCCATCAAAGCTACTGTCAACCTAAACATTGGCCTAAAGTCAAATCGAACCCATCTCATTCTGATGTTGAGATATCACCACCCAATTGATCAGCTTGCTTACGGAGTTTTGAAACTGGTCATAAGTTGTCCATAAACATGGGATCCAAGAAGTGCTTTTTTAGAGGGGGGGGGGGGGGGAACACTACGGCCATTTTCAACTTTCCAGGTAGCACCTTCTCTCGTGCATTAACCAGCCTCCTGCCATTCAAGCTGGCCAAAGGTCAAGTGAGAATTTATAGTGTCAACCTGTCTGCCCACATCCTCAGGATGTACAATCCAAAACAATAAGACCACCAGATGCCCAAGGGAGATAAACAGATACGGTCCAGGTTGTGACAAATGCAAGCAACTCTACCTGCGATGTGAAAGCAACTAAATATTCCAACTATTCCAACTCCCTGAAAAGTTGGATGGAACAGACCCCAAAAACATGGAAAACCTTTGCTGGATGACTTTCCACAGATGTGAAGGTAACAGAGTAAAAAGACTTTTTCGTGACCAACCACTGCCAAAGAATGAACTTTTAATATGAAGTGTTTGGATGGACTTGTCATGAGTTTTCCTTTATCGTTGTTCTAAGCATCTGCTCTGGCATTTCACCACCTCAGAAAATCAAGGTGGCACATGTGTTGGGCAGAAAGTCGCTCAGGAATGATCTGATCCTAACAACCAGATCACCATCCACATGCCCAGCAGTAAAGATACCAGGTACAATATATGCCCTGCCACATGTATCAGGGCAGTAATCTACTTGGACTGGCCCATGGTTGCCAGGGTGGCCATGAAATCCTGAGCTCCAACTGCACCACTGGCCCCAATGTGGATATCATAGAAACAATGCTTCAGATGAGAGTGTGCTCTCCCAGTTGTAGCCTGAATGTTCATTCATGGAAGAACAAGAAAAGTTGCAGTTTTGTTCACTGCCATTCATTCTCCACATTCACGCAACTAATGACATCAGTTGGTAACCTTACTTTTTATGCACCAACAATAGGCTGGTTTTTTTAACCTTGGCATTATTGCATGTTTGTGAATAAAAAAACCAGAGATAAATAAACAGTTTAAATGCAGTGTAAAGGAAAATAAAATTTCAGGAAGTTACTGTGTGGGAAACCATCACAACAAACGAAAGTACAGCTGCTTTTAAAAAACTAAAATATACATTGGCAAAAGCACTCAACCAAAAGCTGAAGAAATAGTTTCACAGTCATTTGTAGGATTAACACAAGGTTCAACCTGTTGGGTGTTGTTTTTCCCCCTAAAACTGAAAACAAAGTTTCAGGATCCTGTGAAAGAAGTCACCCTTCAGATTCCAGTCGGTGAAAGGAACTGGCCTTCAGGCTAACTGCTAAGGACAGCAATCCACAACAGCCACAAAAACCCACTGAAATGAAATTGGGGGAATTTCTCCAAAAGAGTCTGCACCCAGACTTCACTTTGAGCACAATCCTAACCATGTCTACTCAAAAGTAAGCCCCATGGTGTTCAATGGGTCTTACTCCCAGGAAAGTGTCTTTAGGATTGCAGCCTTTGTTTAGCTTGATTCAACATTATTTAAAGGCAACACTACTCTTGAGCTAAATTAGCTCCTTTGGGAATACTAATGAAAGAATAAACTAACAATTTGATATTTTTCAGAAGCACAGGTGAATTAAAACAATTTAATTTAAAACAAAATAATTTCAAGAAGCGATCATGTTTTAGGTTAGCAGCGTTCATTCCACAGTTTGCAGTCCACCAAACCAGGGTCACAAAGCAAATGTTGTTACTTTAGCTAAACTTCCTGTGAAGTGCAATCTGTGCATGTGTACACGGAAATAGGTTCCACAGCCATTGGTGAGCCCGACTCCCTAGTAACAGTGCATGGGGGATTGCAGCCTTAGGTTATTAACAGCCTTGCCAGAAACCTTGTCTTTAGCACCATGTTAGAGTGGGATACTCTGAAGACTCAGTGGTACATTCTTCACAGTCATACACGGGCCAACAGATACAACTTTGCTGGATGGAAGGACAACCGTTGTGAGTTTTATAGTCTATAAACATGCTGGGAAACAAATATATTCTTGCAAAAACAAGGGGGATGAAAAGGTTTGCTGTTCAAAGTATCATCTTTGTGCTAGGCTTAGAAGCTAGAGACCCTTCCATTGGACAAAGCCACTGGGTTAGCAGAATTCAGTTTTAGAGGCATAGGCAGATCTAGCAAGTACAGGGCTATAAAGGCATTATGCCTGCCAACTTAAAACAACCACCCTTTATTATAGACCCCAAGCCCCTTGCGCATTTAACTAAAAAACAAAACACGCAGGCAAATGGACTATGGCATCTATTTACAAACCTTGAGTTATTGGGGGGAAGGCAGCCCTTTAGTTAATTATTATAAAAAACTGAAGCAAACATGGACTTTCCATGTAAAGACACAGCCAGAGATCTAACAAGACAGTCTGTTGGTACAACACACTTCAAGGATCTCTAAGGATCCACTGTCTTCGGCAAGGTTAACTATGTTAGCCAGAGGAGGAGGAAGGGGCCAAAGCTCTACGAGCAAGGAAGCTTCTACACTCAGTTTTCAGTAATAGCACTTCTCTGACTGAAATAATTTGTTTCATGTCAGTGACATTATGCATAAATTACCCCACTATTTCCCCACCTTTTGCCATTAACAACCAAGCACAATCTGCCTTTCAGTTAAGCCTTCACTCCTTTCTCCAGGGTCCAGGACGAACAGCTTCCGGTCTCCACAGGCCAGCTGGGCCTGCACGTTCGTTCATCTTTCTCAAAGTGCAGTCAAGCCAAAATTGCATCGGCAGTACATCATGCCAGCCGAGTCCAACCAGGTGTCTGATATGGGGTCGTATTTCTGTACAGTGTTCAGGTAGGATGACCCAGAGTGTCCACCAACTACGTAAAGATAGCTGTCAATTACAGCTGCACCAACTCCTATGGGGGGAGACAAGGTAGAAGGGGACAGAGGAAGAAAGATAAATGTAGAAGAATACAAAATGAACCCATCTCCTTTTTAAAAAAAGTCAAACTATAAACTGGTGTTAAGTAATTGTAGACTGCATCAATGAAT
The DNA here is from genome assembly GCA_030015325.1 of Cryptoblepharus egeriae. Lineage (NCBI taxonomy): Eukaryota > Metazoa > Chordata > Lepidosauria > Squamata > Scincidae > Cryptoblepharus > Cryptoblepharus egeriae. The sequence goes on from JAREYC010000001.1 coordinate 267,430,240, forward strand.
TTGCAGCTATACCCTAGGCAGGCTTACCTGCAGCACAACCCATGAAATATAGTACTGTACTTTTAAGTTAACATAATAAAAGATCACGGTCTTACAATGCAATCCTCCCCATTGTATTCAATGGGGCTTAATCCTAGGAAAATGTATATAGGACTGCGGCCCTAATACTGTATATTGATAGGCCTGATAGTCTACCTAAGACATTTGAAAAATCAACTCATATTACTACATAGGCTGCAATCCCGACCCTCAGTTGTGCCGGCCCCATTTAGGTTGGCTTAAGATCTATGCTGATCTGGGGGTGTCACCAAAAGTGCTTTAAGACAGTTCTGAGAGTGGGTTAGACCACTGGACAGACATGTGCTTACCTCCCTACATCACCACGGGAACAGGAAGACCAACAGGACATTGCTAGGGCATGGCTAACTATTAGGTATCAGTAATAACTACAAATTGTGTTGTAGTACCTGGTACAAACTTATAGCCCAGCAACTCCACAGCCACAATTAGCTAAGGGTTATTTTAGAGTTGTGCGTGGCTAGCAGAGGCAGAAAAGGCACCCTTGGAAAGATGCCAGGTCTGTTAGTTTGAGGCAACGTTCATAAAGTCCCTTGGCTAAAAGCAGAGGTGACATTACCCTAAGGCCCTGTCCCTAATTTGCCTTCTAGTGTCACAATGCATTCTACCACTGCTCTCTGGGCCCAGATACCTGGAGGAAACACCAGTTCACTCAAGCTCATCAGGGCCTTAAACAATTCAGAAGGGCAAGCATAGCTCCACACTCCACAGCTCTCCATCACAGAGAAGGTGTGAGAAGAGCACAAATGCTCCACATTTGCTCCACATTTTAGTTCCACTGTAGAGCAGTGGAACTCTGTCATTTTAAACTTAAAAATCTGTCCGGGACCCCATCAAACTTGGAAGTAAGTCCCTTTGCATTCAGTGAGACTTACTCCCAGGAAAGCCCACTGTCAAATTCCAAGTTGGTGGATCTCACCCTCTCATAACCCCCCTGATCAAACCCCACTTTAGTACCACTGCTATAGAGGATTCTGCTTACACACGCTCAGCCCTACAACCCAACTACATTATAGATCTCATCCCAGTTGTCCCCAAAGTTACCCACAATAAGGCCAGCAAAATTTAATCAAACCAGAAGCATCTCTTATAACACTTCCTACCTGTCCTGGGTTCCTTCATTGGTTGACAAACAGTCCACTGGTTTTGATGAGGGTCGTATCTCTCAATGCTGGATAAATGGGATACACCATTGTGTCCTCCAACTATGAAAATGAAGCCCAGCACAACCCCAACACCAAAGTTTATTCTTTTATCAGCCATTGGAGCAACCATCTCCCAAGAGTCTTTGCTGGGGTCATAGCGCTCCACGCTGCGGGTGAAGAAAAACGAGAGGCTTCCATGAGAACAGTCTATATTGATGGAGCATCACAAGAGGCCACTGCAGTGCCACAAAAGTGGCATAAAACACTTTCACACCACCCTTGGGAGAGACAGGCCAGAACACAGATATGTTCCAGCCTCCTGGTTCCCCAAGAAGGATGATCTTTCAGCAGATTAACTTGGCTGGCATATTTCAGCTTGGGAAGATGGGAGGGGTGGGTTTTGGGATAGGATGGTGCTAGGTGGGCAACTGGCCTTTCTTGGTTGGGGTGGCAGTGACAGGATCTGGCACTTACAATGGATTCTAGTGTATGCTAGTTATGTTACTGAACCAACTTCATACACTTGTAAGAATAACAGCACAATCTGAACCATGTCTACTCAAAAGCCCATTGTATTCAGTGGGTCTTATTCCCAGGAAAGTGTCTTTAGGACTATAGCCTAACTCTTACTCTTGTACTTTTGAAAGTTAAAGTTGCATCACACACATTGTTATCCTTAAAAAAGCACACTGCCCATAGCCAGTTGAGTGAGATGGTATTGCCTAAGGCCACCTATGGGAGTGGGGTAATGACGCTCCAGTGTTGCTTATCAGGGGCACTCTGATCCTTCTGTAATGGAACTGCACTGACTGCTAGTAGAAGCCTCCACCTTTTTATGATGCTCCACCTTTTGAAGAAACCATTGAGTTATAAAAATACAGACCATAACGAGGGGAAGTGTGAGGCTTTTTGCCACAATACTTTTAACTCTTTGTAGGAGAAGGGGTGGTAATGATACTGTAAAAAAGTATCATTGTAGCAACACCGTAAAAAAAGGGTTTAGAGATTTGCGAGGGTTACAAAAAAATAAGTGCAGAAAGCACAGTTTTATCTACAGTATTTAAATTGTACATAATTTAGTTATGTGTTTTTATTTTGTTCTTTTACCTATTGAAGCTTGAGTTTCCTGCTCCAATTTAAATCCAATCCCAACTTAATAAAGATATTTAAGTGAGAACATTTCGTAGAGACTCTCAAGCTTTACTTCTCACTGGGCTTGAATAAAAGGAAATATTCCTTCCTTCGTAGATATTCTCACCTTTCTTTAAAGCAACTGGGCAAGTTCAACTCCCTTACAAAAAAATCAAAACCCAGAGACTGGAGCTGAAATGGGTGTAATATTTGTCCTGAATTACTCAACACACACACAGTTCTGTATGCTTTGTATCTCCAATTAGTGGCCTCAAGCTAACCGAAACCCTCATTAATGTTCAATTTCTCTCTCATGGGATTTTGACTGAAGGAAAACATGCTGAATTCTATTGGAGGCTTAGCCAAAAGGTGCTGAGAATTCCATGTGCAGATTTGCCATAGCAAATAGTAATGAGGCCTGTTGGGAGTAACCCAAGCTTGTTTGGCAGCTTTTCCAATGACAACTAAACACTCAGAGTGTGCATGAGAAACAGCATGTTTTTCTTCTGGTTTAGTGACTCCCCACTACTCACCTGTTCATGTGAGCAGGGCCATAGCCCCCAAGAGCATAGATCATTCCATCCAGGACGGCCGCAGCAAAGCAACTCCTGGTTTTACTCATAGGTGCCACAGGCTGCCACTCCTTCACTTTTGGGATGTACTTCTCCACCGATTGTAGGTAAGACCGCCCATCATAACCCCCCAAAGCATAGATTTCTCGTGACAGAACTGCAACCCCCAAGGTGCTCCGGCTGTCATTCATACTTTCAAGGGACGTCCAGGTGTTTGTATCCGGATCCCAGCATTCCACAGAGCTTTCATGTTTTCGAAAGTTGATGCCTTGACACATGTGGGTTGCAATCCCTCCTATCACATAGATTTTCTGGTCCAGAACGCAGATTCCAAATTCATAACGTGGGACGCTTAAAGGTGCCAGGCCTATCCAGGAGTCATTCTGAGGAAAGTACATCTCAACACTAGGGAACAAGAAGAAAAACGGTAATAGAATCACCACGCAGAAGGGAAGAACTTCATATATTTTTGATCCATACCCAGTCTCCTAGTTCAAGTAAGTTTTTGAGTGGAGATTGCCAAGACTGACAGGGAAATGTTCCCCCTTTAGTGCTTATAAGGTAAGCACTTTGCTATACTTACGCATCTAAAGCAGAAACCCATTGTTCCTGGCAAATAAAATGGCCCCTTTTATGAAATAGTTGGAATTAAGTGCAGAATTTTAGGAATATTTTAAGTGAATTTTTGAATATTAAATTTTAAGTGGATATTAGGGGTATCATTCAAAGGAAAAAGGCATTCTCATTAAAAAGGATCAAAATTCTCATTTGCCTGATTTAAAATGAGCAGGAACTTAAGCATAGCTGGTAATGGTGCTTTAACTCATCCATGGTGCCATTTCAATTCTTTCTGGAGGAGAGGGCACTGGTGAAGCAAGGCACAGTTTTCAAAGCAATGAAACAACCTCTACAGGGAGGCAGAAGAAGTTGGCATCCAAATACAATCTCTTTAATAAGACTTACTGGCTAAACAAAACGTGATGAATATTTTACTCCTCAACAACATTTTCATCACATTGTGTTTGCAGGTACATCAAGCTGTGTGCCTGATTTTTTTAAATATAGACCTTGAATGACTGGGTGGAATGGACATTAACATCAGATCTACCATAAGTCCATGTACTTTACCATATGCTAAATAAACCAGCTAAATTTTCTGGGCACTTTATAGCTTTCTGAATAAAAGCCCAATCCTAACTAAACTAAGCATTGCCAGTTCTACCCCACACACCCCATCTGCCCACCCCCCCACCTTAGACTACCTTGTCATAAAGTATTTAATGTTTGGAGATGGCATGCCAACAAGAAAGCATGTGCAAACTAGAAGTCACTGCAAGGCTTAACAGACCAGCTAAATACTGGGGCAGGGCCAGGATGGATCAGGCTGGGGGGGAGGAGGATTGGTGATACGAATGCATGCTGTATCCCAACCCACTTCCAAGGCCTGGAATGCTTCCATGGATCAACTGTGACTTGCACAAGTACCAGTGACTCCTCACCTAACCCAATTCAGCTCCAAGTGAAATAAAATTATTTTTCCAAGCAGCCCTAACCTGAGGTCATGAGCAATAATGCCCCAGAGCTTGAGCCACTACCTGACCTGGTCAATAACTGATACAGCCTATGACCACCACCATGGAAAAGATTAACAAGACAACACAGAGAAAGAAGACAGCCCTTTGCTGCTTCCTACAATGCCTCACCTCTCCAAGCATGCAAAGAGTCCAGCTTTCCCTCCCACAGCACACAGCACTTTGGGAGGGCAGCGAGGGCGTGTAGTTAGCACTGTCTGATAAGAAAGTCTGTGCTCAGGCATGAAATGGTACTTCAGGCCTTCATTCAGCAAGTGCTTGCAGGTGTGGTCATCACGAATGAGGTGGTTGGCTTCATAGAGCCTGGTGAGGAATTTGACACTCAGCAGAGGCAGCCGTACACAATGTAGAAGCTGCGCCAGATACTTCTGGCGCTCCTGCACATCATACTTTATCCAAGACTCCAGTGCATAGAAGACCATCTCTTCAGTGACCACATTCAGACAGTCATTGGAGACAATTTCGTCCAGTTCAGAATGCGTAAGTTCAAAAAACTCCTCCGTTTGACAAACATCTTCAAAGTTCTGGCAAATATATTTATTGGCAGCCAAATAGAGCTCATGACAGCCATAAGTCTCTGCAAAGCGAGAGATCCCAATGCAGTTGCCAGGATCCAGCTGGCTTTCCAAGAAGGTGCAACACTCTTTCAGCACTAGCTTAATTTGAAGGAGGTTGGCGGCAGGCAGGAGCGACTCCACCGTGTCTTGAGAGATAAACACAGTCCCTGTATAGGCATATTCGACTATGGCCTGCAAGGCTGCCTCAGCAATGCACTGAAACTCCACCTCTGAGTTCTCTTTCTCTGACAGATGGCCACTAAACATGGCTTTGAAGTATGGGCTGATACTGGCAAGCACCACTTTGTGGGCATGGATCTTGGCATCTCCAACACGAAGGACAATGTCACAGAGCTCATCGTGCTGCCGGAGGAGATTGAGACCCTGCAGAAGTTGCTCTGAATGCAAGGGGGTTAGATTGGCAATCATGTAGGTTGGAGACGATGGGTCCATCTTTGAAACAAGAAAGGAAATTAAACAAGAATTACACAGTGCTTAAGCCTCAAGCACAGCAAAAAACTCAGTTTGTACCAGAGGTCTCTAAAACAACGTCTTTTTGATACCGTGTCAGAGGTGGGAATAAAAAAGGATTTACATTTTAAATATGAACAAATTTACATAAATGAACATATGAGTGACAGAACTTGTGAATGAATGAATTCAAGCCAGTTCATAAACGCTTTCCAATACCCAGAAAGAGGGTGATCTTCAAAGCACTTTCATAAAGAAGAGGGCTGTGCAGCCTCCCCAGCCCTCTAAATACCCTCAAGTGTGGAGAGCCGAGCTCCCCTTGCCTCTGTAGGATTTCAGGGCACCAGATGAAGGGGGCTTGCTGAGGGCTGGATGGAGGCTTGTCAAGTGCCACATCTGGCCCCAGGGCTGGGGTTTGGAGACCCCTGGTCTACACCTATATCTTCTAGATAAAAGACAACATATCTGATTTATTTTTATTTATCAATTATATGCCACTCTTCCCCCACAACCATTGTGATCTACGTGGCACCTACAGCCTGCTATTCCAGGTGAGAGGTGTTAGTGGATTCAGCAGTTGTGATTTTACCCAAGCACAAACCAGGGGACTAACCACAAACCAGAGCATTTTCTTGGTACCTTGCATTAAATCCCACTGACAGCTCTCACCCCGTCTGCCCTCTCAGTAACCTCACAACGAAGGCATGAAAATTAACTGAAGTGGGCTCTTCCAGCCTTTTCTGGAAGTCTGTGGGCAGCAGCTACAAGGAAAGACAGAAATCCAACAACAAATTATCCATCTGCAGTTTTTATATACTGTTTTTCAGCTGAAAAGTTCACAAAGCAGTTTTCAAATAGGTGTCAGGCAAGTAATTCCACAACTCAAAAGGCACTGATTGTCTCCAGTGCAGAAACAAACCGAGTGCATCTAAAGGTAAGCTGTGGCAATCTGTGGATATACACACAAGTGCGCAGCTGGGCTGCCTTCTATGCTTTGCTTTCCCCCATTGCTTTGCTCTATCCCATTACCTTCTATTTTCTGTTCATCACCGTATCACAATACATAGGGAAGGACCTGCAAAAGGTGAGGGTGTTTCTCCTGAGAAAGCAGTGTTATTAACACCCCTACACACAGGATGCACTCTTCACTATGGGTGCATGCCTAACCAGGTCTACTCAAATGTAAGCCCCATTGTGTTCAATGTGTCTTACTCACAAGAAAGTACTGCCTTCGGCTGCAATCCAGAAGACACTTTCCTGGGAGTAAGACCCATTGAACACAATGGGGATTACTTCTGTGTAGACGAGGTTAGGATTGTGGTCTACTCTTCTCTACACTATGAATGCAAGTCTAGCCCTGTCTACTCAAATGTAAGCCCCATTGTGTTCAATGGGTCCTACTCCCAGGAAAGTGTCTTCGGGATTGCAGCTGAGGCAGGTCTACTCAAATGTAAGACCCATTGTGTTCAATGTGATTTTACCCATTGTGTTCAATGGGTCCTGGTCCCAGCCAAGGCAGGTCTACTCAGAAGTAAGCCCCATTGTGTTCAATGGGTCCTAGTCCCAGGAAAGTGTCTTTGGGGTTGCAGCCGAAGGTCTACTCAGAAGTAAACCCCATTGTGTTCAATGGGTCTCACTCCCAGGAAAGTGTCTTTGGGGTTGCAGCCGAAGCAGGTCTACTCAGAAGTAAGCCCCATTGTGTTCAATGGGTCGTGTCTTTAGGATTGCAGCCTTCGGCTAAAGACACTTTCCTGGGAGTAGGACCCATTGAAAACACAATGAGGCTTACTTCTGAGTAGACCTCTGGGCCTCGGACCCCCGGCGGATGGGAGACTCTGTCGGGGGAGCTGCTGTCAGCCTTGAGGAGAGGAGGAGGACGGGAAGGCCGCAGAGAGTCTCAGCGCCGCCCCCGCCGGTGCTCGGTCCCCTCAGAGCTCCCGCCCGCCCCGAGGAGGCCTCACCAGAGTCGGGGGCCGCGGCCCGGTCCTGTCGGTCGGAGGACGGAGCGAGGCCTGCAGGGCGCGGGAGCCTCCGCGGCACCAGAGCCGCCACCACAGACGCTGGGCGGGGGGGCGAGCGGTGGGGAGGCCGGCCAGCTGCGTCACTTCCACCCGGCCGCCAGTCTAGGCTCCCCATCAGCGAAAGGGCGGCCTCTTTTGGCCGGGGCCTGATCTGAGGTAAGAACTACAACTCCCAGAGTTCCCTGCGTAATCCCCTCGGGAAAGGTCTTTCTGAGGTAAGAACTACAACTCCCAGTGCTCTCCGCGCATCCCGACTTCCGGCGTGTGTGTACCACGTGATGCTTATTAACCCCTTTCTGGCCGCTGCCTGCGCTGAGGCTGAGAATGCTGGCGCGGGGGATGCCGGGAAGCCTCCTCCTGCCGCGCAGGCGCAGTAGAGCCGCGATGCGCGGCCCTGTCGGCGAAGACGACGCCTGAGGAGGCGACGACGACGGTGACGCGTTTCCCTGGAGACGGCGATGCTGGCCCGTGAGGGGCCCTGCGGCGGCGGCGGCGGCTGCGGAGGGGAGGCCTGGCCGGGGAGTTGCCGTCGCGGGGCCTGCGCGGGGGGGCGGGGCTGGCGGGGCGGGCGGGGGAGGCCCCGGCGCGGGGCATGGCCAGGGGGGAGGCGGGGGAGGCCGCGGTGGGGGGGCGGGGGAGGGGCGGACGCGGCCCCTCCGCCCCTCCCCCGCTCCCCCTCCCCCCCTGCGGGGCTGCGCTTCGGGCTGGTCCCGGCGGAGCTGCACGCGCGGCTGCTGGACCAGCAGGACTACCGGGGCCGGGTCGGGGCCATGGAGCAGCTGAAGCGGGTGCTGGGCGAGGCGGCCCCCTCGGCCCTGGCCCGCCTGCCCGCCCCGAGCCTGCTGGGCCTGCTGAGCCTGCTGAGGGCCCTGCTGGACGACTCCAACTTCAAGGTGGCCCTGGGGGCCTTGGAGGGGCTGCGCCTGCTGGCCGCCCGCCTGGGACCCGCTGCCGGCTGCAGGGCCCGCCTGGAGCCCCTGGTCGCTGCGGCCGCCAAGGTGCTGGGAGACGCCAAGCTGGCCATCCGCCAGGAGTACCACCAGCTCTTCCTGGGGCTCATGCGCGCGGCCGGCCCTCAGCCCGTCCTGGACCTGCTCCTGCGCCCCGAGCACCTGCGCCACCGAAACTCCAGAGTGCGCGAAGTTGTCCTCGCCATCTGCATCGCGGCGCTCCTCACCTTCCCCAGCGAGGACTTCGACCTGCCCGCCATGGTGGCCGCACTCGCGCCGGCGCTCGCGGACGGCAAGCGACGGGTACGACACGCGGCCCTCGAAGCTTTCGCCGTCCTCGCCTCGGCTCTCGGTCCCGGACGGATTGCCCTCATCTTCAAAGCCGTGGACGCCGTGGAGCTGCAGGACAACGGGGAGGGCGTCATGGGCGCGGTACAAGCCCGCCTGGCGAGGAAGACCCTCCCCAAGCTGACGGACCAGTGGTTCGTGGAGTACGCCGTGCCCCTGCCTTCGTCCGCCTCTGGGCGCGGCTTCCACCTTCCACACGGAGCTGACACGGACTGGCTGCTGGAGGGCAACCGCATACAGAGCGCCCACAGTTATTCTGGGGAGCCGGCCGGGTCTTTCACCCCCTTCACGGAGCAGGGAATGTGCCCACGGCGCGTATTGAGTGCCGGGAAAGGGAAGTTGCCTTGGGAGAGTGAGCGGCCTGGAATTCAGATGTACCTCACAAAGGATACCGAGCCAGTAAGTCAACCTGCTGATGGTAGCAGTAAGTCAGGGGTGTCCAAACCCCAGCACGGAGATCAGATGCACACCTCCGTGCACACACCCCGTGTTCGTGCAAGCCCTGTAATCCTCAAGGACTGAGGGGAGCTCTATTCCCCTTTCTCCAGAGAATATTTGGAAGGCTGGGGAGACAAACAGATACTTCCTCTCTGTATGAATCAATTTGAAGATCATCCCCTTCCTTCCTCTGAGTTAGAAAGTGGTTATGAATTGATTTGAGTACATTCTATTTATGTACTGTGTTTATATACTGCTTTTTGACTAAAAAGTTCACAAAGCGGTTTACAAAGAAAATGGAAAAATAATAATAGCTAATTAAAAGCTAGTGATTCCCTGTCCCAGAAGGGCTCACAATCTAAAATGCAAAAAAGAACAGCAGTAGAAGCCACTTGAACAGACATTGCTGGGGGTGTGTAAGGCCAGTTACTCTCCCCTTGCTAAATAAAGGAGGAACACTCACTTGAAAGACAGCGTCTTGCCCAATTAGCAAGGGTTAGTGTTCTGGAGACATTCTGTCTCTAATTATTTAATTATGTGAATTTATTCAACTTTGAAATGTAAACCATTTTTTCTGGCCCTGGATAAAGTTTTAGAGAGATAATGCGCCCCCCTCCCCGCTAAAAAGTTTGGACACCCCTGCAATAAGTGACTATAGTTGGTGTATTCTCTCAACTGCTGTCTGGAGCAGTTGTCTGTCAGTCCGCTTTGTGGGTCTTGCTCTCCACCGATGGTGCAGTCTAGCTGTGGTGTTATTCACACAACACAACGTTGGTTATTTTAAAATGCGAGAGCCAATCTGGGGTGCTTTATGTGGTCAGTGGGTCATGTAAAGAAAACTGCATGGAGATAAAGATACAGATGTTTACCAACCTATTGGAGTCATTTAAGTGGTCATGCAGTCCATAAAAGAGGGATTGCAGCAATTATAAAAGCAACACCAAAATAGTCAATCAAAAATGTGTGTCATGCATGCTGTTTTATAGTACAGCGGTTTAAAGAATATAGGACAAAATATTTTTCTCCACTTGTGATACGTGAATTTTTTTTTGAAAGTGTACTTTACATACTACTGCCACATTATTGCAGGTGACTCCAGAGAAGGGGCCTCGTTGAAGAGTTTACTAGTTTATCGGTAACTGCTTTGGGCTATGTTTTGTTGAAAAAATTTAATACATTGTTAATGTTTATAATTGTTGGCTGTTTGAGACACATTGTGCTCATTAACAGTTTTTTGCTTCATTAAATATTTTTTTTTCCTGCACACAATCAGGCAGCTACTTTGCAAACTTGTATAGCTTTACATACTTCTTGAATTATCTTGAAGCTAATAAGTCAATTTTTGGTTTTTAATTATTCCTATGGTCAAGTGATGATCAGAGGCTATGGGCAAAATCCATAGTAACTAAGGGGAGTCCTTGCTGCGGTGTAAGAACAACTTACTCTGGATTCCAATATGAATTTCCCATAGGTTTCCACTAGGTGGTGCAGTAACTACGGGTGCAGGTAAAGTCTCTTATGTGCTCCTTTAGTTATTTTGGATTTGGGGGTAAGTTTCTTTCATAGTTAAGAGTTTACAATAGATGTTACTGTTGGAGAGAGATGCACTCTCTCTGTTGTCATATTTGCCCAAAGGCATAGTAAAGTTCATTGAACCTGTGTGTGTTTGAATAGATTGATAATAAACCAAGGCTTAAGTTGAAATTTGAATTTTACAGAAATCTGTGTAAATTCTTACTGGCTGCCACTATTTTCGTTTACACTAGTAGTTCCCAAAGTGTTGGGTCAGGATCCACCACAGGAATAGGAAGTGAGCCATGGTTGCTCAAGAGATGCATCCTGATGGCACTGCAATGATTGTAGTGCAATAGGACTTTGAGGTTTCCGCTGCCCTTAGGGAGGATCTGGAAGGTCTGCGTGTCTGGCGCAAGCGGTTAAGACACTGTGCCTGTTAACCAGCAGGCCAGGGTTCAAGACCCAGGCTGGCCCCACAAGATAGGGTGAGCTCCTGTCCTTAGCCCAGCTCTGCGACGCCAGCTGGATCCAATCGTATTGGCTCTGCCTTTCCATTGGACTAATTCAGTGGCATGGAGAGGGAGGATTTGCTGCTTGGGTAACAAAGCCTATCCTCCATAACAGTCCAACCCAGGCTTTCGAGCTTCGCATGCAGCATATGCAGCGCCGAGCAGAGCATAGTCTTTCAAAGACTGACGGCCTGCATGTCTCCCTGATGCTTGAAAATTGCTCTGATCAGAAAATACCCCCATGGGCCCTGCCTTCACATTAGCAAGTTTCCCAGTTTCTGGGAAGGATTTTAGGAATTAACCACAAGTTTTGACAAAGACAAGTAGAAGCCTGTTGCTTATTTCTTTTTTTCACTGTCAGATTGTCCTTATTCATTAAAACATTATCATCAACAGTATTTATATACTTCTTTTCAATGAAAAGTTAACAAAGTGGTTTACAGATAAAATAAGTAATGGAAATTGGGGTTTCATATATCTTTTGCACAGCGTTATTGATCCTTTTCCTTGTGTTGTAATTTGAACATTACAAATTAGGTTTTGTTTATTCCATTTATCTATTGCATGCTATCTGGATTTTGGACACCTGACACTGTTATTTAAGAACTTCAGGATAACTGGAAGGTTGAAGGTTGAATATCCTAAATTCTGTATATTTATTTTTTCTGTTTGTATTCTACTGTTCAGTTAACGTGGTCCTGAAGTGGCTAATCTGCTCAGGGTTTTTGCCTACTCTTAACAGGTTGCATATGTAACAAGTTTCATAATGAAACTGAGGCTAATGAGCACCTTTTAAAGTGGTGTTTTCATATATTTAAGGTGGGGAATGCAACTGTTCTTCACTCCAGCATGCTGTCTTTCCCAGCGGCCTGGAAGGTCTGCATCCCTTGTTGCACCCCTGGAAGGTTGTTGGTGTCTCTTCTGCACCTCTTTTAGGCCCATATCCTAAAGTCAAATTAAGCCCTTTGCAATGGAGCAGTTACAGTGACTTTCCGTAAGATAACGCTAGAGCAGTGGTTCTCAACCTTCCTAACGCCGTGACCCCTTTATAAGTTCCTCATGTTGTGGGGACCCCAACCATAAAATTATTTTTGTTGCTACTTTATAATTGTAATTTTGCTCCTGTTATGAATCGTAATGTAAATATCCGATATGCAGGATGTATTTTCATTGTTACAAATGAAATGTGTGTTCTATGCACACATTGAACACAATGGGATTTATTTCAGAGGATTGGGCATAGGATTGGGCCCTGAGGCTGCAATCCTACCCACATTTACATGGGAGTAAAGGCCTCCCTGACTATAATGGGATTTATTTCAGAGTAGGCATGCATAGGATTGGGCCCTGAGGTTGTCATTCAGCCCCAGTGCGTGTGCAACTACAGCCGGAGGTCTGGCAAGCCTGACCTAGCCCCCTGCACCAGGGGTCTTTAGGCGACCCCCAGGAAACATCTAGGTGACCCCAAAAGGAGTCCTGACCCCAACTTTGAGAAACGCTGTGCTAGAGGGTGATGTAACTGTGTGGACCTGTACCTGCTCTGGATTTTGCCCCATGTCTGTGAATCTTTTGGGGACAGAAAGCTATTTATTGATCTTGCTACTTTTTAAACTACTTTTTGTTGAAAAATGGTATATGAATATTGGGTATATATTATAATGGAATGTAAATAGTTGCGCTGAGACTTTTGGGCAGGATTTTGAATCATGCAAGGAGTTGGGATTCCTAGGAGGAATTGGGAAAGTTGAGGAAGAGTAGGAAATGCATAACTTTTGTTATGGGGTAGGCTGATAGATTTCATAGCACTTACAACTCTGAAATGTACACCTTTATCCACTTTACTAACAAAAATTGCCATTATGTAGCCGCATCTGGTTACTTTGTACTTGGTTTTTAAAACTGTTAAGTTGCTTTGAGCATTTGCTTTTGCATGGGAAAGGTGGAGAGTAAATTTACTTGCCTTATGAATTTGAAAATAAGAAAAGAGAGGCGTCTGGATTCTTGACTGGTACCCCATATTAGATACAAATACAAAAACCAAAAGTTTTTTACATACAGAACAAAGGTTCATCTAATCTCAAGTTTTTTATATCAAGCAGCAGAGCATGAAGGCAGGTGTCCTCCCCCTCTCTGCAATTCAATATCTTGAATTCAGCAACTTCAGCCATTTTTTGCTTAATAGTTCAGACAACAGCTTCATAAATTAGTCTTATCCTCCTTTCAGAGTTTAGGCTGCTATCCTTCCTTCTACCCAAGAATCTAGGAGCCAGTGGAACAAGCGGTTGCAGTTACAGAAAAGTACTTTTGCATTCATCTCTTCCTGTGGTCCAGTGTGTTCAGTACTGCTGCTTAATTGGGTATCGAGAGCCAGGATGGTCTAGTGCAGGAGTCCCCAAACTCCAGCTGGGGGTGGGGGTGGGGGGTCAGACGTGGCCTGTGGCTAGCTTTTATCTGGCCCTCAGCCAGAATCTTGTCCAGTGAGAACATCTGACCCACTTTATAGAACACAACCAGATCTGTGCATCTAGGTGTTCTTAGAGATTTAGAATTTGAGTTCAATTTAAATTTTATAGTTAAATTTTTTTGGCCCTAGACAATGTGCTAGATATTTGATGAGACCTTTTGGAGACCCCTGGTGTAATGGTTAGTAAGTTGGACTGAGGCCTGGAACATCTGCCAAAACTCAATGTGCCTGGTTCAAATCTGCCTTCAGCCATGAATTTCCTGATTGACCTTAGGCCAGTTACTCACTCTCAGTGCCTCTCACTCTTCTTTCTCACAGAGTAGTTGTCAGGACATAAAACATCTTTGTAAGCCACATTGGGCATTTGCTATGACTGGGTATGAATCCCATAAAGAAAGATAGCAAGCCAGCAAGGGGACTGTCAGCTAGCATTGAAAATGACTATCTGTTCAGGGACCCCTCCACTCTCCAGAAGTGATGTCATGGCTGCAAGAAACATAACTGTGGTGCCAAAGCACTGTCCTGTCTACTTAGAAGTAAGTCCCATTGTGTTCAATGAGATTTACTCCCAGGAAAGCAGCCTGAGTGCCCTATTCCAACATGGTGGCATCAAGCGCCACATTCCAAGATGGCAGCAAGGTGGTTCCGACCCCCACTTTGAGAATCACTGCTATACAGTCTAGTCCCCCTTCAAGCCACACACACTGTGTACAGATGTACATAGAATACACTTGTACATACTGCTTTGTGGTAATGAGCATCCACCACACATGTTCTGTTTAGCATATGGTGATGCTGCACTACTGCAACTATACATACCAGTACTTCTGTAAAGCAACCAAGGCATATTGCTGGTATTTTTTGGGCTTGAATCTTACAAATGGACTGCAAGCTTGAGCAAGCTGCAGAAGGGTAATTCTTCAGAGAAACAGGGAAGGCTTCCCAGAGTCATGAAGGAAATAGATGTAATTATTAATTTTAGGTATGTTCCAGTTACTGTGGTTTTGTTACAGATTAACAGAAATACCCTTGCAGTGACTAAAGGAATTTGTGAAGTCAGACATGTTTGCAATAATTCAGTAATACTTTTGGAGCAGCCACAGAAGCAGAGCAGTTCTTGAGGGGAACTTTCAGAAAGTATATTTCTAAGGCATTTTAGAAATAATTTTGAGTTTCCTACAGTTTGCAGAGGCATTTGTGCTTACCCTTTCTTGGGGATCCTTGAAACAAGAGATAAGGGGTAAGGGGAACAAAAATGTGCCATTTATATGGGATTCATTTAACATTTAAACTTATAAGAAACCTATCTGATTAAATCTTCATACAGTTTTCAAAGCTAATCTGAGGATCCTCAGACCAAATTCACCATGATGAGGATTCAGACCATTGCAAAGGAAAGTGTGCAGCTTCTTCTATGAGAAAGAAACCTGGTTATATTTTAATGTCGTTTGTGTTTTCTTGCAGCTCTCTCCGTCAAATGATTTTCTTTATTCTCCAAAACTAAGATCACAAGGTAAGCCAGTCAGTTACCAGATGTATTTAATCTAGTATCTTGGTTAAATGGTATTGGTATTACTCAGTATTATTATTACTTAATTGATTTCTTCTTGAAGGGAATTCAGTAATGCAAGTGGGGCAGTGCAAAGTGGAAGGGGACTTGTCCTCACAGCTACTTCCTTTTCTTGCTTTCTTCCATATGCTGTCTAGCACTTAAATGGGAAGAGACTGAACTGAATCTGTGAAGCTTCTAGAATTGATTGGTCTGCAGTGGCTGCATTGCCCAAATTATGACAAGACTTAATTTTTCTCACTTACGGAAGCCACGAGAGCATTGTGTTCTGAGTCCTTTAGAAGAGTGATGGCTGCGTTCTTCAAAACAAGGTTTCTCCCTGTGAAAGGGATTTCCTGGGTATTTGGAATTCATCAGATCTTCAATAATCTAGTTTTCACAAGCTAGTCAGATCTGACTTGCTTCTAGTATCTCCAGTCACGAGACTTCAGCTCCTGATAGGGGCAACCTGCACTCACTTTGCATTAGTTATTCAGATCTTAGAAGGTAACTCTAAAACCGAAAATACAGCAGTCTGTGTGTGTTGGTGCACATAAACACTGACACTTGGGGTTGCCTATCCACAAAGTTGTTTGTCTCAGCAATGAATTACAGGAGAGGAAAATGTGAGAGGGTGGCTGATTCATGCGCTCTCCAGCATGACTAAGATGTGAGTTGCATCAATCCACTTTCTGCTCACAGAAAACTTCCTTGCCATTCCACAGATTTGTTCAAATGTGGAAATGCATGACCTCTGGTATGCTAGCCAAGGACTGAGGCACCTTATTTTTTTAAATCAAAGTGGAAACGTTGAAAGGGTTTGAAGCAGCAAGGGAAGGGTCTTCTTTGTGTGCAGAGGCAGGAGTTGCAGATCCCAGGCTGCATCAGATGACATTGTAGGTTGTGACAGTCATGATGTGTGGAACGGATAGGCTTTAGTGACCCGTAGTCACTCCCTTTTTCTTGTATATATACACAAACGTGATACACATTCCTGAAGAAACTAAGCTGTGGGCAGGTTGGCAGTCATCCATATCTTGTCTCAGGGAGCCTGCGGGGTGATTAGAGAGCACATAATACACAAGGTTGTTGCAGAATATTGCAGACCGCCTTGCTTTTCCCCCAAAGTTCTTTATTGTGATTATTCTTCCAGTGGACTTTTGTGTGCTATCCTTCTTGATACAATCAGAGTAAGATCAAGTATAAGAAATGGTGACCTTGTGGTGGTAGAAGAGTATCTGAAAATCTATTCAGTAATGATTTGTAATATAAAGCTGTGGTTTTTCCTTCTTTTTCAAAAGGCAGTTATTTTCTCCTTTATTATCTTCAGTAACGAGGCATCTCTCCTCTGATATCCTTTTAAGAGGAGACTATACTACTTCTAGTTCTCCTTACATTCCCCCCACGGTTAAAATTTTTTTTTACCTGTCTCAACTAAATAGTGGCTTCAGCTCAGCAAGGGCTAAATTTAACAAGTGGTAGCTACAAATGAGTAAATTGATAATGCAAGTGCTAAGAGGAACTGTGGAGAAAGGCTTTATCTTGGGTGACCAGGAGCCGGCTTTGGAACTTTAGGCAATTGTGCAAAGTAGTCTTTAGAAAGGAATTTTGAATGAAGGGCATATTTTAAATTGGACATTTCAAACCCAGCGGCATCTGAAAAAGCCTGCATGGTTGTTGTAAAAAGCAAACAGCAGCCTTCAGCACACTTTGCATCAATAGTGACAAGGACTGTTGGGCAAGACCAGACCTGCTCTGCTTTTTTCTATTGGCAGTGGATTGGTGAACTGGCTTGGAGGGCTGTCAGCTTAGGAGGGGTTCATTGTTCATTTATTATTGTGCCTAATGAGTTGGGCTAAGTGTGTGTGTGTGAGTGAGTGAGTGAGTGAGTGAGTGAGTGAGTGAGTGAGTGAGTGAGTGAGAGAGAGAGAGAGAGATCAGTTGATTTTTTAGTTCTATGCCGGGTACTATATCTAGTCTGTAGGTTTTTTTTTGTTGAAATCTGAAAATAACTCTCCAGCTTTCACCATCCGAGCATAATCTTCCTCTTTCTACCAGAAATTCATAATCCTTTCTCTTCCGTAGGATTCTGAGATGAATCTCTTTTAAAATTATAATGCATATTGCTTCAGTCTGTAGGGGTTGGACTAGATGATCCACTGGGTCCCTTCCAACTCTATGATTCTATGATTTGTAAGCTGTGACATATCCCATAAGAATAAAATATCAACATCCCAAGGATCATAATTGTTAAAATCAATAGTCAGTAGAAAAGTGTCAAATTACTTTTGATACCATCTGTGAATATGGTATCTTAAAAATCTAATTTTTAAGATTCTTTCAAGTTCCTTTAATCAGAACTCTTTCCTTAAATGTCCAAACTTCTTCTATAACTCTTAAAGTACTACTCAGCAGCTTGCCTAAAGCGAAAGTGATAAGAGGGAAAGTTCAGAACTGAAGACTTGGGGTACTGAAATCTGTTTCTCTAAGGTAGAATTTCTCCAGGTTTTGCCAGGAATAATTCACCAAATGTGCAACATTTGAAGAGTTCTCCTGTTGTCCATTTTGTCCAGGGAATGAAATGCTGCAACACTGGCATCCCAGGCTGTTCCCCAAGCAGGGAAATCAGCACTCTGTGTTCATTTCCTCATGTGATCAACTGCTGTAGACTTTTCATGCTCAATTAGAGTTTGAAATACTTGGGAGCACTTTTGATATACCCTGGGAACAGCAGGGTGACCAGATGCCAAAGCCAAAATTCCTCCCCCCAACTACCACAAAATTCCTGTCCCCCAAGCCAAAATTCCTACCTGGTTAAAAAAATGATAGGACACCCCCCAAATGTAGGACAAATATAGGACATGTTAAAATAAAGCAAAAATACTCATATTGCCTTCCTGTACTTAGTTTCAACACTTTTAAAATTGAAAATCTCTTCGTAAGAGCTGTTTTCACCAACCATGCATGCTGTCAAGTGGCTCAAAGTAGACACAATCTTGTCCCAGCGACCCCAGCCCCCAAATAGCTGCTCCCATACCTGCTCCCTCACAACCCCCATGCATGCTCTCACTCTCTCACCACTCTCACACTTCTCTCACTCACTCTCTCTCTCTCTCTCTCACACACACACACACACAGTCTCACTCCATGCATGCACACACTCGCTCACACACTGGCTGCATGGATCTCACCTTTCTGGAGCAGGCAGAAAACCTTGGCTGGCTGGAGATGCTCCTGAGGCAGTGTGGCTAGCCGCAGGAGACCCAGGCGGGCCAGAGAAGCAGCCTAGGCGGCATGGTGTGGCTGTGTTGTGGGAGAGTCGCAGCTGGCTGGGGCTGGCCTGTGAGGCAGCAGCAGCTGCTGGTACTGCACATGATTCCTCATGGTCCGGTCCCTCTTTTGCCCACTCTGGAAGCCCCAGAGCCATGCACAGCTGCAGCTGTGTGCGGCATAAATTTGAATGGCCGGGGGAAATCCCGGAGGAATGGGGGGTTTCCTCCTTTCCAGTGACCCCTCTCTTTCCTAGTTTCTCTAGGGAAGTCTGGTCATCTGGGAATCCTGGGTAAGAGTTCTCTTTTTCTGTATCTTGCCAGCTGCATTATTATGCTCTGTGCCTATGAATAAAATTACTTGTAAGAGTGCCTGGGAGTGCTGAAAGTGTTTGAAGGATTCCCATACATTTCCCTTTCCTTTTCAGAATTTTCCCAAAAACGGTGAAATTCCAGTATTATTTATACTGGAATGATCGGTGGGATGATCTGTGGGATGGAAGGGAAGCCCTACGAGGAAAGGTTGGGGAAACCTGGGATGTTCAGCCTGGAGAAATGGAGGCTGAGTGGACACCTGATCACCCTCTTCAGATACCTGAAGGGCTGTCATAGGGAGGAAGGGGCCAATTTGTTCATAGCTGCTTCTGAAAGCAGAACTAGAACCAATGGGGACAAACTGCAAGAGAGGAGATTCCGGCTGGATATCTGGAAAAAATTTCTGACAGTTCGGGCGGTTCGGCAGTGGAAGAGATTGCCAAGGGAGGTGGTGGACTCTCCCTCACTGGGGATCTTCAAGCAGAGGCTCGACAAGCACCTGTCGGGGATGATCTAGGGATTTCCTGCTGCAGGCAGGGGGTTGGACTAGATGACCTACTAGGTCCCTTCCAATTCTATGATTTATTTATTTAAATTATATCCCACCTGCCTAATAAAAGGGAACCCTAGGCGGCTAACAATTAAAAACAATAAAACACGTTTAAAAGTAGATAATAATAAATACAAATTAAAACATGATTAAAATACAGTTAAAATACAGATTAAACAAAATGTTAAAACCTCCCTCCTAAAAATTTACAATAAAAAGCAGCTAAAAACGATATTAAAAACATCACCTCACCCCATCCTCCAAAATTATTAAAAAGCTTTTGTCCATAAGAATGTTTTTCAGCCCCACCAAAAACTGTACACGGAGGAAGCAGTCCTTAGGTCAAAGGAAAGGGAGTTCCAGAGCTGGGGTGCAACCACCGAGAAGGTCCTGCTCTTAGCCGCCACACCTCTCATCTCTTTTAATGGCAGCAGTATGGATTTTATTTAAGTTCTTCTGTATATAGTGCTGCAAAGAGCAGAGGGAAACATATCTGACTGACCTTTCTTTTTCATTCAAAAGGTGTGATGACCTCTCATCAGCCTCATATTTCAGGAAAAAGCAGCC
Source organism: Cryptoblepharus egeriae (assembly GCA_030015325.1). Classification (NCBI taxonomy): domain Eukaryota; kingdom Metazoa; phylum Chordata; class Lepidosauria; order Squamata; family Scincidae; genus Cryptoblepharus; species Cryptoblepharus egeriae. Next base: position 267,450,281 of record JAREYC010000001.1, read on the forward strand.
TTCTTGGTTTCTCTCACACTCGGGAGAAAAGTGGTAGCCTGGATTCTGATTTACAGTTTCTCGGACTGAATAACCATCGGCAAGAGAAAGGTACCTTAATAAGGCTATATGGTAAATCTACATGTTAGTTGTCCTGATCTAATATGGGTCGGAGTGTGTACTTAGAACTTCTATTTTAGTTAGTGAATGAATCAACAACAGTGTTTATATACTGCTTTCCAACTAGAACAAAGAACAATCGTATGGGCCATAACATTGAATCACATGAAATAGTTCCTTGGCGCCTGACCATGATACAAGAGAGGTCATTGTGAAAAACAACTCTGACAAGTAGGCTACACGACCAGCAGCTGAAGAGAAGTTGGAGCTTTAAGATAATCAATATTTTGCTGTTAACAACAGTAACAAAAAATTGCAAAAAAATAAAACAGTAGTTAAAATAGATTTCAAACTAGTATGTCAAAACCAAAGCCAGGGGATGATGCAGAAGCTATGGTCGATTTTAAAAGTAATAGACTAAGATGTGGTGTGTCTAGTACTAGAAAGCTAGGAAGAGCTGGCAGTCAGACCAACTTTAGGAGCAGTTCCACTATTTGAGGGCCATTACCAAACACACCCACCTTTTACATGATCTCTAACTATGGGTGCACCCAGAGAAGAGACTCCAGTCATAGCTTTTGGATAGGCTAATTTTGATTTATAGAACACAGATGATGTACTATTTTTCAAAACAATAATTTAGCCAATTAGTGTTATTTTTCTATTCCAAGCTTTTAGTCTGATGGTGTGTTTTTCTCTCAATTAGTGTGTGCCAGCCTCAATTTCAGCAACAAGTCCCAGCGGATGTTTTGCAGCCCACCTGAGCATGCTCCTCCTCTCCTGAGCTCTCATCCCAGCCAGGGAGCTTTCATCCTTCCATCCTACCCTTTCTCATCATCCAAGCACAGTCCAAAGCACTCCTCCCCTCCTGGAGAATCGTTCAAGAAGTCACAAGATCACACTATTAACTTCTCTAATTCTTGGCCTCTTAAGAATTTTGAAGGGCTTCCAAAACCTACCTATCAGAAGAAGTTTTCCAGTTCAGTGGCAGGCGAGGATGCAGGTACAGGCCCTGTGGTTTTGTGTACCCTCCAGTTATGTGTTCCCAGCATGGTAATGGTTGACAACATGAAAAGGAGGCAATATCAGTAATAGCATAGAAAGTAAAATGAGAAGCAAGTACAGACTGGTGTTGGATGGAGAAATTTTTATGTATAGACCTATGTCTGTCTGAGCCTCAATTATGTATAATAACACCAGTAGTTGTATAGGCAGTACCCTCAGGAGACAGTTCTTGATTGGCTTTGGGGTTTATGGCAAGACAACATGAAGAAAGGCATCCTACGTTTTATAGAGCTCAAGCTGGTGAGAGCTGTGTAGATCAAAACCAGTGCTTTGAATTATGCATAAGAACATCCAGAGCCACATTCAAAATTTTAACATAACATTTATCATTTTAACATAAGCGCACCATAACATAACCACAGCAACATTTTTGTCAGATGCTTGAAAAACAGATAATTTTTGACATTTTTACCCATCATATATCATTTTTCATTTTAAGTACCACATTTCTTTTTTGTAATTGTCAAATTTTATTCTGAATCGTATCTTGCCAATTACAAAAAAGATCCAACGTAAACGTATTCATTTTAAAATTTCATTCATTTGTAAAACTGATTTTTGGGGGGCCTGCAGAAATGTGTAAAAATATATGATGAAAAGTTTGGGGACCCCTGGATTATCACAAGGAGACAATAGGATGCTGTGGACGCTGCAGTATTAGTGAATTTAGGTGTGCAGTGCCATGTGATAGCCTTCTAGGAATAAATTGTACATTTATTTCTCAAGTATATTCTCAAAAAAGTATATTCCCCAGGGAACGTATGTTTCCTTTCTTCTGAAAATCTCTGTGGCTTTCTTAATACAGAAGTGAAACCCCAGGATACCCCTCCAATTCAGCTGAAACCTGCCTTTGTGAGATCTCCCGCTTCCCGGAGAGGTCTGAGTGGAACAAAACCAGTGCCTCCTATACCCAGGGGTGTGAGTCCCTTGACAGATAAAACTGAAGTCAGCTTAATGGGTCAAAAGAATGGAGAGTCAGAAGATATCTGGCTAAATGAAAGGAAAAAGAAGCTGGCTATTGATCTCTCTGAACTGAACATCAATGAAAAAGAACTGGATGAGGAAGAGGTGGGATTCAGTTTTTCCCCATGAATGCATATTTCTGAATCATAACATTTCTTTTATGGAGTTTAGGCACAGCATGTTTACATGATCAACGTGGGTTCATTTTTACCCTCAGTTTGACTTTGGGCTTTTGATTATTTGCACTGGAAAACTGCGAGTGAACTTTCCTGTTATCAGCTTCAAGTGTTCTTGTTGCCTAAAATCATCTGTGGATGTTGCAGTACTTCTTGTCACTTGCTGCTATTGGGTTGCATTTGCAAATTCTGGGTGGCTGGTTAAACTACCGCAGTATATGAGATGCAAAGGAGGGCACAGGGAAGTACCTCTTACATGCTCCCTGTCTAGTCTTGCCTGCTCCCTGGGGCATCTTGTGAGCCTCTGAAACAGTGGTTTTCAAGCCACAAGTGCTTCCCAGGTGTGCTGTGGAGGTTTGGAAAATTAATTAATTATCATTTATTAATAGGGCCATTGAAGGATGTGAACCCTCCACCCCAAGGTGTGCCTTGTCAAATGTCAAAAGACTGATGGTGTACCCTGACAGTTTTAGTGCCTTGTCAGTGTGCCATGGGATGAAAAAGGTTGAAAAACACTGCTCTGAGAGATAGAGGAAACTGGATTAGATTGGGCATTGGACTAGATTGGTGTGCCCCTAGAGTGGGGCTCTGCTGTTCTTAAGCACTTTTTTCCTCCTTGCAGCACCCAGACGCTGATGTGTCTCTCCTCTTTAGATGCAGAGTTCTCTTCGTTCTCTGCGTAACAGCGCAGCAAAGAAGAGAGCCAAGCTAAACGGCAGTACTTCTGATCTTGAAAGCCCTGACTCTGTGCTGAAACTTGATCTTACCTCGGAGTCTCCTTCATGCTTGTCTTCCCCAAGCACCAGTTCCTACAGTGAAAGTGGAGTTTACAGCCAGGAGTCTGCAGCATCCCCTCTGTCAGCACCTCCTCAAGGGATGAGAACAATGTGAGTTCTCCTCGTAGCCTAAAAACAAGATCCACAGCTCTTTTGAGCTTAGTGGGAAGTGAATGTCCACCTAGCCTTTAGGAAAGCTTAGTGTGTTCAGATTAATGTGACATGCCCTACAATCCAGAGTAACTACGGGAGCACATAAGAGACATTACGTGTACCTGTAGTTACTGCATCACCTAGTGAAAACCTATGGGAAATTCATACTGCAATCCAGAGCAAATTGTTCTTACACCGGAGCAAGGACTCTCTGTAGTTACTCTGGACTGCACCCTTAATATTCTTCTGGACAAATGCGGTCATTTTATGTTGGTCAAATTGTGATAAGAAATAGTCCACCACACTCTGCCACACCAGACTCCTTTCAGCAGTTTTTGTGCTAACCTCTTCCCACCATTCCAGACATCTTTCAGACTCAGCCTAAAAACTGTCCTTTTGTGCTTTTGTAGCCTTGGAGTGTCTGTTGCAATTTATATTTAGGTACCTTCATAACTCAAATAGTGTGTGGTCGGTGTGGGGCATCCTTTATTTTTTTGTAAATTCCAGCTGGTTGCAGAACAGGTGTCTCCTGATGAGGGTGGGTTAGTTGGCTGGGAGGACATTATATCAATGCTCTGGAATGAACGTATTTGTACCTTAAGAATTAGCCACTGTTCCCCCTTTGATTTGCATTGTCTAACTGGGAGAGTCCCCTTGATCCTGCTGACTCTGTTCTGGGTACGTAGAGCAGCTCTTTGAGACACAGAAAGGATTCCTACTTGGAAATTTACTTTGGGCTTCTTGGGGGTGCGGGTGTAGCCCTGTGGTCTGTGCTTGCTGAGCTAAGATGATTCAGGAGGTTATCTGGGAGAATGAAAAGCACTGAATCTGAAGCCTCTTGCACAAGACAGGAATGTGTTAAGTGAAATGCTTTCTTTAATGACAGGTCAGACATCTTTCCTCTCCTTGGAGGCAACGCTCGGCCAACAAAACTCTTGCCAGCGCAGAATCAAGGACCAATTGTTGTGGAGCAGAATCCCAGCACAGGTATTTCACCAAATTTATAGGAACAGATTCGGCTGCTTCATCCCTTGTAGTGCCCTGATGTTCTGGTGTCTCCTGTTGTAGATCCGAGTGATTAAGGGCAGAATCCTAACCAATTTAGGGTGGCCTGGGTCAGCATATCACCCAATGATGGTGTAGGAAGGTAGGTTGGTGTATGCCACTGCAATGGCATAACTCCCTCCTCCCTGGAGTAGGGCAGAAGGGCCTTGTGGGACTTTTGTGACATCCCAAGGTCAGCAAAGGAATTATGCCAGGGCATATGCCGGCCTAACTGGAGATTGCAGCCTAAGTGGCTGTGAAGCCAGCGGTTACTTTCTTAAGATGATGGTTTTCAGGAGGAAATCTGGGTAGAGATGTTCTCAGCAACCCTAAATATTTAGATATGAGGACATGGCAGTGTCTTTTTCCCACTCCAGCAGCTACAATTAATCTCTGCTTGTTTGCCAGAAGTAGACTGAGAAGAACAGAAATGCAGCTTCACAGAATTATCAATGTGGATGTATGTCAGTGGATGTATGGTTTTCTCTTCTTGGCTGTGTCAGCCAATACAGCAAGAAAGATGTGGGCATCAAGATACTGAGGTCCAAATTCCATCTTCCTTCCAACTATGGATCCCATGGCTTTCATGCTGCCTACTGTATCTCCACTTTCTAGTCCATCCTCTGTTTTCTGGGTGTAATACAACTGCTCCCTCCTTGTAAAGTGGGACTTGAAGAACTCAGTCCTATTCATGTCTACTCAGAAGCAAATGCCATTATTGTCATTGGGGCTTATTCTCTTCTAAGTGAGGCTAGGTTCAGTGTTGTTTTGAAATGTTAATGTAGATGGGCTCTTCAGCATCTTTGCATGTGAGGATGCTCTGTGGAGGAAAGCACAGTGTGAAGTGGAAGTGAAACATGAGGATGATTTCAACTAAATTAGGGGGATCTGTCTCCTGAATTGTGATCAAAGGGACAAATAGGCTTTTCTGTCTGATGACAGATCCCATTTGTTTTCCTAACCTGTTTCAATGGCACCAGAAACTGACCCATGGGAGTAACTTTGCAGCTCTGTAGTTCCCTAAAAAAAGTCACAAGAAAAGAGTCTGGGTTTTCAGTCAGGATCACCCACCTGGACAGTGTCTTCTAAGTCTGTCAGCCTATTTCATCCAGTTTGTGATTGGCTCACTTATTAAGTACAAAAAGGTTCAGGGTCCAGTAAGTAGGTGCCTCCTGCCTTATCAGGGGTGAGGATGTTTCTGGCTGGTGTCTCCAGTTTTTCCCATCCGAATCTAAGAAAGATGCTGTCCATCCATTTTGCAGAAACTTCCAGTATTTAGGGAATTTAAAGCAGGCTTCCATCAGTCTTGAAAGACTATGGTATCGTGCTTGGTGCTGCATACGCTGCACGCGAAGCACGAAAGCCTGGGTAGATTGTTATGGAGAAGAGGCTGTTACCCAAGCAGCAAATCCCCCCTCTCCACGCCACTGAATTAGTCCAGTGGAAAGGCAGAGCCAATGTGATTGGATCCAGCTGTGTCGCAGAGCTGGGCTAAGGACAGGAGCTCACCCTGTCTTGTGGGGCCGACCCAGCTCTCAAACCCTGGCCTGCTGATTAACAGGCACAGTGTCTTAGCCACTTGTGCCACCCATAGCCCTTAGGGGTTTAATTTAAATATGTAAGTAATGAGCTTCTCAGCAGAACCCTGGAAATTACTGTAGAAATGCTGGGCATTTACTCCATAGGTGCTATTTGGATACTGTTTCTGTGGAAGAACGTTTGACCTCCAGATACTTAGATACCACATTTTTCTTGGTGAGCTCAGCTGTGACTTGAAGCCAAAAACCGGGAGTTACTTTTATTCCCTTCATCCTCATCTTCCTCAAGTTCAGATAGTTGCGATTAATGGAAGAAAAGGGAAAGGAGTTGGCTTTTTTGCAGAGCACCGAATTTTTTTTGCCCTTCTTGGGCCAAAGATCCTCTATCAAGAACTTTGTTCCCACTTAATCTTTCCAGTCTTTTATCTGCACTACTTTCCTTGCAGAATATAGTAGAGCCCTTTTGGCTCTATCGAGCAGACTTGCTAGGTCTTGACGTTTCAATCTGTAAAACAGAGGAAGCAACTCTCTAAAGTTGCTGCAGGTGTTGTTGAACAGTATACATTCTAGAAGCAATTTGCATGCACAATTCTGTGACCCCACTCGGGGCTGTGGCATCTGCAATCTCAAGAAAATTTTTAGTGATGGTCATGGAAAAATTTGCTGTGGAATTTATTCTTTAGGGATAGTGTTTCATGAAAAAGCAATGTCCAGCGTGAACATTAGCGGCCAGCGATTGGGCTATGGAAATGGATCGGGAGATTATGAAGACGACAGACAGAAAGTTGTTTCTCCTGCCATTCTTAAAGGACAGAACAAAGAGCACCAGAGGCACTGCAAATCCACCAGAGGTGAGTGAGTTCCGTGAAAGGGAGCCCAGAAAACGATAACTTCATGGAGCTAAGAGTAGTGGGTTTCTGGGTCTTTCTCTAGTTTGGGGTCTGGACCTCCCTTTTGCTGCTTTTCCTTCCCTTTCTGTCATTGCAGTCTAATAGGATGCAGTGACAGTTGTGCTCATAGGAAACAAGTTCCACCTTTCTATTTTAAGGTTAAACTGGGAATCTTTTAAGCAAGTGGGGACCTTCTCTGGACACATTCTTTGGATGTGATCAGAACTCTGCTGGATGTCATGGATGTCCAGTGCTCCATGTGAGCAATGGCTTCTTGATTCAAATGAACTTTTGGAATATGTTCCATAAAGAATTTAATGAGAGCTCTTGTGAGTTAAGCTCTATGAAATTACATTGTAACCTCTGTGGTGGTGTCAGAATGGATCTGTTGACATCACCTTGAATCTAGTAAGGAAAAACATTCATCACGAGATTATTTTTTTCTTTCTTTCAGGATTTCAGGGGCCCACATCAAGTTTACAGCAGCTAACTAGTCTAGACTTCATTTCACCAAGTGCCTTATCAGAAGACTCTGTAGTTATTGTTGGAAAAGGTATGTCTGACTCTGGTACATCTTGACTTAAAGACGTGATTTTTCTCTGTTGCTGTACTTTTGTTTACTTACCCTAACCCTTGGTAAACTGGAGAAGTAAAATTTCTTTCCCGGTTCCCACATGACACTTTCTCAGCAGATCTAGCCTTGTAGACTAATGATTTGTGTTGCGATAGTGGAGGGAGAAGATCTAACCAGCTTCCCTTAACAATGACACAGATCATTTTTTCCATTTCTAAGGCCATTAACCGCTTAGAGGGCGGGGGGTGGGTGGGAGGGAGCACTGAGCTTTGAAGCATACAGCAGAGCTATGGTGCAGGTCTCTGTTGTTCTTTCTCAGCTTGACAGCTGGGAGTCACCTAAAGCATCTTATAATGTAGTGGGCAGCTGGATCCCAGCACCAAGCTTAGAACTGGAGAGAGGAATGCATTGCAACCCCCAGGGTCCTCTGGATCCTGGTGCCACTAGGTAGACATCATCCACTGAACTTAGGCTGGAAATCAGGGACAAACATCAACTGTATAAAATTCAGATTTCTTGTGTGCAAAGATTGCAGTGTTTCATGAGCTGGCTCCTCACATTAACCCAGTACTCCTTGGATTTTAGGAGTGTTTGGAAGTCCACCTTCGGCACCCCTTGCATATGGCCAGTCCATAATAATCTCCATGGAGAATGGAGATGCACCTTCTCTCAGGCAAAGTATGGAGCCGCTTTCTGGGATTTATGGAAGAGCCGTCCAGCAGCAGAGTTCTGCACTGCACCTTGACCTGGAGAATGAAAGAGATGTAAGAATGGAAAATGTATCCTTTTCAGGGCAGGGGGGTTCAGTCCCAAAATGAAGCTTTCCTAACATGTGCAGGATACAGTGCTTTGATTTTTATTTTATTCACATGCAGCAATTTTGCATGTGGACAAAGAATATGCAGGTATCTCAGTCATAATAGGCTCTAGAAATGTTTCCTTTATCTCCTGAGGCAGTGTAGTCTTAGGGAGCTCCCAAGTGACCTGAACCCTGCATGCTGGCTCATATCACTCTATCCTTTCTGTTGGACTAGATCAGGGATATGCAAACCCTGATGAAAAGCTGCATCTGCTGGAAATTCCCTCTTCTGGTGCAAGCGGTTAAGACGCTTTGCCTGTTAACCAGCAGGCCAGGGTTCGAGACCCGGGTCGGCCCCACAAGACAGAGTGAGCTCCTGTCCTTAGCCCAGCTCTGCGATGCTAGCTGAATCCAGTCGTATCGGCTCTGCCTTTCCATTGGACTAATTCAGTGGCGTGGAGAGGGGGGATTTGCTGCTTGGGTAACAGCCTCTCCTCCATAACAATCCAACCCAGGCTTTCGTGCTTCGTATGCAGCGCCAAGCACGATACCATAGTCTTTCAAGACTGATGGAGGCCTGCTTAACTTAATACCATTGTTAAAAGTCCAAGAACCCTAAAGTGGCCCAATTTGCCCAGCCCTGGACTAAATTATAGTTAGCAAGAGTCTGGATCTTGCCGATTCTGGCTGGTATATATGAAATTATACTTAGACTCCCTTTCATTTTTCCTTTGTATTGAACTGGTCCTTTAAGCAATTGTAAATGTCCCTGTACTGTGGGTTTGATTTCTTTAGCATCAGAGTAAACTAAAATGCATTGCATGGCTGTTTTCTAAAAAAATCAGCATATGCTGCTGAACAAGCACTCTTCAGTATTAAAATGGTAGTGTATATTTCTAAAGAGGTGTCCTAATACCTAGAAAAGCTAATCAGCCAGACTGTTTTTTTTTTTAGGTTCAGAGGGTAGCCAAGAAGAGCCAGATAACAATGTATGTTAGAGAATTTAGGGAAAGTGAGCTTAAATGTAGGAAATGCAACAATAAAAAGCAAATATTTACTTATAAATATTTATCCTGCCAAGGGCACTCAAGGTGGCTTACAATAAAAGCGATAAAACAAAACAAAATATTGTGATATGATAAAAACAATTTTAGAAATAACTTGGCATCCATCAGTCTTGAAAGACTAAGGTATTGTGCTTGACGCTGCATGCGAAGCATGAAGGCCTGGGTTAGATTGATATGGAGGATGGGCTGTTACCCAAGCAGCATATACCTCTCACCACACCACTGAATTAGTCCAATGGAAAGGCAGAGCCAATACGATGGGTTCCAGCAGCGTCGCAGAGCTGGGCTAAGGACAGGAGCTCTCCCTATCTTGTGGGGACCCGGGTCTCGAACCCTGGCCTGCTGGTTAACAGGCACAGTATCTTAACCACTTGTGCCATCTACAGCCCAATGTGAATTTAAAAAATAAGGCACTAAAAACATGGAATAGGCAGTGGGTCAACAACATGGTCCTTCAAATTGCTGATGGATTCCACCTCTTGGGGGGGTGTCTGTGGCGATTTTCATGTTAGTCCCTCGCTGGTAAAATTCAAAGTGAGTGGCTGTTTCAATATGCAGCCGCTACAAGAGGCTAGGCTGTGTCATCCATTAGTCCATATAAAGGCAGCCCTATAAGATCAAAGTCCACCTTGCCCACTATCCTCTTTTCCCTCAGTGACCAGGAGGGCATTTCAGGGACATCCCTCATCCAGGTCCTCTCCCACTTTTTCTCAGCAGATAACATCCTGTGGCAGGCTTTTCTCTATATATGAAGGGTCCCTTAAGGAATAGGCTCCCTTTTCATGCCTTTGACTGTCCCTTTAAAAGCCATCTAAGCCAGTGGGCAATCCCAGTCAGTTCTGCACAGTGTTGGGGAAAAAATAATTCCTTGTCTGTCTTCAGTCTTTCTAGTCAGGTCCATTGGGTAACTCTGAGTTCTAGTTCTGTGGGAAAACCTCTTTGTTTGCTCACTAAGCATATTTTTACCAAATGTTTCATATGTTTTACTATTCTGTGCAGGTGAAAGTTGCCTTATCCAAGTCTGCCCGAGAAAAGATGAGACAGAAGAAGAAGGAAGAAAAGGAGCATCAGGAAGTTAGAGATTTTGAAAGGAAGGAACCAAACCCTTGGGAACTGGTTAAACTTAATGAATCGGACAAGATAACAGAAAGTAATAATCTATGCTTCATTCGTGGTCACTTAGGGCAAAATCCAGAGCAGTTACAGGTCCACGCAGTTACGTCACCCTCTAGTGATATCTTATGGAAAGTAACCTTAACTGCTCCAGAGCAAAGGGCTTAATTTGACTTTAGGATATGGGCCTTGGTATATTGTCCGTAGTGGATCTTGATGGACTTTCCCTCCCCTTCCCAAGGGTAGCCTCTTGTTGTATATGTCATGCCAATCCCAGAAGTGTGGCTAAGGGTGTGTGTGATGGGGAACCAGCTTCTGGTGAAAGTTTGTGAGACTTATAACACCAAAACGGTTTCTTTGCTTTTCCCATTTTTTTTTGTTTTTTGTGGTGAGCCATCAAGGATAGTTTAAAAATTCTATAGTGGTATAAAAATTGTATTATAAAACCACCTTAAGGGCTGCCCATATGAACTGCCTTGAATAAAGTTAAGGTTCAACCCGGAGACCAGAAAGGCGTTATATAAATACCTGTTATTATTGTTATGAAAAATTGAACACTGTTTGTATGTTGGCTTTGTTCTATTCTGTTTGAACAGATTTTGGTTCTGCTCGTTTACCCTCAAACCTGTTTCTTTATGCAGAAATTTAAGATAAAAAGGACAGGCTTAGTCTGCAGCCTTACAATTTAATTTTTAGAGATCCACTAATAACCCAAATGGTTTCTTTGCTTTAGGAAATGGTGCTTTCAGTCCTTTGTTGAAAAGAACACCAAGTGTAAAAAGAATGCAGCCTTCGGTCTTGTTAGAATCAGGTAAAGATCTAGTGATAAAATTTTGCTGCCTTATTGTAAAAATGTTGTAGGAAAATGTAGCCGCCTCACCACAGATCTTATCTTGACAACGTCACAGTGAAGGAGAATGGACAAGGGACAAAAGGGTACATCTTAGAGATAATGAGTGCCTGAGATCTGGCAGCGGCAAAGATTCTCAGAGGGGAGGTTTTTTCCTCTATCTACTCCCCAAGCAACCTCTTGCCATGTCGGCTGTTTTCTGCATGCTACAAAAGTTACTGGGACATTTTTGGATGACAAAATTGGTGATCTCTCAGGTGAAATATCTCTGGGTCCACGAATGCAGTTCAAGGATCGGACGCTGCTGGTCATGCACAGTCCAGAGATAATGGAGCCATCAGAGTTGAGACCCTTCCCCAAACCTGAAATTGCTCTCTTGGAAGCTCTGCAGTATCTTGCCGATGATGCCTGGTATGTATCTCAAACCCATGTTTCTTTCTCTTAAACGTTTATGCCTCGTTCAAGAAGAAAACAAGTCTTGAGTCAATAATAGAGTCAATTTTAGAGTCAATTGACAATGATAGAGTCAATAAGCCTGTCAAGGCTTGAGTCAATAATAGAGATTTAAATTGAAAAGTATTTTCACCAACTGTAGCTAGACTGAACATCTTTGTGTGTTAACTGTCCTAAAAAGAAGCCTCTTCAGCCCTTTCTTGTCTTGAAAACACCTGTCATTGACACAATTTGTTTGTCTTCCTTGGTGAATGAATGTGGCAACTTACGATGTTTGCTTGTTTTTAGTGTGCCTGTATGGATTGGTGTTAGCTATTTTTTTAGTTTGTCTTTTATTGTATGTTAAACACAGGGAGAAGAAAATTGAAGGCCTGAACTCGGTCCGGTGCCTTTCTGCCTACCATCCTGACACACTGACTGCAAAGCTGCATGAAACCAGCCTGGCTGTTGTTCAGGAGGTAAATTTTTTCATATTAAATTTTATTTTTTAAAAATTTAAATTGTGTCTTGAGCGTTTTGCGGTCGGACAACCAGCTGTTCTATTCCTGTGTTTGTTCTTGTTGCTTGCTTCATTTTTTTACAGTCACCATGTGCATTATCTAAAGGTTTGCTGTTTGTGAATATTACTGTTTTCACAACTTAACCAGCTGACATGTAAGACAGCCAACAAAGCTGAAATTATTTAAGTTGAATTTGGCTTGTCCATCCTTTTATGCACATTATGTGAATTCTTTGGTTGTTATCAAGACTGTAGGTTAAAAGTCTAATCTGTTCTGGCCAACCAATCCTAAGAAGAGTTATCTGGAAGTCAGTCCAGCTGATATTGGTTGTATTTTCTACCAAATAATAGGACTTAAGCTGGTTAAAATAATGTGTACACTGACATGACAGTAAATTCTTCCAAGTACAGCGGCACCTCACGTAAAGTATGTTTCATGTAATAAACAAAAATTTATCTAGGATTCTGCTTCACGTAATGAACACATTTGTTGGCAGTTGGGGCAGATGCGCTGGCCGCATTTAAAAAGCCTCAGGGCTGCCTAGCCTATAGCGCACCTGACCATAGCAAAAGCAGCACTTCCATGATGTTCTTCCTGTGGCTGGGCGTCCGCTGGGCAGAGGGAGAGAAGAGCAGTGGAGAAGAGGGAAGCAGCTCAGGGCTAGCCAGAAGGGAGCAGGGGAGAGAGAGAGGTGCAGGATGGAGAGAAGGAGAAAGTGGGGAGACACTTTGAAGGTGTCTTGGATTGCAGTCTCCTAACCATGTCTACCCAGAAGTAAGCCCCATTGTGTAAAAGGGGTCTTACTCCCAGGAAAGTGTCTTAGGACTGCAGCCTAAGTAGACTTCATAAGATCATGCACATTGAATGCATGTTTTGAATTCAATCCCAGTGTTCTGTCATCATTTTTACATCCAGTTAATATTTTTATATGAATATTTTGGGGGTTGTGGAACCAATCGTCTGAGTTTCCATTATTTCCTATGGGAAAATCTGCTTCACGTAAATAACATTTCATGTAACAAACGCCTCTATTTGTTACATGAGGCATGAATTAAATTTGTTACATGAGGCATCACTGTATAATACCATATCTTCTCAGTATGCACAGGTTTGGACTGCAAGTGACTAAACAACAAAAGCTGTTGGGACAGTCTCAACAATGTGTTCTTTTATTCTTAGGTTTTCAGCTGTTGACTTTTTGTTCTCCTCAAATTTATATGCACATTTAGTACCTTCCTTCTGAATAATGTAAAGGTTATAGAGATAAAAATGATGCCCATCCAAAAATAGCCCAATTTGCATAAATTTGCATTTCCGGACTCTGGATCCGGATGGGCATCTAAGGGTTACAGGACAGAGTTTTGCCGAGAGTTGCTGATTCAGGTGTTTCCTGTGCGCAGGTGAAGAATTTGCGCTCTGTTGTTTCCCGAGCTGCAGTGATTTGTTTAGGGGACTTGTTTAACTACTTGAAAAAAAACATGGATCAGGAACTAGACTACACGGTGAAAGTCCTTTTGCACAAGGCTGGGGAACTGAACACATTCATCAGGGAAGATGTCGACAAGGCGCTGAAGGCAATGGTTAATAATGTCACATCAGCACGTGCGCTCTCGTCTCTCATCAATGGGGGCCAAAGGTAAAGCTCTTAGAGTTTTGACTATGAGGCTGCTTGAGCACTCTTGGCTCAATATTGGAATATCGGAGGGGGTGTGAGCGTGCAGGGATTAGAAAATGCTTTTGGTATCACTGTTTGAAGCAAGATAATATCCTTTGGAATTTTTTAAAATTTTCCACAGTCATTTGAACACAGCAGTGAGACGATGCGCAGCCCAGCACTTATCTGATGTTGTGGAGCACATGGGACCAGGACGCATATTGTCTGGAATTAAGGATGTCACCGACAAAATTTTGTCTGCTGTAGCCAAATTTGTCCAAGATGGATCACAGGAAACAAGGTCAGCTGTTAACAGAGCAGTGGAGTCTTGAGAGTAAAGTGATCTTAAAGGATTCTTAAATCTTCAACTCAGAAGAGTTTGCAACACAGAACAAGTTGTACTTGACTCGTTTGTGATTGTGCTTTGATTTCCTTGGTTAGGCTCTCGCTTTCTTTTTTTTTACAACTCCTCACTCTCCCTCCCTCTTTCTCTCCCCATTTAGAAAGCCAAATTTTAGGCTGATAAGTTATGAAGGAATCTGGCCTGCTAGAGCTGCATCAGGTTCATGAGTGTACTTTTAATAGTTAATTGATGGTGATTGCAGGTACTATGGTCGGAAGATGCTCTTCACTCTGATGACCCATGCAGATTTTGACAAGATGCTTGAAAAGTATGTGCAGCCCAAGGACTTGCATTATATTAAAGAGACAGTCAACAGTTTGCGCCAGAAGGTACAGCATAACACTCTCTTGCGATGTCATGTTTGCAAAAATAGGAAGCAGGGAGGCTGGTTGATTTGGGATCCTTCGATGAACTGGACACTGCTGGTCCACTTGGTGTTACTCGCTTCTGTTTTAAAAAGAGCCAAGCTTTTATTTTGGTTGATTGTTCCAAGATAACTGTGGTTGCTGTACGTAGGTTAGCTTTGCTATTGTCTGGACCAGGGGTGTCCAATCTTCCGGGACCAGATGCGGCCCTCAGGAAGCCTCAATGTGGCCCCTGGCAAGACCCGTCTATCTGGCCCTTGGGCAAGCCTTGTAAACCACTCCAATACAGACTTACATGTAAATGTATTCAAATTTGAAATGTAAATTTGTTTTCTGGCCCCCAACAGAGTGTCAGAAAGATGATGTGGCCCTCCTGCCAAACTGTTTGGAGACCCCTGGTCTAGACCTGTGATGTGAAATATGTTTCACAGAGAGGGCTGAAGTTAGCATTCATGATGTTTGCAGAGGACTGGAAATTACATCATTAAGCAGAAATAAACACTATTGTTCTCATATAGAAAGTCATTTGCTGCAAATTGCAGGAGAGGAAATCTTGTTCATATTTTCAAGTCACGAGAGGACCCAATTATCATGTTGATATATAACTCAACTATAACACGAGCCATGCAAAGGGCCTTACCATTCTCCCATGGCCCCCAGACTGTAAAACGTGGCTTTCCTGTTGTCCATCCTATTTGTTACATGACTGCTCGTTCATCTTAGGCATTCATAAATACTAGAGGAAATTATTTCCTCCCATGGGTCAAATGTAGATAGATTGAAGTTGTATAGGAAATGAAAAGCTTTCCAACACTGAGCCATTATGCATTTTATAATGTAAATATTAGTCTGCATCTTAAATTTGTTTTTATTTATTTATTTACTTATTTATTTCATTTTTTATTTTATTTTATCCTTATTTATTTAAGGATGGATTACATCATCTGTCCTCCAAACCTGAAGGTTTTTGCTAAACTGCTTGAAAGATAACCTTTTTTCCAAATTCTTGTTGCCTTTGGGATTCTTTCCAAGTTAATTCTGAAAAGTGGATCACCAGGCAGGGATGGGTTGATTTGATGAGTCTTGGCAGTTTCACTGTTGCTTTCTGGATCTAGAAACGAGCAAATCCTAACCACACTTCCCTGGGAGTAAACAAAGGGACTTATTTCCAAAGTAGACATGCACAGGATTGCACAAGTGATGGGATTATTTAAGAATGACCCAAACAGAAGGGAAATGTAATTTGTCGCTTCCTTACCATTTAATTTCCACTCCTTCCCTTATTTTTGGGATCAAGTTTTGGGATCAAGTTTCTCCATATTTTTATGGAGATCAGGTTTTTTTTGCGATCAAGTTTCTCCATATGCAGTGCTGTTCCTTTCCCTTACATCTCCAGTCATTTTCCATAATTGTCAGATGTTGAACTCTTTGTTGCATCTCTCAGATGCATGGCATGCAGTGATAAGGTATTGACAGAAGAGTACTATGTAGGAAGACATGAACAAACCCTTTGCCTATCTTTGTAATGCAATTTCAGGGGCTTGGGGAGATGCCGCTAGTTACATCCTCAGCCAAAGGAAGGCGCTCTCATTCAGGCAACGTGGACACTTCCCGATCAGCTTCCATGTCGCGTGATGCGCCCCATACTTGTGACAGGTACAGTCATGACCTTCTGCTGTGTATGTGATTTATTTTAATTTGTGCTCCTTGACACTTATTACCTGCAGTAGCCATTCATAAAATCTTCATCCTGCAGCATAAGATTTAGGTCCATTGTTTCCCCACTCCAAATTAGGAATTGGAAGGGGATAAGATCAAGGGAGCATGTGGTGGGATTTGCTGGCAGCAAGAAGGAGACTGGGATAGGAAATGGTTGAAGCAGGAGAATGGAAGAAGTAAGATCAGAATGGATGTTGGGCAGAGAATGAGGGAAGAGCCTTAGGCTGCAATCCAAACTCCAGTTAGGCAGGCATTAAGTCCTGTGCTGATGGGAGGGTGTATGTCAGAAAAGTGCCATAAGGCATGTCTGCCTCACTTTTGGCGGGTTACGCCTGTGCACAGGCACAACCTCTCTACACCACCATGGGATGATATGTCAGGAGAGTTAAGCCATCCTAAATTAGTTAGGATTGTGCCCTCAGTAATTTGTCAGCGATAGCAGTGAGGTACAGAGCAGTCCTAGGGCTGCTGTGAAATAGGATTATGTAATATTGTTTGGGGTGGAAAGAGAATGATTTGGGATAAGTGTTTTATAGATCCAGGAATTAAGCAACCTATCCTGGAGTCTGTAGTAACCTGTCCTGCTCTAACTTGCAAACTGGCACAGCTTTCTTTTCTCCATCACTCTGGATGTGAGTTTGGGGCTTTGATTGTTCCCTTGATTTTAATATTAGTGATAACGATTTATACCAGCGTCCTAAACAGGAGCAGATTCTAGGATGGAGTTAATTGAACTCCGCAGTGGCAGCTACAACAAATGGTTTTTCTCAAGGTGTTAAAATGGTGCTTCACGATGCAATTACGGACTCCAACTTTCATGTTTCAACAGAGAGAATAGAGAAGTACGGGAAATGAGCAGGAAATTGGTTCCCCGTAACGCCTTGGAAAGTGCAGAGTATGTGAAGGTCATAACAACTTTACTAAATGCTAAAGACTTCCGGGACCGAATCAATGGAATTAAACAACTTTTAGCCGACACAGAGAATAACCAAGAGCTTGTTGTTGCAAACATTGTGAAGGTAACACTATACTGAGCCACATCTTCATTAGAACTGTGAAGAAAGCTGCCTTGTTCACAACAATATTCTGTGAATCAGTAGCTGATCAGTCTGTTATACCACCTAACCTGATCTTGTATATCAGGCTGTTCGCAGGCAAAGAGGTAATTAACATTTAATTGGAGAAATGCCAGGAACTGCATTTCAGGCCTTCTGCATGCTGAACTTTCAAGAAAAATGTGCTTTTCCCAGCTTTTGCCTCCAGAGCATTGGCTGAATGGGAGTGGAACCCAGCACCTCATGTATAAAATAAGGAGTTATGTCCCTAAACAAACAAGCATGACATGAGCAGGTTTCTGGCCCCTGCCACGGTACAAGAAAGCCATGTTGATGGCCTCAGTGTGGTTTCTGTAAATGAGTTCTTTGTCCCTTTCTCCCTTTTCTCTTTCCTAATCCTCCATGTGGTTGAGGGAGGTCCCTTCTCTAATCCTTCCAGACGGACTATTTTAAATTAAAATGTGGAAGTTGGCATGTATTCCCTCTCTAACTTTCTTTTCTTGCCTCACTGACTATAACTCCTTTCCACTGGGGATGTAATAGCCTGGAAGGGTACAATCCAGAGTAACTACGGGACCTTTTACACTGGCATAGTTACGGTGCAACCTATGGGAGTGGAACCCTATGGGAAAGGCATAGAGCAATCCAGAGTAAGTGCCTCTTTTGTCTTATTGTAGTTACTCTGGATTGTTGGGGAAGTACAGTATGCCCTAGCCTGGCTTTAAAACTTGCGTTATTTTAGACTGTATCTTTGGTTGTAAGCTTCTACTCAGTCCATGGATGTGCTGGGCAGCTTTGTGCAAGTTAATCTCTTTAGGCTGCAATCCTAACCTGCAGTTAGGACAGCCTAAGCCCTGGCAAAACCCTGTATTGACCTTGGAGTGTCACAGAAGAGCTGCCTCTTGATTTGAAGTGCTGTTCTCAGGGCTTCTTGGTTTGGAAGGCACAGTGATTAAAGAAACTTGAAACTGGTTTTCATTACAACTGGCTGTTAACTCACAAAAGTTATATGCTGTGAACAATCCTGTTTTGCCATTCAGAGAGAAACAGCTTGTTGAAGGCTGCCCTGTGAGGCTCCCTGGCAGAGCAAGTCAGGGTTCTCAGGCCAGAGGTTTTACCCTGATAATTTACTGCATTTAGATAACTCTGCAGAGATTGGAGAGTGTAAATAATGCATTTGAATGAAGAAACAGGATTCCAGCTCTTGTGGTTGTGTGTTTTTCTAGATCTTTGATGCCTTCAAGTCTCGCTTACATGACTCAAATAGCAAAGTCAATCAGGTTGCTTTGGAGACGATGTACCGTTTGGTTCCTCTGCTGAAAGAGAAGCTGTCTCCTGTTATCAACATGCTGATTCCTGCCTTGGTGGACAACAACCTGAACTCCAAAAATCCAGGCATCTATGCTGGTGCCACCAATGTCATCCAAGCTCTTTGTCAGCACTTAGGTACTGGGCACTTCTCTAGTTGACATAAATATTCTCAGAATTCATCAGTTGAGGTTTGAACAACAAAAAACTACTGTATGTGATTTTTCCATTCCTTTATTATGGGTCAGTATATAGGACATATTTTTGGGGGGAGGAGGGGAAGGAGAGTCCTTAACTCAAATGGACATTGTTGAAAAAGTTGGTACACTGGATGGCTGGCACATTTGGGGTTGTGACCAGGCCAAGAAAATTGGACTTGGGTAGATTCCAGGGGCTGGTGCAGAAGTGAACAGGTTTCTCTTGTAACTCTCATGTGTAATTTCAGTGTTCTAGAGCAGTGATTCCAAACTGGTGGGTTGTTTCCACCAGCCAGAGAAGCATGTAGCTTTCGCCCCTTAAAGGATGGTGAAGGGGGTCTGGCTGCAGTGTGATCCCTTAGATTGTGCTGTTTTGGGGGAAAGGCACATAAGGAATGCTGATCTGGTATATTTGGGAGCTCTGCAACTCTCTCTGTAGAACTCCCCAAGCCTCTGTAATGGTTAAAAAAACTTGGTCTATCACAGTGGTGATAGATTTATTGTGGTGCTAAAGCAAATCCTGTTCCCAATTTAGCTGTTCTTTCTCTTTCTTCTGCATCTAGACAATTATCTACTTCTCCAGCCATTTTGCACAAAGGCCCAGTTCCTGAATGGAAAAGCCAAACAGGACATCACTGAAAAACTAGCCGGTAAGCATCCCTCCGGTTGTAGAACCATCTTGGCTCCATTTCCATTAGTTAGGTTTCTCCACAGGGCTGGACTGTTCAATATGAGTCTGTGGTATGAGAGCCCTAGAGTCTGGTATAGACAGGGTGACCATTCGACTGGAAAAACCCAGATTTGTCCGGATTTTTAGCCTCCTGTCCGGGTGCCCTACATTTTGGCTTCGTTTTGAAACTTCGCAATAGTGCACAATACCCCATCATGCCATATGTCGTTGGATTCGTATTGAAGAGCAGAATCCAATGAAAAAATCAGTTTTGAGATATCTCATTCCTATCAAACGTTATAGTGAAAAAACAAAAAAATACATTTTTTGGCAATTTTTAAAAGCAGGTAGGAATTTTGGCCTGGGATTAGGAATTTTGGCCTTGGGGTTCAGGATTTCTGGGTTTGGCATCTGGTCACCCTGGGTATAGACTGTTTTACAATTTTGACACCGACAAGATCCAGTTGTGTGTCCTGTTTCCTCCCCTCCCTCTGTTTCCTGAATCGCTATGATGGTGCTGTGAGTCACAGAATGTTGGTTCCACCTAGAAAGTTCACAGCAGGCAACAATAGTTTTAAAAGCAAATGTAAAATAATCCATTAATATTTAAACCTGTTAAAAGTTCTGACTGACTGCATAACATTTACTAAGTTGCAGCACTTTAAGCTTAATTCAAAATATTGTATTTACTTGAATCTAACGCTCACCTTTTCCTGCCGAATCCAGTCTCCAAAAATCTGGATGTGCATTAGATTCAATGGTTAATTAGATTT
This sequence comes from Cryptoblepharus egeriae, assembly GCA_030015325.1. Classification (NCBI taxonomy): domain Eukaryota; kingdom Metazoa; phylum Chordata; class Lepidosauria; order Squamata; family Scincidae; genus Cryptoblepharus; species Cryptoblepharus egeriae. The sequence continues at coordinate 267,470,485 of JAREYC010000001.1, forward strand.
TTGTAAATACGGTGTTTTGATTATAAGTATAGGGTGCGCATTAGATTTGAGTAAATATGATATTTACAATGTTTCTGGAAGATGTTCTAACTTTGTCTATGTGAAGAATGGATCCATAGAATGGCAGCTACCAGCATTGCTTCTTTGTGCACCAATATTATTCTGCGATTTAAGGTTGGATCCGTCTTCCTCTGCTGAGAAGTTTACCTTCTCGGCAGTTAAGTGGCCCTTTTCCACTTCCTTCTTACCCTTTCCTAATGCCAAATGAGGAAGGATGGCAGCAGCGATGTTAGTGGGTTTATCATCCTGCTGACTCTAAGTAAGCAGCCCAGCTCCCCCCAAATGTCTACCTCCAGGAACTGGTGGTTCCACTGGAGACTGTTAGAAAGGCTGAACCTGAATGGGAAGGTGGTCTTAGGATCTTTAGCGTGGCACTGTGAGATGAAGCATTACATTATACATGCAACTTGACGTACATGTAGTACATTAAATCACCCTTTCCTTGATCTGTTTCCTGATTTCCAGAGCTTGTGGTTGAGCTGTATCCCCGCAAGCCTCATGCTGTGGAACAGAAAGTCCTGGTGGTTCTGTGGCATCTCCTGGGTAACATGACGAACAGTGGCTCCCTTCCTGGAGCAGGTGGAAATATTAGGACAGCGACCGCTAAATTGTCAAAAGCACTTTTTGCACAAATGGGTCAGAATCTGCTGATCCAAGCTGCATCCCAGCCCCCTCACATCAAAAGAACTCTAGAGGAATTCCTAGAACAAGCTACCTGAACGGGCGACGTAAAACTGTCTCTGGATACCGAGGTTGCTCAAGGTTACTGACAGCAAATGGTTCTACTTGGAGCTTTCATAAGCTGAGTTTCTTCACAGTGCCCATCCCTTTCATGCAGAAGCGAACTGAGAGTGACTGCCTTTAACAAACGGTTATCTGTCAAGGACTTTGCTTCTCCAGTACAAGACTGGGGCCTAAACCAAAACCAGTATGATGCCTGCAGACACTCACTTCCCTGGTGCTGTTCCGAAGTTCGGTAGAATTGGATGTCTTTGAAAGCAGCGTCAGCCTGCTCATTTGCACTCTTTTGATTCTGAGGCACAGTGCCCTGCCTGTACTAACAAAGATGAGATTTTTAAAATAGGAGTACTTTAAATCATGAAATCATGTAATGACATGTCTTCTCACATAGCCTTAAATGGGAAAAAAAATCCTAGAAAGAAACACATGAAGGACAGGGTGCTGTGTGATGTTTGTGGAGAAAAAAGTATTTTTAAATCAGTCCCACTCATGATTGTGCAGTGTTAGCTTGCTTTTGCTGCTGTTGATGTATTACATCTGCTTGACAGTTAGGCTTAATTATCTGCACATTATTGTAAAAGTTTTAACAGTTATAATGAAGCATGTTGACCAAAATGTATAGAAAACAAATAATTTTTACAGATTTTTGAACACACGTCTTAAAACAAACGTCATGAGTTTGAATATAGCTTTCCATATTTTAGTGTGAAAAATACTGAATGTTATCTCTGTCCAAAATTTATATAAAAGTGTTAACTTTTCTGCCCTGCTGTGCAATCTTCAGCAATATAGTGCCAGTTCTTCCTCTTCTTCCTCCTCTGAGAATTTGACAGCTAAAAGTACTGTATTCATTTGAAGAAAAAAAAGAATGTTATAAAAATAAATGGATTTATTTCTGTAAAAATGTGACTACTGCTCTGGTTGTTTTTCTCTTTGCTTGACTTGGAAACAAAAGGTTTATTTTATTTTTAACAAGGCTGGAATGTTACATAGTAAATCAGAGCTTATGAAAAAGTATGCAGAATAAAGTGGAAGCGGCCTCATCTGGTCCACATCCTGTTGTCACTCTGCTGCCATAATAAGCAGGAGAAAAGGGCATACTTCTTTCCTGCTTTTGTGGTCTTCACATGTTTTCATGTAGATGCTGTAATAGTGCTGGCAAGTGCCAGCTGGTGGATGATCTGTATGTTCCATCGTGGAATGGGCATTTGGTGGACTATTTGCTTCTTGACACTAAACTGGATCTCTGTGGAATGCCAGCCTGCCCTGTCTGCTAGCGAGAGAGAGAGAGAGAGAGTGGCAGATAGCAGAGGCTGGGCAGCCAGCCTTGCAGGGAGGCTCACTGGAATGTGAATTGCTCCCCTTTGGAGGCTTTGCAGGAGAAGCAAAACAGTGGCATGTGCCTGGAATGGCTCTGAAGGGGAGGGACCTCTTGCATGTACCAGTGCTTGGGGTACTGACTGCTAGGCCAACACCAGGCTGTAGCATCTCAGTAGCAATGAAAATTCCCTGCCACAGGTTATTGGGATGCCATGTTGGAGGGAGTAGGTATCTGTGGAACTCCCTGCCACAATTTGGGGTTTTGGATCTGTAGAACTCCCTGCCACAGGATGTAGGGCTGGCACCTGGAGGGAGTAGGTATCTGTGGAAATCCCTGCCACAATTTGGGGTGTTGGATCTGTGGAACTCCCTGCCACAGGATGTAGGGCTGGCACCTGGAGGGAGTAGGTATCTGTGGAACTCCCTGCCACAAGGTAACCTCAGGAGACCAGCAGGGCCCCTCCCCTACTTGCCAAGAGAAGGGCTCCCAGCCAGCGCTTGATCACAATCCCTTTGCCCTCTAGAGGGCGCTTCTCTGCACCGACTGCGCATGCGCGCGTTCCCTCTCCAAGAGCCGTGACGTCACTCCTCAGCCCTGCTCCCTAGCGCGCGGGTGGGGAGGGGGAGTTGACTCCGAACTGCAGAGTGTGCGCATGCGCGGTGAGCTCTTCTCAGCACACGCGCGCGCCGGTCTGCTGCGCATGCTCATTCGACGCCATTGCGGAGGCCTAGGCTTACTGCGCATGCGCGGTGCGTTTCGTTAGGAGCGGGTGGTCTCTCTGAGGCGGCGACGACGAAGACGACGACAACAGGGCGGACGGGCCCGATGGCGGAGGTGAGGCGGTGAGGAGAGGCCGGGGCCGGTCGAGGCCGTGGGGGAGGAGGCCGGGCCTTCCCTCAGGGGTGACGAGGCGCGCACCCTCTCTCCCTCATGGCGGTTGAGGCAGTGGGGGAGGGGGGCAGTGGGGGAGGGGGGCAGGGGCCCCTCCCCCTCGGAGCCATTCCAGGCGGGGAGGGGCTGGGGCAGTGGGGGAGGGGGAGAGGAGCAGTGGGGGAGAGGGAGGGGGGAGGTGGGATGGCAGGGGCCCCTCCCCCTCGGAGCCATTTCAGGCGGGGGGGGCAAACGGGGCCGTACGGCCCCGTTTGCCCCCCCCCGCCTGGAATGGCTCCGAAGGGGAGGGGCCCCTGCCATCCCCCGTTTGCCCCCCCCCGCCTGAAATGGCTCCGAAGGGGAGGGGCCCCTGCCATCCCACCTCCCAGCCTGACGCCCCCCCCTCTAGCTACGCCACCGCCTGTAAGGCCTCTGCCCCCCCCCCCATCTCTCCCACCAAGGAGCCCTTGCCTTGCCTTCAGAGGCAAGGCTCTCATGGGTGGGAAGACAGGTGAAGCAGAGCCTCCCCACCAGAGCCCTTCCAAGTCTAGCATGCTTCCCTGGACCTCTCAAGGGCCTGGTTGGAAGAGGATCCCTCCCCCCACTGCTCTACACTTCAGGTATGTGGAGGGATTAGGTATCTTTAGAATTCCCTGCTGCAGGATGTGGTGACTGCATTTGGAGGGAGTCAGTATCTATGGAACTCCCTGCTGCAGGATGTAGTGATTGCACCTGGAGAACGTAGGTATCTTTGGAATTCCCTGTTGCAAGATGTGGTGGCTGCACCTGGGGGGGGGGGGAGTCAGTATGTTTGGAACTCCCTGCTTCAGGATTTATTCATTGCACCTGGAGGCTGTAGGTATCTTTGGGAGTCCCTGCTGCAGGATGTAGTGATTGTACCTGGAGGGCGTAGGTATCTTTGGAATTCTCTGCTGCAGGATGTGATGGCACTTAGAGGGAGTTGGTATCTTTGGAACTCCCTGTCACTGGATGTAGTTGTTGTGTATCTGTGGTACTCCCTGCCATGTGATTCTGTTCTCAGACAGCCTAGCAGCAGTTCTGAATGTGGGGGGTCACATGACTCCCTAAGTTGTGACACTTGAGAAGGTTGCAACTTATTTTAGGGGGTTTGTGGGTGCTGCAGTCTTGGAATCTTGTCACTTGGAATGGAGCATTGAGGCTGCTTCCTTGCTGTACGTCTCATAGAACACTATTGGACTTACTTCCAAGTAGACATGGAGAAGTGCTGGCATCTTGTTAATGTCTAAGGTTTGGTGTCACTTCCAGCCATGACATCACTTCTGGGGGGAAAGGTCCCCGGACAGATTGTATGTTGGGAGGGTTAGGGCAGACCAAAGAAAATATTTCTTTACCCAGCGTGTGGTTGGTCTGTGGAACTCCCTGCCACAGGCTTCTAGCCTTAATGCCTTTAAGAAGGGATTGGCAATGAGTTTCAGTTTTTGTTATTTTAATGTTCATATTCAGTTGGTAGGATTGTAGACACAGTAAGTACAGCAGATAGGAGACTGCAACCTTTTCAGGGGGTTTGGAATTGAACCAGATAGAATAAGACGTAGAGGTCTGCATAAAGCCATATGACCCGTGCATTCAGCTTCCATGCTTCCTCTGTGTGCCCGTAGCTTCCTGTATTGCACAAGTACCTGGCTGTACTGATCATTGCTACTGTGCTGATCATTGCTGCTGCTAGATGTGAAGTAATGCAGTAGACTTTGTAGATTCTGTTAGATTATGCCTTGTTCATCTCTACTTGGGCTTAATACATGCTATTTTAAGTACTTTTGCTAGTTATCTGATATGGGCTATCGGTCTGGGTATTAATTTGAGCAATAGTGACCTTGGTGTGATGACATTAATATTGAATATGTGTTTTATGCTACTTTTATTTGTTAATTTTCAAAAGTATAATAAAGGAGATGGGCTACAGTGGCTTGTGGTTAAGATGCTGTGACTGTTGACGCAGTTTGAGACCTGAGTACTGCTCCCATCTCTTGTCCAGCTCTTGCCAAACTAGCAGTTCAAAAGCATGTAAATATAAGTATTTAATAAATAATATTTCCCACTTTACTGGGAAGGTAACAATCTTCTGTGTGTTTTGGTGTATGGGCATTCCAGCCACATGACCACAGAGGCATCTTTAGACAGGGATGTCCTTGTAATGGGGATGGCATCCCACCCTAGAGTTGGTCATGACTAGCAGCACAACCTGTGTGGTCTCTTTTTCCTTTACAAAAAGAGACAAGTTCAGGAGGAAAAGTTTTGGCGGGAGCAAGGCGCTATTTTATAATAGGGAAGATGGAGACAGAAATGCTTTGTGGTTGCTGTGGAATATGGAATGGGAAAGTTTGCCAAGAATGCAAGCAGGTTTTGGGAATAATAATTAAGATTTTAGATGAATGAATACAATTCAGCTAGTTTTCAGGGTGCCAGGATATTTAAAGTATCTGCTCAGTTGCAACAGCAACATTTGAAGATGTGAGCATTGACTTTGATCAAGAGCATTTCACTAGGAGCAGCTTGTTCCTCTTGAAACCTTTGCAAGTACCTTTCTTAGGACAGAATTGCTAACCTCATATTGGATGCTTATGGAGGCTCTGTGAGAAACAAGCGCTTGGTCAGTTTCAATATTTTTTTTCTCTAAAGCTTCAGATTGGTTTGAGTTAAACTAGCTGCACAAAAACAGTTTGTCTGTTAAACTAAGAGCACAATCCTAACCACGTCTACTCAAAAGTAAGCCGCATTGTGGTCAAAGTGTAAGTTTCTTTAGGATTGCAACCATAGTGTGTTGGGTCAAGAATTTCATTTGGATCTCTTAGTGGCTCTTATTAACCAATTAACACTGGCTAACTAGGAACAAAATTGTGGCAAATGGTTCTCTCTGATACCTGGGACCTGTTTCCTGCTCAGCTGTTGATGCATGAGAAGACTAGAGGTATATTCCTTTCATTCACTCTCAGATTCACAACTTTTTATCCTGTTTAATTTATTGATGGCATATTAAGGGCAGGTGTTAGTAGGTACTTTTACTGTAGGATTGATGATCTTTACCTTTTACTTCAGCAGGCTACTTTGTAACAGGACAAGAGGAGTGTTGATCACTATGCAGAGTTCGGATAAGGACGAAAACGGTGACTTGAAAAGTGAGAGTATGGGCAAGGCCACCGAAGTCAAGAGCGAGCAGCCTGCTGACTTCAGCACCGAAATCATGAGTGTCACAGAGATGGAACAGTCCCCTGACAATTCTCCTGGAGCCAATACCCAGGAAGAAAATACTCAGGACAATGAAATGCCTGATGCTGAACCCATAAAGGCTTCTGATCCTGAGCCTTTATTCCCTCCAGAGTTTGAGAAGTTCTGGAAGGTGGTTGAAACAAATCCTCAGGATTTTACAGGCTGGGTTTATCTCCTACAATATGTGGAGCAAGAGGTATGTTGTTTGATCTTTCTAAATGAAACTCTTTTATTTAGAGCACAATCCAGAGTAACCATGGGGAGTCCTTGCACCAGTGTAAAAACAATTTGCTCTGGATTGCAATATGAGTTTCCCATAGGTTTTCACTAGGTAGTGCAGTAACTACGGGTACATGTAATGTCTCTTACGTGCTCCTGTAGTTACTCTGGATTGTAGGGCAAGACTGCCATCTAAAATAGCCCAACTGGAATAAACTAAATAAATAAATAAACTTTTTAACAGGGTAGAGGTTGGGGGGGGTGCTTTGGTTTAATATTGTTTTTACTGTATCTTTTAGCCTATATGTTTTAATTGTTTTTACTGTATTTAATTATTTATGTTTTTAATTGTTTTATGTTTCTGCCGCCTTGAGTTGGGCTAGACAGCCTGTGAAAGGCGGGATACAAATTTTTAAAATAGATAAATAAACAAATAAATAAATAACTACAAATGCAGGTTTAATTGACCTGCCTGGTAGTCTAAGGGTTAAGTTGATTCTGCTTTGCATTGAAGAGATTTTCTTCCTTACTTTCCCATTTGTGGGCAAGGCAGCTAACAATAATTTTAAAATACTATAAAGCCCAGTAATACTAGTATAAGCTTGCCCTGTAGAAGGTACAGAAGCTAATTACTTAAAACAACCTCACCTTATTCCTAAGGTACAGAAACTAATTGCTTAAAACAACTTAACCTTAAATCTGACTTCACCTTATTCCCAAAGTCTTGGGAAAGGATACCATCATCATAAAAAAATACACAGGTTAAATGCAGGCTATGTTAAAAATTTCATTAAAATTATTCTGTTCATTGATAATTAAATGAATACTCAATAGAATGTCTTTGCAATACTTTCAAGAAGGTACTTGAGTTCAGACTTTTTGGATTTCTAGAGAAAGCCCTGAAGCAATTAGTGAGGAGTCCTATCAGGGAGCCCTTGTTATGCCAAACTTCTATATGTCTAGTATAGTTAAAAGGATCCTGAAGAGGTAGGTGGTGACTCCTACATGGTAGCTGGCTTGTTGTGAAAAAGATAGGCTTATATTTACCCAAAACAGCCTTTCAGCAAATGTTAACAGCTAGGTTGTGTCCTCTCTCACTCCTGAAATACTGGGGAGTAGTCCTTCCCAATTGATTGATTGGATTTCTGCTATCAATTTCTGATATTTTGCTTTCTCTACCCTATGCAAAAGCAAATGCCCTGGTGGGTTATAAAGATTTAGACAACAACCCTGTGAAGTAGGTTGGGCTGAGAGTGAGTGATTGGCCAGCGTCACCCAAGAAGCTTAATTGTCATGGAGGGATTCAAATCTGGTTCTTCCATGCCTAACTCCCTAACCACACACCATCCTGGCTCTTCTGCTCTTCCCCCTTTTCCAAGTGCTCAAAGGAAATGTAGAGTAAATGGAACAGGAATAATTGTCAATCATGTAAACAGGATTTTATCTGAGGGCTTCAATTGTCTGAGAACTTTAAGTAAAGTTAAATGGCATTAAGAAATTTACTCATTAAGAGGGTATCAAAACAATACTTTGAATTGTGTCTGCTATATTGGACTCTGGAGCATGCTTGAAATATGTTCCTAGAAACCCAGATCCCCTGAAGAATGTGGTTTTGTCTGCTGAAATAGACTTTACAGGGTTTTTTTCTGACATGGCTCTTTTTTTCTTCTGCTTGAATTTGAGTGGCTTTCCTACTGGGCAGCAAATGAGCTAAAGACTTGAGAGTGCAAGAAATTTTGTCATTTGATGTTTTGAAACAGCATTATTATAATGGGGGCATCCCATAAATGCAACCTCCCTGCATTGTACCAGGAGTATTTAGTCCCCTGTTTGCCTAACCCTTTGCAAACATCAACTTATAATTTTGTCAGACATTGGTACAAATGACATTTGAATAAATTTTCAAACTTTTCCTTAAGGCTAAATTTGTAACGGTTATATTAATTCTGTATTTTTTTGTTGAGTTTCAGTTTAGTTGATTTCATAGTCCTGCAGGTGTTAACTGGACTTGCAGTCTGTTTAAAGATGGAAACATGTCCTGTCATTGGCTAGAGTTGACATTGTTTGGGCCCAAAGTTTTGGATTTATTTCTTAACATTTCCAGGTAGGGTTAGGAACAATGTGAAATATTGAAGATCTGCTCTTGTGATGGTACTAGCCAGATGTGCCAATGGCCTGGCTCTATTTAAGTCAACTTTGTATATTTGGTATAAATGTTTACATCAGAATCTTGCAGTCTTGTTACTGTAGCCCAGTGATAGTTTTCCCTTGATTGGAATATTTGAGAACATGGCTATTAGGTTGAACTGATGAGACTTCTCCGTGTCTTCCTCTTTTCTCCTCAACATCGCAAGTGTTCTTTTGGCAGGCAAAATACTTGGAAAAACTTGAATAAGCTCTTTTTGGGAAAATGCTCTTTTCAAAATAAAATTACCCCATTCTTGTTTAATCTCACCCGTCAAATTCACTCCTAAACAAGATGATTTGATATTGGGTCTCGAGAGGAAGATAACCCTACTGTTAGCTTTGGAAAGGTCTGGTTTGTGAGTGCCCAAAACATACACTTGGCTCACTGGTGCCAAGAATATTTTATCTGAATAGATGCTTAAGTTCCACAGTCCTTAATTTATGTAGGGTCTTTTATTCTGCTTGTACTCTGGGCAAGAGCGACGGGGCAAATGCTTCATCTTCGTTTAATCTTTTAGGAGAAACTCTATTGTTCTGGTCCTTGGACTTGGGGAAGCATTACTGCTAATGTTGCATGAGAAATAATATTCTGTTTTATGGGATTCATGCATCCCCAGTATGCAAATTCCAAAACAGGCTGATGTATGAATTGTTTGTTCTTTCACTAGTCATTTGCTAAAATTGTCGTTAGTCTGAAATTGCTGAAACTGATCCATGTGTTTCTCTCAGAACCATTTACCAGCTGCCAGGAAAGCCTTTGACAGTTTTTTCTCACATTATCCATATTGCTACGGATACTGGAAAAAATATGCAGACCTTGAGAAGCGCCACAACAATATGAAGCAGTCGGATGAGGTACGTGAGGCAGTGGCTTCAACCTTGACTCTTGGGTCCTGTGAGCCAAATGATGACAGAACAGCTTCAAGTAATCTTTTGGCTGCCAGAACCTGCCTTTTTTGTACAGGGCTTTCTGTTTGCACTTGTCACTCCTTGTGGCGTTTGGAGCTAATATCTTCTCTCTTTGTTGGCAGGTGCGTTAAACCTCTACTACAGTTTGTCAAGCTTTGCAGTGCAAGCGTCTGCATTACACTGCAGCTTAACAAGTAGGGCAGGGTTTTTCTGTCACATTATACATTTATTATTTCTCAAAATTCAAATGCTGTGGTTGGTTATGCTGGTCACCATTGCTACATCTTATTGCATTTTTGGTCAGACGCTGTCATTGGTGCTCTAAAGGGTCTGTGCCCTATGGTCTGTACCCCAAAGCCTGCCCACACAGCCTGGTCAGATGCAGGGACTGCTGCGGTTTGAAGATCAAGACTCTGCACGTGGAGATCAGAGCATTGACATGTTCTAGCCAACCTCCACCCAAATGGTAATGGTAGATTATTTAAACAAAATTCCAGTACATTAGTATTTCTTAAGGTTCACCGGATACACCATGTTGCCTCTCTCTTAGGACCCTGTTGTATGCATAAAAGATAGCTTTTTGGTGTTGTCTTTATAGGTTTATCGGCGGGGACTCCAGGCAATACCTCTTAGTGTTGATCTCTGGATTCATTACATAAACTTCCTCAAAGAGACCCTGGATTCCAGTGATTCTGAAACTGTTGGGACCATTCGGGGGTGAGTGTGTTGGCAAGAAAGCCTAGCATATCCAACCAGTAAGATGGAGCCTGTGGCAAGAGTGTGCATCATCTTATAAAGAAATGAAATTACCCATATTTACTCAAATCTAATGCGCCATCAAATCCAATGCGCAAGCTATGCTTATAATCAAAATACTGTATTTACTCAAATCTAATTAACCGTTGAATCTAATGCACACCCTAATTTTGGAGACTGAATTAGACTGAAAAAGGTGAGTGTTAGATTCAAGTAAATACAGAATATGTTCCACCTGAAATTGCTTTCCTCTGGAGAGAGAGATGCTTTCTATGCTCATCTCTAAAGATGTAATAGTATGCACTAGAGGTGTGGTAGTTTAAAGGAGCCATGGTAGGAAACATTGATTCTAAATAAATAGAATGATTGCTAAGATTAATTTAGCTACTCCCATGAGTATTAGTAAGAGATGTTCTGAGTGTGGATTTTTCAGTAATTGCAAGTAGGGATGTTCATCATGGAAGATTTGTCTATTCATAATCTAAAACATAATCTAAAAAGGGCTGTGGGTGGCGGTTAAGATGCTGTGCCTGTTAACCAGCAGGCCAGGGTTCAAGACCCAGGTTGGCCCCACAAGACAGGGTGAGCTCCTGTCCTTAGCCCAGCTCTGCGACGCTAGCTGGATCCAATCGTATTGGCTCTTCCTTTCCACTGGACTAATTCAGTGGCGTGGAGAGGGGGGATTTGCTGCTTGGGTAACAGCCTATCCTCCATTACAATCCAACCCAGGCTTTCGTGCTTTGCATGCAGCGTATGCAGCGCCGAGCACGATACCATAGTCTTTCAAAACTGACGGAGGCCTGCTTTTAATCTAAACCAATTCATCAAATGGAACCAAACTTAGATATTTCTGAGTATGTTGAAGGAATGATTTAGTTTCCAAAATATAAAGAGGCTTTTGAGTCTAGTGAGGCTGAAGTGTAGAGTTGGTCTCACAGAGTTGTGGGGATTGGGATTCTGCCCAGTGGTTACTCTGATGGTGGGGAAACTCCAGATCAGTCCCTAGGAAGTGGTCTCCGGGGTCATTCATAAGCCTCTTAATTCCTCCCAGCTTACAGTTCTATTAGGCCAAGTTTTAGTCACAATGGAAACCAAAGCTGATATTTACTGCCCTTCAAAACAAATTTGGAAGGAGAGGTTTTAAAAAACATTTAAATAAGATTTAACAGAGAGAATAAACCGCTGGTTGAGTTGGAGGTAGTTGATTTTAAGCATATGATTTACAACTTTAATGTTCTTTCAAGTGCTTCAGTCCATGTTGTCTGAAAAAGGGAAGATAAACTTATGAAGATATGTTCCACAATGATTGGAAAACAGCTTCCCATAGGGCCACCATGTTAATCTATTGTAACTCAAGCAGTTTTTATAATCTTAAAGACTAGGCTGTTACCTTATTTGTAGATCACTTCATTGGGTGTATCAAGTGAAATGCTTGGTGCGGAGGAATGTATGGAGGAACCATGGGGAAATTATTAGCTCTTTGCAAAGTGGGAAAAGCCACAACTCCACAGATCTGTCCTTGAGAGAAGAAAAGCTGAGGAATGGAGTGCCTTTTTCAAAAGCAAGGAAAAAAATACTCTTGGGGATAATTTTTCCACTTGCCATGGGAAACTGGTGCCTGGGACTTGTTGACATTGAGTGGAGGAGAAGTGAAAGTTAATGAGTATAGTAATTGAAAAATACAGGATAGTTGTCAGCAACACTAATGATAGAGGAAGTAGTTTTCCAGAGTATCCTGAGTTAAAGTGTTTAAGGAGGAAAGAATACTGGCTTCCTGGAATGCTTTCATTCCTGAAGAAAGTCTCAGTTTGTGAACACCAGTGGAAGCACTAGCCAGAGTGTCAGCTGTGAAGAGTTGCTTCCCTGGGGTTTACTGAATAGTTTTTTAGTTAAGCAGTAAATTTTTTCAAATGTAGTAGGGCTTAAGAGTCATATTTTCAAAAGTTGTATTTTTGTCATATGATGTTAAGAGCAAGCACTCAAAAGAAATTTTGTATACTTTTAGATAATTGCAGACTGTGTCAGTGAAGGACGTGAATTCACATTCTCTGGTTTTGAGGAGGGTGAGGTGGGAAGGAATGGGAGCCTCTTGCTCAGTTAGCAGGCGTAATACAGTTGCTGGGATTGGGGTTTTGCTCAAGAATGGTGATACATTTCCATTATTCTTATTTTATCTCCTAGTACTTATGAGCATGCCGTCTTAGCTGCAGGGACAGACTTCCGCTCTGACAAACTCTGGGAAATGTATATAAACTGGGAAAATGAACAATCTAACCTGAAAGCAGTTACAGCCATATTTGATCGCATTCTTGGAATTCCAACCCAGCTGTACAGCCATCACTTCCAAAGGTGAGGATATGCTGTTAAGTTGATTGTTTCCTTTTTTAAATACTAAAAAAGTTTTTTATAAAAGTAAGAATATTCTGGGTGAGCGTAATACAACTCTCTTGAGGGATACATTCCTGGTCAGTAAAGTGAAAAATCATTATTTTGGAGTAATGTGATCTTTGAAATGACATTTCTTGAGTAATGCTTGGTAATTTTACGTGCTTTATAAATATGTCAGTAAGCACTTGTAAGAAAAATAAATTACTCATTGGGTTACTCTAATTCCAATTTATCATTGGAATTTTGTTACTGGAATTGGAAGAGATTTCATAAGTTTGTAGAGCAAAGTCCTTGAATGTTCCTAAAATCCTCTGACTTTCTTTGGCAGCCCAATTCAGTGCTGTCACATCTGAAATATTGAGTCTGGGTCTGGCCCCCACATTTCAAAAAGGATATAGTGGAAATTGAGAAGGTGTAGAAGATTGATCAAAATGATTACTGGGCTGGGATATCTTCTGTGCAAAGAAAGGCTACAGTGTTTTGGGCTCTTCAGTCTAGAAAAAGGGACATGATTGAAACATACAAAATTATCCAGGAGATGAATAGAGAAATGCTCTTTTCTCTCTCCTACAACACCAGAACTATGGGACATTCATTAAAATTGAGGATTTGGTGAGTTAGGGCATAAAAAAGAAAATATTTCTTTACCCAGCGTGTAAGTAGTCTGTGGAATTTCTTGCCACAGAATGTGGTGATGGCATCTGGCCTGGATGCCTTTAAGAGGAGAGGATTGGACAAATTTCTGGAGGAAAAGTCAATCATAGGTTAAAAGCCATGATGGCTATGTAAAATCTCTAGATTTTAGGGTACCTCAGAATGCCAGATGCAGGATGAAAGCATCAGGATGCAGATGTACTGTTGTCTTGTGGGCTCCCTGAAGCATTTGGTGCACTGTTGTGAGATATAGAAAGCTGGACTAGATGGGCCTTTGGCCTGATCCAGCAGGGCTCTTGTGAGCTAACTTTGCCAGAAAGTAAGGGTGTGAGGTGTTGGTGTGAGGTGATTGTCTTGTCTCTTAACTTCCTTTGCTGTTTTGCAGATTCAAAGAGCATGTCCAAAATAATGTGCCCCGGGATATTCTCACTACCGAACAATTTGTTCAGCTGCGTAGAGAACTGGCTTCTTCTGCTAATAACCATAATGGGGAGGAGGCACCACCTGGAGATGACCTTCCTTCTGGAACGGAAGATATAACCGACCCAGCTAAGGTAACTAGTAGGCACCTGAGAATGTGAGTTTCTGAATATTGGGTTGTGGGTATCCATTTTGTGTAGGCATCATTTATTCCATTCTTCACAACAGACATGCTTGATACATTGTGAAATGCAGTAGCCTAGCAGCATGCCTTGTAGGCATGCCTGTACACCATTATGCCTTGCTTTCTGACTGTGAAATCGCTTGGTGTCTTGTCTCTCTGAAAAGGCAGCTGTGCAAACTCGCTTGTTTTAGTGGGTGTGTCCCTTGAAACATGTTTCATGATTCTAGTTATGGTAGAGGCCTATCAGAATAGGAACCAGGGTCATAAACTTTCAGTCCACCTCTCGCTTTCCCACATGGAGCTCTTAGTCTATTGCCATGAAACTACTGAGGAATATGTATTGTATTAAATGTTAGGATAGATTTTGTAGATTATGGGTTTTAGCCTAAATTGGCTATTGACACTTTATGGCAAAACAAGTATTGATACTCTACAATACAAGTATTTTGAGCAAACTTTATAACTCTGTTATAGTTCCCAAACTGCACCATGGTGCTGAGTGTGCTGTAGCAAGAGTCTGTTGTGGGTTCTTCTCTTCTTCCTTGCACTCCCTGTTGCCACCATCTTGGACAATGTGAGGTCTGACAATTCTCATGAGATCCAAGGTAGTGGTGTCTGTCTTCTTGGCTCCTCCTTGTGTGTCACCATCTCAAAACTATCAAGATCTCACTTAATTCAGGATGATGGTGTCCAGGAGTGCTGGGAAGAAGAGGCAGTTGTGAAAAAGGCACCATGACCACAATAGGTTTGAGAGCTGCTGATATATTTTGAGCTGCACAGGTTGTTTCCATGTCAAGTTGAAGTTCCTTCTTCTGTAAGGCTGGGAGGAGGCAAAGCATTCAGTGGCCAACAGATGTGTGACACCAACTGGGGGCTGATGGGCATGGCTTCCACTTTTAATTTCTAAGTGTTTTGTGGAAATTAGGATGATAAATACATACTGGTAAATGAATAAGATTCAGACCTGTAGTCCATATGTCACTACTTGGCTGCAGGTCTTTCATAGACCTTTTATTTGCACCGAGACTGCAATCCTAATCCCAGTTAGACCAACATAAGTCCTAGCACATGCTGATTTGTGGGAGTTGTAAAAGTACCGTAAGGCACTTCTGTCCCACTTTTTGGGAGGTGGTTAGGCCAGTCCCACTGACATGGGGAGCAGTCGAGTTGTGCTGGCTTAAATTGTGCCCTGATTCTCCCTTTTCTTGCAAACAGTGACTTTTGCATCTGACTGAAAGTCATGTCACCTGACATTTGTCACCCTGATGTTGTGGGTGGGGATGTTGGACATAGTTCTTGAGGCCATGAGCTCCAGGTAGTCCCTTTTAATCCTGTGCCCTGTCCCTCATGCTGTGGTTCTTGGGGTTTTGCAGGTACTGGTTGATGTACTAGCTGTAATACTGAAGTATTCTTTGTACTTTTTAAAGCTAATCACGGAAATAGAAAATATGCGACATAGAATCATTGAGATTCATCAAGACATGTTCAATCACAATGAGCATGAAGTCAGCAAGAGGTGGACCTTTGAAGAAGGGGTAAGTTCACTGGAATAATTTGGGTAGTGAAGAGCAATCTCAGACATTATCTAGATAGAAACATGCAAGTGGGGACCCAGGAGCCAGAGGCCTGGATTTTAAATCTGGTACTGCAAAGTTCAGAGTTTTTCTGTATTGGAACTGAACCATCAATGTCAATTCTTTGTACTTCATTCCTATTTTTTATATACACAAAATATTATTTTTTTCACTCAAATCCATTAGATGAGTTGAATATGGAATCTGGTCCACCAGTTTTCTTATTCTACCATTTTGGTTTTCTGAGGGTTCAGCTCTTTGTTACTATTTTGAGATTTATATAGGCAAACAGTTGCATTGCCAAATGTCTTTTGCACAACTGTTCCACCTCAGAGCACATGTGAAAGTCTCTGGTTTTGAAAGCACCCTGTGCCAAACTGCATCATGGTGCTGAGTGTGCTGTAGCAAGAGCACACACTTAACTTTACACGTGAAGGAAGGTTTGACATTTGTTTGACATGAGTGTGCTGTAGCAAGAGCACACTCTTAACTTTACACGTGAAGGAAGGTTTGACATTTGTACCCATTCCTCTTCCTCCCCCACATTACAGTTACCATGCAACTACTTAAACACTTGCAAACTTTGTGCAGGAGCATTGCATGTGGCTGTGCCATCTCTGAATGTTTCTATGTTTTTGTCATTGCATCAAGGAAAATACCTCCTTCCCCCTCGCCTATGGGCTTCTGGGCACATTATGTTGCTGGTGTTCACAGTCAGTAACCTAGCTGTCCTGCTTCAAAACTGAGTCTTAGAACGCCCCCCAAAACTGCATACTGGATTCTTTATCTGTCTGATGTTTGCTTCCCAAGTCCCATGAATAGTTGTGTGCCTATGCCAATTTTGCATAACTAGGAGGCACAACCCTGACTGTTCACTGGAAGGTCAAATGCTGAAGCGCAAATATTTTGGCCACATCATGAGAAGAGAGGACTTCTCAGAAGAGACCCTGATGTTGGGAAAAACTGAAGGCAAAAGAAGGGGATGAGGTGATTATATAGTGTCATCAAGGCTATGAACATGAATTGGGATGGACTTCGGAGGCTGGTGGAGGATAGGGGGCCTGGCATACAGCAGTCCATGGGATCACAAAGAGTGGGACATGACTGAACGACTAAACAACAATAACAGGAGAGCACAAAGGGCATCACTCTGTAGCTGAGGTTTATTTATTTATTGAGTCAAGGATTTTTCTTGTGGTGGAAGCATTTGGTGGAGTTTGCAGTGATGCCATGGGTATACCCGACTGCTGGGAATGTCATTTCCACATAAGTCCATGAGGTTCCTTCCATATACCCCATTTTTTGTCCTCACAACAGCACTGTGCAGCTTGTAGAAATTCCTCTACCAGGTGGAATCCTTGTAGGTGTGGGCATCACATCTGTTATTAGGATATGCCTTCCAAGCTTCCAGCAATTTTCAGGTCAGCCAAGCTGTAAGTGGCAACATGTTCTGGCTCTGATGACTCACAATATCTTTATCAGCCTTCAGTCTCCCATCCAGGTGCTGTCCAGGTCCTTCCCCACTTAGCTTTCTTCAGCAGCCCTGCACTCAACCACCAGATCATGCCTGCTGCCACATAGCTGAGATAAAAATAAAGCATTGTGGGTACACCTTGCTTGTGGTTTTGCTGCTTGCAGCTCCATTTGGGAGACATTGGGTTGTTGTGCAACCTAGTAAGGTTACCTAGTGTGGGAAGATCCCAAACAAATTAATACTCAGTTACCTGTAATAACTGGGGTGTGGTTGAAATGTTTTTGTGTTCCTCAACTTCTGCAGTAGTCAGCAGATTTTAATTAGTATTTGTTCTATTTTGGCAGCAATTTGCTTGCTCTTTAAAATGAAATTAAAAAGTTATATGTTAAAAATGGTGTAATAGTCTCATGGGAGTGAATTCTTTTGGAGCCAAATGCCAGAGGCTTGCTCCTTTTTATAGCAGTGGATCTGCATTGTTAATAATTAAGAAGGGACTCCCAGTGGGAGGGTGTAGTGTGCATATTTTTTTTTTGAGGGCGGAAGTTCCCAGAAAGTTCTTGTAAAAGTGGGGCACTCACCAAACCCTTTATGATTGGTCCAATTTTGACAGTGATCTTATTAGCATGTCACATTCGCAGGTCGCTGTGGACCTTGGAAATAATGGAATAATGTCTTAATTGTGCTCTTCCTCCATGGTGCTGAGGATTGCATATATGGGCTCTCTTTGCCACTCCTTTCTTCGCAACACCAGTAACAAATAACATAAGAAGAGCCTACATCTAGTTCAGCTTTCTGTATCACAGAACAGCCCACCAGATTTTTCAGGGGGCACATTTGACACCTGCATCCAGGTGCCTTCTGCATCTGGTATTTGGAGGTTGTCCACCTAGACACCCCTCATGGCTTGTAACCCATGATGATGGATAGACTCTGTGTGAGTGTGAGTGTCTGGTCCAAGGCTAACCAGAGAACCTTGTAGTTTGTTTACTAGTTTATTCTGTCAAAGGATTCACCCACTTTATACCTGAGTAAGAATTACACTTTGAGTCTCCTTGGGTTTAGCTCATATCACTGCACTACCCTATACTCTCAACTATAAAAATAAACTGCTTATCCAGAAAGCTCCAGTGAAGCAGACTGATGTAATCATTCCCAAAAGTCTGAGGTAAATCACTGTGAAATTGGGTTTCCTGATGTGTATTTCCTAATAAAACATGCATGCTATTTGTTAGCTGTAGCAATTTAGGCTAATTAGTTTACAGTTGCATTAACAATCTAGGAGATACATCTAAATTGGATGTCAAACTGGTTTCATATAGTGGGCTGAGTAGCATTCATGTCACCTGCTGGGATGATGGCCAGAAGTATGTACTTGGTTCTTTGTGGGAACTCTTCAGATGCAAATGACAGAAAAAATACAAAAATATTGATCATATTTTTAATATATGGGAGAGCCCAAATATCATGCCAGCCACCTTTTAATCAGCTGTGCCACTCTTGCTGAGGTGTTATTTGCAGCTCTGCAGCAACCTCTGCAAAGTGGAAACCTTAACAGAAGTGGCTGATAACTGGCATCTCCCAGCATCTTGTCTGCATCTTCCTCTCACCTCTCACCCCTTCCTCTGTAGCATCTCTTCTGGGGCCTCCTTCCATCCCTTCCTCAGCAGAAATGGTGCTTCTGAGAAGGGTGGTGCAGGGAGTGCCAAATCATGACATAATTATCGTACAAATAAAGCATTTCTGCAGTCCATATGTGTCCTGTGGACCTTTAATATAAGCAAAAACCTCAGTGCATTTGTCTTTTGCACTGTGAACATATCTATTGGGAGCAAATCTTCTTTGAAAGTATAGGGGACCCTCCCATATTCATAAATCTCGTAGCCATGATTTCAGGTACCAGTGGATCAGGTCCATGGTGCCTCCTTGTGTGCACCCACCCCATTTTACAGGGTCTTTTAGAACAGGCCACAATGTCTGCCTGTGATCTCTGCTGGGTTTGCAATGACAATTTCAGGGGATTAAACACAGCTTCAATTTAAAAAAAACAAAACTGAGGGGGGTATTCCCTTAATATCTGTGGTTTCACTTAACTGCAGAAGGTTCTGGAATGGAACCTCCTGTGGATATTGGTCACACTGGATATTTGTGCTGTGAGTCTCCCCACAAATATTAGATCTGCTTATTAGCTCAGCATTTTCCTATCTCTCAACACCCCACTCAGAACACCCCAACTATCTTTCTAAGAGCCTCTTGTAAAGAAGTAAATCATGTTCCTTTTGCCCAAAATCTAGTCCTGGGTTTTCCCAGGGACTCTTCCCAATAAAGGGAAATGCAGTGGCTCAGTGGCTAGAACACAGGAGTTAGAACACTGCTTGACTGGAATTCCGCTCAGCAGGCCAGCAGTTCAAGACCCGAGTGCTGCCAGATGGGGTGAGCTCCCATCCTTAGCCCAGCTCCTGCCAACCTAGCAGTTCAAAAGCATGCCAGTGCAAGTAGATAAAAAGGTACCACCTTAGTGGGAATGTAACAGTGTTCTGTGCTCCTTGGCATATAATCATGCCAACCCCATGACCACGGAAGTGTCTTTGGACAACGCTGGCTCTAAAGGCTTGGAAACAGGGATTAGCATCGCACCCTAGAGTTGGACACAACTGGCAGTTAACCTGCGGGGGACCTTTACCTTTTTAAACTTCCCAATTAAATTCTCCTCCCACACACAAGCAGCAAGTCTCTTGCAGTGGGGAGGCACCTTGTTCTTACCCTGGTCTGGAGGGAGGGCTTCATTAGTTCCAGCTTACAGTCCACATGGATGTTTCTAACACCAGGAGAAAAGAAACCCTGGTAGAAAACCTCCATTCCCGAGAATGAATCCGCTGGCAATTTCTTATGACGATTCTTGTTTCTACAAATGTTCCAGACAAATGTGTTTCTAACTTCTTCCCTCCAGTTAGCTTTGAGAAGACAGGAGACAGGAGAATGAGTTGTAAAGTCTGGCGTGTTTTCTTTTTTTCTGGGATGGGAAGAACTCTCTGCAAATGTCTCCTGTGGCAGAGAGCATTTGCCCCAGAGGAAAGTGGGGGCTGGGAAAGGGGCTTGAGATGGAGGCACACAAGAAAGCAGCAAGGTGAGTGTAGGAACATAGGCTCACCTATGGAAAAAGGAAAAAAAGTTCTTGCTGCCTCCCTGCTCATTCAAGCTGTCAGAGGGTTTGAGAGTGTGTGGTTGGATTGTAAAGGTTGGTCCAATTACCTTGTTTTTAAACAAAGTTGGTGCATGCGTCGTGCCACTGTGATCCTGTTTTCCAGTCCATTCATCCATTTTTATACAGGTGAATATTTGACTGGTTCTTGTTGAATTATGATAAGGCTTTGCTTGGAGATAGTAGGAAGGTTCAGATTTGTCATTGGTATAGAAGGTTTTTTTGACTCCATTCTGAAACTTTTTCCATTCCTTTGGGCACGTGTCCTTTCAGATAAAACGGCCTTATTTTCACGTCAAGCCTCTGGAGAAAACCCAGCTGAAGAACTGGAAGGAGTACTTGGACTTTGAGATTGAGAATGGGACTCATGAGCGGGTGGTGGTCCTCTTTGAGCGCTGCGTGATCTCCTGTGCTCTCTATGAGGAGTTCTGGATCAAGGTACGGGGCGTTTCTTCCCACAGATGACACTCACCCTTTGCAAACATTGATGATCAGTGACTAACCTTCTGTACTCTTGTTTGAATGTTGTTCATGTATAACTATATCTGTTGCATTAGGAGATGGTCTGCTTGCAACCAGATTTGACAGCTGCATATGCCAACTTCGTTGCCTCTCTTCGTCCTTCCTTAAAGAATCTAGTCTAATGGTTCAATAAAGGTGCTGAATGGGTTTAAAAACAAGAATTTTATAGTTCTCTCAAGTATTTAGTAACCCTGAGTATGCTTTGAATTCTTCAGTCTGTGCTCTATCTTCAAATGCAGTATGCCAAGTACATGGAGAACCATAGCATCGAAGGGGTGAGGCACGTCTACAGCCGGGCCTGCACGATACACCTTTCAAAGAAGCCGATGGTGCACTTGCTCTGGGCTGCTTTTGAAGAACAGCAAGGTGAGGAACAGGTAGAGGGCAGGTCTTGTTTCCCTAGAAAGAAGGAATAGCATCTCTGAAAGGAACAAAATAGTGGCATTTAAATCATTTCAGACCCCTGAACGCTCTCTTCCAAGAATTAGCCTTCAAGAAATTCACCCACAAAAGTACTGAATGTTCGTATGTCCCTTCCCTCTTCATCTTATAGTCATACAAAAAGGGAATGGATTACCTTTAATGAAGTTGCTCTTTAGTGGGTCGTTTTGGTTCAAAAGAGTGAAGTTGTTGTTCCTGGAAAAGCAAATGGGGCACTAAAATTGTACACAGGTTGTGAGCATCTCTTTGGGACAAGTCAGAGCCTGATCATGCTGAGCTTGAGCACCAGTTCATGGAGATAATAAGTTGTTGCTGAATGCCAGCTTGGTTTCATTTTCTGTTAACGTTAGTTCAGCTAATGATGGAGCTGCATGGGGAACCTTTGATAAATTTTCCCTCTGAAAGATGCCTGGGGTGAGGGCATGTGTGTGGCACCAATCCTTTCTTTAGCATGTAGAGAGAACTATGGCTAGAATGGGATGGTAAAGTGTTGGGGGATGCATTGTAGAAATCATTGATTGTGCAAATCAATGATAAGGTCGCACCTGGAGTATTGCATCCAGTTCTGGTGGCCACTTCTCAAAAAAGGATATACAGTGGCGCCTCACGTAAAGTATATTTCACGTAACAAAAATTTCTCTAGGATTCTGCTTCATGTAACAAACTGCTTCACGTAAAGAACACATTCATTGGCAGTTGGGGCAGACGTGCTGGCCGGCAGCCTGTTTAAAAAGCGTCAGGGCTGCCTAGTGTGCCTGCCTATAGTGAAAGCAACACTTCCATGCTGTTCCTCCTGTGGCTGGAGGAAGAGAAGAGCAGTGGAGAAGAGGGAAGCAGCTCAGGGCTAGCCGGAAGGGAGCAGGGGAGAGAGAAGGAGAAAGTGGGGAGACACTTTGAAGGTGTCTTGGATTGCAGCCTCCTAACCATGTCTACCCAGAAGTAAGTCCCATTGTGTTCAATGGGTCTTACTCCCAGGAAAGTGTCTTTTACTGCACCCTAAGTAGACTTCATAAGATCATGCACATTGAATGCATGTTTTGAATTCAATTCCAGTGTTCTGTCATCATTTTACATCCAGTTAATATTTTTATATGAATATTTTGGGGGTTGTGGAACCAATCGTCTGAGTTTCCATTATTTCTTATGGAAAAATTCACTTCACGTAAAGAATGTTTCACGTAACAAACATGCCTCCAGAACGAATTAAATTTGTTACGTGAGGCATCACTGTAGTGGAAATTGAAAAGTGTAGAAGAGAATGATCAAAATTATTCCTGAACTGGTGCACTTCCCTTATGAAGTGTGGGCTTCTTCAGTCTAGCAAAGAGATGCCTGAGGTGGAACATGATTTAAACATAAGTTAATGCAAGGGATGGATATAAAGATGCTCTTTTCTCTCACACACACCAGAACTAGGGAACAGCCACTAAAATTGAGGTTTGAAAGGTTGGGACAGAAAAAAAGAAAATCTTCTTTACCCATCATGTAATTAGTCTGTGGAAGTCCTTGCCACATGATGGTGTCTGGCCTCAATGCCTTTAAGAGGGGTTTGGACAAATTTCTAGAGGAAAGGACCATCACCGGTTGTGTGGGTTGTGAAAGGACCATGAGGTGTTATGGGTGTGTGTAATTTTTTTAAAAAATGATGTAGGCAATCTTCCAAATGCTAGATTCAAGGAAGAGCACACGAATGCAGGTCTCTTGTTGTCTTGTGTGCCCCCTGAGGCATCTGGTGATGAATGCTGGACTAGATGGACCTTTGGCCTGATCCAGTGAAGGCTATTCTGTGTTTATATGTTCTTGATTGATTGGGCAGGATATGCATAATTAGTTTGCGAGAACTGGTGAGACGTATTGCTTTTTGTTCTTGTAACCTAAACTAACTTCAAGCTAGCAACAGAGAGTCCTTATAAACACTTGCATGTAAATTGCGGGCTTTCAAAATCTATTTGAAGCAGGAACAATGAAAGGCTGGAGATGCTGGCAGTACTTTGTGACCTAAGTCTTGGTCTGGTGGTCAGTCTCTCCCCAAGGCTTGGGTTTGTTTTGCTGTTTCTATAGTCCTTACTAGCATTAGCTAATAAGCATCTTTATTAGCTACAAGCTATTAGCTTTCTTAACTACTATTAGCATCTTTAATGGAGGCTCCCCCCCCCCCCCCCGTAGAATTGTGTAACAACCTTTTAATCAATCCTATGTTTATCTTTTCAAAAGGATGTCCCTGGTAAATGTGGATAGGATTGCAGTTTTGTGTCCTCAGTTCCAGTTCATCCAGTTTTTGCAAAAGCTTCCAGATAGACAGGGTTTCATGCATGCCAGCATCCCAATATTGAAATAGTCTCAACAATTCCCTTACAAGCAAATCCAGATCTTCCACATTATTTCCAGTTGTGTGTGAAGTCAACATGTTCTCATCTCTCCAAAGACATGCAGTTTTCTATGCTGTTCACCTACTTGGGGAAAGTAAAGCCAATGTAAGCAGTTCCACAGTTCTCTTCTCCCTTACATTTATATTTCTTAAATGACCCAGGCATCCATTAAAGCAATAATATACATTCTGAAGACCTTTGAGAAGAACAAATCTGGGCTGGGCTGCTGGCCTGGCCATGCTTCACTTGTGGAGAGTTAACTTGGAACATTTTTACAATATATTAAATAGGTAATAATAGGTGATACATTGATTGATCTAGATTCTGAAAATAGGAGACCTAAATGTATGATTGCAAAAGTCAAAGCCAGACTGCAAAAAGGAAAATGCAGGGTTTGGGAAACATTGCTTATTAGCCTGCTCTTTGAAGAGGCTGCTGAATCAGATGCTTCTGATGTTTCAGGAGCTGTTTCATGCTTCAGTCTTGGCACATATAAGACTCCCTCCCTCCGTGTCTGTTCTAAATAAAGGTTTGGGGAGAGTTGGAGGTGTACCTCATTTGAGTAGGGCCATGAAGAAGGGACTTCGCTGCCTGCTAGGAAGATGCTGCTTCTCCCAATTGCAGCAAACTGGGAGCTCTGGGGAGGGAATTTTTGTGCTGCCGGCAATCATAATTGCTGGGAGAAAGAAAGAAACGGCTGCTGGACAGGTTGCAGTGCAGAAGGGCCATTGGCCTTCCTTTCGTCTGAGCTCTGCAGTTTTGAGAACACCATGTCACTTGTCCTGCCCCCTTTCAGGGAATATTAATGAAGCCCGAAGAATCCTGAAGACCTTTGAGGAGAACGTCTCTGGGCTGGCCATGATTCGCTTGCGGAGAGTGAGCTTGGAGAGGAGGCACGGAAACATGGAGGAAGCTGAGCAT
Organism: Cryptoblepharus egeriae; assembly: GCA_030015325.1. Classification (NCBI taxonomy): domain Eukaryota; kingdom Metazoa; phylum Chordata; class Lepidosauria; order Squamata; family Scincidae; genus Cryptoblepharus; species Cryptoblepharus egeriae. The sequence continues at coordinate 267,494,943 of JAREYC010000001.1, forward strand.
TTGCTCCAAGAAGCTGTGAAGAATGCCAAATCAAGCTACGAAGGATCCTTCTTTGCTGTCAAGCTTGCTCGACACCTCTTCAAAATCCAGAAGAGCCTCACGAAAGCCAGGGAAGTGCTCTTGGATGCCATTGACAAAGACAGGGTATGCATTTTCCCAGGTTTCCCTGAACTCTCTTTTCCTGCCACTTCTTATGGGGGTTTTGTGGTTGGCAACTGTGATGACTCCTTTAACTCTGCAGTTCACATCACTGTGGGTGGAGACACCAGTCCCTCTAAACTGATGTTGCCTGACCTCCATTCCTAAATTGGTTGGATTTCTATAACTTGGCATAGCAAGCTGTTATAGCTTGAAGCAGGGAGGGGTCACACCCTGACATTGGTGCTCTGTGGTCACTCATCGTTTATAACTTTAGAACCAGTTGAAGGTAATTTGTACAGAAAGGGGAATTGCAGCGTGGTAAGTGCAGTATCAGAGTGGCAGAAAATCACCCCCTTTTCCCTGCAAGGGCAAGATCCTAAAGATCCTGTCACTGTCTCAGCTCCACCCTTGCAAAGGCATAAAACTCTCCCTAAATTTGCGTACCCCTGCCATAGAGTTACAGCTGGCTGCTCTCCCCAAGTCTCCATTTCAGTTGGGCTGGAAAGCAAAATTCTGGCAATTTGATCAAAGCAGCTGGTCTCAACTTAAATGTGAAGATGGATTCTGACGGGTGCTCTGTTTTCTCAGGATATTCCTGGTGGGCTGCCAGTTGAACAATCTCTGGGGAGGGGTTGTGGGTCACTCTTGCATCATTCCAAAGCATTGGCTGTGCTTGCTCCTACTCTTAAGCTCCATCCTAACACTGCTGTCTGTTCTAATGAGTACACTTCTGTTGGACGAATGTGTTCTTGCACAGGATAACCCAAAGCTGTATCTCAACCTGCTGGAAATAGAGTACAATGGAGACTTGAAGCAGAATGAAGAGAACATCATTACCTGTTTTGACAAAGCCATCAGTGGGGTGTTGCCCATCAAAATGAGGATCATATTCTCCCAGCGAAAAGTAGAGTTTCTTGAAGATTTTGGCCTGGATGTGAACAAGTGAGTGTTTAATTGTTTTACTTCCTAGTAGTGTCAATCAGCTGGCGCTTGAGGCAGTTCTTGTGGCCACCGACAACAGTCAGGATTGCTCTTGGAGACCACATTTCCCAGAATGCCTTTCCCAGAGGCCTTTCTGCCTGCTGTGGCCTACAGGCTAGGGCTGAAGTCTGAAATGGAGCATGTTTTTAACCAACAACTCCTGGTAGAGGATTTTATATAGTGTTTCAAGAAGCTTTTTTAGGCAGCTCAGCTGTTTCAGTGTCTTAACTGTGACTAATGGTAGATAATGTAGGGTGCTGCATGTCTGAGCAAGGGCAGCTTCTCCAATACTCGGGTAGTTGAGTTCATAGCCTCTTGCAAAAGTTTTCCACTGCCGACTGACTGCAAAGATAAGCTGTGGATGCTGCTTTTTCTTTACAGGCTTCTGGATGCCTATGAGGAGCACCAGGCCCTCTTGAAGGAACAAGAATATCTGAAAAGAAAAGCTGAAAATGGGTATGACTCTTGCTTTTTAATGGAGTGTCCTGGGTGGCTCATTAAAGCTTAGCCTCAGTCACACTGAAGCAGCAATTTGTGGCTGACTAGTATATAGATAAGCGAGTTCTTACTGTGATATTCCTTTTTCTGGTACGAAGGAAAGGAGGGTTCTCTGACAGCATGTGTGCTGCCCTTCCCCCACACAGTAGGCTGGACCAGGTCTTACTCCTTCCTGGAGGGCGCAGCCCCGTCCCAGTCTCCTAAGCTGAGCTGAGAAGGAACGACCACCCTCGTGGTAGTGCCTGCAGGACCAGTGTTACTGCAGGCTCAACAAGAGAAATGTTAAGAACCATCCTTCAGAGGATGAACAATACAAAGAACATCATAACAGTACAGAAAAAACAGGGTAGAGAAGGACTTTAGTCTTCCCCCATACCCATCAAGAACAGGATCTCAAAACCCCCTGTAACAGAACTGAGGGTCAGAAGGAGTGGTGGGTGGAACACCCTCCTTTCCTTTTTTTTTTTTTTTGCTTTTTTTTCCATTTTAGATTGTAGCCCTTTTGGGACAGGGACCCATTAGCTATTAATTAGCTATTATTATTTTTCCATTTTCTTTGTAAACCGCTTTGTGAACTTGTTAGTTGAAAAGCGGTATATAAATACTGTAGATAGATAGATTCTCCCTGTACTTGGAAAGGAGGGTGTTCTCTGACAGCATGGGATATAGCAAAGCCATATCTGTCCTGAGGAAGAGGGGGGACTGACCCAAGGGTCCTAGGTAGTGACTACCTTTTGCAACACCCTCCTGCTGAACGCCGCATCAGATGACACTGCTAGACCAATTCTGTAGTGCTTAATAAAGGTTGTTGGAGAGGACCAAGGGGCAGCCTTGCAGATGGACTTCACGGATGACACACCATCTAAAGCTGCTGATGCAGCAGCACTACACAGCGAATGGGCTCTAATACCGGCAGGAGGCTCCCTTCCAATGGATCAATAGGCTAGAGCTATAGTCCCCGTTAACCACTTAGCCAGAGTATGGCGGGATGGGCGTTTGCCCATCACTGGACCATAAAGGGAACAGAAAGGCAGTCAGTTTTACGGAAGGACTTGGTCCTTTCCATGTAGTGTTTAACTGTCTTTCTGATGTCCAGCTTATGCCAAACCACTTCCCTCTTGTCCTTAGGCTTAGGGCAGAAAGAGAGGATGGCCAACTCCTGGGCCTGGTGGAGTTTACTTTAGGAATAAAAGCCGGGTCTGGGCGTAATACCACCTTGTAGAAAGGAAGAAAAGGGAGGAAATAGAAGAGGGAGAGAGCTCCCTCAGACCTGTCCGTGCCACAGCAAGGCTGGACGAGACTGGGATGGGGGTGCACCCTCCAGGGAGGAGTAAGACCTGGTCCAGCCTACTGTGCGGGGGAAGGGCGGCACCCATGCTGTCAGAGAACGCCCTCCTTTCCAAGTACAGGGAAAATTCTATTTATTTATTATTTGATTTATACCCCACCTTTCTACCTAAAAAGGATCCCCAAGGCAGTATTTATGACTCCAAGATCCTCTGCTCAGGCACAGCAGGACTCTTCTGAGTCTGCAGAGGTGTACCTAATGATCATGTAGCTGGGTGCAAAGTTCAAAATGTTGCCCCAGGAGGGGTCACATATGAAAGTAATGTAATCCCCAGGAATTTCTAAAAATAAAATTGGGGAGAAACCTGCCTCTTCCTTCTCACCAGTTCACCACCCATTTGCTCTGCTAGTGACATTGCTAAGCACCTGTTTGCTATCTGGAGTTGAAGAAGATTTTTGTCCCCCCCAATCCCCACCACAAGCTAATCAAGTTTAATTAAAAAGAATGAAACTGGTTCCCTTATTGGTTAGGGCAACTGTGCTGGGGCAACAGAGGAACAGTTACGTGCTAAATACAAGAGGAGCACCACTAGGAAGTGCCTGTATACCCAATCAGCATGGGTAACTGTATTATGATACCGTAAAGCCTTTACAGTGTTTTGGATTGAGAACATTTTGCAAGACAAGCAAACATTTATAATACATTTTGTCTTGCAATACAAGTAAAAAAATAGTCCTGGCCAAGATATGGCTGGTTTTGGCACTATCAACAGGACCTGCTCGGCCTCTGCTAGAGACCAGCCTATTTATGCATGTCTACTCTGAAGAAAGCCTATTGCAGTCCCTCCTATATAAGGGGGGCAATAAAAAAGAGACTGAGAGACCTAGCCTTGCATGTCTACTCTAAAGTAAGCCCTGTTATAATCAGTGGGGTCCACTGCTATGTAAGGGGGGCAAATTGCAGCCTGAGAGGACTATGTGCAGGTTAATTTGCTTTATTTTTTAATATTTTGTATTTTCTTTTTGTATTTTCATTATTTCTTATGGGAAAATTTGTGTTTTGGATTACAAGCATATTTCCGGAACGAATTATGCTCGTAAACCAAGGTACCACTATATGTATATGGGAATGAGAGCTGATTCATATTAACACCTTATTCCATACAGCATCAGAATTACATCTCGTTGACTCTCAGAGCAATCAGTCTCATGGAGGTTTTGAATTAAGAAAATCCACTTTTTGTTTCACGGGCTTTTGTGTTTTCATTTTCTCGTTAATTGGCCATAACATTTGATAGAATATAAACATTCCAATGCAGTTTGGTCCATTGCATTCTGCATTACATTACCAATGATATATAACATGATGGGATTTTCCTTCATACATATACCTTCTTTTTCACAATTTTAGCCACTAGTGTCAAGCTCAGTTTGTTGCCTCGAGAAACTGCACACCATAGCCTAGCTATGCCACTGAACTTAGCTATCACCAACTGTGTGTCTATTCCATCTCATACTACTCAGTGTGTATATGGCACACAACTCAATATAGCCACATCTCTCCCCCCCCCCCCAAAAAAAAAAAAACCACACACAACTACCAGGAAGGGTTATGGTGCAGTGTTCTCTGTTGTGGAAGGTTGGGTATTTGCAAATGTTTGATTTTTTTTTTGGGGGGGGGAGCATAAGAACATGAGCCTCCATTGAATCAGGCTAGTTCCATCTAGTCCAGCTTCCTGGACCACTTAGCGGCCCACCAGACTCCTCAGGGAGCACACAAGAAACCTGCATCCAGGTACCCCCCTGTATCTGGCATTTGGAGGTTGTCCACCTCTACACACCCCTCATAACCTGAGATTATGCTCGATGACCAACTGCATGCTGGGTCATGTGAGCATTTGGACACATGAGCTCTGATCTATAATTTGAAGTAGTCCAAACAAATCATAAAATACTGGAGTAGGAAGGGAAGCCAGAACTGCCCACGGAAAATGGCAGTTTCCTTCTGAGAGTAGAAATCCTTCTGGTTTAAGGCATATCACAGCTTTTAAAACAAATTTAAACCAACAAAGCAAGGCTTCCCAGAAGAGAAACATAAGCCTTTATGAAAAAGGCACACCTTCCTGTTTCCAAGCAGATAAATTGGTGGTGCCAGTTGACTGTACCACATACTAGTAAATTTTTCAACCGTATTTCAAAACCCACATTGAAGATTTGGAACTCAGATTAAAAAGTGATTAAGGTACTTGGTTTATTATTGGGGAGCCTTGGAGATAAGACAACCCCTTGAGTTTTCATCCAATTTGTGGGAACAACTCATTTCCACAAGTGGTTTTGCATGTTTGTCATGCGCTTTCATTAACTGCCTTCTAATTCTGTGCTCTTTTTAGTTTTTCTAATGGTTTTGTGCAGCTATACTGGTTTCCTTAGATATTTCCAAGCTCATATGTCATTAAAATTGTTTGTGACTTTGACTTTGACACCTCATTTATCCAAATATTCCATCCCCTTTTTATTTATTACTTGGAGGGATTTTCACCCTTGAGGAAGCAAATGCTCCCTCCTGCTGTTCTCACAAGAATCTGGTGAGCTCTTTAAGACTGAGTGACTGGTCCAAGGTCACCCAGGAAGCTTCATGGCCAAGGAGGGATTTGACCCTGGAGCTTCCAGGTCTCCAGTTTTTAGGGATCTTCTTGGTTCCTAAACACTACACCAGTCTTGCTTTACCTGGACTAGCCACAGAATAGGACTGATCCCATTAAAGCCATCTTTTCTGAAATTCAGAAATGTGAACAGAATCTGATTTTTTTGCTTTCTTTTTGATATTAAGACACTACAAGTACTTGGAGTAGTGGAAACAAAAGGTAATGGGCGTTAGTTTTCAAAATTCAGTTTTTAGGATCCCTGGTAAGAGGACGCTCAATGTGAAATAGAGGATGAAAGGGACACCTTCTCCCAATTATGAAGCTAGTCCCAGGAAGGTACTGCCAAGATGAAAAAAGCTCAGGTGTTAGGCTTGTTCTGCTGGCCTTGGCCCTGGACACCCTCAGCTGCCTGCAGCTCTCCCAGCTTGCTCTCTCTCGATGCCTGAAGAAACCTTGCCTCTTTCCAGTTCCTCAGGCAGGAACAGCTAGGAGCACTTTTGTTCATTCTTGCAGTTGTGAGGAGCCAGACGAGAAGAGGGCACACGGCGACGAGGCAGCTCTTGTGCAGGGCCAGATGACGGATGGAGACATGCAAGCCAATCAGGCTGCCTACAACTACAACGCCTGGTACCAGGTAACGTACAGACACAAATGGTGCATTTCAGCTTGTTTCTGTCCTGTTGCATTATGTATGAGAAGGACAGAGGCATCTCCTTAAACTTTATGGCCTTCAAAACAAAATGCAAACTTGCTTTTCTCTGGCAGTGATGCGCACTGCAACCATTGCCCTTTGCAGTGCCTGAAGACCTCCAGGACATTCTGCCTGGAGCTGCTGCTTAATGACTCCTGTAGATTGAGGATTTCCTCAGCTAACCCTTTCTTTCCCTTCTGCAGTACAACTACCCCAATGCTTGGAACTATGGACAATATTATCAGAGCACCTCAACCTGAGTAGAAGGAGGGCCCTGGAGGTGAAATGGACTTTGGAAGTTGGGTTTCAAAAAAGGGATGCAAACAAACTGTCATGTGATATTTTGTCTTTTCTGCATGTGCAAGAAGCTGATGTTCACAGGATACGTGTGACAAACGTGTTAATCGATACCTTTGCTGTATACTTAGTTGAGCAGAAATCCACCTTTTTTGCTATTCGAGGTATGAACAGAGTAATATTTTCAGTTAACCACTGGCTCAAACTGGCCAGAAGAGGTTTGCCCCTCTGTAGGGGCAGGATGCTCACCTTTGGCTCCGTTCCCCTCCCACTGAAGTAAATGTCCCCCCACGCTTCACCCCCTTCCACTGTGTTTTGGCTCTGTTGGTTTACAGTTGCAGCATCAGAAAGCTGAGGTTTTTTTAAAAGAAGACATTAAAGGTAGTGTGTCCAGAGTATCCTTTTGATTTTTTTAAAGTGACTACAATGAAGTGTGTTGCTGGAACTATGCTGTGTTTAGAGTGGATTTTGTATTGAACTCATGTACAAGTTTAGAAATTTATTGGATTAAAATGTCTTTTGTAATAAAAGCAAATTGGATAAATTTTCTGCAGATGTTTGCTTTCCATGGCAAAAGGTCTTCTGCTGGAACAAGGTTTGAAATGGCTACTGTTGCCGTCCTTGACTGGAGGTGGCCTCCCCTTCCCTTGGGGGGGAAAGTGTTAACAGTTCATTGCTTTGCCCAGTAGGGAGAAATGAATGCACACCCAGTTAGCATACACTTTTGGGAGCTTGTGTGGAAAGAGTATGTCTTGATCCTGTACAATCATTTATAGCCTTGTCCTAATTTGTGTGCAAATAAGGAAACAGGAGCAATTTGACCTGTAGTTATGGCTTTCAGACATGGCTATTTGTAATGCAGGACCAGTGGTGACATGTTAAACCAGCAGATTTTGTTAGATGATACCATGATAATGACTATGATAATGAAAATCAGAGCCTTGTATAAACCAGTCTTTAGTCAAGGAGATGCTAAACAGCAAAAAGAATAAACTTATTTTCTCGGTCACAAGGCCACAGTTCTATTTCCCGGAGTCAGAGGAGCATCTTCACATCTGTCCAAGATCAGGGAACCCAAAAACGCATCACTCAATATCTACCAATTCAACTTCAAAGAAAAGTTTTGCATTTGGTGGAATCCTGAGAGGTAGAAGTTAAGGAATTACAGCATCGATAGTACTACTCCTAAGGATTCTTCAACAGCCCAGGAAGTTCCCATGATAAGAGGGAGGGGATGGTGAAGAAACAAGAGCAGGCTGTAGCCTGAACCTCATTGAAATCAATGACACATTGAACCCCCTAACCTCAATGGGGTTTTGACAAGAGGATCAATTCCTGCCTTTTGCAGGGGTGTTCCTGGAGGCAGCCTGCTGTGCTCCTTACTGAGCCTGGAATAAATAGTGCAAGGAATTTCATTTGCAAGCACTTCAGCCCATTTTTTTCCTATTCTGTGAAAATAGCAGTTGTTGCAGCAGCTTCAAGGCACGGGATGCTCCAGGGCTGCAAAGCCAGAAGTCTGGCACAAGGGGAAACCCCAGTATTCAGACTCCTCACCCTTCCTCCTAGTTGCATTCTGCACTTGAATGCACCAAAAAAGATGCAAATAATGCCATCCCTGCCTGTTGGATAGCATAACCACTGGCGCTGCTGCTGCCCCGTCAAGCCTTGCACTGTAAGCAGCTCTGCCCTCTGCTGAAACAGGCTCCACATTCCTTTTGACATTTCTCGTCTGCTCCTGTTCCTAGGGGGAGAGAGCAACAACCCCTGGCACAGGCTTGAGGCAAATCTAGTCTGGGCAGGTCTGTCCGTGGCGCAGCACTCAACACAAGAAGGATACTTGGCATCAGGTTGTCCTTTCTTTCCATAAGCCCATTCGGGTTCAATTTCCAAGTGAGCCTTTTCCCCTTTGCTCATTGTCATCAGGGCTTCGTCCCACTGAAAAATTAAAATAACCTGGGAAACATGCTGGAATTCCTACATCTGACATGATTACTGAGGTTCTGACACTACAGGGCTTGTGAGGAGCAACAGGACCTCAGGAAAGCAAAGCTTCGTGTGTGTGTCTAAGACTAGCCTACTGTTTCAATCAGGATAGGGCTGTCAGGGTTGCTGAGGTCACTCAGCACTCATCCTAGGCTTACAAAACAAACACAATGGGGAAAAACCTGAATGGTAACATTTGCTGCAAAGCCTTCCATGTTTAAAATGGTGCCTTTCATAGCAATACCTCAATTTTCATTGCTTTGAGATGTTTTCAGTTATAATTAGTTTCAAATTTCAACCATGTGCTTTCCTCTTTCATCCAAACTTCCATGTCATTTGCAAACATTCTTACATATAATACAGTTTAAAAATTCTGATGTTTATTTTTCTTTTATGTCTGTTCACGGTTTGCACACCTTTGCATGTGCCGTAAAAGTTTTTTTAACTAGCTGAAATAAATCTGCAAGCCACATGAATGGTTTCACATTTGTTTTCATCCATGCTGTGGGATGCTGTGTCGATGCAACGTGATCCTTTCATTGTGGTGAATAATAAAAAGCCCAAGTGGAGAATACCTGCCCACCCCAGAGTCATGTTCCACCAGGGCCAGGGGAAACACATGAAGAAGTGTTGCCCTCACCTCTTCTGGGAGGATGCCAGAAGACAGCCTGATGGCTGCCAGACAAGACACACGGCTGACTGACAAGGACAGACCAGCTGTACTGACCCACACCATACTTACCCCTCTGATTACTTTTCCCACGCCGACTTTGAAGCTCAGTGGTTTTGCTGCTTTCTTTTTCTTTGAGGCTGAAAAGATAATTTGCTCATGAGCCTGCTGGACTGATGTTAAGTAACAATATTCACCATCTACCTCAGCCTTTCCCAGCTTAAAGTACACTGACAAGGCTCCAAAATTGTCAAGGCTTTTTAAAACTTATGTTAAATTTAATTATATATCATTAATAACCATTATTACATTACAATTAATTTTTCATTAATATAATTGAGAAAAAGCTGCAATCCTATTCCCTGGATTCAGGAAGGAGGGTGTTCTGCACCAGTGGGTAGTCGCCCCTCCTTCACTTGGAGGCTGGACTTGAACAGTTCTCCTCCCTGAGGGGCGGCCCCACTGTCCCAGTCTCGTCCAGCCTCGCAGACAGGCAGGACTCAGATTGGGAGCTCTCCTCTCCCTATCTTTTTTCTTTTTCTCTTCTTCTCCTCTCTTACTCTTCTTACTCTCTCTCTCTCTCCTCTTCCCTCCTTGGTCCTGGCTAGTGGCCGTTCGGGGCACTGAGGGAGCTGGCCGCTATAGCTGGCACAGCCTCTCCTTGCCCTAGCGAGGTTGCTCAGCCTCGCGGCCAGGAACGGAGTGTCAGGGAGGAGCGGGCACCGCGGAGCGCGGACGGCGCTTGATTGGCAGCCAGGAGGCTGCAGCGGGGAGCACGCACAGCGCGTAGCTGGCCTGCTTTAAGAGACCACCCAGGCTAGCGTCCCCTGGTCGGTGGCACTGTGGGAGGGCTCTGGATCGGCCACAGGCGGCTTGGCGGGAACCGCGTGGTTCACAGTGAGTTGCTGGCCAGCGGCCATTTTGAGGTGCACATTTTTGGCACGCGGCGCCATCTTGAGTTCAGAGTGAAGCATGGCCTCTGGTGATGAGTCCTTGGAGCGGGGGGAGGTCGATCAGGACACCGTTAGAGCTCAGGATTGCCCATTAAATTTGTCTTCTTCACTCTCTCAGCTAGTGAGAGATGCGGTCAAGGGCATCCTATAGGAACAAATTGAAGACCTCTTGCCCATGCATGCACCTCAATTTAAGAAAGCCACCACTAAAACCAAACACAGTTACGTGGCTTCAGACTCTGAGTCTGAGGACATGGAGGTCAGGCCTAAGAAACAAAAAGGCTTCTATAACATGTCTGAAGCTCAGTCTCAGGAGGACTCCCTGTCTTCTCCCTCGCAGTCTGACAGGGAAGAAGGGGAATTGTCAGGTGGCGACGAGCATGACATCTCTGCTCCCCCTAAAGTGGATAGACTCTGTCCCCCAGATGTCTACACCAGGGTGCTTTCCAAATCCGCCACTGCAATGGATCTCACTATGCCTGCTGATCCAGCCAAACCTGACACTCCCGCTCACAGGGCCAAGACCTACCCCCAGGGTCTGGCCAAGCCACAGGTGGTCCCGTTCCCTGAAGCCTTGGGAAGGGTGTTCGACTCGGAATGGAGTCATTTCACCCACTCTAAACAGCACGGTAGGCTCATGGACAAACTATACACCCTACCGGAGCCAATTATGGCTAAGCTGAAGGTCCCCACAGTGGATGCTCCAGTGGTTGCAGTGTCAGCATCTACCACCCTGCCTTTGGAGGGCGAGTCCGGTCCAAAGGACCCCTGTGACAAAAGGGTAGAGAACGCATTAAAAAGAGGGTTCGAATTTGACGCTCAGTCCTTCAGAGTTGCTGTCACTAACTCGATATTTTCTAGGGCAGCGTATATTTGGGCAGAGGAGCTGGCTCAACAGGACAAGTCATTGTCTCGGAAAGCCCGTTGCACCTTGAAAAAGATAGCGATGGCTTCCGCGGCAGCGGCGGATTGCACTTACGACTCGCTGCAGCTGTCCACGAGGTCGATGGCTATGGGAGTCTTAGCCAGAAGGCACATCTGGTTGCACCAGTGGGAAGGAGATACTGGGTCCGCTTCGAGAATTCTCAACATACCGTTCAAAGGTGAGAAACTCTTCGGCGAGGCCCTGGAACCACTCCTTGTCGAGAACAAGGATAAACAAAAAGTACTCCCCACCACCAAGAAGGAGCAGGCCAAAAGGTCTCACTCCTTTCGTCAATCAGGTCAGAATTACAGGGCGAAAGGTTACCAATCCACTCGGGGTAAGCCAAAATGGGATAAAAGGCGCAGTTTAAGAAACGCGCCCCCCAGACGCCCACTACATCCGGGAAGTCTGCCAAGGATTCCCAGTCAGCCTGACATGAATACCACAGAGGGGACGATCCCTGTGGGGGCTCGTCTCCTCAACTTTGCGGAGGCCTGGAAGTCCGTCACAACCGACTCCTGGGTCTTGCAAACAGTTGGCAGAGGATACTCCTTGGAGTTCCTCAGGCTCCCCAGGGATCGGTTTTGGCAAATTCCGATCTCTCGGGACCCTGTCAAGCATCACCTCAAGCTGGAAGCCATAGCCCACCTTCTGTCGATAGGCGCCATAGAGCCGGTTCCCGTGAGTCAGAGGGGCAGGGGGGTTTACTCTGTGTTTTTCCTAGTGCCCAAGAAGAATGGCGATTGGAGAGCCATTCTGGATTTGAAGTGGCTAAATCGCTTCCTCAAAAAGAGGAAGTTCAGGATGGAGACATGGAGGTCCATTGTTGCGTCCCTTCAACAGGGAGACTTCATGACTTCAGTGGACCTCACAGAGGCTTATCTCCATGTCCCCATCCGGGAAAAACACAGGAGGTACCTGAGGTTCTCCTACGGGAAGCGTCAGTACCAATACAGGGCCCTGCCATTTGGACTCACGGCGGCCCCCAGAGTGTTCACCAAATTGTTGGTGGCTCTGGTGGCACATCTAAGGTGCAAGGGGATTGCCTTGCACCCCTACCTGGACGATATCCTGATAAGATCACCTTCCAGGGAAAAAGCGGAGGAGGACTTGGCGACCACCTTGCGGGGACTTGCAAACTTGGATTCGTGGTCAACCTCTCAAAGAGTGCCCTGACCCCCACACAGTGTCTGCAACACTTGGGACTGATTTTAGACACACAATCAGGTTCGGTCTCGCTCTCGCAGGAGAGACAAGATCGGATAATGGAAGCTCTCCTGAGCATACAACGCCACACCTACTCAGACCTGGGGAATCTGGCGTCCCTACTGGGGTTGATGGTGTCCTGCCAAGACATCATCCCCTGGTCTCGGTTTCACCTTCGACTCCTGCAGGGGCTTCTGCGTCCCTATGCCCGAAAGATAGAACAAGGGATATCCCTGCAGGTTCAACTCTCTAAGGAATTCTTACACAGCATTCCTTGGTGGCTTTCCCCGGGCAGACTGTCTCAAGGGGCGTCTTTCATTCCACCAACCAGGGAGGTCTTGACAACGGATGCATCTCTGGCAGGATGGGGCGCTCACCTAAGGGGCGACATGGTTCAGGGCTTCTGGTCTCAGACAGAAGCAGAATTGAGCATCAATCTGTTGGAACTCAGGGCAATCAGACTGGCTCTGGTTCACTTCTGTCACATTTTACAGGGTGCGCACGTACTTGTCCGGACGGACAATATGACTGCCAAAGCCTTCGTCAACAAGCAGGGGGGGACCAGATCAAAGCTGCTGATGAAGGAGGCCCATCTTCTCTTCACTTGGGCAGAGGCCAACCTGAGCTCGCTGAGAGCGGAGCATTTGGCAGGCACCCTGAATGTAACTGCAGACTGGTTGAGCAGGCAACAGGTCAACGATACAGAGTGGATGCTACATCCACAAATTTTCCATCAGATAATACTAAGGTGGGGCAACCCAGTCATAGACCTGTTTGCATCAAACAAAAACAACCAACTCCCGAAGTTCTTTTCTCGTTTCCAAATGAAGGGGTCCAAGGGGGTGGATGCTCTTCAATTGGAGTGGCCGAAAGGTCTTCTATATGCCTTTCCTCCTCTGAAATTAATTCCATTCCTCTTACGAAGAATAAGACAGGTGGAAGCGGAAGTGATTCTGGTGGCCCCGCGTTGGCCGAGACGTCCTTGGTTCCCAGACATCCTGTCTCTGGCCTTGGAATCGGGATGGACCCTTCCACTCAGGGTGGACATGCTGACACAGGGACCCATAGTGCACACACATCCGGCGATCTTCAGCTTGACAGCCTGGAGGTTGAGCGGAAAGTCCTAGCAACTAAGGGGTACTCAGACAGGGTCCTTGATACACTTTTGGCAGCCAAGAAATCGTCCACTGCAAAGGTGTATAACTGCACATGGCGTAAATTCAGCGCCTGGTGCGGAAACCAAGGTTTTTCCCCCTTTAAAGTCAAACTTAAGGTTCTTCTGAGTTTCCTCCAGGAAGGACTGGATAAAGGTCTGTCAGTCAGTACCCTCCGCAGGCAAGTGGCGGCTTTGAGAAGCACCCTGGGGTCGTCATTGGGAGGGAAAACATTGAATCACCCTCACGTTGCTAAATTCTTGAAAGGGGCAAAGCACCTTTGTCCTCCACAAGTGCATCATTTCCCCTCTTGGGATCTCCCCCTGGTGCTAAGGGCATTGGAAAAGCCTCCTTTTGAACCACTTCACAAGGTTGACCTAAAGTTCCTCACTTTTAAAACATTGTTTTTGATTGCCGTCACGTCTGCTCGACGTGTCTCGGAATTGGGTGCTCTCTCAGTGAACCCCAATCTCTGTATAGTTCAAGAGGACAGGGTAGTCTTGAGGCTAGATCCTACCTTTGTCCCTAAAATCAACTCGTGGTTCCATAGAGCACAAGAAGTAGTGGTCCCTTCCTTTTGCCCCCATCCCAAGACGGACAGGGAAAAAGGTTGGCACAAAATTGATGCGAAACGTGCCCTCAATTACTATATTGACAGAACGAGAACCATCCGTAAGACGGATGCACTTTTCGTCTTCTTCAGGGGCTTGGCAGTTGGCAAGCGTCCGTCTAAAAGTACGCTGGCGAACTGGATTAAAGGGACCATAGCATTAGCTCATTCGTCCCTGGGAAGGGACCCTCCTGCCGGCATCACTGCTCATTCTACTCGTAGTGCAGCTGCTTCAGCAGCCTTTGAAGGGGTGATGTCTATAGAATCCATATGCAGGGCTGCAACATGGATTTCCCCCACGACGTTTATCAGGCACTACAAGATAGATAAGGCAGCTGCTTCGGATGCAGCTTTTGGCAGGAGGGTGTTGCAAAGGGTAATTACATCTTAGGCTCTCGGGCCAGCCCTCCCTTCCTCCGGACGGATACTGCTTTGCTATATCCCACTGGTGCAGAACACCCTCCTTCCTGAATCCAGGGAAAAGTAAGTTTTTCCTTACCGTGAACTTCTTTTCCGGGATGATAGGAAGGAGGGTGTTCTACCCACCTCTCTCTGGCCCTCGGTTCCTGGTTGACTGGTTATTTATGGGACATGGTCTGGACCTTGGAGGGAAAGGTTGGGGGTTTTCTGTCTCTAACCTTTCTTTGTTGCTAGTGGATTGTCTGTTCCAGGGCTTGCACACGATCGATGGCTGTTTAGCCCTGGGGCGCTTTGCTATCTTGGGGGGCGACTTCTGCTGCTCGGCTCTTCTTTGAGACTGGGACAGTGGGGCCGCCCCTCAGGGAGGAGAACTGTTTGAGTCCAGCCTCCAAGTGAAGGAGGGGCGACTACCCACTGGTGCAGAACACCCTCCTTCCTATCATCCCGGAAAAGAAGTTCACGGTAAGGAAAAACTTACTTTCTACACTTTCTTGGGAGTAAGCCCCATGGAGTATAATGGGACTTATTTCTGAGTTTACATGACAAATGTATTTGGAAGAAAGTTGGACAGCTAAGTGTATGTGTTTTCTGGAGAGGAGGAAAATACTTTGAAATAGGGTGATGAAATGAGTGCCCTATTGGAGAAATGTGGGGTGAGTCGACATCCCAGTAGGGTTCAGCTGTGGTGGGGGGAGACAGAATATGTGGCAGCTGAATCTGGAAAGCTGAGATGAGTGAGGACAGACAGGGTGGACTTAACTGTGATTATGACATTGGAGGGGGGATGTGTGTTGGGGAGTGGGTGGGTGCGTGGGAGAGAAGTGCCCATTGCTTGCTCATGTGTTAAGTAAAAAAGAGCATCACAAAGAGCCCAATCAATATGTCTACTCAGAAGTAAGTCCCACTCTAGTCAATGAGATTTACTCCCAGGAAAGAAGGTATGTCTGCAGCCTCAGCCTAATTCTGTGCCTGTCTACACAAAAGGAGACACTATAAACCACCTAAGCTTTTTCATTCTATTCTGCTGATCGAGTAACATGTGGATCTGAATTATTTGAGTGGTCTTTCTGTGAAACAGTTTTGGTAAACCCACCTTCCTTTACCGCTAGAAATAAAATCTACCAGTATCAATACCTAAGACAAAAAGATGGCACAGTTTGACAGGAATGAGGGTCCCTGGCAGAGCTGCAGCAGATGTGAGGCCAGAGCAAGGGAGCCACACAGGAACACCCAGCAGGTTCCTTGTATTTGGATTAGATTTGGATTAGAGCAGTGATTCTCAATCTTCCTAAGACCGTGACCCCTTTATAAGTTCCTCATGTTGTGGGGACCCCCAACCA
Organism: Cryptoblepharus egeriae; assembly: GCA_030015325.1. Classification (NCBI taxonomy): domain Eukaryota; kingdom Metazoa; phylum Chordata; class Lepidosauria; order Squamata; family Scincidae; genus Cryptoblepharus; species Cryptoblepharus egeriae. The sequence continues at coordinate 267,510,744 of JAREYC010000001.1, forward strand.
TAAAATTATTTTTGTTGCTACTTTGTAATTGTAATTTTGCTACTGTTATGAATCGTAATGTAAATATCCGATATGCAGGATGTATTTTCATTCTTACAAATGAAATGTGTGTTCTATGCACACATTGAACACAATGGGATTTATTTCAGAGTATGCATGCATAGGATTGGGCCCTTGAGGCTGTCAGTCAGCCCCAGTGTGCATGCAGCTACAGCCAGAGGTCTGGCAAGCCTGACCTGGCCCCCTGTAACAGGGGTCTTTAGGCAACCCCCAGGAAAGTTATAGGCGACCCCCAAAGGGGTCCTGACCCCCACTTTGAGAAACGCTGGATTAGAGGATGGTCATCAATAGTTCCAGCAGGTCAGTACACAGTAAAGCAGTCCAGATACAGCACAACAGCACAACCACAATCCTCTAGCAGCAATTCACCAATTTCCACAATAACTGGCTTAGCCAGCCCACCACAGGGCACAGATGTGATATCAAACTCCACTTTCCTGTGAAGGGTCCCAGACCAGATACAGAAGCAGAGACAGCAGAGCACCATCCTAACCCTGTCTACTCAAAAGTAAGCCCCATTGTGTTCAATGGATCTTACTCTCAGGAAAGTGCCTTAAGGATTGCAGCCTAAATACTCTTTCCTGGGAGTAAGATCCACTGAACACAATGAGGCTTACTTTTGAGTTAGGATTGTGCTCTTTTCCACCGCTGAAGATCTGCTGCCTCAAAGCAACTGTGTCTTTTCTCTCTTGCTGCCCCTTATAAATAGATCTTCCTCTCAGAACTCACACACCTATTCTCCCACAATCCCACCACACTCCCATTCCCAACAGCCTCTTCACTGCATAAATGCAGTAGACACTGTCATCGGCAAGCCACGCACACACTCACTCGTCTGAATGTTGGTATCAAACACTGTTCCGTCTTGCAGTTTCCCGGTGTACCAGCAGTGAACGACGTCCCCCTTTTTGGGGAAGTTGATCTTATCCCCTTTTTTCAGAATTGTCTTGGTGTACTTTGGGGGGCCCTGGATTGAGAAGAGAGAAGCAACACAATTCCTTTTTCTTACTAAAAGACAACCAAGCAGCCTCTTCGTTACACAGACTGGAAAGAGTCTCAGCTCTGTAAAGGTGGACGTCACAATTTACCATGTAAGACACTTTTGGTAGTGCTCCATGTAGCCAAGGGCCAAACGTGTATAACATGTTAGTATGTTCACAGCTGTTCCATGTGCAGAAAAGCAACTCTGGATCCAGCTCAGCATGTTCACAGAACAGACCACCTGTGTACAGAAAAGACTCCAGCATACGAGGATGCATACGAGGACCACATGTGCCCCCAAAGCCTAGGAAATCCAAGTTCTGTGTGGGATGAAGAGGATAAAATGATTGGCCAGATCTGCCTCCATCTGGCAGGCCAGAAGCCATTTTAAACCAGCTTGTTAGGAGACTAGGGATGTAATCCTAAAGACACTTTCCTGGGAGTAAGATCCATTGAACAGAATGGGGCTTACTTTTGAGTAGACATGGTGAGGATTGTGCTCAAAAAATAGCACCTCATCATCCCTCTTTGCTATGACCAAGCTTGAAGGCATGATAAGGAATCTAGTATCTAAGACTCTCATAGAGCAGCGTTTACCATATTGTGGGGGGGTCCTGGAGATTGGTTGTGGGCTGCCGCCTCTGGCCCTTGTGACCAAATAGGAGTCATCCTACATTTTACAAGACTGGGAAGTTTGCCCTTAGTGGAAGGACTTGTTGTTAAAATGGGGCTGTAGCACCAATAGTAGGGCATTTAACATTTAAAAACTATACACCCCCCTGACTGGTGCAGTTGGCCAGTACCCTATATACTCTACTTATATTGCCCTGAGAACTACACACTGCTCTATAGTAGAGTGTTGCAATCTTTGAGATGAGGAGTATACTAGGTAGTGTACACTAGATAGAGAACCTATCTCTCTGAGGGTGCAGTACATAGACTGGCATAATATACCTGGCATATCTTCCTGTGGTGGTGTGGGGAGTTCGGAGTTTGCCTGTGCAGTGACCTAAATCCCTGAGATGTGGGGCAGAAGTGCCTTACTTAGGTGCTTATGTGCTCTGGTTGGCCACTGTGTGATACAGGAAAGATGAGGTGGGCCTTTGGCCTGATCCAGTGAAGACTCTTCATAGGTTCTTATCATTTCTGGGAGGGGGTGTCCCCAGACAGATTGTCATTCTCAGAAGGGGGTCCCAGGCTGAAATGTACCACTGCTGTAAAGTTCAAAACGTCTCCCCCCATAAAGGATTGCTTCCAATCCACAGCATCCCACCAAATTCCCAGAATCCCAGCCTACCTCATTGACCACTTCCTCAGACTGAGTTTCTTTGGGCTTCTCTTCATCTATCTTGATATTTTTCACCTCTTCAGTCACCTGCTCTGTGCTCTCTGTGCTCTTAAAGCTCTGGAAAGAAAACATTTGGCATTGGGGTTCTCTCCCCATAGCAAAAACATCAATCCTGCCAAACATTCAGGTAGCTTCACTACATTATTTATACATTATGTTGGTGAGATCCTGATAGTGTAAGGAAAATTAGTACAGGTCTGCCCAGTATCCCCATTCTGGAACCCTTTGTGGTTAAGAGAAGCTGGAGATACCAGGGATCAATCTCCCCCAGACCCTACAAAAGGAGAACGCTGTTCTTTTCGCCTCTGGAGCGTCCTAAGAGCCCAGCAGAGGTTGCTTGCATCTTCCAGTGGACTCTTGCAGGCTCAGTGTCTGAAAACTATAATAAAACTAAAAAATGCTATAGTCAAATTATGAAAAAGATGAATTAATTATCACTGCAAACAACCTATCGAAAAGAGTCAAACCAACAAAAGTATTGAAAAGATCAAAAATGCCTAATAACCATGTCGGTCCTTTGAGCCCAGCTGAAGCTACTAAGACTTGGCAGCAGCTCAACATATTTCAGGATCGTTCCCATCTTACACCCAAGATATGTTGGCCTCTGCATATGCTCTGCCAGCCAGTTACAGCCTCCTCCTCAAAATAGTGAAAGAGAGTTACCTATACAAGCTTTTATAAAGCTTTTTTATTGGTTCTTAGTGACTCCCTCCATCACAGAAGGAAAACCCTCCCCAAATTTCACGCTTCTAGGCCTGGCGGTTTTGGCAGGGTGTTGATTAGTCAGTAATGACGATGAAGATTAGTTTTATAAAACGCATTGCGCCTTTTCACCCCTTTCTGGTTGGAATTTCTGAAAACTGGTTCTTAGTGGATCCCTCCATCATGGAAGGAACACCCTCATCAAATTTCACACTTATAGGCCCAGTGGTTTGGGCTGGGTGTTGATGAGTCAGTGATGTTGAGGCGAAGCCTTCAAACCTTTTATTTTAAAAAAGCTTTTTAAATGGGGCAGAGGTTGGGGGGCAGTTTTATTGTTCTATTTTATATTATTGTTTTTAACCAATGTTTTTTAGTCTGATTTTATTCTTCTTAGTTTTTTAAATTTAATTGTATTTTAATTATGTTTTAATCTCTATGATCATTTTAATGGTGTTTTATTCTGAATGATGTTAGTCGCCTTGAGCTCCCTCTTGCAGGTGAGGAAAGGCGGGCTATAAAATAAATAAATAAATAAATAAACACTGATTCCCCCAAAAGCGTTGATTCCCATACGATGATGTTTTCAGACAGAGGGACCCACCTGTGTTTCAAAAAGTTGGTTATATGCGGCAATTAACTGATCCTTACTTGCAGTCTTGGCTACATTTTTGATCTGCCCCAGTAATTTGTGTTCTGCAAGAAACTGAAAGCAAAATCGACAATTAGTGCAACATTGTTCCCTGTGAAACAAATGAGACATGCTGCAGGAGGCTCTGATCCTAACTGCACTTTCCCTCCCTTGCAGTAGTTGCATGAAGTGCTTTGCAGCTGTGCATTAAAACTACCAGTCAACTTTTATTAAAAAAAACTTGGCATCCATCAGCCTTGAAAGACTATGGTATTGTGCTCAACACTGTATGCAAAGCAGCAAGGCCTGGGTAGATTGATATGGAGGATAGGCTGTTCCCCAAGAGCAAATCCCCCTCTCCACGCCACTGAAATAGTCCAATGGAACGGCAGAGCCAATACGATTGGATCCAGCTGCGTCGCAGAGCTGGGCTAAGGACAGGAGCTGACCCTGTCTTGTGGGGACTGACCTGGGTCTCGAACCCTGGCCTGCTGGTTAACAAGCACAGTGTCTTAACCAGGGTGTACATTATATTTGGTTTGAGTAAACATGGGTAGATCCTACCCGGGCAAAGTCTGCAAGCTCTGAAGGGCTCCCCACCAGCCCCCAGTTTACAACCTGAGAGTTGTCCCAGGGTTTCAGTGAATACTGCACAGCCACCAGCCACAAAACCCGAAGACCCAGCAAAACCTACTCATGCAGAGCTGTGGACAGAACAGGGATTGCTGCTCACACCCTGCGTTTTCCACACTGATAAGAGTTTGCGAACTCTGTGAATATCCCCCCTCCTCCCCTAGATGGGAGAGGCTGCAGTGAGGCTCTCTGAGGGGAGGGGCTGCAGTGAGGGGAAGGGCTGCAGTGATGGGAGTGGGAGGGGCTGCAGTGAGGCTCCCTGAGGAGAGGACAGCACTGAGGGGAGGGGCTGCAGTGAGGGGAGGGGAGGGGCTGCAGTGAGGGGAGGGGGGGAGCTGCAGTGAGGGGAGGGGGAGGGACTGCAGTGAGGCTCCCTGAGGGGAGGGGCTGCAGTGAGGGGAGGGGGAGGGGCTGCAGTGAGGCTCCCTGAGGAGAGGACTGCGCTGAGGGGAGGGGCTGCAGTGAGGGGAGGGGGAGGGGCTGCAGTGAGGCTCCCTGAGGAGAGGACTGCGCTGAGGGGAGGGGCTGTAGTGAGGGCAGGGGGAGGAGCTGCAGTGAGGCTCCCTGAGGAGAGGACTGCGCTGAGGGGAGGGGCTGCAGTGAGGGGAGGGGGAGGGGCTGCAGTGAGGGGAGGGGGAGGAGCTGCAGTGAGGCTCCCTGAGGAGAGGACTGCGCTGAGGGGAGGGGCTGCAGTGAGGGGAGGGGGAGGGGCTGCAGTGAGGCTCCCTGAGGAGAGGACAGCACTGAGGGGGGGGGCTGCAGTGAGGCTCCCTGAGGAGAGGACAGCACTGAGGGGAGGGGCTGCAGTGAGGGGAGGGGGAGGAGCTGCAGTGAGGCTCCCTGAGGAGAGGACAGCACTGAGGGGAGGGGCTGCAGTGAGGGGAGGGGGAGGAGCTGCAGTGAGGCTCCCTGAGGAGAGGACTGCGCTGAGGGGAGGGGCTGCAGTGAGGGCAGGGGGAGGAGGAGGGGCTGCAGTGAGGGCAGGGGGAGGAGCTGCAGTGAGGGGAGGGGGAGGAGCTGCAGTGAGGCTCCCTGAGGAGAGGACTGCGCTGAGGGGAGGGGCTGCAGTGAGGGGAGGGGGATGGGCTGCAGTGAGGCTCCCAGAGGAGAGGACTGCACTGAGGGGAGGGGCTGCAGTGAGGGGAGGGGAGGGGCTGCAGCGAGGCTCCCTGAGGGGAGGGGGAGGGGCGTGTCGTGGCTTCACTGGCGTGAGGCGCCCTTGAGGGGAGCGTTGAGGGAGCTCCGCCCAGCCATCCTGTCAGCCCACCCGGTGCGCGGCGGCCTCCTGCAGGAAGCGGACGATCTCTCTCTTGGGCAGGGCGTCTCCGCGGAGCTCCTCCAGGCTCCAGGGGCGCGCTGGGGCCGCCATGGCCTCGCCTCACGTGCGGCACACCCCCTCGGAGGCGGAGGCCGGGAAACCGCCTGCCCCGCACTGCGCATGCGCCGAGCTCCTTCTCGCCATGCGCGGCAGCCCCGCCCCCACGCCTGTGCAACGTGCGAAGAGGTTCCGCCCACCGCACTGTGCGCGAGCGCTGATTGGTCCGCCGCGCCCGATGGCTGCTGGGTAATGTAGTCCTCACGTAGACAAGCAAATAGATGGAGTTTGTTTTCCATTCCTGCCGGGAGGGGCTGGCGCTGAGCCGGGCGTCGTGAACCGGCTGTCTTTAGGACCGGGCGTCCTTTAGCGACCACGTGACTCACGGGCTCAGCCAATGGGCGTGGGCGCGGGGCTTTGAGCGTCTCTGGGTGCTGGGGATGCCTGGGTGTCGGGGCGGGGGTCGCGGGGGGCGGCAGGCGACGCTGTTCCAGGCGTGGGGCGCGCGGCCCCCCGAGGAGTCTGCGGAGGACGTGGCGCTGGCGGAGGCGGCGGCAGCGGCGGAGGCGGCGGCGGAGGCTCCGGGGTTCGCGGGGGGTCCTTCGGGGGCGCTGTGGGTGTTCCCCGGCGGGGGCCTTGCCGAGGAGCGGCCCTACCAGGTGCGGGCTGCGCGGGCGGCGCTGCTCTCGAACACGCTGCTGTGCCTGCCCACGGGCCTCGGGAAGACGCTGGTGGCCGCCGTGGTCCTCTACAACTTCTACCGCTGGTTCCCCGGAGGCCTCGTCCTCTTCCTCGCCCCCTCCAGGCCCCTCGTCGCCCAGCAGCGCCAGGCCTGCGCCCGCCTCATGGGCATCCCCGCCGCCCACATGGCCCACATCACCGGTACGGACCCCTGAGCACCGCTTCCCACGGGGAGCCAGGACACGGCCCCGGATTCTTCTCCATGGGCGCCGCCGTCTCGGGCTCGGGGCCTCCTGGGCGCCTCCGTCCCCGGGCGCCATCATCTTGGGATTGGGGCCCTTGGGCGCTGCCAAGTTAGGGACAGAGCAGTCAGGTTTTGAGGGGACCCCCACCCGTCCGGAGCCGTTCCAGGTATAGCGGGAGTAAAACAGCACAGGCTCCCTCTGGAATGGCTCCAGAAGGGAGAGGTCCCTCCTGAACACAGCCTTCCCCCGAGCCACACTCCTGTGAGAACAGCTCATTGAAAACAATGGGACTTACTTCTGAGTAGACTTGTGTCCTCATAGTGATGTCACTTCCTGTTTCACGGGTCTTCCAGCCATGACGTCACTTCCCTGGTTGGTGACGTCACTTTTGGGGGCGTCCCAGTCAATGTGTCATCCAGAGAAAGGGTTCCAGCAATGAAAGGCTTGAGAATCAGTACCTTAAAGTAGTGGTTCCCAAAGTGGGGGTCATGGCCCCCTAGGGAGGCTGGAACTTGCTCTGGCTTGAAACCCAGAACAAGGCCGACCGTTGAGTCTCACCCTCCTTACAGCAAGTCTCAGCCGGAAGACATCGTTCCTTTTGGGCACCATTAGCAGGTGGGACGGAGAGCCTGTAATGGCCCCGTAATGATGCTTGCTTCCTTTTTTGCTCAGGAGCTACACAAGTTGTTGATCGCAGAGAAATCTGGCACAATAAGAGGGTCTTCTTCCTGACTCCTCAAATAATGATGAACGATCTGACCCGTGGAGCGTGTCCTGCAAGGAAAATAAAGTGTGTGGTTATTGATGAGGCCCACAAGGCTCTTGGAAATTATGCCTATTGTCAGGTTAGTGCAGCGCGAAGGGTTTCAGCCTTACGCCACTCACCCCAAATCCAGAGTAACTACAGGAGTAATTATGCGCACTGATGGTTACTGCACCTCCTAGTGAAAACCTGAGCAGGCCTCCGTCAGTCTTGGAGGACTTTGGTATCGTGCTCGGCGCTGCATACGCTGCATGCAAAGCACGAAAGCCTGGGTTAGATTGATATGGAGGAGAGGCTGTTACCCAAGCAGCAGATCCCCCCTCTCCACACCACGGAATTAGTCCAATGGAAAGGCAGAGCCCATACGATTGGATCCAGCTGCGTCGCAGAGCTGGGCTAAGGACAGGAGCTCACCAGGTCTTGTGTCTTGTCTCGAACCCTGGCCTGCTGGTTAACAGGCACAGCGTCTTAGCCGCTTGCGCTACCCACAGCCCTAGTGAAAACCTATGGGAAATTCATATTGGAATCCAGAGTAAATTGTTCTTGCACCGGAACAAGGACTGCCCAGAATTACTTTGGATTTTGCCCTTAGAGTGGCTCCAGTTCATGTTCGATGCACAAGTGAGAGCCTCCTGGTTTCAGTTCTTGCACATGAAATGCAAGCAATTTGTCCTTATGAGACCTTCACTTTCCTTAGTGACATTTTATATAAGGGTCATTCCATATGAATTAAACCAAAGTCTCAAAAACCTTGCATGGTCACAGACTCAGAGTTTGACTGAAAATAATTGGGTTGCTACCTCTCTCTCTCTCTCTCTCTCTCTCTCTCTCTCTCTCTCTCTCTCTCTCTATGTATATATATAATGGCCATATGCCAAATACTGGGTGAAAAATCCAAAGGGTTTGTGTGCTGTGGCCCTTCAAAACAAGGGAGTCGTACCCATTTTTGATGCTTGTGAATTGCATATTTTCCTGTGTTTTTGGATGCTAATATCCAAAAGTAAATGAAGTTTTCTGGAGGAATTCTGATATATGGAGTAATTTGGTTTCAGGCTTCCTGAATCTGTTGTCAGAAAAGGCCTCTCTCTATTAGTTTTGGAGATATTGGCATCCAAAATGGGGAAAAGGGTAAAAAAAAGTTCAACGTTTCAGTTTAAAATTTTAATACGAAGGAGGTGAGAACACAAACTGAATTTTTGAGTAAATGTGTACAAAAATGTACAATTATGCAGAAAAAGGTTTGTTGGCCACATTGTGAATTTGCCCTTGGAAAAGTAGTTTCGCCCATGGAAAGATCCCCATTTTGGATGCCAATACAGTGGTGCCTCATATAAAGAGCTTAATTCAGTCCAGAGGCCTGCTCTTTAAGTGAAACGCTCTTTAAGTGAAGCAGATTTTCCCATAGGAGATAATGGAAACTCAGATGATTGGTTCCACAACCCCCAAAATATTCATATAAAAATATTAACTGGATGTAAAAATGATGACAAAACACTGGAATTGAATGTATTCAATGTCCATGATCCTATGAAGTCTACTTAGGCTGCAATCCTAAAGACACTTTCCTGCGAGTAAGACCCATTAAACACAATGGGGCTTACTTCTGGGTAGACATAGGAGACTGCAATCAAAGACATTTTCCTGGGAGGCTTACCTGGGCTACCGCTGGAGGTTCAAGGTGGTCGGTGGGGGCACTTGGGGGCAGATAGGGGGAGCTGCCGCTGGCACCTCTAGGCAACTGCCCCCAAGTTGGAGACAGTTAGAGGCAGCAGCGCTGGCCGGCTGCCTTTTTAAAGAGCCTCCATGTGGAGCGTCAGGGCTGCATAGCATGCGTGCCCATAGCGTGCTTGCTTGTTAAGTGAAGCGGAACTTGTTACGTGAAGCAAGATTTCTTGGAAATTTTTGCTTGTTATGTGAAACGCTAGTTAAGCAAGGTACCACTGTATCTCTAAAAATATGCAATTTGCGATCATAAAAAATGGGTGTGACACCCCCTTGTGCACTCTTTTGAACCACGGTTTTTATTTTCTTTTTTAGGTTGTGAAAGAATTATGTAAATATACAAAGCAGTTCCGAATCTTGGCTTTAACGGCCACTCCTGGCAGTGATGCAAAGGTAAATCAATCCCCTGAGGATGATGAAGTGGCTTCCAAATGCTTTCTTATTATTTGCACATTTGTATTTGTTAGAAAAACTGTAAACCCTGATTCTTGCTACTGTATTTAATTCAGTTTGGTGAGGTTTTAGTCTGTGAACTCACCTGATGTTCATTAATCATAGATATTTTTGTACAGTGTGTTCCTGTATCCCTCTCATTTGGATTGTGTCACAGTTTTTACTACTTACCCTACAATCCAGAGTAACTACGGGAACACGTAAGAGACATTACGTGCACCTGTAGTTATGGCACCACCTAGTGAAAACCTATGGGAAATTCATATTGCAATTCAGAGTAACTTGTTCTTACTCCAGAGCAAGGACTCCCCGTAGTTACTCTGGGTTTCACCCTTAGTCTTTGTAGCAGGAAGGCGGGTGGTGAAAAATGTGCCATTTTAGATATACAGTAGAGAATACTGGTGAATTGCACATGGGTTATGAAATGTGAGACAACAAGAATTTGTGATAGAGTTTGAGTTTGAGACAACAAGAGTTACCAATGGGTACAAACTGCAAGAAAGGAGATTCCGGTTGGATATCCAGAAAAAATTCCTGACGGTTCAGGCGGTTTGGCAGTGGAACAGATTGCCAAGGGAGGTGGTGGACTCTCCCTCACTGGGGATCTTCAAGCAGAGGCTCCACCAGCACCTGTCGGGGATACTCTAGGGGGATTTCCTGCTGCAGGCAGGGGTTGGACTAGATGACCTTCTAGGTCCCTTCCAACTCTAGGATTCTGAGAAAACTTGCATTTTCTGCAACTTGCATTAAAGGCATTGATCAATTAATTTACTGCTACTTAAATCTTTGCTCCCAAAATTTCTCTCTGTCTTGAAAGAGTTGTTTTTCTTAGATGTTATAGTGAGCAATTGATAGAAATGATGCTCCTGGATAACTTTCTTTCCCTGCCTTCACAGGCTGTGCAGCAAGTTATTTCCAATCTGTTAATTTCACATATAGAACTCTATTCTGAGGATTCACCTGAGATTCAGCCTTATTCCTTTGAGAGACGGGTTGAAAAATGTGTGGTTCCGCTTGGGAAGGAACTTACAGACATTCAGAACGCTTACATCCAGGTGAGTTGGCCACTTGGTTTGGAGAAGATGGGAAAGGAAGTAGGTAGAACTGGTGTGAGAACGGAGGAAAATTCTTATTTTATTCCCTTTTCTGCTAAAGATGTTGGACAGTTTCTTTTCAAAGGGGTTGCTGATAAAAGCTTAGAAGCAGCATCAGATTTCTTACATATCCTTCTTTTATTCTATGCAGGTTCTGGAAAGTTTTGCTGGCCGATTGATTAGGTTCCGAGTTTTGGCTCAGCGGGAAATTCCAACCCTTACCAAGTATCAAATAATTCTAGCAAGAGATCAATTTAGGAAAAACCCTCCTTCACATTTTGTGGTAATTATTATTGTCAGTTATTGTGTGACTTCTATTTTCTTATTTAATACTGCTTGCTGTTTATGTAATACTTTTTAAGGTTTTAAAACCACAGGAAACATTTTAAAGATTATGGAAATAATCCTATGACTTGTGTCAGCGATCCTATTACTGATGCAGCTTGCTGAGTAATTGTTATCATCCCTCTGTAATTGATGGGGTCTGAATCTGCAGAATAGTTACTGTCTTTAGGCCCTTTTGTGAGGTTATGTAGGAGGCAAAATGTGAACTAAAGACAAAGAGCACAATTCTAACCATATCTACTCAGATGTAAGCCCCATTATGTCCAATGGGTCTTACTCCCAGGAAAGTGTCTTTAGGATTGCAGCCTTAGGCTGCAATCCTAAAGACACTTTCCTGGGAGTAAGAATCATTGAACACAATAGGGTTTACTTTTGAGTAGATGTGGTTAGGATTTGCTCTTCCTGTTTCACAGCTCAGTTGCTTAATCATGCCAGCCCCATGACCATGTGTTGTCTTTGGACAACACTGGCTCTAAAGGCTTGGAAATGGGGATGAGCACCGCACCCTAGTGTTGGACACAACTGGCAGTTAACTTGCGAGGATACCTTTGCGTAGCCCAGCCCAAACTGCGGGTCTAGGATCTGGACGATGTGATTGTGGGTGTGCGGTGAGAGCACAAGCAACTTATGTATCTGTCGTCCATATTCACCCTCATGTCTTGCAAAGGAAATGAAGCAATGACAACCTAACTTGGGCTGCAATCCTTAAGATACTTTCCTGGGAATAAGACCCATTGAAGACATGGTCCTCAGGCCTGAGGTTAGCTGATCCCCCCCCCCAGCACTCTTAGTAGTTGCTGGGAGAGACAAAGCAGTGCCAGAGGGTGGTTGCTCATCACGGTTCCAAGGCTGAAGAGCTAGCATTGTCTAGTGATGCCTTCATGTTCATGTGGTCAGCTCATGGAATGCCATTCATCTTCCACTCAAAGTGGTGCCTATTTATCTACTTGTGTTTATGGGCTTTTGAACTGCTAGGTTGGCAGGAGCTAGGCAGGCAATAGGAGTTCACTCCATCATGTGGTACTTGAATCTGACCCCTGCTAACTGGACAAGAGACACTCTTCCAAGTGGACACTCTTTATTTAGCAGGGGGAGAGTGACTGGCCCTCCATACCCAAGCAATACCTGTTCAAGTGGCTTCTGCTGGTGTTCTTCTGCATTTTAGATTGTGAGCCCTTTTGGGACAGGGACCCATTAGCTATTAATTAGTTACCATTTTTTTCATTTTCTTGTAAACCTCTATGAACTTTTTAGTTGAAAAGTGGTATATAAATACTGTAGATAGGTAGGTAGGTCTTGAACTGCCGACCTTGAGATTGACAAGCCCAGTCTCTGTAACCACTTGAGCCACTACAGTCCAAAATTTCTCATATACATATGCATAATTTCTCATACTTGCATCACTTCCAGTTTGGCTCCAGCACACTAATGCATACACTCAGTCTCGCGTTTTCCAGAAAGCATGTAGCGGAGCTTGCTTGGTAATTAAAGTATGTCAAGCTAATTTTTCTAACGTTTCTATTTATAATTTAGACGTTCGTAACACCATTTCCTGTTTTGTATTAATCTGTGTAACGGCACCTGATGTTTCCACAGGGAGCGCAGCAAGGTATAATAGAGGGCGATTTTGCACTTTGCATTAGTTTGTATCATGGTTACGAGCTGCTGCTGCAAATGGGAATGCGATCATTATATATTTTCTTACGTGGAATTATGGATGGATCTAAAGGTAAGGGATGCTTTTGCTCAACACTGACACCATAAGAGCCCCGCTGCATCAGGTCATAAACATCCTACTTCCCTCCATGGCCAGGCAAATGCCTCTGGAAAGCTCACAAGCCTCCTTCTTTCCCATCACTGCTTTCCTTCAACTGTAGCATTCAGAGGCGTACTGCCACTGGCCTGTTTTTTATTATTTTTAATTTTTTTATTTTAATTTTTTTAATTTTACAAATAGTGCTCTAGGAAACTCCTTATCTTGCACAGTCCTGCTGTCACACAGCTTGACTTTCATTAATGCCTTCAGGAATGGGAATAGACCTGGAGGTAAAGTTATTGTGCATGTTCTCCCTCTCTCTCTCAATCACATACGTACCCGACAAACAGCCACCATGTCATATGCAAATCAACACAGAGAAAGGCTATTGTAGTCTTTAGATCAGTGGTTCTTAACCTTGTTGGAGGTTAAGAGGTTAACTTAGGTTAACTGAACCCCGCAAGTTTCATACGTGCATTCACCGAACCCTTCATAGTCAGAAAAATAAAATGTTCTCTCTGTCATAACAAAAGTATATTTTCTGGCAACCCTGGTGAACGGAATGGACAAACCCCTTCCCCAAACTCCATCCTGAGACTGACTCACTGAACCCCTGGGGTTCGATCGAACCCAGGTTAAGAACCACTGCTTTAGCCATCAGAGAGCAGAGAAAGGTTGACAGAGCAGAGCATGCATTAAGTGAATGAGTTTGGTATAATTGAAAATTGTTGAAAGAACAGAATGGGGGGTGCCTGTCGGAGTAAACCTAGTGTAATAATACTGCATTACTGCTAATGATCTATAGCTTTGTTTTAAATTTGTTTTTCTGCCAGGTATGGCTCGTGCTAAAAATGAGCTTGGACGTAACGAGGGTTTCATGAAGTTGTATAGCCAGCTTGAAAGCACGTTTGCAGACGTGTCTCTGTCTTTAGCAAATGGCAGCACAAAACCAGGTTGGTCTTTTTCTGCTGTGCAATTTGTTCATGAAGGCTGTGGAGGGACACTAAAAATGGCCAGTTTTCTTTAACACAGTTCCACAATGTTGCATTTTAGACCAATGCTCTCCTTTTATGTCTTTGGTAAACATTCTTTGTTTCAGACCTTTCTGAAGTGGCTTTTGATTAAAGTATGGCAGGATTTCACACCGTAGGCTATTCAGAAGTCTTATATTTGAAACTGTTTGGTTTTTCAGGACTCGAGAGAAAGAAGCAATTCATCTATAGCCACCCAAAGTTAAAGAAACTAGAAGAAGTTGTTGTAGAACATTTCCAGTCCTGGAGGGCTTGTGGAGGTAGTACTTTAGTGTCATTAATTAAAGTGCTGAAGATGTTAATCTGCATTCTGTTGCTCATATTCACCCACATAAATGCTAATGGGAAAATCCTTGAGCGATGATATCGGCTTCCCTTCTTTTTTCTTTTTTGCCTTTAGCACACGTGTATTTTTTGCTCATGTCTTTAGCGATTCTGCCCTTCAGATTCTTCCTTTTGATTTGTTTCAATAATAGATTTATATTTGGTTGACAAGTATTCATGCCAGTGCTGAAAAGTGGTGTGGCACACTTGGTGTGCATAACAGGCGTGCAGTAAAATAATGTTCATATAGTTGCCTAAACATAATAAAAAGGCCTTCTTTTCGTATAGCACAAAAACATGTTGGTAGTGGCTACACATGTGCCTCCTGAGGCTGCAATTCTTACCTCCAGTTAGGCCAGCACAAGTCCTTGCACCAGTCTCATGCTGGCCTGAGGGTGTTGCAAAAATGCTGCAAGGCACTTCTGCACCACTCCAGGAGTGGTTAGGCCAGTGGCACTCCAGGAGTGGTTAGGCCAACTGGCCTCCCCACACCAACACTTGAGTTGTGCTGGCCTAAACTGGCTAGGACTGTGTCCCGAGTTAGTATTTTTTCTCAGGCTCAGCTATGCGGTCTGAAGGCAGAGGGTTGGACTAGATGACCTACTAGGTCCCTTTCAACTGTAGGACTCTATGATTCTAAGAACTGATGATCTGGACCATTATCTCTTTTCAATGGCTTGTTACTTATTGCCTTGCTTTCTGTGTTGTGTAGATGAGAGCAAACCTGAAGGCAAACCTGCTGATACCAGAGTTATGATCTTCTCCTCCTTTCGCGACAGTGTTCAGGAAATTGCAGAGATGCTTACCCGACACCATCCCATTGTCAGGGTCATGACTTTTGTGGGCCATTCTATAGGGAAGAGCACAAAGGGCTTTACACAAAAGGAGCAGCTTGAGGTAAGGAAGGCCAGGGGTTTGGCTTTGCTTTCTTAGCAAACTCTTGTTCCAAAGAGATCCTCCTCTGTTGAGGGAAATAGTTTTTGAAATAGAAGAGGCATGTTTTGAGGAGGGATTTGTTTTCTAGTGGCTGTTGCTGGCGTCTCTTCTGCAGCTCTTTTACTCTGTGAGCATTTTGGGGTCAGGTTCTCTTTATTGATGTCTTTTGTTTTGTAAACTTCTCTGTGAACTATTTTTCTTGAAAAGTGAGAAGTGTGTGCGTGCAAAGCATCTTTATTCATAGCAAAATGAATAGTAGCAAAAGAAAACTATTTTGTTTATTGTATTTATGTAATTCCTTTCTTCCATTACGGCATTCAGCATTTCATGTGGGATTCCCAGGTAGTCAGTCATCCTGATTATGACCTCAAACTATGATCCCGAATAACCGAGCAACAGCATTCTGTCTTGTAATTGTGGGTGGAATGAACTCATGATGGTCACAGGGAGCAGATGACATTAACAAGGGTCTCCAAACCCTGGCCCCAGATGTGGCAAGATAGAGATCCGGCCCCTGAGCAAGCCCTGCAATCCACTCCAATACATTCTTATGTGTAAACTTATGCACATTTATTCAAATGTGAGATGTAAATTAGCTTTTTTGGCCCCTGACACGGTGTCAGAGAGATGATGTTGCCCTCCTGCCAGAAAGTTTGGAGACCCCTGCATTAGAAAGATCTTCTTCAAAGGAAAACATCACACATTTCCTTCCTTATTTAGGTGGTGAAACAGTTCCGTGAGGGTGACTACAACACATTAGCCTCCACCTGTGTTGGAGAAGAAGGCTTGGACATTGGAGAAGTTGACCTCATCATCTGTTTTGATGCCCAGAAAAGTCCAATTCGTCTTGTGCAGAGAATGGGCCGAACTGGACGCAAGCGGCAGGGCCGGATTGTTGTCCTCCTTTCAGAAGGACGAGAAGAACGAGTAAGCTGAGAAAGCAAACGGGAATTCACTTTATTCATCTTTCACCTCAAAATGCAGTCATAAAATGAAACTAAAAATTAATTATAGAAACCCTGATCTAATTTTCTTAAAAGAGACCTTTCCAAATCCTATCCTAAGCTTTGCTAATGCCAGTTGGTGGGATACTTTGTATTTGGCAAGGCAGGTTCATCAGTATAAATATATAGGATTATGAGTCCCAGAAATTTGTGCACCCCTGGACTTTCACTTTAGGGCAGCAGTCCTGTGCATACTTATGTGGGTGTAAGATCCTCTCACAGCACTGAGTATTGTTTCCAAATAAATAGTATTGTATTGGATGCTAGTGGTTGATACAGTATTGGTTGGATACCAGCATCTGGCATCTCACTTAACTTTCACAGGCTTTACATAGCTTGGCTTTAGAGAATTCGGATGGGAGTCAAGAGGTCACTAAATTATTGTACAATAAATAAAAATCAAGGTCAGTACTGAAAAATATGTAATAGTGAGTAATGCTTCTTATACTTGTGTATTTGTAAATCCAGGTTATTAACGAGTGGTCAAGGCTGGGGAGGATCTGTCACGTGAAGGCTCCAGGTTCAGTCTTCAGGCAGGGCTGGGAAATACATAAGACTGCAATCCTAAAGACACATTCCTGGGAGTAAGACCCATTGAACACAGTGGGGCTTCTTTCTGAGTAGACATGGTTAGGATTGTGCTTTATAGTTCTGGAGAGGCACTTCCAATCAGCTTAGAACATGCTGGGCTAGAGGGACTAAGGGCAGTGCTATAATTCAGTATTATGGTGTGTGTTTTTAAAGTGAAACCCAAATTCCTTTTTATTGTAGACTTACAACCAAAGCCAGTCCAATAAAAGAAGTCTTCTCAAAGCTATTTCTGAAAATAAAGGGCTCCGCTTGTACCAGCACAGCCCACGCATGATACCAGAAGGCATCGAGCCAAAGATCCACAGGATGCTGATTACCCCTGCTGAGGATGAGCCACTCACCTCCAGACCCACCTTGAAAGGGAGAAGAAGCCGTGCCCTGCAGCAAGGACGGCTTTCCTGTTTCGCTGGCACAGGTGAGGTGAGGTGGCCTTTCACTGGCTTTGTGCTGTGGCACAGCAAAGGACTTATACCAGGGCTTATCCCTGAGGTTAGGCATCCTAACTAGAGGTTAGGATTGCAGCTTCAGAGTTTTTCAGTGAAAATGGCTTTGGGTTCAGAATAGTCAAAAGTGTTCATGCATGGAATTTGTTGTCACGATCCTCTCTGCCGAGGAAGAAAGATTGACCGGTGGGGGGGGGGGGTCATAGGAGCTAAGATGCAAACAAGGACAACTGTAAAGCATTGTGTGGAGCTTAACATAGGATCAGTCTATGGTTTTTGGTGCTTGAATAATTCTTTCTGACAAAAAATTCACTAACGCTGCAGTCTTAAAGAAACTTTCCTGGGAGTAAGACCCATTGAATAGCATGGGGGCTTACTTTTGTGTAGGCATGGTTAGGATTGTGCTCTAAATTTACTAATTTAAAGAATAATTACTATTTAAACAAATTAAAATGGTATAAGCAATTTCAACACCAGAAATGGGAAGTATTTATTAATATAAAATAGCCATGCCAGGGAAGTCCAAGAAACCTTAAAAGTGTGATTAAAAAGGATGTCTCTTTTGTAGTAATGGCAGACTCAAAGAGGATGGGCCTGGTGAATTTGGTTGGGAATTCCATACCAAAGTTGTGTCCACCAAGAAAGCCTTGTCTCTGTCCCAACCAGACGTACCTCAGATAGAGCAAATGTCTGCATTGGGTTGACAATCTTAATTGGCTGACCCTCTATTAAAAATGGGTAATATATGGTGATGGTGAATTAGCAGAATTTAACTTCTTCCCCTCATGTGGCCTTTGCAAGAATATAAAAAGACTTGGAGTGGCATGAACAATCCCAGCAAAAGTTTGTCCCAAGCCACGTGGAATATTTTCAGAATATTACTGCAAGGGGAGGTGTTCTAATCTTTGTCAGGGGTGAGATCCAAGTCGGGTACCAGGATAGGGAAGACCCTGTGTTGCAATGATCAGAGTACTGAGTTTGCGTTTGGAGAGAAAATAACAGGTTGAGATTCTCATTAAGCCACAACGCATGCAAGGTGGTGGGCTTGAGGGAGTCGCTGTGGGCATGCTAGATCACAACTCTGTGATCCCTGTACTGTGCCTCAACATGATAGATTCCTTAGGACTATAAGACCTGGGATTTTTCAGTAATCAATTTGGCTGCACATCATTTTGATGGGCCTGTCCAAATGATACTCTTGTGCAGAATGCAGATGTTCAGTTTGGACCTAATTAAATGACCTAAGCGTATATGTCTGGAGTTACTTTGATTCAAAGCACAGTGTCTGCATGTCTATTCAAATGTAAGCCCCATTATTTTCAGTGGGTCTTACTCCCAGGAAAGTGCCTTTAGGGTTGTCTTTAGGATTGCCAAGGGAGGTGGTGGACTCTCCCTCACTGGGGATCTTCAAGCAGAGGCTCGACGAGCACCTGTTGGGGATGCTCTAGGGGGATTTCCTGCTGCAGGCAGGGGGTTGGACTAGATGACCTACTAGGTCCCTTCCAACTCTATGACTGTAGCCTCAGAGGTGCTTATGAAACAGCTATTGGTGTGGCTAGGGGATGTTCTGTGATTGGGAATTTTCTTCACATTTTTAAAATCTAAATATCTCCTTTCTCTCTTTTCCCCCATATGCCTGCCCCATATGTGCAGAACAAGTGGGTTCAACGGAAGGGTGGTGCCTTACAGCTGATGAGTATGAAAAATGGAACAGATTATATAGGATAAAACCTGGCGAGGGAATTAAAAAACCTGTAATGCCGCAAGGTCGATTTGAAACCTTAGAAGATGAGGAAAGGAAAACAGTAAGTTGAACCTTGATATACCACCTTTGGACCTGCCAGAATAGGTGAACACAAAACAATCTCAAATATTTATTGCTAACAATAACAATAAGTGCATTGCTAACAATAAGTGCATTGCATACTGTGATATTTGTAGCCACAGTAGTTAATTAATGTTTTTATTATAATGAAATCTTGGAATCTGTTGAATGGAAAATATACATATGTAGCTGATCGATGTCTTTGTTTTTTAACCAGCAAATCAATGGAGAAAAGGTAGAGTTGCTTTTGAAGGAGCATTTTTGGATGGGGATGGGACATGGAGAGGCCATAGACATGGCCAAAGGGACATGGAAAGGCCATAGGACTGCAGAAGATTTGCCATGATGGCAGAGCAGAGAAATAAGGGCAGCAAGAAAGTCGTTTAGCTTCTTAATTAAAAAAATCCAGCTAAAAAAGTGTAGGTAGAGCCTGAATGCAGAATTTTTATCTGCGGATCTGCCTCCACCTGAACTTTCTGAAGACCAGAGTGCAGGAAAGGGAACTGTATCCTTCAGGGGCTTCTACCCGGAGGAAAAGGGAAGCGGTGTTTTCAAATTTCTATTGCCATTCTGAAGCCGAGAAAGGCTGTGTGTGGATGTGCTTCAGAAAGGCCTCCAGAAGGAACCAGAGCACAGCTGTGATCTCCTTCAGAGTTAGAGAGGGGCTATTTGTTTGTGTGGCTGAGAATGGATCCTCTACAGATAACAGGAGCCTGTACAGATAACAGTATGTACTTGTATGTTAAAGACCTCTGCAATCTAGAGTTTTGAGGGTAGGAATGAAAAGTTGTGCAGGATTCAGGACAGGTCAAAGAGCCAGTTTATGGACTTGAGGAGGGTCATCATATGGTTGAAGCGATAGAATGAATTATTTTTGCAGCTGCATGCTGGATGGAGATGAGGGATCCTTGAGAAAGTGGAAGAGGAAGATGGTTGCCGTAGCCAGACAGACCCCCCTACTAAGAGGAAGGGTCACATTAATGAATGCCAGCCAAGAATTTGTACGAGTCACCATGAGAACTGTGTGTTTTGATATCTCAGGAGTTACATGATGACGAGGTTCATGAGCTGTCTCTGACAGAATGGAGACTGTGGCAGAATCGCCCTTTTCCAACTCATCTGGTGGAACACTCGGATCGTTGTCATCACTTCATTAATATTATGGAGATGATAGAGCAGATGAGACATGAGGAGGTAGGTAAACAGTGCACGTGCTAGAGGAGACCCTTAAAATTTCTGGTTTCTGGCCTCTTACTATCTCTCTTGGGCTACTCTAGAGGAAAATTGTGTCCTACACTTTCAAGAAGTGTTTTACTATTTTGCAGCAAATATTAAAAAAGGAAGTAGAAGTATGACACATACTTCTAAAATTAACAAAAATAGAGGTGTGGCATGGAAGGTAAGACTTGAAGACTCCTATAGTCTAGATAGGATATTTTTCCCATCTCATTTTGAGACTGTGTGATTAGCTGATCTTGGGAAAGTAAAAGTAATTCTTTGCAACTCTATTCTGTAGGTGCCCAGTGAACTAGTACTAATGCCAGAATATGCTGCTGTATGCAGAATATTAACTGGTTTTTGGAGGCATGAACCTCAGTCTAAGGTTAGCAGGAGCTCACAAGTCCTGATCTCTTGGTCAATAATAGGAGCAACAGTGGCTAACTGCAAAGATAAGGATTGTAACTAACAGTAAATGTCAGTATGTTATTGCAATATAAAATTTTTTTTTTAATCTAGGGAGAATGCAACTATGAACTAAGACTTCAGCCTAATTTTCACTGGGAGGATGTAGATGATACATCTGAGTTTGGGAGAAGTAGAAGCTGTCGCAGCACTGCAGGTGTTCAAAAGGCTTCCTCATCCAGGAAGAAGACCCTTGTAGATGTCTCCCAAGTCAAGCAAGGCTCATCTTCCTTGGAGGAACTTGATGCAGAAAGTCTTTCTCTCTTTAAAGCAACCAGTTTTAAGACTGGGAAAAGGCCTCAGATGTTGAATAGGGAATCTGAAGTTCTTGCTAAAGAAGGTAGCAGCACTTTGGATTACTTTCCAGCAAGCAGGTGGCTGCCTGGTAAAGAAGCAGCTCCTGAGTGTTTGCACCATTTTTCCAGCACCAAAAATGTTGAAGATCATATCTGTGCAGACACGAGTGAAGGTCAGGCTGTCACCCCAGAACGTAGCTTTGGGAACAGTCACAGTGTGGATTCACACTGTGACAGTGAAGCACAGCATTGCTTCACAGAGGACAATTCTCTGCTGTCCCCTTCACTGTTTTATTTTCCTGCATCAGAGTCGGATTTGT
Source organism: Cryptoblepharus egeriae (assembly GCA_030015325.1). Lineage (NCBI taxonomy): Eukaryota > Metazoa > Chordata > Lepidosauria > Squamata > Scincidae > Cryptoblepharus > Cryptoblepharus egeriae. The sequence goes on from JAREYC010000001.1 coordinate 267,531,923, forward strand.
TTGCTCTTCCTGCTACTTGTGCTGATGGCGGCCCTCCTTTTGGAAAAGACATGCTAGCAAATGTGGCAAGGCTCCTTTCGCAGTCCCCTCCATCTTTGAATGAACTCCTTGAATTTGAGAGAGAGAATGAAACCCGGCAGTTGAGCTCAGTGCAAACATCTGTTTCTTGTGCGCGTGCAGAAGTCTTGCAGGAAAAGCCAACGTCTTTGTCTGAATTCCAGAATTTATCCAAACCTTGGAGCACCTCTGAGGTCATTGATTCCCGTAAACTGTGTACTTTGAATAAGTGTCCTCCAGTAACAAGCTGCATTTCTGAAGCTTCTGATAGCAAAACAAATGTTGATCTTAATTGGGATGAAATTTTTGACCTTGATGATGAAGAGCAGATTGGTATCGAAGTGGGGGAAGTGCCAGTGGCAGGTCACGGTCCAGCAAAGAGCCCTTTGAGAAACAATGTCGGTGGAGGACATCAGGGCTCCTCCTCTAAAGGTTCTGTAGGGAATATGAAAATGGATGAAGAACTGTCTATGCTTCTGTTTGAAGGAGGCAATATTTTAGAGTGTAACCCTCCTTCAAGCAGAAAACAGGAGGTGCTCACAGTGCCAGATGTGTGCAGTCAAGCCAATACTCCAACTAACAAAGTAGGAATCTCCGAACAGCCTCCGGATGTGTTTGTTCCAGACATCCACATCAGTCCATTAATAATCCCCAGTGATAAAACTTTGGAAGTATCGGCCAACCTGGATCATATAAGCAAGCCAGATCTTCAAAGGGATGTTGAATTATATGATGCTTCTCAAGATTTGTTTTCTGTTAACTTTGATCTTGGGTTTTCTTTTCAAGGGTCTGAGGATGAGACCTCGGAGCAAGTAGGCACTGGGAAAGATGGTAGTAGCCATGGAGCTTTCCATACCGTTAATGCTGGGGGCTCTCACTCAGAGGACAACTTAGCAAGGAAATCCCCTTTGTTGTGGAGTAAGGAATGTATTGATAGGACTAAGTTTTCAACACCTTTAGGTTTTCAAAACCAGGCCTCCAGTTTAACAGCAACTGACCAAGCTGCTTCCATGGCCTCTCCTTTAACACCAGCAGGGGAAAAATTCTTCCAGTCACCAATCTCTGCCAAGTCTGCATTTTCAACACCGACGGGTAGACAGGCAGCACGTGCACGGTTTCCCAGAGGAGCTGGCATGAGTTCAGTTTGTAGAAATAGGCAGGTAAGCCCCTTCGTGCCTTCAACTGGTAAAGTGAACATCAGCTCAGTAAAAAAAGACTTGACAATTTCAGCTTTTAGGATGGAAGGTCTTACATCACCAAGGCCTGGAAATGGGAGAAAGGAGAACCCAGGTGGCTCCAGCATGCTCTCGGCTGAAGGTGAGATTTCATTTGTGTGTATGAAATTGTGCAGATAGAAGTACTGTTGCCTGCAGTAGTCCAGATTACAAAGAGCCTGCCCTTTATATACTCCCTGTCCACATGGGGTAAACATTCAGTTGTAGGTGTGAATGTAGCTGAGATGAGTCTGGATCAAATTGCAGAGACACTTTGTAGTCTTGAATGCTGTGCTTCTGCTTTAAGTAAAATCTGGAGCAGATCAATGGTATTTAGCGGGCTTTTCATGGTCTGGGACCTTTGGGGCAGCAGAGCCATTTCTGGAATTCATAAACCTAATTATAAGAAGGTGGGCAACTCTGTATACCAGGGGTTCTCTAAGTATGTGGGTGACCTGCTTGGAAGGGGCGGCTTGGAAGTCACAGAACTCTGAAAAAATTAGGATCAGTCTCTGGAATTTCAGCAAGGAAGACCCCCTGCCTAAAACCCCAAAATGCCACTTACAGTAAGCATAAACAATACTGAGCAAGATGGGAAAATGGTCATATCCAAGGGCTTCTCAAAGTGTGGCTCATGGAAATTTGTAATGGTGGGAGGAGGTCTACATTAATATACAATTCACCAGCATAATTCATTCTGGAAGGATGCTTGTAATCCAAAACACTTGTATATCAAAGTGAATTTTCCCATGAAAAATAATGGAAAAAAGTAAACTTTGGAAAAAAATAAATGGAAATAATGGAAAAAATAAAGTTTATTTTTAGCTCCCCCAGATTTTTCAGCTTGCTTGGTTCCTTTGGTGAGAAATGTTTTAATTTGCTAAACTGGACTTTGCATTGCTAGAGAACTCCCCACAAAAATCCCAGATTTGTGTAAAACTGCCAGGGCAGTGTTTGCTGTATGACTTCCAAGTAATTTGTGTCACGAAGAACCTGTTTTCTGACCGTTCCCCATTCACTCCTTCACAGCAGGGACCAGCAGTGAAGAAGAAATTGGTTTTCTCAGAAAAAATAAGAGAAAACGAAACGTGTTGACATCTCCAGTTGTGAGTCATTCAGTTAACATTAAATGCCACCAAACTCTGCAGACTCTGGAATCTCAGCCTGCAATTAACAGACAACGTTTCTCTTTCTGAAGGTCAGCAACAGCCGCTGCTTTGAATCGCCAGTTTGCGCTGTCAGGAAACGTAGACGGGCACTCATTGCAGTGAGTCACTACTTTAACTGAAACTTTTTGTGTAGCTTGGCTTTAAGTGTTCAAATAGCCGCCTTTATTTTTAGAAAACAGTTATTCTAAACTGGGGTTTCCCTAAGTAGGTTGTGACCCACTTGCTGGGTCATGACCTGATGGTTGGTAGAATTTACTTTGTGGAACAGGGTCAGTTGGCTTCCCCATCCCATCTTCCCTTAATTATTTGTTTTACTTAATGGTTTAGAATTTAATTTGTTTGATGATGCCACTTTTGGCCATGACAGAAGTGGTCATTCGAAAAAGTGGATCCTGGTGCTAAAAAATGTAACCACTGTCTTATATGTCACATATTTAGCTGTGACTTGCAAGAGAGTAGAGGTAAGCTGGCTAACACAGCAGGAGCCCATTGACATTTAAAATCTAATAACACTGTTAATGTAGAACAATTTTGTGGCGGATACTGGTGAGAATCTGTTTATTGTTACCCAGACTGTACCTTTATTTTGGACTGCTTTACAAACTCCTTGGTCTCTTACGCCTGGTTCTGGTGATGACAGCTGGATCGAAGGACTGTAACACTTTATTCTTACAGATCATGCCAGACAAATGTAGGCAACAGTGTTGTGTGCCAGGGTTTTGTGTGCCTGCACGTCTCTCATGGCAGAGGTGCTTTTTGAAGGAGTCCAGTGTGGGAGGCTCTGCTTCAGCTGCTTCCCCAAATAATGCACGTCCCTAATTGACACAGTTGAATCTGAGCCACAGTTTTTGTTAATTAAATAGATTATGCTGGAAAATGCATTGTGCCTGGCCTGGAAGTCAAGACTTCAGTGAACACAGTCTGTGGAAAGAGTGGGAAAGATATCAGAAGCATGTTTTTTCCCCTCCTAACTTTAGAGCGTGGTGTAGCATCACCTGATCCGTATCCTCCGACCTGTGTTTCCACCAGTCAGAACAGGAGAGTGGGATGTCTGGAGTTATGCTAAGGCTGCCCCTTCTGATGTTCACCAATGTCTGTCTGCATTTTATTAGTCAGATTCGTCAAGTGATGACGGCGCAGACTTTTGTGAGAAGTCAAACCGAGTGTTGAATTATAGGAAGCAAAGTTGCCACAAAAAGCCTGTCAAAGGTGTGAAAAGGCAAAAGAAGGGGCAAAGTGCTGCAATCCAGGTAGGCACTGGTTTGAGCTATGAGCGTGTTAGTACTTGGAGTTGCTCACTTTTAGTTTACATACCAGAAACCTAGTTTTCTCTCTGCAACCTTCATTAGCTTGGAGCTACAAGATAGTGAAGGCAAGTACTTAGTGAAGGCAAGTACTTTCTACTTAGATCAGTGTTTTTCATAGTGTCGATGAAATATGGAAAGGCAAGAATATGTATGTGAAAGACAACAGAGTCCCTACAGAATCTGCCTAATGAACTGGAGGCTTCCTTGTGAAGAAGGTTATGGGATGAGGACCCAATGCATGATCAGCAGGGCAGCTGGTCTGTCCAAACTGCTTACAGCCCTTGTAGACTGTATAAGCACCAATCCTGCTAACTGCGCAAGAGGCACTCTTTCAAGTGCAGGGGGAGAGTAACAGGCCCTCCTCACCCCAGCAATGTCTGTTCAAGTGGCTTCTGCTGTGTAGGCTGATCTTACACACTTGTAGGCTGAAGAAGCAAAAGTGCAGAAACGTGGCAAGTGGAATGAAGCCTTCAACAGAGAATTAGCAATTGCAACCAGTAAATGATACCATGAAGCAGTTGTGTGATTTAAAATAATCCCAACACAGGCATCAACAACTTGGCTGAGTTAGTCATAATTCACGCGATCTGTCTGCAGCCATATATAGTGACATGAGTACATGAAGCTGCATTTCAACAAACAAGAAAAGCACCAGTTTCTAGGGCCTTCAGCTTGTATATGCTTTAGACAATTTCTGCCAAGGGCAGCATGAATGAGTTTGTATCTGGGGAAAGTACTAGTTTGGAGAATTCTTCCAAGTTGGTTTGATTTTTTTGATGACAGCATCATCCATTTTTATGGCTGGGTGTAGGCCAGGTAGGACTTCCCTACTGGATCTTCCAGAGTAAGTTCTCAGACAGTCCTGTTCCCCTAGAATGAGGCCGATCAGTGGAAAGGGTGGAGATACCAGTGTCAAGGCTTCCCCTCTCAACCATCATGACAGATCTATGGGAACGTTAGTTGTATAGCATATTGGCACAGGATGCCCTCATGGCTGGCAGGCATCTCAGGACAGCCTTAACAGATGCCGCGAGGAAAGCTTTATTGGCTGTCGACGTTTTTATTCTACTTTGTCCCTTGATGTGTAGACCAACTGCCCAAAGAACCAGAGGGCCAACTATTGGTTGTATCTTGTGGATGAGGAGGCCATTCTGGCAGGTTTATAGGATTATTGTGGGAGGTTATGTCTTGTAGAATTGAAGTGGGTGTCAGTTCACAATGAAAGCCTTGGAGAATGTGGGCTGATGTGAGCTTTTTCACTTTCTGTTAGGATGCAGTCAGGCAGTTCATAGACGAAGAGGCTGAAGTATCTGAAGAAGGAGTGGTGGAAATCTCTGCTGATGAGAGCGTTGGCTCAGAAAGTGAAGCCAACTCCTCTCTCGTTCAATTTCTCAATGATGAGATGCAAATTACACAAGGTTTAAATGGTATGTGAAGAGCCCTTTCTTTTCTGTGTGGTGGTCTTGGCATTTCCCCCATGGTCATCTGCTCCTGTTTGTAGGTTGTCTAGGTAAAACTATTTTGGGACTTGCAACAACCTGTATTTTGAAGATTCTGCATGAGAACTATTTGATGACGCCAGAATATCATGTACCAGCACATTACTTGGCACCCATCAGTCTTGACAGACTATGGTATCGTGCTCGACTCTGCATGCAAAGTACGAAGGCCTGGGTACATGGGTACATTGATATGTACCCAGTCTGAGCCTTTGAGGAAGAGTGGAGGAACAAGCATCTTGTGTCTGACTGAGGGGTAGAGCAAGTGAGCACACCCAGCTTGCTTCCTCTTATGGAGGGCTCCTATGCCCACACCCTAGCTGTGAATCGTGGAGTCCAGGGCTGGTTTTGGGCTGACATGCTAGCACTGGGATCTAACCATCATCTTTTGATGGCTCCAGGGCTCTAGAACACAGAAGCCTCTTAATGGTACAGATTCCTGTACCTTGCTTCATTGATGGTGGCCTGGCCTACAGGTGGTATATTTATTTTAAAACCGTATTTTGAGTGTGTCGTTGAATGTGGTTTGTGTACACATTCTGTACCCATTCCACTCATTCATTTCTTCCTCTGCTCAGAATCTGAGATGCAGGCGGTGTATCTGAAATCTGTGCGTAGCCCTGCTGTTGTCAACAAGTGTAAGATGGTGCATCCAAGGCATCGCTCAGTGGCTGTTTTTTCTCAGGTAGGCAGCAGACTGTGCAAACTGGGCTTTGTCTTGATTCACAAATCCTGTGAATTCAGTGGTTGGTTTTCTGTGTAGGAACTCCCTGCCACAGGATGTGGTGGTGGCATCTAGCCACATCAAGTGGCATCAATGGTGGCATCAATGCTTTTGGACACATTTCTAGAGGAAATCATGGCTCAAGCCATGAGGGTGTGTGTGTGTGTGTGCATAGATGTAGGTGTGTGCACCCTCAAAATACCAAATGCAGGGGAGGGTACCTGCATGCAGGTATCTGGTGCGGTGGGCCGCTATGTGACACAGGAAGCTGGACAAGATGGGCCTTTGGCCTGATCCAGCGGAGGCTGTTCTGATGTTCTTTCTTTTCTTCCAGATTCCAGACCAGGACGAAAGCTATTTAGCAGATAGTTTCTGTGTTATGGAGGAAGACAAAGAGGAGGTTAAAAGCAGCTCTGGTGAAGATGAGGAAATCTGTGTCAACTTTGACCTGCTACAAGAGGAAAGTTTTGTAAATGGGAGAAAGCAATACCTCACCCGCCGCAGGAAACAACTGAAGGAGGGCCGTGGGGAGCATTGCAGAAAACCTTCCCGAATTCGGATTCTTGATGACTCCAGTGAAGATGAAAAAGAGGCTGGTGTGGGAGTGCCAGTGACATCAAAGACACCACCCAGCAAGAGTGATGGAGCGGACTCCCATTTTGTCCCATCACCCGCTTCGGAATGCTCCGTGCGCTGCGGACCTTCTGCTCCAAAGACTCAGATCCCACCTCCTAAGGAGAGTGGGGCCAAATTGCACCAGGCCCTGGAAGCATCCTTGTTGGGAGAACCTGGCATTCATCCTCCTTGCAAAGACCAAACCAAGTCTGAGTTTCTGGACAAAGACCTCCAGGTACGGGCTGTGTTCAAACAATTGTGTCCTCCTCTTGTTTTCCTGTGATCCTGCTTAGAATAAAGAGCCCAAAGAGAAGCAGTGACTTTTGTCCTTGCCTCTTGCCCGAGAGCAGGATACTTGCCATGCAATGTATATAGTAGCATCCCTGACTGATTCAGACTTCCAAGAAAGAGATTCTCTGTAAGCCTGAGTTGGTTGCTGCATTGCAAAGGAGCTGCCTAAGGCCTCAGTTAAGACCACTGACCATTCCCTTCCTCTGGGCAGTGCTCTCTCTTCCAAGGTCTTGGGTCTCGGGCTGCAGTGGCTCAACCGGTTAGGACACTGCCTGTTATCCAGCAGGACAAGGATCAAGCCCTGGGTGCTGCAAGACAGAGTAAACTCCCATCCTTAGCCCCGCTCCTGCCAACCTAGCAGTCTGAAAGCATGCAAATGCAAGTAGATAAACAGGTACCACCCCAATGGGACGGTAAACAGCTTTCCGTGCCATATGCTGGCAACATGACTATGGAGATGTCTTTGGACAGCACTGGCTCTCGGCTTTGAATCGGGGATGAGTGCTGCAAACCAACATCTATGGCTGGTGTCTATATAGGCAGCAGAGCAACCTGCCAGGAACCTTTACCTTATCTTAACTTTTACCAGGTTTCAGATAAGGGTGCCACATATCCCTTAACCACAGAAGCTGAGAATTCAGAGATGGTATAAAGGTTGAATCTGTTTATCCACGGATTTTATATCGGGCTCAATGCAGATTCCAAATGCTGTGATCTGGTTACCTTCAGAGGACTTTCTGAAGCACACAGAGGCCATGCACCTCTGCCTGCACCTCTGCCTGCTTCAGCATGAACCCCAGAGGCAAAAAGTGACTTCTGATTTCTTTGAACTTAGAAGTGATGTTTAAATGCCTTTTAAGGCATACTGAGGACCAGGAAGTCAGCCCCAGGCCTTGGGATACCTTAAAAGGCATTAAAATGTCACTTGGTTTCCTGAGGGAAAATTAAAACCCAAGGAAATTAAACTGAGGAAATTTCCTAAGGGAAATTCAGAGGTCCCAGGGAGACTCAGACAGCTTTGTGGGCTTCAGAAAGCCTTCTGGAGGTGACCAGAGCACAGCTCCAGTCACTTTCACTGGATTTCAAGGTGCAGAAACAGCAGGCGCTGAGTACTGGTGGACACCAGGTACTGGTGGCCACAGACAAGTAGCAGGCATGGGTGACACCGGGCCCCACTGGGCCCCAGTGGGCTGTGGGCACCACCAATGGCAGCGGGTACTACCACGCACCACTGGGCAGTGGGCACTTGGCATCCCTGCTTGGCACCTGGCACTGTGCATCCCTATTAAGCACTGGGCAGTTGACTCATGCACCATTAGGCACCTATACCACCGGGCAGCGCTGGGCATACCTTTGGGCACCGGGCACCAAATTGGTTCTTAGTGGGTCCTTACATCACAGAAGGATTATACTCCCCAAATTACATCTTCTAGGTGCTTACATCATGGAAGCAATACTGTCCCCAAATTTTCCACTTCTGGTTCCAGCAGTCTTGAGTCAGTTAGTGAGTGATTCATATATATGTGTGTGTGTGTGTGTGTGTGTGTGTGTATGAATATGAATATAAGTATAAATTTGATGTTTATTTTTGTCATGGGGAGTAGTTTTACCACCAGACTTGTTTAGAAAAAGGAGGGTTTGAGAGCTTTCAGAAGGCCCAGGACAAACTGGATGCTGTGGTAGGAGTGCTAGGATGTCACCTCCTCAGCACTTGGAAGCCTTGCTTCCCTTCTTCCTCGCCTCCCCCTCTAACTGGAATGACACAGTTTCTGAGTCTCTCTAGTTGTGAGGCTGGAAACACTATCAGAGCAGATGATAACCTGTGCCACTTGACAGATCACCTGTGCAAATGTCAACTGCCTGGGAAATGGCCAAGTTTGCCTTGGAGGACTGTCCCTCTTTGTGTCCATAAACTCCTCTTCTTCTATCTTCTATTTTCTGATCTTTGTTTTCATGTGTCCACGTTGTAGGAGTTATGATAAGTGCCTGTTCTGTTCCTCCCTCTCCCCTCACTACTTGCCCCATTATTTCTCTTATTGGGAGCAAGAAACTGAACCCGGTGGACCCTTGGTCTGATTTAGGGAGAGCTTTTCTTCTGTTCCAGATTGTAAACCCCTTGGAAGTACTCATTAAGTTGCCGTGTGGATGGATGCACAGTATTACTGGTCAAGAAAGTCCAGCTCTCAAGAGTCCCTCTTTTCTAGGCCTGACTTCTCTTCTGACAGCCAGTGATGCTCTGTTGTGATGTTTTCAGGTGGAGAAACCTTTGGCCCTCTGCTCCTCTACCTCCAGCTGGCTGTCCTGTGGCTCCTTGCAGACCAAAGCATGCCTCCCTATTCTGGCAGACACCCGTGAGATCTCCTCTGGGCCTGATGTTATTTCCACACTAAAGGCTGTTCATGGAGTGCAGGTTCAGATCTGCTCTCTGGGCAGCTGCAGTTACGTTGTAAGTAACCGGCTGGCCGTGGAGAGGAGGTGCCAGTCAGAGCTGCTCAATGGTGCACAGAAAAGCAAGATAGTTCAGCGGGTGCAGCAGCTGAAGAGCAAGTTTGAGCGGATCTGTGTGATCGTGGAGAAGGAGAGAGGCCGTGCTGGTGGGTTGTTCAGCCTGGCAGCTTTTCACCAGGGACTGCCCTCTTCTGGTAGTGGCCGCTTTCAGTATTGTTTGTGTGATGAGCACTAGTTTCACATGCTAGGAGTGACACCACAGAGCAGAAGTCATGTGGATGCTGCCAACCATGTTGGCTTGTGTTGTCATCCTCCTGCTTCCTGAGACTCCTGGGTTAGATTCTTGTTTAGTGTGTGGGATGATTGGGGTAAGGAGCTGACAAAACAGCTGCAGGTACTTGCAGGAAGAGGAAAAAAATGTTGGTGGAATTTAGCACAGCTGTTCCCCCCCCTCCCCGTCTCGACTGATGAAATAAATGGGTGCCTAAAAATGCTATAGGTCTCTTAGCTTGTTGCAGCAAAAGCAACAAATATGGTTAGTTCTGTGGGAGTAAACAGACTGACTGAAATGGTTAGGAATAGAGCCCATTTGGGACTTTGGGGACCACTTCAGGGTTTGAAGTCAGCATCTCGCTCATCTTCAGAACTGTGACTCTGAACTCTTGTGAATTATTTCAGGGGAGGCCTGGAGAGTGTTCCACAGGACCAGGTATTATGACAACCTGCTGTCTGAATTCATCCAGGCTGGAATCCGGGTGCTCTTCAGTTCCTGCCAGGAGGAAACTGCTGACCTGCTGAAGGAGCTGGCCTTGGTGGAGCAGAGAAAGAAGGCAGCCATCTGCACGCCCACCGAGGTGGAGGGCCCCAGGCAGGACGTCCTGCTCTTCTACTTGAGAATGCCGTGTGTCAGCTACCCAACCGCCCTGGCCTTGTGCAACTGCTTTGCTTCTGTGAAAGAGATGGCAAACAGGTACAGTCTCACTCTGCTGGTTCTCTGTCAGGGTCAGGAGCCTGAACAGGAGGGATTTTTGAGTTGCCAACAGCTGTTGAGTGACCCTGTGATGGTCCAGCACAGCTTGGCATCCTGATGGGCAACAGGAACTTTGAATGAACTGTTGAATGAACAGGACTCCAGAAGCAGTCAGGCCATTTCTAGCTCCCAAACCCAAGAGGCCTTCAGGGCAAGGAGAAACTGCTGTGGAGAGACTATTGAAGCATCCTGTGCATGGCCCAGTCCGCCATCCTTGGGTTATACTTCCCTTGCTGCTGCAGGACATGCTCTGTTGGGTACATTAATGTGGGCTCAGTAATGAATCCCAATCCTCTCTTCTTTTCTAGTTCCCCAAGAGAGATGGTCTCCTGCACCCAGATGCATCCACAGAAAGCCGAAGAGGTCTATCGGTATATTCACTACTCCTTTGATGCTCACATGTTGCCGGAGAAGGTGGTGTGACCAGCTGCAGATTGGAGCGGGCAGCTCACTTCACAGAAGCACTTTACTGCTGTTTATGACAGTTCCTCCTTGTAAGATATGTAAATAAACATCTCCAAACAACAAGGGGAGCATTTCTGTCCTCTCAGAAGCCATCAAACCCTCAATCAATCATCAGTATTTCAAATCCACAAAGTGGTTTATAGAGAAAATGAAATGCCTACTGGGTATACGCAGTCTAAAGTAAGGCTGGATGACTTTTCCATCTAGACTGGCTACATCTGGAAAATGCTAGGGCTGTCCCTGTACCACCTCCATGGATTGCCTTCAGTCCCCTTCATCTCCATCTGGCATTTGTAAGTGCCTGTTTGCACTGAATCTTGGTTGGAAGTTGTCTCTTTACCTCTATTTCTGCCACCATTGCATATTTTATCCTTAATTGCATTTGTGAGGAAGTAAAAAGGATCTGTGGGGCTTCATCGTGCCCCAGCAGGGAGACTACTGTGCCCAGCGGTCTGCTTCTGCAAGCACTGCTTTCTGTATATGCTCCATCAGGCAGATGGAGCTAGTCTCAGTATAGATGTAGGGTGCAATCCTAAGCATGTCTGAAGTCAGTCCTATTGTGTTCAGTGGCTTAGGAAAGTGTGGATTGCAGCTGTAGTTTTGATCAAATGAAACCCAATGAACACTGTAAGACACACATTGAAAGAACAGTGATGGCGTTTGTACAGAATAGATCCAGGCTTCTTCAAACCATGGTTTGGTGAACACCTTACACTCTGTGAGCAGAGCTTTCTATTCTGCTTCTGTGCAGCAATGATCCAGAGTAGCTCTGGACTCTGCCTAGACACCCTTTCTGACTGTCCTGGCCCCCAGATCTACTGTGTGGAGCCAGAGATGCTACAGAAAGTTCCAATCCAGACAATGTTTTCCACCAGCGGCTGTAAGTTTGGTGACCACTGGGAGAGGGTAAGTTGTTTACTATCACTAAAGCAAGCTTGTTAGCAGAGGCAACACCTGGGAATATATCCAGGTTATTCAAATGGAACTTATGCTGCTGTCCAAGAGTGGTTGGGGGTCCTTGTTAATGTGTTAACCTAACCCTTCTCCTTTCCTTGCCAATGTAATACCAAAGACATAGCTGTGTGAGTCTGCTGCAGCAACAGCAGTCTTGTCGCATCTTACAATCAGTGTGATGTCTCTGAAGTATGATTTTAATAGGATACAGTAGAGTCTACCAGCTCCACCACTGGTGGTGAAGTCCAGCCATTGTAGTCCCAGTTAAGTGGTTCAAGTGCAGATGGTATGTATCCCAAATAGGTTGGGGAGGACTTGATTTATCTCATATCATATAAAACCCTTCCAGGCATACCTCAAGCATTGACAGAATACAATAGCAACTGAAAAGTAGTACTGAAGAGTACTACCAAGGGAGGCAGTGGACTGGATTTGCCCTTTCTCAAGCCTCACCTCTCTTTGTAGGTGAGTTGGATTTGAGCATCTCAGCAGCAGCATGTGTGGTGTGCCTTGACAATGTACCCTGAGATGAAACGGGTTGAAAAATCCTCAAGCATTTCCTGTTTGGAGGCAGGGGTCTCCAAACCTTTTGGCAGGAGGGCCACATCATCTCTCTGGCACTGTCGGGCTGGAAAGATGAATTACATTTCAAATTTGAATATAAGAGAGTATTAAATACATTACAAGGCTGGTCCGTGGGCTGGATGGAGGTCTTGCTGCAGGCTGCATTGAGGCTTCCTGCAGGATGCATCTGGCCCCGGGCTGGGTTTTGGACACCCCTGGACTAGATCATGGGTGTCCAAAACCTGGTCTGGGACCAGATGCAGCCAGCAGTGAGCCTCAATGTGGCCTACAGCAAGATCCATTCATCCGGCCCACGGACCAGCCCTGGAATACACTACATAAATTTGAAATGTGAATTTTTTTCTGGCCCCCAACAGTGTCAGAGATTGTGTGGCTCTCCTGCCAAAATGTTTGGACACTCCTGTACTAGATGACCTATTAAACCCCTTCTAACTCTTTAGATTCCATGCTTCTGCTACATATTTGGAACCTGATAGGTCAAATCCATAGGTAAAGAGAACCCACAATATTCAGGAGCACTCTGTGATCTGATAGCTGGCTGGAGACAGCAGGTTTTGAGCCATAGTTTGCAGCTGAGAGGCAACAAGGGGTCTGTGACCCAGATTATAGTATAGTATAATTACAGTTATATATAGTATAAATTATACTATATATAATATCGAGAATTATATTATCGTATAATTCTCACATGCCAGAACAGACAAGCTTTTTCAGGCCTGTCCTTTTGTGCCTTGATTGCCCTCCCTCAGTATGGGACAGGGAAGCAGCCACGGAGGCCTTGAACCCTGTGCCTCAGTTTCCACATAGCACCTCCTAGCCTGCAGTAGGGATGGTAAGGGAAGTGCTTCTCTTGGTTCTTCTGTAAACTGTTTAGGAGGCTCACACATCTGAAAAGCAGGATGTGACCCTGCTTTTAGGCTCAGATCTGCTTAAGTCCATACAAAGTGCAGCTGGCCATGGAATCCTCCGTCTCCCTCCCCCTTGGTCAAGGCATCCCTAAGCCAATGAGAGACCTGGATGACTGAGCTGAAGAACCACAGCTGGACCTTTCCCCACACCAGCTTGTCACCAGACCAAGCAAAATACCTGATGTGGGTCATGCTTGCTGGTATGCACCCCACATCAAATACACGAAACAAACTTAACACACCCAGAAGACCCTGGAAATGGAACATTCAGCTGGTGGTGGATGCTGGTACCAGAAGAGGCAGCAGAACTTTGGAAGACACTGGCCTGAAACGTCCACTTTGGCCTGGAATGGCAGCCCCAGCTCCTTTTCACCCAAGATTTGGAAAAAGCTCCGATACTCATGTGGCAACTGCTCAAGTGCTGAACCCACCAAAAGTGTGTGATGACCAAAAAGATATCAACATTGATAAAGTACAGAGAAAGCAAGTTTAATACAAAAATACACTGTTCTTTGTATAAAAAAATCCGGAATCCTCCAACATTTATAATCACTACTCTTGAAGGTTTATTCTGCAGTAACTTTTAAGGGTTATTTTGCTTCTTAACAACATACATTATCCCCCAGCTGATGCCTGTGTGTGTCCCCCACAGGAAGCAGGGACCGGACCAAAATACTCTCTGTATTTTGAGCAGCTGCACACCTTGAAATGAACTGGGGTGCAACACAGCCCTTTTCCAGGACTGAACTGGAGGACTGGAACTGAAAGCCATCATTGTTCATTTAAAAACAACATAAGAAACCCAGGCTGGCTCCGAGGGGCTCTTGAAGAGCTGCAGTTTGGCAGAGAAAGGCAGGTGCACCCAAAAGCTAACTGGAAAAATAAAAGTCTTCTTCTTCGTCCGACTGTGTTCCTTGGAAGAGTGGCCCAGCAGTACTCAAGGCACCTGTGGCAGGGAGATGGAGTCTGGGTTACTGTGAGGGGACGGCAGAGGAGCACCGACAAGGACTTCTAGGCAAGGCTGACAGAGTCATCAGGGTTTCTGAGCACAATTTCAGGTATTGCTGCAGTTCTTATGTGGGCAAAATTTATTGCCAAAGTTAAAGGAAGCTGTAGATCTGAACCACTAATTAAAATTATATATTTTCATCGAATCCCAGAGTTGGAAAGAGTTCATAGAGGGCTGTGGGTGGCGCAAGCGGTTAAGACCCTGTGCCTGTTAATCAGCAGGCCAGGGTTCGAGACCTGGGTCGGCCCCACAAGACAGGGTGAGCTCCTGTCCTTAGCCCAGCTCTGCGATGCCAGCTGGATCCAATCGTATTGGCTCTGCCCTTCCATTGGACTAATTCAGTGGCGTGGAGAGGGGGATTTGCTGCTTGGGTAACAGCCTATCCTCCATAACAATCCAACCCAGGCTTTCGTGCTTCGCATGCAGCGTATGCAGTGCCGAGCACGATACCATAGTCTTCCAAGACTGACGGAGGCCTGCTTTTTTAAAGAGTTGGAAAGGACCCAGTAGGTCATCTAGTCCACCCCCTTGTAAAACAAAGTAAAACAAACCCCCAACAAAGTAAATATGCTCGGAAAGAGGAAATCCTGCTACAATGTGATCCTTGCTTTGTTTTGCCAGCAGTGACTTACAGGTATGAATTTATTTTATTTATTTAAAAGATTTATATCCCACCTTTTCTCTGTAAACAACAGAAGCCGCAGGTGGCTTAGTAGTCAGCCCCAGCTGCAGGCCAGGCATTGGGCAGGCTAGAAAAAAGTCTCCAGTGCCGGCCAGATCCTGCTGAACAGACTGCCGTACCCCCCTTCCTGCAATACATGTTTCTTTTACTGATGCAGCTCATCTCTGCAGCTCTTCTCCATGGGCTGCCACTTTGTCCTTTGACTTCCTCTGTCTGTAATCAAGCCCACTTCTCTGCCTCAGTAGCCTCAAAGAGAACCACTCCATGCAAGGTCGGTGCTATTTCCTTACCTATCAATGAGGCTGAGCACTGGAGAAGAGGCCAGGATCTTATAAGATCACAGAGCCATTGCATGTCCCTGCCTGAAATCACTCCCCAAAGGAGGCTCCTTGGGGGTGCCTGCTTGCTTCCTCAGGATCAACCCAACCCTGGCTAAGGGGACACCAAAGAAACACACAAAAAGATCTTAAGACAGACGTGATGCAGGACACAAGACTCACCTTCTTCATTAAAAGCAAAGACCTTCCTTTTTCGAGAGGTGGGAGTAATAAATGTTTCTCCAACCTGATGGAAATGTTTTCAAAATTAGTCCACCATACAGGAGGTAAGTAAGGTAGTACCCCACAAGTTCCCCTGATAGTTGCACCCATACAGGAACTGACCCACCCACCCCAAAGCAAGTCACACCTGAGTGCCAAAGGCTGCAACCCTAAACACACTTTCCTAGGGGTAAGCCCTATTGAATATAATGGGACAAACTTCTGAGAAGACAGGGTTAGGATTGCACCCATAGTCACACTAAAACCAAACGCACTCTGATCTTCTCTGCCAGAACACAATGACCACTGATGTGGGAATTAACAGAAGGTGATCCTAAAGCACCGTTTTCCAAGTGCTGAGAAGCACTTCAGAGAATCTTTGACTGACAATCTCCCTGCTCTTTGCCTACTTCAGAAAAAATGCTGGATTTTTTTTAAAAAGTTGACTCTGAAGATGAGAGTATCTGAGGCCTGAAACACCCTGGACGTTCCCTACGTCTGACCAGTAAAATGACAGGAAGAGTCCTGCACTGGTGGAGAGCATGGGACAGAGATTCTTACGGAGGTTTCTCTCAAGGACTCTTGCCCGCCTCTCAGATTTCCCTGCCTGATGATTTGAGGAAACCACTGAAATGCTTTCCTAAATTGAAGCCTCTGGTGACATTTGATAAATGCAGCTGGTGTGGTTCTGGTGCCAGCTTACATCTCATTATTTTGCACTGATGCATTTTATGCTGTCAGCCACTTCGCACGTCCTTGTGTAAGGGGGATGTGCTTACCACTCAAATGAAGACGGGACCAGGAAACTCCAGGAAATGAAGACCCCGGTTCAAAACTCCATTAGGCACCCACCCGTCTCCCAGGACGAGCACAGGCTTAGAATCATAGAGTTGGAAGGGACCTAGTAGGTCATCTAGTCCAACCCCCTGCCTGCAGCAGGAAATCCACCTAGAGCATCCCCAACAGGTGCTCGTCGAGCCTCTGCTTGAAGATCCCTAGTGAGGAAGAGTCCACCACTTCCCTTGGCAATCTCTTCCACTGCCAAACCGCCCTCACTGTCAGGAATTTTTTCCGGATATCCAACCGGAATCTCCTTTCTTGCAGTTTGAATTGTCCCCATTGGTTCTAGTTCTGCTTTCAGAAGCAGCTATGAACAAATGAGCCCCTTCCTCCCTATGCAGCCCTTCAGGTATCTGAAGAGGGCAATCAGGTCTCCCCTCAGCCTCCTCTTCTCCAGGCTGAACATCCCAAGTTCCCCCAACCTTTCCTGGTAGGGCTTCCCTTCCATCCCACTGATCATTCTTGTCGCTCTCCTCTGGACTTGCTCCAGCTTGGCTGCATCTCAAGTGAGGTGCCCAGAACTGAACACGGGACTCCAGGTGAGGTCTGACCAATGCTGAATAAAGAGGAACTAGAACTTCTCGTGACTTGGAAGCTCCAGTCCTCTTAATGTAGCCTCAAATGGCATTTGCCTTCTTTGCAGACACATCACATGCTGACCATGTTCAGCTTGTGATCCACAGTGGCAACTCCAAAGTCCTCCTCACATATTGTGCTTGCCACTCTCAGTTTCAACAGCCCTGAGAGGCAGGTCATGGGGATCAAACCTGCACAGAGGAAAGGGGGAAGACTAAGGAACTGAGCACTCGTGTCTGAGCAAAGTGGGGACAGTCAAAAGAACACTGTGGGGCACTGAAGCTCCCATGTATTTCCAAAGGGGACAACTGCATTACCTCTTTCTTCTTCACATTCTGCCACGTGTGCTCCTTCCCCTTCATATCCTTTTGCATTCGGAAGACTTGCTTGTCATAGTCTTTCCTGGAATAAAACATGAGTTATGGGATCCTTTGTAGACTGATCAGGCATGTGGGGATGGGAAACCCATACATTGGGGAGATCTTATTAGCCTTGACCAGACCAGCAGTATCTTTTTCTGAACAAGCTCCCCCACTCCAGCTGTGGCAGAACCTGGAGAGAGAGAGTGGCTGAGGGGAACAAGGGATTACTTGATGCAAATCTGCACCCCAAGCATTCCCCGAGGGCTGAAATTTCTCTCTTCTTAAGTTGCAACCCTGGAACCCCTCTTACCTAGTACCCCCACATTTCCTTGCCTTTCATTTTTCTTGTTTGCTTCTCATCTTCACAACCCCCCAGCAGCTCTTTACTGTCTACAACTCTTTACAACTTCCCAAAATGGTCCTGTTTCATTGTCTGTCCTTCCGCCTTCAGTCTAGTTTTATTACAGACTCCAGATTTACAGAACCTGTAATTAAATGGCCAGAAGGACTAAACTTGGATTTGGCTTTCAAACTCCTAGTTGGATTTGGGAATGTGGTGACTGGGATGGGGGTGCAAAGTCCCTGCAACACCCACCTGTCCATGGATGCCAACATGCCGGGGCTGACATGCTCACACTGGGGAGTCTTCATCCATGGAAAGACAGCAGAGGAGGGAGTGATGGGGTGACTCTCTCGGAGCTGAAAGATATCTTCTTCATTTGTCTTGAACTGTGGCAACTACAAATCACATTCTCGTTAAACCCAGAAGAACCAGATTCTTTCCCTGTTGGCCCAAAGGGCACCTGCACCAGCTCCCCAGGTTCTTCCCTGCCATCGATATCCTACTGTGTTTCTAGCACTGATTGGGCGACTGCTGCAATGTCTAAAAATGCCCACAGGCAATAGAAATGCTCAACAGGCAGCTGCAGTTCTAGAAGCTGTGGCCATGATCCCAGAGGGCACCTAAAAATTCCTGGGAACCTCTAAAGCAGGGGTCCTCAGTGTATGGCCCACGAGCCACATCCGGCCCGCCAAGGCCCTCAATCCAACCCACAGCCTCCCCACAGCCTGGCCGGGGTGCTCTGTCCTCAGCTGTGCGGGAGGTGGAGAACCAGGGCGTGCGGCATCTTTGCATGCCCAGAGGCTCCTCCTTGCTGCAGCAAAGTGGCTGCAGGAGCCTCTTCCTGTTCCTGTCTCGGCCCCCACTAGACAACCAGGGTGCGCAGTGTCTTTGCATGCCCAGAGGCTCCTCCTCGCCGGGGGGGGGGGTGTCAGGGCGCCCGTGCGGCACTACCGCACTGCAACAGCCTCTCCCTGGCCAGCGGGGGTGGTTTAAAGCCACCCGCACTGGTCCTCCATGCCTCTGCAGCCTCCTCCCAGCCCGCTGGGGTGGGGTTTAGAGACACCAGAGGCTCCAACTGACCCCAAAGGTAAGCCTCCAGGGAGTGTTTTTAAATGTAGGGCAAAATGTAGGACATCCTTCATTTTGCCCTACATTTTTAAATGTCCTCCAAAAGTCCGGATTATAGTCCGGCCCCCAACAGTGTCTGAGGGACAGTGAACCGGCCCCGTTTAAAATGTTTGAGGCCCCCTGCTCTAAAGCAACAGAATCCAAACTGGAGACCATTGCACACCAGCCTCATCTTGAGCAGTGCTTACTGTTCTGCTGCTCTGGCAGTTGGTTTGTCACCCTTCAGGGCACAGGCACACTCAGGGCAATTGCATCAACGGCCTGGACATCCTGCTGCAAAGCCTGCAGATGCAAGCCACAAATGCCACTGTCCAGAACATCCCTATCTCCAGATGGTGACAAAGAAGGTGGCAGAACGGAAAGCATGGCTCAGAAACACCAGATCTGGTTTGGCAAGTCCTGATCTGAAGTAGCATTCGGGGCTTGCACATTTTGGAGGGCCTGGATAGGTGATACTTCTCCACACTCACAACCTGCTTGGGGTTTTCATAGATACTACAAAGTTTCTAAAACCCAGAATGGAGGTTGGGGACAAGCCTTTCGCTCAGGAGGAGGGTGGCTTCTCATGCTAAGCTTCTGGTGTGCTCTTCAAACAGGCAAGTGGACCTGTGGGCTTTGATCACTGAGAAATGGAGGCTTTTTCACTTTTTATGTCGCTCATGACAATACACTTCACTTACTTTTGTGTTCCTGTTTTGAAAGGGGGTTGCAGTGAAGATGTCGTCATGGTTGTCCTTGGGCATCTGTTCAAGGAAGTCCCTCATCTGCTGTTTTCTTTTCAGGGTTCCCACCTTTGCAACAATTGCCACTGGTTGCTTTGTCTCTCTGTCTGTCAAAAAGCACAACAGGACAAGATCAGTGTGTGTGTGTGTGTGTGTTTTGCATAGGTAGATGTAGATGTGGGCAACTTCAAATGCAGGGGGGCACCTGGATGAAGGTGTCTCGTGTGCTCCCCAAGGCATCTGGTGGGCTGCTGTGAGATTCAGGAAGCTGGACTAGATAAATGGGCTCTTGGCCTGATCCAGTGGAGGCTCTTCTGATGTTTAACTCACAGTGCAATCCTAACTTGCTCTTGATCCACACAGGAACTTGATCCAACACAAGTTTTGGAGCTGCTACCGTACTACTGCAGGGAAGGGGAGCCTCAGTCCCTTCCCAACAGTAGGATTACAGCTGTCCCAGTGGGTCTACTCAGACTTTGGTCACCTCTAGCGTCCAGTGCATCTCCCCCAATGAGTTGTGATGTGGTGTGGCTAGGTTGGCGCATCTCTAAATGCCTCCAGAGTGGCACAAGGGAACTTTGATGACACTCCAAGGCCTGTAGAAGGGACTTGCATCAGCCCAGCTTGATTCTAGATGGCACTGATAGAGCTTCACTTTTGTGAGGAAGACTCTTACAGCCCAAGTTTCCCACTCCTATTTGAGAGGCCTCAAGGATCTATTTCAATTTTTATTGTGATTTCTCTCTCTCTTTCTTCTATATGACTCTACTTGGACTGAACTGAACTGAACCAAACAAACAAAAGGACTTTGCAAGCCATTTTAGAATTAATTCAAGACATGAAACTTTCCCTCAAATAGTAAATACACACCACTAGAAGCTTTCTCACTGGCTCTCTTCTTCCTGAGATTCACACCTCACCTTTCTTAAGTGCCACAAGACGCAGAATCAAGTGCACCACTGCACTTGAAGGGGCCATTTGGGTTCTTTAGGTGCCCTGCTGACCCCAAGAACAAAGTGGGGCAACAGCTACTGAGCCCAAAGAGCAAAGGGGCAGCCTGGGAGCTTGCCTGGCCCCCCACAAAGCCAGTCTCCTACCTCTTTCTTCCTTTTCCCCCGTCTTGGTGGTCCTTTTGGGAACCTGCAGCTTTCGGCCTTCCTGTTCTGTCATGCACCTTTGCTGGCATTCTTCGACAGAACGTGTCCCCACAGCTGTTGCCACATCCAGCCAAAAGCCACTCTTGTGTTTTGGAAGAGAAGCCACAGCCCTGCAAAAAACAAGGGCGATCAAGTGGATCAGGACTGCTGGATCACTTATCCAGGGCATGCCAGATGTTGTACAGAAATCTGAAATGGCTCAATGCCTACTCTTGGGCGCATTTATTATTATATTATTTATTTATTTATTTATTTATTTATTATTACCATTTTTTATATCTCCCTCCGTCCAAGGAGCTTAGGGTGGTGAACATGGTTCAGTCCCTCCTTTTGCCCTGACAAGCCAGTTGGTTAGGTTATGACTGGCCCTGGTCACCCAGGAAGCTTCCTGTTTGAACGGAGACATGAACCCGGATCTACACCTATCGACACCTTCTGCTGGCTTAGTTGAACCAGAACAAAAGGAGAAGGAATCAGGAATTTCCTATGAAGCAGAAGGGCAGAGGAGAAAGTGTTGTGACTAAGGCTGCAATCCTATACACACTTTCCCGAGAGTAAGTCCAACTGAACAAAATGGGACTTACTTCTGAGTAGACATGCTTAGGATTGCACCCTTAGGCATATTTTTCACCAGGCTGCTGAGGGAGACAAGCAAAGCACAACTTTGCAGGTGAAAGTAACAGGGCAAGAAGGTCTTTGTGC
Source organism: Cryptoblepharus egeriae (assembly GCA_030015325.1). Lineage (NCBI taxonomy): Eukaryota > Metazoa > Chordata > Lepidosauria > Squamata > Scincidae > Cryptoblepharus > Cryptoblepharus egeriae. Next base: position 267,553,249 of record JAREYC010000001.1, read on the forward strand.
TTCTTGTGAAGCAGGCACCCCATGTTACAATTGCACAGCAACTCTAGGGCCTCCACCCCCCCACCCACTGAGGAAATGGCCTTGCAACTGCCAAGCCCCATCACTTGCCTGTGTAATTTCTCCAGTTCCAGATCCGTCCAGTCTGTGTTGATGTCTTGAACCTTGTCTGAGGTTCGCCATCCTCTGCTCTTGCCAGAACTCTTTCCCATCAAGGGACAGACACTGCTGGTAACACCCCCCTCAGTTCCTTTGGCCACTGCTTTCAACCTTCCCCCTGTCACCAGAGACTCTTTAGTGAATGTTTCACTTTCTAAATCCGAGTCATCACTGCCCTGGTGGGTATTTTGTACTCCCCTGGGTGACGCAGGTCTATTCCACCTTGCAAGCCCAGGACAGCCACCAGCCAGCCTGGGAGGAGAGGAATTCCCAGGAGGCAGCTCCTCCAACTTGCCGCTCAGGTCAGATTCATCCCCCCTTGCCTGACTGTTACAAGGAGTGGGGATTGAAGGATTCCCCATCCTCCTGGGGTCAGAAGACAACTTCCAGGCATCATTTTGTTTCTTCCTGGATGCTTCTCTCTTGAGAAAAGGCTTCACTTTCCTTTTGATACATGGGATGTCTTCACTCAGTTCATCTTCATCTGTGCTGGGAAAACTTTCCGCCAGACGCTTGCTTTGGCCAACCTGTTTCTGTGACCGTAAGGCGTATTTGGAATATACAGGCTCTTTGTCAGGGAAGCCCCATCTGCGCCCCTTTGTTTTTCTTCTCTGCTCTGGAATACTCTGCTCAGCCTGCCTTTGGCCACGCTGTCTCTTGGAGCACTTTTCACACCGTTTTTTATGGTTAAGTGGCGTCAAGGTCACAACAGCCTGTTTCTGGAAAATGTCATTAATTATCAATTGACTGTCACTTTCTTCAGAGTCTGAAATAAAACACTTTCTTCCATTTCCAGGTTCAGTTTCCCTTCTGAAAGTCTCAGGGTTGTTACTAGTTGTTCCTAGGAAAAACAAAGATCCTCTATAGCAGGCATGTCAAACTGGCAGCCCGAGGGCTGCATACGGCCCTTTGCAGGCACATGTGCAGCCCTCGAGTGATCTCCCCACCCCCAGAAGCAGCTTAGTAGTGGTGGCAGCACACTTGATTATGAGCTAGAGAAAGAGCCCAGGAGAAAGGAGGGCACTTTTGAGTAGACATGCAAAAAAATTGGATTGTGGCCGTCAGGAGACACCATTAATGCTAATGCGGCAACTCTGTATGAAATAAGTTTGACACCCCTGCTGTGTAGACTTGTACAAGCCCAGTTTTGGGAAATTTTAGTTCAAACTCTAGGTAACAGAAACCAAACTATATGCTCATCTCACAGCTGATAAAAAGGGAGAGAGATATGCAGTGAGGAGCAAACAATAAAAGCTGAGCCAAGAACCGGAGATCTGGCTTCTGGGAGCCCAGCTATTTGCCTCTCCATGGCACTAGAGCAGGGGTCTTTGAACTTTTCAGCCAAAGGGCTGAAAATAAATTAAAATACAAAATTTAAATAAATAAACGTAACGAATGATAAAACTTAAATAATGAACATAAAGCAGCAATGTACGTCACAGAAAAAAATGCATACTCAAATGAACCCCCATTCCCCAACCTTCCAAGCACTTTCTAAGGCCTTCATACAAGTTACTTCTGTTTGGAGGAAAACTAGGAACCTCAGAGGGTCCTCAGAACACCCTCCAGACCTAACCAGAGCACAGCTCCAGTTGTGCAGTCAAATGTGCAGAAGCTTGCAGAGGTCCAAAGGCTGGCTGCAGGACAGACCTATTGAGGACAATCTAGCCCCCAGGCCTGGGTTTGGAGAGCAGAGACAAAGGACAACCAGACTCTTGATAGTACACCTATTAAAAATTTAACTAGGAAAAGACCCAGTCTGCATTCAGGCACTAAAACTAAGACAGCAGTTTCTTAAATGTGAAGCAATGGATCAGAACTGGGGGAAGGATGATGGTTAAATACTATCAATTCCATTGCTAAAACAGTTCAGGACCCTCCCCAACAGATTACACGTGTGGCACACCTGCAGATTTAGTTGTTCCTCTTCAGATTTAGTCAAAGGCAAATCACATACTACATGGAAGGCAAACATGAAGGAGAACCCCCCCCCCCCCCACCACTGGACTTGGTACAATGGCACCGAGTAAAAATAAAACCTGCCATCCCAAAGTCTGATTGGACTCCAGGTTACCCACCTCCAGCCTACTGAGCTCTAATACCATATATTATGAAGTAACATCTTCAAGGGCACAGTAAAGGATCTTTACCTTTCAGTGGACTCCAAGGTCCTTCCTCCTTAGCCTTATCCCGCTTTAAAAAGCTGGCATTTGATCTGCTCGGAGACGGTGCGGAGACTGACTTGAGGAAATAGAGAGACAAATGTAAGCACCAGTGACATAGCTAGTAGGGTTCAGGGCAGTCGATCCTAGGTTCGACTCTTTTGTTAGGGTGACACCGATGACCAGAATGGTAAAGATCTGTCTGCCAGTTCTGTAATTAGGAGTAATACCATCATACTAAATATTGTCAGATGTGTAAATTTATAACAAAATGCAATTAAAAACTGGAGTGAAATATCTCCATTCTACCAAAGTTATGGCCAAAAAATAAAATTGTCTGGAGGCAGATGGAAAAAGTACCCCCAGAGAAAGCCCTGATCTCGACACCCAGAAAAAGGGAGTTGAACTCCCTGAACTCTCAGAAAAAGTACCAGTGAGTACCCCCAGAAAAAACCCTGATCTTATGTAATAAAATTAATTTTCTTCCCAACACCACCACAGGAATGGCTAGCAGATGAGTTGTACCGGCCTAAATGGGTTAGGATTGGGCCCTAAACTTTAAACTGATGATGGGATACAGAGTGTGCTATGACATGAGACAGTTCCCCACTTATTTCTAGAAGCAGATATGGAACGATGAGACCAGGTTTTTGCTTCTCCCCAGCATTAGCCTACTTGCTCCATGTCAGAAGTTCAAAACCCAAGAAAATAACCTAAATCTGGCATTGTTGTGGCCTCCATTCCAGGAAAAAAACCAATGTTGAGAAAATAATCTTACAGGGTTCAAGTAGTTGGTGCCCCCTTTCGTGAAGGTGACATCCAGCGCACGATCCACAAGCATCCGCTCGCCACACCAATACTGCATTCGGGGCTTTACACGCCGACCGCTACGGGTGAAACTGCCACTCTGTAAAGAGTGTGTCTCCAGCTGCAGATCTATGAAGAGGAAGAAGCATCTTATGTTGGGTGGGAGCTCCTCAAGAGGCAGCTTCTACAAGCACAGTCAGAAACAATTCCCATGAAGAAGAAAGGGGGAAAAAACCTGAAAAAACCAGGTTGGCTGCACAAGCAACTTGGGGATCAGCTGAAGTTAAAGAAAGAGAAGTAAAGGGAGTGGAAGACTGGAAAGATCACCAGAGAGGAGTACAGGCAGGTAGCCCGGTCCTGTAGGGAGGGGGTCAGGGATGCTAAAGCTCAGTATGAGCTGAGGCTGGCCAGGGGAGTCAAGGATAACAAGAAGAGCTTCTTTAGATATGCCCAAAGGAACAGGAGGAGAGACGAGGGGCTGGGGCTGCTCCTGGACAAAGATGGACAACAGGTGTCTGGAAACCAGCAGAAGGCGGAGCTGCTCAACTCCTACTTTGCATCCGTCTATTCACAGAAGGAGGGCTGTGCAAATGGGGGTGCGGGATCATTGACTGATGCGGGGATGTGCTTGCATCCCCAAAGAGGTAATGAAAACACGGATGATGCAGAAGAGCAGATTAAGATTGACAGAGAACTGGTTCGGAACCACTTAACTGGCCTAAATGAATTCAAGTCATTTGGACCGGATGAGCTGCATCCTGGAGTTCTGAAGGAACTGGCAGATGTCCTTGCAGAGCCTCTGTCGATCATCTCTGAGAAATCCCTGAGGAGTGGAGAAGAGCCTGGACTGGAAGAGGGCAAATGTAGTCCCAATTTTTAAGAAGGGGAAGAAAGAAGACCCGGGAAATTATAGACCAGTCAGTTTGACTTCAATCCCGGGCAAGATATTAGAGCAAAGCATAAAACACACAATTTGTGCACATCTAGACAAGTACTCGGTGATCAAAACAACCCAGCATGGATTTACCAAGAATAGATCTTGCCAGACAAATCTGATCTCCTTTTTTGATGGGGTTACGAGCTTCCTGGACATGGCAATGCTGTGGATGTCATTGATCTTGACTTCAGCAAAGCATTTGACAAAGTCCCACATGACATTTTAATTAGGAAGTTGGAAAAATATGGGCTAGACGGGGCAATGGTTAGGTGGATCCACAACTGGCTTGACGACCGCACTCAAAGGGTTTTACTAAATGGTTCTGTGTCAACCTGGAGGTCAGTTTCTAGTGGGGTCCCCCAAGGCTCTGTCTTGGGACCGGTTCTTTTTAACATTTTCATCAATGACTTGGAGGAAGGGATACGGGGGAGCCTGATCAAATTTACAGATGACACCAAACTGGGAGGAGTAGCAAACACATCAGAAGAAGGAGGAACCTCCAGGAGGATCTGGATAAACTAGAATCCTGGGCTGGAACAAACAGAATGAATTTCAACAGGGAGAAGTGCAAAGTTCTGCACTTGGGCAAGAAAAACCAAAAACATAGGTATAAAATGGGGGATACTTGGCTTGGCAGCACAACATGTGAGCGGGATCTTGGAGTCGCCGTGGATCACAAGCTGAACATGAGTCAGCATGTGATGTGTCTGCAAAGAAGACAAATGCCATTTGAGGCTGCATTAAGAGGACTGGAGCTTCCAAGTCACGAGAAGTTATAGTTCCTCTTTACTCTGCATTGGTGAGACCTCACCTTGAGTACTGTGTTCAGTTCTGGGCTCCTCATTTGAAGAAAGATGCAGCCAAGCTGGAGCAAGTCCAGAGGAGAGCGACAAGAATGGTCAGTGGGATGGAAGGGAAGCCCTACCAGGAAAGGTTGGGGGAACTTGGGATGTTCAGCCTGGAGAAGAGGAGGCTGAGGGGAGACATGATTGCCCTCCTCAGATACCTGAAGGGCTGTCATAGGGAGGAAGGGGCTCATTTGTTCATAGCTGCTTCTGAAAGCAGAACTAGAACCAATGGGGACAAACTGCAAGAGAGAAGATTCCGGTTGGAAAAAATTCCTGACGGTGAGGGCGGTTCGGCAGTGGAAGAGATTGCCAAGGGAGGTGGTGGACTCTCCCTCACTGGGGATCTTCAAGCAGAGGCTCGACAAGCACCTGTCGGGGATGCTCTGGGGAGATTTCCTGCTGCAGGCAGGGGGTTGGACTAGATGACCTACTAGGTCCCTTCCAACTCTATGATTCTATGTTCTTAAGAAACCTCCTTAATATACACCACCAAATGCAATTTATACTGAAGCAAATGCAACGGATATTTTAATGAAACCAGAAATTTCTTTTCTGGGAATATTGGATGATTCAATTCTGAAAGGCTTTGAAACTATCCTTTATATATGACAACTGCCACAAGAATAGTGTATACAAAATACTAAAAGGTTCCACAGTGGAGGAATGATGGGTAAAGATTTTGGCCCTTGTTAAAAATGTCAACTTACAATTCTCCTTACAGAGAAGTCAGTTAAAACTTTTGTGAACAACTGGAAACCATTCTTGGACTTCCTGCGCACAACGGGGGAAAAGGTTCAAAAGAGTGAGCTATGGACTCATTTAGTAGATAACTGATAAGATACATTTTCTGTGTTGTTGAAAATGTACTTTAGTACATACAACTAACAGACTTAGTGACACCTCACGTAAAGAACGCCTCACGTAAAGTATGTTTCACGTAACAAACAAAAATTTCTCTAGGATTCTGCTTCACATAAAGAAAGTGCTTCACATAAAGAACACATTCGTTGGCAGTTGGGGCAGACGCGCTGGCCGGCAGTCTGCTTTAAAAGCCTCAGGGCTGCCTAGCACACCTGCCCATAGTGAAAGCAACACTTCCATGCTGTTCCTCCTGTGGCCGGAGGGAGAGAAGAGCAGTGGAGGAGAGGGAAGCAGCTCAGGGCTGGACGGAAGGGAGCAGGGCAGAGAGAGGCTCAGGATGGAGAGAAGGAGAAAGTGGGGAGACACTTGGAAGGTGTCATGGATTGCAGCCTCCTAACCATATCTACCCAGAAGTAAGCCCCGTTGTGTTAAATGGGTCTTACTCCCAGGAAAGTGTCTTTAGCACTGCAGCCTAAGTAGACTTCATAAGATCATGCACATTGAATGCATGTTTTGAATTCAATCCCAGTGTTCTGTCATCATTTTTACATCCAGTTAATATTTTTATATGAATATTTTTGGGGTTGTGGAACCAATCGTCTGAGTTTCCATTATTTCCTATGGGAAAATCCTCTTCACATAAAGAATGTTTCACGTAAAGAACATGCCTCCGGAATGAATTAAATTTGTTATGTGAGGCGCCACTGTATTTTCATTTGTTTCCTTCTGCAATGAGCTGCAGTTTTTGCCTCCACGCAAATGCTAAGGCAAAAGGAGACAAAGAGCACAATCCCAACCATGTCTACTCAAAAGTAAGCCCCATTGTGTTCAATGGGTGTTACTTGCAGCCTAAGTGCACTAATCTACTAACCACCCTCTCACTGGCCAAGATTCTTATGGGAACTTACCTTCTAAACCCCATTCAACCACCTGATTTGATGCCTGAAGAGCACCCCAGTATTGTTGCAGTTCATCCCATGCACAGACTCTGCCATGACACACAGCACACTGGCCAGGTCTGCACTATCTAGAAATGCCCAGTTCACAACGGAGACAAGAGACCGGATTCATAACGGTGCAGAGACCAGGCTGTGTTCTTTGTTCAGCTAGAAAAAGTCAGAAGTGGCCTTTCCAGCATGTTGTGAGCACACCTCCAGCACCGTTATTGTTAAAGTGACAACATAGCGTCCGCTAATTGAAATCTATTGTATGGTGGTTGCCACATTATCACTACATATTTCACACGGTATGGAGTGTTTCTACATGTGATTTAACTGAAAACAGACGGAAGTGACAAAAGCAAGGTGTTTTTGGAAACCACTGACAACACCTGCCAAAGCTGAGGAGCAACAGGGGTGGGGTCCATTTGCCATGAAATGAACCATGTAGCCAGGATAACCAGCACTGCTTATCAGAGTAGTGATTTTCAACCTTTTTTCATCTCACGGCACACTGACAAGGGTGCTAAAATTGTCAAGGAACACTGTCAGTTCTTTTTCCCATTGACAAGACAAACCGTGCTGCTGGTTCAGGTCGCCCATTTGCCCTTGTAAAGTAATAGAACCTTTCCATACTTCCATGGCACACCTGTGGACCATGGCACAGCCATGGCACACCTGTGGCTGAAAATAGCTGTGTTAGGGAGAGAGACCCACCCTTCTCTTCAGGACTGGGCAATTTCAGGACTTCGTAAGTGACGTTTTCTGCTCTGGATTTCCTCCTGGCATCTTTGGGCAGCTCTGCCAGGCCATCAGCCTTCATGGAAGCTCTTGTTCCTTTGCTGTCCTTCCTCAAGTGGGAGGCTCCTTCCTCTTTCCTAGCATTTGCAGACATTCAGGTGAAAAGAGGAGTTAGTCACAAAATCTGTTTGCAGAGTCCATCATTCAATGACCTCAAAACACCCGTACGACACATTTGGAGAAATGCTTCCAATCCTGCAGGTGCAGAAACCCTTTCTAAGAGTACAGTCCTAACCATGTTTACTCAAAAGTAAGCTCCATTGTGTTTAATGGGTCTGACTTCCAGGAAGAGAGTGAGCCTGAGGCTACAATCCAAAGTAACTATGGGAACTTTTACACCAACGTAGTTATGGTGCCACCTATGGGAAATGCATAGAGCAATGCAGAGTAAGTACTTCTTATCTGTTCCCGTAGTTACTCTGGATTGTAGGGTGAGTCTCTGCCTCATGCCCTGGAGCAGCAAGGCTTGGCAACTCAAACTGTCCAAAAAGAGTTTTTTTAAGAGATTAAAAAAGGGTGCAGGGTGGGAAAGCTCTTGTTCTGGCTGCTATATAAAAGGATATATGGATCTATAAAAGGATATAAAAAATAAAAGGAGGATTTATAAAAGGATCCTGCTGCTAGATATAAAAGGAGGCTGAATGGCTATGGCAGCCCTGCATGGGTATGCCAAGAAATGAACCAGGGATCTCCTCCTGAACACAAAGCAATAGCAGCTGGCAAAGGCCACCCAGCTATAGCACTGCCCTAGGGAGAGGCAGGAAGTTGGTACTGGCTTCTGCTGAAGTACGATCTGAGATGATGGGTGGGGGGAGGAAATTAGGGATGGCAGAATCAAGCCATTGGGGGAAACAAGGGAAAGTATCACCTCCGTGCTCCAGTTTATAGAGAAGCAGTCACTACAAGGGGCCATAAATAAAAACACAAGAATGCTTTTTCAGCTTCTCCCCCTTCCAACCAATGAATAAGCAACCATGTTGAACAGTCACCTTTGTGACAGCGCTCTGTGAAGATGCAATTAAATGCTTTTAGATGCAGTTACCTCCTCAGAGAACAAAGTAATTCATCAACATGCTTTTTCCAGTTTTTTGGAATTCCATTTCCAAATCTCTTTATGAACGTAGCAGATATTCCTGTTTAAAACAAAATACAGAATTTAGACAGTTGTGGCATTTGAGAGAGTGCGTCCTGTAAGTTTGTTTTTCATCAGACTTTTTGTAAAGGAGCAAAATATAGAAAATAGTAATTTTCTAACAGTGTACAGTAATTCCATGCATTGAGAAAAACAGAACTTCCTCGCAGGCAAGTGCACCCAGGATTGCTGCCCAGGAGTCTCACTGGCTGTTGGGCAACCAGCAGTGACAAAGCAGGGTTAAACTGGCAAGTATCTGTGCCAGGAGAAAGCAACTAATAGCAATTATTACTCTGAAGAATTAAAGGAGGAATAGCAAGGGAGGTCAGTGAGTTAATTCTGAAGAACTTGCAACATTTCAACTAGGCTGCAGTGAAATTTGAAGAGGGAAAGTGCTAGTTTTGCCCTTTACAGCTTGGGACCTGTTCACTGGAGGGACTGCCTTCCTCCATGTATTCCTATTGTTTATATTCATCCTCTAAGGCAGGCACGACACCCTAGCTAGAGACTCCCTCTTTAGGATAGGCAGGGGAAGGCACCAACACAATCTCCTGGCTCATATAATCCTATCGAGGGATACAGGGGTTTGCTTTTACAGCAGCCTCCTAACTGCATGGAGTGTAATGCTAGCCTCTGCATGACCCCCAGACTGCAGAGAGATATAGGGCCTTCTTGGTGGTGGTGCTCCATTTGCCTCCTATTGTAATTAAGAACAACTGCCTCCTTGGAGTCCTTTCAGCAGGGTCTTAAGACCATAAATTTTTTTTAGGAAGCATTTGATTGCTGACAGAAGGATCTGGCACTTTTTAGGGTGGGTATGTCATCTCCAAGAACGCCACCAACTCCATATTACTTTTCTTTGTCTTAGTGTCAGGTTCCCTTACCTTCTTTCTTCATGGCAGCGGCATCAATCTGTCCTTCCAACACATAGACCCTTCCAGTCACTGTTCTAACTTGGTTGTGTGCCAGTCGTTCCACAATCGCATTGCTATGCCAACAACTATCCGTGTCTCTAAAGCGAGAGAAGACGGAAGAAAGAGAGAGGTTGCTAATTAGAGAAGAGCTGGAGGAATAACCAAAGACCACTCTCAATATTCTTTTACCTTGAGGCACAAGACCCAGAAAAGGATCTAGTAGAGCTGGATGTCATGGAATATTCAGGGCATGAGTTGTTACCATGCAAATTGCATAGTATCAACAAAGGTCTCTTAAAAACAATCTGTTCTAATTTCATGCATCTAAAAAGAAAATTCCAACCATCTTTTATTAGCTACTGAAATTTTCTTTACTGATGTGCAGTTAGATCCTGGGCAGGAGATCCAGGACTGGCTCAATAGCACCAGGAAACTTCTGTCTGCTTCCACCAGCCTCTGTATTGTGCCTGGGGGCATGGCTGGCTTACCAGGAAAGGTCAAGAAATGGCAGCAGTGGGCAGCCCCCCCAGGCATTCCTAATCAGCAACAGGGCCTTAGGCATCTGAGAATTGTGATGGGACACCAGGGTAAGATGGAGAAGGGTCTGTTGCTTCTTCTCACTTTGCCCACCAGGGTGAGAATCTGCTTTCCAGGTCACAACTACAGCTGCATAAAGGAGGCTTTGTGTCTACAGTTGCCTGGTACTTGTGAAGGTGAGGGGTTTCTGGTTTGCCTTCCCTTCTCCAGGTCTTCCTAGAAACTCACTTCCCCAACTCTCCAAACACCAAGAAAACCTCTTAGCCATTAAAATTTTTTTTTTTGTAGTTTGTGGGCTTTGTAGTTGAAAAACAGTATACAAATACTGTAGATAGGAAGACAGATCTTATTACATTCAGCCCAGGAGTGAAGAGACATTTTGACACACTGGGGGAAAAAGCTGATGTCACTTACTTCCGCATTCCTTCCACACACACACCGGTGTTGTTGTTGATCACCTTAATTTTCCAACCACTGAGACAGATTTGCTGCTGTTCCTTTACAAATCAAACCAGGAAAATAATTAGAGGTGACAATTTCAATTATTACTGCTTACAGCTTGATTGCAGCCTCGCACCTGGGCTGTGCACACAGCCACAAAAGCTTGAAAATAATTGGACAAAAAGATCACATACACAGGCACACACTGATGTACGTCATGATCCGAATGTCAGCCCAAGTCACAGAATTTCTACTACTTATTTTGTAGCATAAGGTGGAACTTGGGGTGAATGTGAGGAATGTAAGCTGCATTTTGAGGTCCTGGCATGCAGGCAGAGAGCAAGCATGCAAGTCATTCACTATATTTAATATAGTGAATTCAGTATATTTTGTGAATTTACACAAGGACAATGAACACGAACAACAAGCCTGATGGCAGCACAGGACAGAAATTAGCAGGGAATTCATTATATATAGAAAAATACCAAAGCTATTAGCGGAGGAACCAGGGCAGTGTCCGTTTCCAATAATAAATTTCTCAGGGATCACTATCCAGAAGCCAGTCCCACAGCAGAATCTGACAAACCAGGAAACAGTCTTTGTGTTAGCCTATGCAACAAGTGTCACACTGATGGCGGGCACAACTTGTTGTCAAAGTTGTTAAGGACTCACCAGCTTATATGTGGGCTCCTCAGTAGGATTTTCACATCAAGAGGTCAAAATACTTGAGAACTGCCAATAACTGTCCTGAAATAACTGGCCCCAAGTAATGAGGACAATCAAAGCCTTGAACTGTAGAACTCCTTCAGAGTAAAGAAGGATCACCAGCAGGCAACTGAATGCACCACTGTGGCTGTGGCAAGGACATGCACAGCTACCACAGAGTCCCCCATCCTGAAATGCCACATTGCATTATACAGTATATATCCATGTATAGGTCTAAAAGCATGCCTTAAAATTGACCTGAGAACATGGGTCTACTTATACATGGGTCAGTATAGTGAACAGACTTCTGAGAGGAGCTGCTTGGTGCAGTAGGGATAGGATTGGGCTGCGGACCCTTGGGGGGGGGAAGGAAAAAAGGAGTGATTTACTTATGAGTAATTGTTCTAAAATTTCTTCTCCTGATAGGAAGAGAAGTGGGAATTGTATTCTCTGAGGGCACTACTATGGAAGTGCAGCACTGTACACCTCACAAAGCATACAACTTCCATAAGCACTTTAGTCTCCCTTCCTGTTTGGAGAAGCTAAAATTGACCCCTCAGTCTTCACCCCAACTTATCCGAGGGTCACAGAAAATTATATGGTTTGGGGCTCAAAAGCTGCCCTCAACTTATCTGTGAAATCAGCCCATAGGCAAATATATACGACAACCACTGTATGTGTGGCTTACTCACTGTCCATTCCAGCCACTGCTTCTTTGACTGAGAAAGATGGCATGTGGACCATTCCGAGGGAGACAGAAACTGAACTGCAAGGATGTTCTCCTCTCCCATGAAGGGATGGAGGAAAGAATGACAAGAATGACTGACATATTGAATGGGTCAACAGTGGAAAGTGGCCTGGAGGGCCAGTGCTGTTGCAATAGGATAGGGGGGACACGCATCACAGAGCACAAGGTCAGCTTTTGCCACCCTTCAGTGGAGGGGTAAAAATAAAGTATGTGAACTCCCAGCAGCAGCAGCTTCCCAGATTCACTAAGGATGTCTATGCTGAAATTATAAACCACTAAAGAAACGCCACCCCAATTTTACCACAAGATGCCACCCTACCTCCTTAGTGTCTTCATTATTACTAGTACGAGAAGTTTTTGAGGGAACTTTGGAATTGTTTCCAGCTCGGTTTCGCTTCCTTGGTATGTGGATTTTTGGAGTAGCAAATATAATGTCACACAACTGCTTGGATGGACTTTGGGATCCAACCTCCACTTCTTGCTGCCCGCTCTGGCCTGGTTTCCGATTGTACTTGGGAAACGATTTTCCTTCCTGAGGAAACTTCCCAGCCGACGTTTGTCCCATGGGTTCCCTAAACCTGGTGAGGCCAAAGCTTATGTCTGTGTCATTAAATCCAGCATTGAAAGTGTCACTTCCCAGTTCCACTGGCTCCACAATGAATGAACAGTCCAGACCATCAACAGAGTTTGCACCCTCTCCAGTGCGATGCTTTAACTGTTTTCCTGAATCCAGTGCTGTCACAGAAGGCGTTGCTTCAGCTGAACTTCCCTTGATTTGGTAAGATGCAGAATCTGCTACAAAGAACACAAGAAGAGCTCAGCTGCTAATTCAATATTTTTAACACGCATTCCATAAAGACCAAATTCTAATTTAATCAATAGGTAAATCTCTCCAAAGTGACTGGAGGCATTTGCCATTCGGCCTTGAATTCTGCCATACTATAGGAATTCAAGATAGAAGTTTGAGAATGGGAATATACTCTGAAAGGAGGAGAGTGTTTTGAATGACTGTCATTCTGTTAAACACATATGCCAGTAGACCCATCAAAGCAGGGATGTCCCATGCAGCACACACCATCCCCCCCGTCTGCAACAAATGCATCCTGACAATACCCAGCTGGGATGGGTCATAGTTGCAAGAAGGCTTGAAAAATGTTTTCTGAGCTTGAACAGAAAAATACATACTTTATCAAACGGCCACCAGAATGAAATATGCCTTTATCTTAAAGGGAGAAAAACTGTATCAAGTTTGGGGAATGATACATTATAGTAAATCCTCTCCATTAGTTTAGAATCCCACTGCTGTGAATGTAGATTGTACAGCCATAGAGTCCTGTGACTAGCACTTCAGAATGATCATGCTGCCAGGACTATTGCTGCAAATGCAACCACTACTAGTAAGATCAATATTACTATTGCATCCTTTCGGGGATGCCCTAGGGGGATTTCCTGCTGCAGGCAGGGGGTTGGACTAGATGACCTACTAGGTCCCTTCCAACTCTATGATTCTATTAATGAGATCATTTGTTTTGGGGCATCCCTGACACATATCTTTGACTAAGGGTTAAGCCAGAATTCAGGGGTGTGCATGTTTTGTGCACATGAGCTGTCAGTGCTAGAACACTTCATACGCAGCGTTGCTTTCTGAAGGACCCTGGTAGGGAGGCTGTGCCTCACCTGCCTCTTCACTCACTGCACTTCCTGCCAGAAATGCATCAAACCCAAGCAGACTTCTGATTTCCATTTGGGCCACAAAGATGGTTCACCAAATATTGTTAAGGGCAACTGAAGATGCTTGTGTCATTTTCAGCACTGGAGTTGCAGCGCATAATGTCAAATGGCACATGGATGGAAACTTAAGGCTTGACGGAAGGATGATTTGTTTTGAGGAAACAAATATAATGTTTTGAGGAAGTAGATAAATGACAGTGAATAAAGGGCAAATCATTCATTGTAATGCGTCAAAATAGAAATATATAAATGCTATATATATCCAATCTGTATATATAAAAGAGAAAAGTCACTGACTGACTCACTCATTGACTGACTGACTGACCCACTGACTCATCACCGCCCTGCCAAAACCGGTGGGCCTAGAAGCATGAAATTTGGGGTGGGTGTTCCTTATGTGACGGAGGGGTGCACTAAGAACCGGTTTTGGAAAATTCCAACCGGAAGGGGGTGAAAAGGGGCGCAATGCGTTTTCCTCCCTATACTTTGCATTGGAGAATTGATGATTCATCAACATTCCACCCCAACTGCTGGGCCTGAAGCATGGAATTCTGGGAGGGATCCTTCTGTCACCTGAACACCCCCCAAGAACCAGCTGGAGAAATTAACCCTTCAGGGGCTGAAAAGGGGGCAACGTGTTTCTGTCCTATACTTAACATGGGAGACTGACCAACATCCAGCCAATTTGGTGCTCAGACCCTGGTGCACGGGGGGGATGTTGTTAGGAGGAAGAGGTTGCACTGGCGGGGAAGTTGCGCATGTGGGGATGTGCATGGGCGGAAAGTTGGGCATGGGGGAAGTTGGGCACGGGGGGATAATGCGCATGGGGAAGTTGCGCATGGGGGATGATGTGCATGGGGAAAAGTTGCTCATAGGGGTTGATGCACATGGGGAAAGTTGTGCACGGGGAAATTATGCACAGGGAAGTTATGCACGGGGGGATGATGCGCATGGGGAGTTGATGCGCATGGGAGATTGATGCACATGGGGGAAAGTTGTGCATGGGGGTTGATGCGCACGGGGGTTGATGCGCACGGGGAAAGTTATGCACGGGGAAGTTGCACACAGGGGGTTGATGTGCATGGGGGAAGTTGCACATGGGGGATTTGTGCATTTGGGACTGATGCGCATGTGGGGAAGTTGCGCATGGGGAAGTTGCGCATGGGGGGAAGTTGCACATGGGGGGAAGTTGCGTATTGGATGTTGATGCGCTGTGGGGGGATGGCATATGGGGAAATGTTACTCCCGCAACGCGGGTACGCTTTTTGCTAGTTAGAAATATACATGTAACTTTGAGAAAAGGAATGTTAAGTGGATCCCTTCCTTATCCAATCAGGTCTTATTTTGTTGAAGCCTAAAGACATCTCTTGGAAGGCTGGATGAATGGATGGACAAACATCAAGCATTGGTTGGCAGATGTACCTGTTTGCAATACTTTCTTCTGCACCTTCTGCTTCATGCGTGAGAAGAACTTGTGAGGTGATTCTGAAACCAAAGGGCCAGTTGCTGTCACATGCACATTTTTGTTTTCTGCCATATAATTGGGGACTGAAACAGGAAAGACAACAATTCTATCAGGATTTCAAATCCAGAAACGCACAGATCACAAAACAAACACTGAACAGGACCCTGCGCTCCACAAGACTCCTGGGTTAAATGCATACAGTAATATGCAGTTATAGAAGCAAGAGATAAAAATTCAGAGGGAACCAAGGCTAAGGTCTGTATCCTAAAGTGAAATTAAGCCCCTTGCTCCGGAGCAGTTAAGACAACTTTCCATAAGATAACACTAGAGGGTGACGTAACTGCGTGCACTCGTAACTGCTATGGGTTTTGCCCTAAGTTTCCAAGGTATACTGGTGTTCCCTGAAACATCTCGAAAATGCCGGTGTATAAGTGGTGCAAAGACTTAGTTGACTGGAACTATCCCCCCATTGTGACCGCGGAGCTGGGCTGACCCTTTTCATGAGTTGACTGTGGCTGAAAGACGGAGCTATGCTTGCAGCCACGAGACACAGCACCTAAGCAAGGAGTTTCAGTTCTTTCAGCAACCCTTTCTTTAAAAACATTACAAACCTCTGCCGTTCTCCATTTCTTGGAGGGGCTCCTCAGCCAGCCTTTCCTTTTCCTTATTGTTGTGTCTTCCCAATTGGTGTCTTTCAGGAGTGAGAATACAATCTGTGGTGCTGTTTCTTTCTAATACTTTCATCTGTAGCGGGTTATTCTTCTGTTTGGCAAGAGCAGCCTTGATCTTCATTCTCGAGAAGATCTTTGTTGGAGACTCGAAGGGTAACGGTTCACAAGCTTTACGTTTTAGTAAAGCATTCCTCGTCAGTACAAAAGTCTCATTTTCCAAGGAGGAAAGTACCTCCAGCTCTTCTTTACAAGTTGGCTTTATTGCGCTGAGGTTAAATGATTCTTTAGTATGAGCGTCACCAGCAATCAAAGTAGACTGGAGAATGTTACCTTTATTACCTCTTCCCAAATGAACTTTTTGGCAAGCGAGGACCATTGAAGGAAATGCAGCTTCTTTTACTGCAGAGTGACCTTGAAATTTCACAAAATCCTTCACAGGGGTACCTCCTGGTATGTTGCTTAAGGAAACAGATTTCAGTGGCATCTCTCCTCTTCTGCAAGAAGGAAGTGACAATTTTGAAATCCTTTATTCTTTTAAAGGTGCAATTATCCTGATAAAATGGTATTATTTGCTCTAATAAAAATGCTTTAATTCATTAAGATCTCTTTATTTAATACGTCTTTCTCATTTTTTAAAAAAGTTTTTGGATTTGTGAATGTTGATTATTTTTCTTCATGCCTTAGATAAAAGAAAAGAGGGTTTTTTGTGATGTAAAGCAGGACAATTTCTGTACAACACCAACCTAACAGGAAGCCATATTATTATATAACAAAATCAATCTGTTAATCTTCTAGGCTAGACACCACCACCACATCCAGTCAAGGTGACCTTTGTCCGTTTCTGCAGGATGTGTCCTCTTTTTTAGCCTGCTCTCCTGGAAATAAGAACTTCATTGTCCTCCTTTTCCTTGTGAGCAGCCCGCCTTCTTATAATTAATAAATGATATGCCATAGTTTTAAATTTAATAAGCAATACAGTGGTATCTTGGTTTACAAGCATAATTCATTCCAAACGCATGCTTGTAATCCAAAACGCTTGTACAATGGCGCCTCACGTATCAAATTTAATTCGTTCCAGAGGCATGTTTGTAATGTGAAACATTCTTTACGTGAAGCGATTTTTCCATAGGAAATAATGGAAACACAGATGATTGGTTCCAGAACCCCAAAAAAATTCATATAAAAATATTAACTGGATGTAAAAATGATGACAAAACACTGGAATTGAATTCAAAACACGCATTCAATGTGCATGATCCTATGAAGTCTACTTAGGCTGCAATCCTAAAGACACTTTCCTGGGAGTAAGCCCCATTTAACACAATGGGACTTACTTCTGGGTAGACATGGTTAGGAGGCTGCAATCCAAGACACTTTCTTCTGCAATCCAAGACACTTTCCAAGTGTCTCCCTAATTTCTCCTTCTCTTCATCCTGAGCCTCTCTCTAGCCCTGAGCTGCTTCCCTCTTCTCCACTGCTCTTCTCTCCCTCCAGCCATAGGAGGAACAGCACAGAAGTGTTGCTTTTGCTATGGGCAGGCACGCTAGGCAGCCCTGACACTTTAAAAGGGCTGCCGGCCAGTGCGTCTGCCCCAACTGCCAACGAATGTGTTTGTTACGTGAAGCACTTTGTTACGTGAAGCAGAATCGTGGAGAAATTTTTGTTTGTTGCGTGAAACATACTTTACGTAAGGCGTTTGTTACGTGAGGCGCCACTGTATATCAAAAGCAATTTTCCCAAAAGAACTAATGGAAATTCAGACAATTCGTTCCACAAGCCATAAATATTCATATAAAAATGATTACAATCTATATATAGAATCATAGAGTTGGAAGGGACCTAGTAGGTCATCTAGTCCAACCTCCTGCCTGCAGCAAGAAATCTCCCTAGAGCAACCCTGACAGGTGCTCGTCAAGCCTCTGCTTGAAGATCCCCAGTGAGGGAGAGTCCACCACCTCCCTTGGCAATCTGTTCCACTGCCGAACCGCCCTCACCGTCAGGAATTTTTTCCGGATATCCAACCAGAGTCTCCTCTCTTGCAGTTTGTCCCCATTGGTTCTAGTCCTGCTTTCAGAAGCAGCTATGAACAAATGAGCCCCTTCCTCCCTATGACAGCCCTTCAGGTATCTGAAGAGGGCAATCATGTCTCCCCTCAGCCTCCTCTTCTCCAGGCTGAACATCCCAAGTTCCCCCAACCTTTCCTCGTAGGGCTTCCCTTCCATCCCACTGATCATTTTTGTCGCTCTCCTCTGGACTTGCTCCAGTTTGGCTGCATCTCTCTTAAAGTGAGGTGCCCAGAACTGAACACAGTACTTTATATATATATATATATATATATATGCCCTGATGCTTGTGCTGCTCCTGGTGCCCGGTAGGGATACCCAGTGCTCAGAGGTGTCTGCTACAAAGTGCATGGTGGTGCCTGATAAGAACGCCTGGTGCTTGGTAGGGATGCCTGCTGCCCACTGGTCCCCCATGGTGCCCGCTGCCCAATGTCTGGTGGTGCCTAGTAAGGAAGCCCGGCGTTCAGTAGGGATGCCCGGTGCTCACTGCACACAGGTGCTCCATGGTTCCTGCTGCCCACTGGTGTCCAGTGGTGCCTATTAGGAATGCTTGCTGATGACCGTTGCCTGGAGGTGCTTGGTGATGCCTGCTGGCTACTGCAGTGATGTCTGGAGGTGCCCACTACCTGATAGTTGCTGGTGCCCAGTCCTCACTGCTGCCCACTGCAGCACCAACAGGGGTGCTGGCCCTGCCTCCAGTGGCAGGGAGTTCCACAGGTTTTCTGAGGAGAGGTGAGAAGGAACACAGAGTCCCAGGTGAGTGGAGGAGGGGGCTGCTTAGCTGAGTGCTTAATTGCTGCTAGGTGTTCATTGGCTGGTTGCCTGGTGGGAGGAGCTTTCAAGGGCTTTATTAGGGCCTGAGGCGCGATCCTGTGGACTGGAGCCTGTGAGCAAGGACTTGTGAAGTTGACAGGAGATGGAAGGGAAGGGCGCAGTTGTCGTGACATGCACCACGTGTGCCATGTTTGTCTTCTTGCTCAAGGACCCCGGGGATTATTGATGCTGCAAGTGCAAACTGGTTGCACTGATGGAGGAGAAGGTGGCAGTACTGGAGGGGGAAGTTTCCACCCTTCGTCAAATTAAGGCATCTGAGGAGTTCCTTGATACAACACACACGGAACTTCTCCAGAGGGATGACACCAGTGGGGACCCCAGCAATGATGTCTCTTCATGGAGACATGTGACAGTCAGGAGAAAAAGGGGCAGGAGTAGTCGAGAACCACTGGAGCTATACAACCGTTTCCAGAGTCTCTCAGATTCCACCATGCTGGCAGAAGTTCCTCTTGCTAGCACACCTACACTGGATCCTGGCATTGCCCATACTGGCATGCCTACAGATCCCCCTCATAGACAGCAGCCACAACCCCCACAAGTGTGGGGGAAGCTAGACACAGAAGGAGAACACGGAGGAGGGTGCTGGTGATTGGAGATTCTCTCCTGAGGGGCATGGAAGCTGTATGCCAACCAGACCCGTTTTCCCGTGAGGTGTGCTGCCTCCCTGGTGCCAGGATACGGGATATCACGGAGAGGCTACCGAGGATCGTACACCTGCTGATCGTCACCCGTTCTTACTCATCCACGTAGGAACAAACGATACTGCTCGGGAAACTTTCCAGAAGATAGTTGGGGATTATGAAGCTCTGGGGAGGAAGATTAAGGACCTGGGGGATACCCAGGTGGTATTCTCATCCATCCTCCCAGTAATTGGCAAAGGTCCTCAGAGAGATAGCAAGATTTTCCAGGTCAATAGCTGGCTTCGAAAATGGTGTCATCGGGAAGGATTTGGATTCTGGGATCACAGGATGAACTTCCTTGAGGAAGGACTCCTAGCAAAGGATGGACTACATCTTACGGGTTGGGGGAAGAGTGTCTTCAGACGGGAGATGGCCAACCTTATCAGGAGGGCTTTAAACTAAATAAGAAGGGGGTGGGTTACGTCCAAAGGGAACCTAGGAATGAGGAAAATGCTCTGGATGGAAATTGCCAGGGCACAGCTGTAACTCAAAAATCTTGAGAGGGGCCTGGCCTTACAAAAAAGGAGGGAAATGCATTGAGTTGCAACCTCCAGGGCTTAAGTTGCATTTACACAAATGCACAGAGCCTGGGAAATAAACAGGATGAGCTGGAGCTTTTAGCAAGTGAAGGGAAATTTGATTTGATAGGAATAACTGAAACTTGGTGGGACTCCCATGACTGGAACACACAATTGGAAGGCTATCAGCTGTTCCGGAGGAACAGAAGTGGCAAAAGGGGAGGTGGAGTAGCATTATATGTCAAGAACATATATACTTGCTCTGAAATCCAGGAGAGTGGTCCGGATATCCCTGTGGAGTGTGTTTGGGTAAAAGTAAGGGGGGAAAATAAGAAACAAAGCATTGTGGTGGGCGTCTACTATAGACCGCCAGGCCAAGGAGAAGGAGTAGACGATGTCTTCTTGGAGCAACTGGCAGGCATTGCAAGGAAATATGAGGTAGTAGTAATGGGGGACTTTAACTACCCAGACATTTGCTGGGAGACAAACTCAGCCAAACATGGAAGCTCCAGTAGATTCCTGATGGGCCTGGAAGATAACTTCATGGTCCAGAAGGTGGAGGAAACGACAAGGGGAGGGGCCATCCTTGACCTGATCTTAACAAATCGTGAAGAACTGGTTGATCAGGTCAACATAGTGGGAACTTTAGGGGAAAGCGATCATGAGCTGCTGGAATTTAGAATAATGTGGGAAATAAAAAGAGTGCAGAGTGAAACTTATATGTTGGATTTCAGGAAAGCTGATTTCAACAGGCTTAGAGGAGTCATAGGTGGGATCCCATGGGTTGATGATCTAATGAGGAAAGGGGCCCAAGATGGGTGGGAGCTCCTTAAGAGGCAGCTTCTACAAGCACAGTCAGAAACAATTCCAATAAAAAAGAAAGGGGGGGAAATGCTGAAAAAACCAGGTTGGCTCCACAGGCAACTTGGGGATCAGCTGAAGTCAAAGAAAGAGAAGTACAGGGAGTGGAAGACTGGAAAGATCACCAGAGAGGAGTACAGGCAGGTAGCCCGGTCATGTAGGGAGGGGGTCAGGGATGCTAAAGCTCAGTATGAGCTGAGGCTGGCCAGGGGAGTCAAAGATAACAAAAAGAGCTTGTTTAGATATGCCCAGAGGAACAGGAGGAGAGACGAGGGGCTGGGGCTGCTCCTGGACAAGGATGGACAGCAGGTGTCTGGAAACCAGCAGAAGGCGGAGCTGCTCAACTCCTACTTTGCATCCGTCTATTCACAGAAGGAGGGCGGTGCAAATGGGGGTGTGGGATCATTGACTGATGCCGGGATGTGCTTGCATCCCCTAAGAGGTAATGAAAACATGGATGGTGCAGAACAGCAGATTAAGATTGACAGAGAACTGGTTCGAAGCCACTTAACTGGCCTCAATGAATTCAAGTCATTTGGACCGGATGAGCTGCATCCTGGAGTTCTGAAGGAACTGGCAGATGTCCTTGCAGAGCCTCTGTCGATCATCTTTGAGAAATCCTTGAGGAGTGGAGAAGAGCCTGGACTGGAAGAGGGCAAATGTAGTCCCAATCTTTAAGAAGGGAAAAAAGAAGACCCGGGAAATTATAGACCAGTCAGTTTGACTTCAATCCCGGGCAGGATATTAGAGCAAATCATCAAACACACAATTTGTGCACATCTAGACAAGTACTCGGTGATCAAAACAACCCAGCATGGATTGACCAAGAATAAATCTTGCCAGACAAATCTGATCTCCTTCTTTGATGGGGTTACGAGCTTCCTGGACATGGCAATGCTGTGGGTGTCATTTATCTTGACTTCAGCAAAGCATTTGACAAGGTCCCACATGACATTTTTATTGGGAAGTTGGAAAAATATGGGCTAGACGGGGCAATTGTTAGGTGGATCCGCAACTGGCTCAATGGCCGCACTCAAAGGGTTTTAGTAAATGGTTCTGTGTCAACCTGGAGGTCAGTTTCTAGTGGGGTCCCCCAAGGCTCTGTCTTGGGACCGGTTCTCTTTAACATTTTCATCAGTGACTTGGAGGAAGGGATACGGGGGAGCCTGATCAAATTTGCAGATGACACCAAACTGGGAGGAGTAGCAAACACATCAGAAGACAGGAGAAACCTCCAGGAGGATAAACTGGAAAACCCAAAACACAGGTATAAAATGGGGGCTACTTGGCTTGGCAGCACAACATGTGAGCGGGATCTTGGAGTCACCCTGGATCACAAGCTGAACATGAGTCAGCAGATGATGTGTCTGCAAAGAAGGCAAATGCCATTTGAGGCTGCATTAAGAGGTCTGGAGCTTCCAAGTCGTGAGAAGTTCTAGTTCCTCTTTATTCAGCATTGGTCAGACCTCACCTTGAGTCCTGTGTTCAGTTCTGGGCACCTCACTTGAAGAAAGATGCAGCCAAACCGGAGCAAGTCCAGAGGAGAGACAAGAATGGTCAGTGGGATGGAAGGGAAGCCCTACAAGGAAAGGTAGGGGGAACTTGGGATGTTCAGCCTGGAGAAGAGGAGGCTGAGGGGAGACCTGATTGCCCTCTTCAGATACCTGAAGGGCTGTCATAGGGAGGAAGGGGCTCATTTGTTCATAGCTGCCTCTGAAGGCAGAACTAGAACCAATGGGGACAAACTGCAAGAGAGGAGATTCCGGTTGGATATCCGGAAAAAATTCCTGACGGTTCAGGTGGTTCGGCAGTGGAAGAGATTGCCAAGGGAGGTGGTGGTCTCTCCCTCACTGGGGATCTTCAAGCAGAGGCTCCACCAGCACCTGTCGGGGATGCTCTAGGGGGAATTCCTGCTGCAGGCAGGGGGTTGGACTAGATGACCTACTAGGTCCCTTCCAACTATAGGATTCTATGATTCTATAGGTTAACTACATGCCCTGAAACCCGAGAGGAGCTTTTCCTTCCCACAGCCTCTCCAGGCTCCTCTTCAGGGCATGGCTGGGCACCAGTAGGCACGGAAGGACCCCAGGAGGTGCTGGCCTTGTGTCCAGTGACAGGGAGTTCCACATGACCTGCAACCTGAGAGGGGCTCCTCCTCCTTCAGCCTCTCCTGGCTCCTCTTCAGGGCATGGCTGGGCAGTGGTGAACCTCCTCTCCACCCCCTCTGGCAACAGCAGGCACCACTGAAGGTCCAGTGGCAGGGAGTTCCACAGGTCAACCGAGAGGGACTCTTCCTCCCTCAGCCTCTGCAGGCTCCTCTTCCAGGCTCTGGGCCTTCAGGGCCACCCCCACCTCCAGGGGCAGGGAGTTCCAGGGGCCAAGGCCAGGCGGGGTCCACCTCCAGTGCTGCCCTCCCACCCCTCAGCCTCAGTGGTGGAGGGGCGGGGTCAGAGGTCACCGCCCCCCGTGACCCCCACCCGCCGACACCACCAAGACTTACCTCCCGGCCGCCAATCCCGTCAGTCACCGCGAGGGCGACTCGTCGGACCACCTCGGACAGCGTCAACCGCCTTCGAGTTCGAATTCGCCACGCGCCGCCGCTGATTGGCTCCTGGGGGGTGACGTCACTCACCGTTGCCATGGCTGACGCCGGAATCCACACCGCGCATGCGTAGACGGCAGTGAGGCGTAGACGTGAGGTTTGAGGGAGGCGCTCTGGGCCTTGAGCTCAGTGGGTGAATCTCCCCTTGCGCCCTCTGCCGCTCGGAGGACTAAGAGGTGAAAAGACAGTGCGCATGCGCACCTCCAAGAGCAGTGACGTCACTAGGTTTGATGGATATGTGGAGGGGCCAAACCATGCAGTGGGCGTGGTCAAGCACATAAGCCCCGCCCCTGATGCTTTTTGATTGGCTGCTAGATCAGTGGTTCCCAAAGTGGGGGTCATGAAAAGCTGGGAGCCGCCATTTTGAAATTTATTATTTATTAATTCATACATATTTATTTAAATATTTTATTTTTAATGTTTTTATTTTAAATAATTTGTTATAAATAATTTATTTTTAAAATTTTTAAAATATTTTTATTTCTTTATTAATTATTGATATGATTTATTAAATAAGCATATTATTAATATTTTTATAATAAATTTTAATAATAACACGATCAATAAATTAATTTATAGTAATTAATGTAATATTATTAATTAATTAATAGTAATGATTAATTAATCATATTATTAACATTTTATAATAAATGTTAATAACATGATTAAGTTATTTATTTTTATATTAATTAAGGTAATATTTTTATTATTAGTAGTAATAATTATACACTTAATTAATTAATGATTAATTAATCATATTATTATTAATATTTTTATAATGATTTTTAACAATATATGATAAATTAATTAATTTATATTAATTAATGATTAATCATATTATTAGTAATATTTTATAATTATTACTAATGCAAAATTTAATATTAAGTAATGATTAATTAATCATATTAATATTATTATTAATATGATTAATTAATTTATGTTAATTAATGATTAATTAAAATAAAGACATTTTTGTCTCTCCTTTCTCATCCATCTCAAGGCGGCTTAACAGTTACAGAGTTAAAAACAAAGTCGATACAAATATATAAAAAACCATTTAAAAACATTCAAGCTGCTTCCCTGGGAGTAGGTCTCATTGAAGAGAATGGGACTTACTTCCGAGTAGATGTCGAGCAATAGTCGTGGATATTTCAATGCATTTCCAAGGAGTGGCATAGCCATTGGGGGGTGGAGCAGTCAGTTTGGGAGGGAGGCACTCCATGGCATGCAAGAGACCCCTCCCCTTTGGAGCCATTCCAGGTGGGGGTGCAAAATGGCGGTGTTCGCCGCCATTTTGCGCCCCCCACCTGGAATGGCTCCAAAGGGGAGGGGCTCTTTGCACGCCGTGGAATGCCTCCCTCCAAAACTGACTGCTCCACCCCCCCACTGACTATGCCACCACTTCCCATTTTCAAGGCAGTGCGCATTGAGCCCAATTAGAAGGGCAGCGTTTGACATCCTTATCAAATTGGCATGAAGCAGAATCCGGTCACTACTAAACTGAGTCAGGGAGACGGTGGCATAGCTAGAGGGGGTAGAGCTCATTGTGGTTGCTTCCCCGTAGCATCCACGGTGCCCTTACCCTTTGCACCCATACGGCTCTGTTTCACTCTACGCCCTGCACACCTTACACTCCCGTGCGCCACGATTAACTGCTCCATCCCTTCTAGTTATGCTGCAGGGTGGTGGTGAAAGGGTGACCATAAGTCATAACCGAAAAAGAAGGTGAGGCCCCCCCTCCCTCACCCAAGGGACACCCATGTAGGACACCCAAGAAAAGTGTCATGATCCAATAAAAGCTATAAACACTCATAGATATTGTTTCTTGTGGTTAAAGATAAAGGTGTCCCCCACATGTGCTACTTGTGACAATCTGCAGGGTGTGTTCCTCATCCCCTTTTCTAAGCCAAACTGCCAGTGCTGTCCAAAGATACTTTTGTGGTCATGTGGCCGGCATGAGTATATGGCACGACTGTGGCCGGAAGGACTATATGGCATGACTGTGGCTGGAAGGACCATATGGCACGACTGTGGCTGGAAGGACTACATGGCACGACTGTGGCCGGAAGGATTATATGGCACGATTGTGGTCGGAAGGACAATACGGCACGGTTGTGGCTGGAAGGACTATATGGCACGACTGTGGCCGGAAGGACTATATGGCATGACTGGCCGGAAGGACTATATGGCATGATTGTGGCCGGAAGGACTATATGGCATGACTGTGGCCAGAAGGACTACATGGCATGATTGTGGCCGGAAGGACTATATGGCATGACTGTGGCCAGAAGGACTATATGGCATGATTGTGCCCGGAAGGACGACATGGCATGACTGTGGCCAGCATGACTATATATCAACACTGTTACCTTCCCACCACGGTGGTAACTATTTATCTACTTGCATTTCCATGCTACTGTAGGTTGCAGGAGCTGAGCAAGGGATGGGAGCTCACTCTGTCTTGTAGCAACCAGGTTTTGAACCCCAGTCTACCAGGCACAACATCTTAACCACTGAGCCACAGCAGCCCTATTAGCATTACATCATTTATTATTAAATTTAAAACTATATTTTAACTCAGTGGTCAGGGAACAGGGGTAAATTACCCCAAATGGGGTAAAAATGAAATTCCTGGGGGTAATGGAACAATACAGGGGAAGCAAGGAACACTGGGGTAGGGATGGATGCAGGGTTTGGTGGGGGTAACGTTGGTGTATCAAGGGGGTAACGTCGGCATATCTGAATATATTTTGGGGTAAAAGGTAAAAATGTTCCCTCACCCCTTAACTGTATTTTGTCTTTCAATCTGTATTTATTATCTAATTTTCTAGATATTATCTAAGGGCTGTGGGTGGCGCAAGCAGTTAAGTCACTGTACCTGTTAACCAGCAGGCCAGGGTTCGAGACCCGGGTTGGCCCCACAAGACAGGGTGAGCTCCTGTCCTTAGCCCAGCTCTGCGATGCAGCTGGATCCAATCGTATTGGCTCTGCCTTTCCATTGGACTCATTCAGTGGCGTGGAGAGGGGGGATTTGCTGCTTGGGTTACAGCCTCTCCTCCATAACAATCCAACCCAGGCTTCCGTGCTTCGCATGCAGTGTATGCAGTGCCGAGCACCGTACCATAGTCAGCACAGACTGATGGAGGCCTGCTTTTTTTGATTATCTAATTTTAGTGGTGTTTTATTGTTCTTTTAATTGCTGTTAGCCGCCTTTTCTCCCTTTCGTTAGGGAGGAGAGGTGGGATATAAATCAAATAAATAAATAAATAAACAAATAAATAAAGAGAACAATGAAGATTTTTTTCCAGGACATGAAGCTAAAAAAGAGAAGAAGTCCTGGAAAAAGATAACATATGGTCCCCCTGGGTGGCAGGATCAAGATGACGGATACCCTGACTGTGCTGCCCCTTTGGGCTTATGCCACAGGTGCAGCCTCTTCTAATGACTTCAAAGAAAAGGATCCAAGCCAGGGAGACCTACATGCAGGAAATTGTTCTTGGCCTTATTAGTTGTGGAATTGGCCAGACGTTAATGCTCCATCTCTAGATATTTCTCGATCTCAGTGGGGGGCAGGCTGTTCACCCCAGGGTGGTTCATCTCCCTCCGTTCTGCACTCATCTGTTTGGAAACCATGGTTTTCTTTTACGAACACCAGCAACAAGAGCCCTGCAAACAGAAGGGAGTGTACAAGCAGAGCATGTCCAGCGTGGTGTGCCGCACAGTACACACGAATGGCTGCGTGGACTGCAGTGCTTACACTAGATGGCAAACTTGTCCTGCCTTACGCGGATTATTTGCACTTTCTGGAACTTCTGCCAAACTGCAAAACAAATGCACCGTCTCTGGCCCTTTCTGGAGTTCAGGTTATTTCTGTTACTGATTACAATATCTGCCATTTCCAAAATTTCTCTTATCCTGCAACACAAAGATGTGGCAGGCACATGACAGCATGACTAAGAATCATTTTAATGCATGGTACCATTTCTACTTTAATAAAATAAAATAAATTTGGTACCAAAAAATCTAAACTGTACAATAGCGCCTTATTAGGACCAAGTAAAATGTCAATTGGAAGACTTCATGTTGTTAGTATAGATTAACCCGTCTGCTTGTCTTGAAAAAGGAGAGTTTAAGTTGTCGGCTGGAAATTTTGTTGTTGAGTTATGTCCAACTCTTCATGACCCTGTGGACTGCAGTGTGCCATACATCCTATCCTTTGCTAGCTTCTGAAGTCTGTCTAACCCTACAATCCAGAGTAACTACAGGAGCACGTAAGAGACATTATGTGCACTCATAGTTACGGCACCATAGAATCATAGAGTTGGAAGGGACCTAGTAGGTCATCTAGTCCAACCCCCTGCCTGCAGCAAGAAATCCCCCTACAGCATCCCCGACAGGTGCTCCTCGAGCCTCTGCTTGAAGATCCCCAGCGAGGGAGCGTCCACCACCTCCCTTGGCAATCTGTTTCACCACCTAGTCTCCTTTCACCTCCTTTCACCACCTAGTGAAAACCTATGGGAAATTTGTATTGCAATCCAGAGTAAATTGTTCTTACACCGGAGCAAGGACTCCCCGTAGTTACTCTGGATTGTGCCCAAAATTCATGTTCCTCAACATTTTTCAACCTACAATGCAATCCTAACATGTCTACTCAAAAGTCCCATTGTGTTCAATAGCATTTTCTCCCAGGAAAGTATGGTTAGGATTGCAGCCCTAAGCCATAGAGCTAGCATTGCCTGCAAGACTAACACAGAACACTGTTACCTTCCCACTAAGGTGGTAATGACAGTATTTATCTACTTGCATTTGTACATGCTTTCAAACTGCTAGGTTGGCAGGAGCTGGGCAAGGGACAGGAGCTCCCTCTGACCCAGATCTTGAACCCTGGCCTGCCAATTGACAGACATGGCATTTTAGTGCTGATTTCCATTAGGACTGACTTCTTTGATCCTGCAGTCCAAGGGACTCTCGAGAGCCTTCTCCAACACCATCAGCTCAAAGGCATCTACTTACAGTATACTCTTTATGGTCCAGCTCCCACAGCCATACATAACCAAACCAAAAATCATACACAGAGTACAATCCAGAGTAACTACAGGAGCACACAAGAGACATTACATGCACCCGTAGTTACTGTACCACCGAGTGAAAACCTATGGGAAATTCATATTCCAATCCAGAGCAAATTGTTCTTACACCGGAGCAAGGATTCCTCGTAGTTATTCTGGATTGAGCCCACACACACACAGACCGGGGCCATCTCCATTTCATCTTCTTGTGATTTGGTGACCTGAACTGGACACAGGACTCCAAATGTGGTCTTCAGCATGCCCTTCAGTTAGGCCAGCCAGAGCCCTTCTAGCCCTGTGGATTAGGCCTAACCTCAGGATATGGCCAATTTAGGCCAGCTTAGCTGGACCAGCCTCTCTGACCTAATGTCAGGATTGCAGTCTAAGGGCACAATCCAGAGCAAGTTCAGCCTGCTCTGCCCTAACTGCTCTCTCCTAACGATTTTGTATCCAGAGCAGAAAGTTACGCTGCATCCAGAGAGTCAGGAAGCCTGTGCTGCCCTAACTGCTCCAGAGCATGCTAAGTAACTGACACATGGGGAGGACTTGCTCTTGAGGAGATATCCCTCAGATCACACTAACAAGGAACAGATATGGTGCCTATAGTGGTGACACAACTCTGTGCATCACTCGGTGCGGAAGTCTGTGCGTCACCCCTAGGATGCACGCACCCCCTACCTGACTGCGCAGTCGCCAAAGTTGGCGCCTGCACAGTTGTTTCTGAAGCCAACTGGCTTCAGAAGCCAACTGTTTCTGAAGCGCAGTGCTTTTCTGAAGCCTTTTGGCTTCAGAGGAGACTGTGCAGGCGTCAGAGTTGGTGCCTGTGCAGTACTCTTCCGAAGCCATTCGGCTGCCGCTCCACCTGAGTGAGGCTGAATGGCCGTGCAGAGGCGCAGACTTCCTCCGCTCTAAGGAAGTCTCCTCTGAAGCTGTTTGGCATGCTCAGTGTGTTTCTGCGCAGTGTGTTTCTGGCCATTCGGGCCAGCTCCGAGGACAAGTGGCAGCTTCTGGCTGCTGCTCCGCCTTGGAGCAGGCCTGAATGGGCTCGCTGATGCCCGGGGCCTGCCAAAGGGCTGTCAAACTCCTCAGGTGCATCACCCCATACGGAGCGCATCACCCAATGCAGCCCACACCAGCCGCACCAGTCTGGTGACGCCACTGGGTGCCTGCCTTATAAGGAGTCCCTGATGAGATGCCAGTACATTCTCCAGTGAATACAAGGGGCTTCTTGGTGTGGCCTGCTGTATCCTTAGGTTTGTGGGCAGCCGTAGGTGTTCCATATCCTAAGGTTGAGAGGTAGGGGTTGCAGCTAGGCTGGCCAAGAACTCAGATTTTTGGTCAACACTGCCATTCTTACTCAGGCCTTATCATGGCCCCCTATGGGTCTACTCATGACTATACCTGCTCCTGAGGTTGTATATCTCTGAGGAACTGGAAGAGGGCATTTCTGCCTTGAAACAGGCTCTGGATACAGAGTGACTGCTCTGCCCTAGGCAATGCTAAACACGCCCTCAACCTGCCTCTCCTGAGCTGCTTAGGCTGCCCCAGTTAGGGCAGAGCAGGTCCACCTCTCTTAGGGCACCCTATCTTGCCTTGCTCTGCCCTAAGCCCCTTCCAGAGTAACTGGGGTGGAGCATCTTGCAGTTGCTCCACCCTAGTGATAGATAGGGCAACCCAAGGGCTCTTATGTGGACAGATTAGTTGCTCTGGATTGGGCTGCCAGTGAAATCTGAGAGCCCAATCTTATGCATGTAGTCCCACTAAAGTCAATGGAGCTTGTTCCCAGGAAATTATGAACCAGAATGGAGCCTGAGTTTGCAATCCTAACCACGTTAGGCTGGCATAAGTCCTGGCACACGTCCTGAATAGGTTAGGATTGTGCTTGAGTCAGTCTGGCACATTTTCAGAAGTATTTCTCTTGTGTGTTGCCTGACAGTTTTTCTGTGTCCTGCTCCATTCCTCCTGGGAAGTCATGTACACTCCTTCAAATCCCACATGTGTCATCCTGGCAAGCTGAGAACTTCTAGAAATTGTGGCAAAACGAACATGTCACAGGAAGCAGTTTTAAAGAGCATAATCCTAACTATACTCAAAAGTAAGCCCCCATTGTGTTCAATGGGTCTTACTCCCAGGAAAGTGTCTTTAGGATTGCAACATTAATGCTGATGCACAGTCTTTTTCAGATCCAGCAGTGGGGCTGGGGACTGTAGGTGTCAGAAAAAGATCATGGAGGCAGGGCAGGTCTATAGCTGGGTTCCCCAAAAGCATCCATAAGAAAAGTCTCATTTAGGGCACAATCCAGAGTAACTATGGGCAGTCCTTGCTCCGGTGTAAGAACAATTTACTCTGGATTGCAATATGAATTTCCCATAGGTTTTCACTTGGTGGTGGCGTAACTACATCGATGTAAATGTCTCTTATGTGCTCCTGTAGTTACTCTGGATTGTAGGGTGGGGTTAATATATGGAGAGGAGAAGCTTTCATAGCAGTTTGCTTTGAACAGAGAAAGAAAGGATAGAAATGCAGATTTTAAAAAACTGACGAACAATGTGGATGGATAAGTCAGTTGCCATTTTCCTGTCAACAAAATCAATAAAGGGAGACCCCCCATATCCACGGATCCTGTATCCACGATACTGTGGATACAGAGGGACCTTGTGTACCATTTGTAGGTTCAAAAACACAACTGGAGGTTATTTTTTCCAGTCTAAATGGGCATTCCAAGCCCCACAGAGGCTGTAGGTGGATACTGTCTTTGGAGTATGGCATGGCTGGTCTTGCGTCCAGAGGATGGGGGGCATCTCCTATATACATGGATTCAGGTAGCTGTGGGGGGGGGGGGTTCTGCAATGGAACCCCCCATGGATATCAGGTCACACCTGTAGTTATGTTCACTGGAGATGCTCAGTGATGACCTTGCAGATTGGATCAGAGTGGATGATTATGCCATGCATCTAAGGGCTCAATCCTCTCCAACTTTCCAGCACTTGAAGCCCCATATCATGGGCTTTGTGAAGGGCTGCACTGAATTGTAGTGTAAGTTTAATTCTTTAGTATCACCCCCAAATCCAGAGTAACTATGGGAGCTCGTAAGAGACTTTACTAGCACCCATAGTTACTGCACCACCTAGTAAAAACCAATGGGAAATTCATATTGGAATCCAGAGTAAGTTGTTCTTACATTGGAGCAAGGACTCCCCGTAGTTACTCTGGATTGTGCCCATACTGTATTTACTCGAATCTAATGCTCACCTTTTCCAGCTGAATTTATTCTCCAAAATCAGGGTGTGCATTACATTTGATGTTTAATTAGATGGGAGTAAATACAGTATTTTGATTAGAAGTGGAGGGTGCACATTAGATCCGATGGTGCATTAAATTCAAGTACATACAGTACTAATTTGGGCAATATGGCCACTTGGCATGGCTGGAGCTGGCATCTTCGTATGCCAGCTGTTGAAATGAAGCTGCTCATGAATGACCCCCTGTTGAAGAGATGATTTTGGTTGGATCCTCCAACCTGCTGCTGCTGTTTAACCCTACAATCCAGAGTAACTACAGGAGCACGTAAGAGACATTACGTGCACCCGTAGTTACTGCACCACCTAGTGAAAACCTATGGGAAATTCATATTGCAATCCAGCGTAAATTGTTCTTACACCAGAGCAAGGACTTCCCGTAATTACTCTGGTGTGCTGAGCCAGAGGTATAGTTGCTTTTATCACCATCCCTTTGCTTGCTCCCCCACCTTCCCCTTTTTCCATGGGGGGAGGCAGGGGGAAGCATTTTCACTGGGGATGCTATTCAGGATGGAAGCTGGGCCTTTGGCTTGCTGCATCACTGAGCAATTGGCCCTCCCTAGATTCTGCTCTAATTTTTTTTAATTGCCTGTAATAAAAAAAAGCAAATTAATTTTGCGGCTTTCAGTAGGACAAGATGAAAATCTGGTAATGAAATTATTTCTCCGACGTTATGAGCATCTCTGACGGGGGTGATGCATTGATGGGGATGCGCCGAGATGCGACGCAAGAAGGGAAACAGATAACCTTTGTGAGGGTTTCCATGACTACTTGGCACATTGGTTTCCTGGCATCCTGTTGAATTTCTGTGCAGGGCTGTGTCTGTCCTCCCAGCATCCTCCTCCCCGAGGAACCCACACTCTTCCTCCTTCTCTCTTCCTCCATCTCTGCTAACATTGCTGCAAAGCCTTACACATCAGCAGGGTTTCTTGCATGTCAGCATCCTAATGTTAAAAGCAAAGCCTGTTCTTCAGTGGTGGGCCCCGCCTTACCCAACAACCGGTTCGCCGGAAGTTGGGGGGCAGGGCCTGGGTCAGGGGGTGGGGCCTGGGTCAGGGGGTGGGGCCAGGGCGGGGCTAGGGGTGGACCCCAACCCTGGCACACTGCGCATGCACCAACCCCCGGCACATGCACAGTGCGTCTCCTGAAGTTGGAGGAGACACACTACGCACGTGCTGACCCCGGGGGTTGGTGCATGCGCAGTGCGTCTCCTCCAGTTGGAGGAGACGTACTGCATAAGCGACTCTGGCGCACGCGCTGTGCGTCTTCCCCAGCAGGAGGAGATGCAATGCGCATGCTCCGCATTGCGTCTCCTCCTCCTGGCGTACTGAACCAGTACGGTGGGTTTTCTGGGTACCCCGCAGCTACCAGTTCGGTAGCGGCGGGGTCTGGGGAACAACCGGTTCAAGTGATCCGTCCCAAACCAGCTTGGGCCGATGCCTGCTGTTCTTCTTTCACATTGTTTGGAGTTTCTCTGGCCATCATGGCTGTGGGTGGCACAAGTGGTTAAGACGCTGTGCCTGTTAACCAGCAGGCCAGGGTTCGAGACCTGGTTCCCCACAGGGTGAGATCCTGTGCTTAGTCCAGCTCTGCAAAACAGCTGGATTCAATCGTATCAGCTCTGCCGTTCCATTGGACTATTTCAGTGGCATGGATTTGCTGCTCGGGTAACAGCCTATCCTCCATATTAATCTACATACATCCATACTTACCCCGCCTTAATCATGAAGACCCAAGGCAGCACTTTTTGTTGCACATTTTCCCATTTTGGAGAGATCTATGTGCTGAACTGACCGCATGCAAAGATCTTGTACATGTATGACATTGTGCTTCGCATACAGCGTCTTTTGAGACTGATAAATACCAAAACATGGCTCAGTTGGCATCTTTCCAGGGATGCGCTGGTCTCCAGGTATTTCCCTAGTTTTCCCTTCCGAAATAAAATCCAGGACAAGGCATTTTCACTTCTTCCATCTTCATGGAGTACAGAAGAGAGATTATTCCAGCACTATAGCAGTGCCAGACAATTGCACGAGGCAACAGTGATGTAATAACGGATAAAACAGCGCATCCCGTAATGGAGGCAATAGTAGGTGGGACAATGATTGATCTATACAGTCATAAAAAATAGCAGCCCTACGTGGATAAAAGGGAAAAGCAATATTCAGAAAGAGTCGTACATGTGCCAGATCTTTGCACACAGTCAGATCAGCACATAGATCTCTCCAAAATGGGAAAACGTGCAACAAAAAGTGCTGCCTTGGGTCTTCATGATTAAGGCAGGGTATGTATGTATGTATGTATGTATGTATGTATAAATAAATAAATAAATAAATAAATAAATAAATAAACAGTGGCAGAT
Organism: Cryptoblepharus egeriae; assembly: GCA_030015325.1. NCBI lineage: Eukaryota > Metazoa > Chordata > Lepidosauria > Squamata > Scincidae > Cryptoblepharus > Cryptoblepharus egeriae. The sequence continues at coordinate 267,587,391 of JAREYC010000001.1, forward strand.
GTGTTTCAGTGTAAGTAAATGTAAATGTAAAGTGATGCACTTTGGGGCAAAGAATTAAAACTTTACATATTGGTTCATGGATTCTGGAGAGGGATCTTGGGGCGCTTGATGCAAGTGCTTCCCCAATTTGTGGCAGCAATGAAGCGATCATTAGATCATTAGAAAAGATATTTTCTAATGGGATCATTAGAAATGATATTGAGAATAAAATGGTTAATATTACGAATGATGCCATTATACAAATTTAAGGCCACATGTGGAGTCCAGGTCTTGTCTAGTTCAAAAAGAATATAGTGGAAATGGAAAAGGTGCAAGAGAGAGCAACCAAAATGATTCCTGGACTGGGGCATCTCCCTTAAGAGATGGGGGTCTTCAGGCTAAAAAAGAGTGCCTGATGCGGGACATTTCTGAGACACAATGGGATGGAGACATATGAGATGGAATGGACTGAGTGGAAATCCACTGGTGCTGGAGAAATAATATGAGTCCTATTTCTTGTCAGCTCTTTCTTGGTGGGCAGTTGGGTGGGTGGCAGGTGGGAGAAGGTCTCCACCTGCCCCCCTTCTAGGGTTTCTTCTGGGATTTCAGGGGTCAGCCAACTGAGACCTCTGCTGAATCATCAGCCAGTACTGATGAGTCCTGGGCTATCCGAGGACCCATCAGCACTGGATCCCACCTAGTCCAGCTTCCTGGACTAGGCCCACCAGGTGACCTGAAACTGCTCCTGCTGGATGTCTTGAAGGTACCCCCATATGATGATCATGCGAATATCCACATTGACCAAGGCCAGATCCACATTCACTATACAGTATCTGCTGGTGGATTGGCCAATATCCAATGCTGGACTGATATCCACTATCAATATCAATACCCACTATCAATATCAATATCTACTATCCATTGACAATTGGATATCAGATGACAGATAACTGGTGAAGAAACTGCAGGTATGGATACCCTGGGCAGGATGCCCCAGGAAGAGGCTGGAGCCTTCAAGAAGAATCAGACCCTTCAACTAGGTGGCTTAATCGGGGCAGTTGACCGTTTGCTCCTTCAGTTGCCAGAAGTGGTTATTGGTGCGCATGGCGTGCGCAGTTTCCAGCGTTGAGTGTTGTGTGAATCAGACCTCCTCTGATTCCATTTCTGGGCTTTCCTCTTAGAATACCAACCAGCCTCACAGCAGTGATTACTAGGAAATAAATGTGCGAGTTAACAAGATAAGACTCGCTGGCGAACAATACGGATTTGTAGGCACTCCACATTGCGTCAGGGGTGGGGGCTGCTGAAGGGTCTGCTGGGATCCTGCAGAATTGGGCCTGGTGCATTATTCATCAGGAGCTGCTTGGCACCTCATTATTTCTGGCACTCCAAGTTAGTCCACGTTGCCAACTTGCAAGCTTAATAATGACGAGAATAATGATTTGGCAGCCCACTATATCTCTTTTCATGAGTCGGAGCTGCCGCTGACTCCAATACACCTCAATGTGTTTGAAGGAACAGAAAATGCCCACACTCTATAAATTTTTTGGGGGGGAGCAAGGGCTGCTTAGCCTATAAAATCATACATTTTATAGGTTTGGATGTGGAAAGATATACCGGTTGGGGAGAGATTTAGCCCTGCAATGAATTGGGCTGATATTAATTCATATTTTTATGGCTTTCTTGTTTATTCTGCAGAAATGAAATTCTAGTATGATTAGGTCTCTCTCTCTCTTTCTTGCGCTCTTATGTATTTTTTAAAATTCCTAAAAATTGTCTTATATTTTTTAAATGGAAAAGGGCTGCACTTTCCATTTAAAAAATATAAGACAATTTTTAGGAATTTTAAAAAATGAATTTTTTTATTAATATTATTTGTAATATTAATAAAAATATAGGAATTGTTTTATTTACAAAATGTAGGACAAATTGTGAATGTCCTAGGATGTAGGTTGTCTTACAAATTGTAGGATGTACAGTGTCCTAGGCATTGTAGGACAAATAGGTGAGCATCCCACCGGCCCAGGTTCTTCCGTCGTTCCTGAAGATAGCTGGGTCCCTATAGCAAGGGTTGCAGATACACCAGGAGAATTCCTTCTAAAGGCAGAGGGTTGGACTAGATGATCTATTAGATCCCTTCCAACTTAATGATTCTCTGATCTCTTCCTCTCTCTGCATCAGCCCATTACCGACTGGTCTCTAGAGTCTTGCCACTCTGGACTGTGCCTCAGTTTCCCAACCTTCCTGTCGGTGAGTTGCCCAAGTGATGGAGGAGCAATGGGACAGGCAGCCTTGCTGTTCATAAGGAGGCCACAGCTTCCCTTTGGCGATGTGGGGAGTGGTGCTGGCATTGATGTGGTACCTGCTGGAAGGGTGTTGCACCGCTGGCACCCAGCAGGATGCCAGCCACTGTGGATCTGGGCATTACCCCAAACTCTCTTGCTGTTCTGACTGCCGCCAGTTGAGCGGAGGGGCTCGTTGGCTCCAGATGGTGGCCGGTTGCCCTCCAGCTTTGCTTCAAATGTTCAAAAAAGCCCAGCAGACACTTGATGTGGAACACTTTATGCCACTTTGTGCTGCTGCAAGAATGAGGGGGAAAATATCATTATTTTCCGACAGCTGAGACATTACTTGAGGAATGTGCTTGAAGAATAGTGACAAGCGGGGCCTTTGGTAAAAACAAAAAATAATATCTTATTATTACTCACAAGCCTATTGCTATAGCAACCCAAACACCTGTATTTAAATCAAATGACTTTAGAGTTCTTTGTGTTACTTCTTCATCCTCTCCTTCTTTCCTTCCTTCCTTTCTTGTTGCAAGAAATTCTCTCGCAGCAGCCACAGTGCAGACCCCGCTGATCTTCTCGCCAGGAAACGGCTGGCCCAAGCAGGCTTATACACACTTTCCTGAGAGTAAGGCTACAATCCTAAAGACACTTTCCTGGGAGTAAGACCCATTGAACATCATGGGACTTACTTCTGAGTAGACATGGTTAGGATTGCATCCATCGTCCCAGAGATGGTGCTCATATAGACCATCTAGTCCAGGGGTGTCCAACCTTTTAGCTTCCCTGGGCCGCACTGGAAGAAGACGAGTTGGTTTGGGCTGCACATAAGCACTAACAACTTTTTTTTAAAAGGACAAAATGTAGGATGTCCTATATTTTGTCCTACATTTTTTAAACCTTGGAGTAAGCCTCATTGATTTTAATGGGGCTTATTGCTGAGTAGGCATGATGCATAGGCTGGGCAGCGATCCTCTCCAAGCTAAACCTTGGAATAAGTCTCATTGATTATAATGGGGTTTTCTGCTGAGTAGACAAGCATAGGATTGGGCTCTCAGACTGCAACTTGGGAGTAAGCCTCATTGACTTTAGTGGGGCTTACTGCTGAGTAGGCATGATGCATAGGCTGGGTAGCGATCCTCTCCAAGCTAAACCTTGGATATGCTACAATCCTGAACACACTTTCCTGGGAGTAAGACCCACTGGGTACAATGGGCCTTACTTCTGAGTAGATATGGTTAGGGTTGCAGCATGATGCATAGGATGGGCAGTGATCCTCTCCAAGCTTGGATATGCTACAATCCTGAACACACTTTCCTGGGAGTAAGACCCACTGGGTAAGTACAGAAGTACTTACTTCTGAGTAGATATGGTTAGGGTTGCAACATGGTTCCTAGGGCCACTAGGAACACACCTGTGTCCTCTTGTACTCCCTTGCACCTGGCATTCAGAGACGTCTACCTCTAAAACCCATAGATTGTATATAATCATCATGGCTTGTAACATGTGAAGGACTTTTCCTCCATAAATCTGCCCATCCACCCCCCTCCCCTTTGAAAGGTATTTAGGTATCTACATGCTGTGGCAAGGAGTTCCACAGATTAATTTCACTACCCCTACAATCCAGAGTAACCACAGGAAGACGCAAGAAGCACTTACTCTGGATTGCTCTATGCATTTCCCATAGGTTTCCCATAGGTGGCACCATAAAAGGTGTAAAAGGTCCCGTAGTTACTCTGGATTGTAGCCCTAAAAGTCAGGGACCCCAGGAAAGGAGATCTTTGGCTCATGCCTGTTTGATATGGAAAAAGTTTTCGTATTTTGTCCCAATGTGTATCACTGTACACTTACGTACACTGAAGCACACCTGCCCTTTCGCTGTCCTTTCACAATCTTTGTGCCTCGGTTTCCCTTTGCGTGCTGTCATCCACCTGCATAGTTTCTGACTCTCTTTGGAACAAGTGTCTGTGATAAGAGATTCTAAGAATATGGTTTGTAAGAGAAACTCTGCACCCCTTGGATTTAAAAACCATTAATCACGGCTAAATTAAGACAGTTAATCAACCCTGAGCCACTGACACCAGCTTGTCCCCTGGGCTTATCTCCTTGAACATCCTCTGAAAATGAGAGTTTGGGCTTTCCACTTGGCTACTTTCATAACCTAATTCATTTTTGAAGGAGCAACTCAAGGTCAGGCTTTATGACAGTGACAGCTTCCAATAGTGCTTCACCTCCATCCTTCTCCACCGTAGTGACCACTGATAGCTGAATTGTCAGGGAGATGCCACCACCAAAGCACACCGCAGTCTGACTAAGGGGAATGTGCTGCTCCTCCATCCACCTTCATTTGGGGAAGGAACGATTTCCATCCTAATAAACATTATGGGCAGCATGCTGCTGGTAGGGGGTTCAAATCCCCCAAATGCCCTTTTTATAATTGATGCTTCCCCAATTCCTGCAGCATACCTACCGACCATCTGTGGCACACCAGTGGTTAACATTGTATTGGACATAAACTGTTCTTGTGTGATGCTCCCCCCTCTTGTTTTATGCATTTGTGTCCTAGGAACTGTTTTAGGGATCAGGTGAAAATGCAGGCTGTACTGGGAAAACTATGAAACTATGCGCCCCACTGCTCTGCCCACATTGTCTCACATTGCCATTTTACAGCTCTCTTTACATATAGGTTAATGGGCTCTGAGCTCTGTGATAGAGCAGGAAAGCGATTTAGGGTTCGAGTGGATAGTTTGATGATAGCCCAATGTGTGACGGCAGTGAAGAAGGCAAATTCCATTCTTGGGGTCATTAAAAAAGGCATTTAGAATAAAATGTCAAAAATTATGATCCCATTGTACAAATTGATGGGCAACCCTGTATGGGCAACCCATTTGGGTATCCATTATGGCACCCATTTGGGTACCCAGTATGACAAATTGTGATCCCATTGTACAAATTGATGGGCAACCCTGTATGGGCAACCCATTTGGGTATCCATTATGGCACCCATTTGGGTACCCAGTATGACAAATTGTGATCCCATTGTACAAATTGATGAGCAACCCATTGATGGGCAACCCAGTTGGGTACCCAGTATTACACCCCCAGGAAGGTCCCAACCCTCACTGTTTGCAATGCTTATTTGGGGGCAATGCTTATTTAAACCTTGGTTAGGCGCAGTTAGGGATTTTTACTGGTTTGGTGCACTGGTCCTGTCAGGCTCTGTCAGAAAAACTGTCATAAGCACCGAATTAATTAAACTCTAATGCTCTTAAAGTGATCAGTGACCTTAATTAGGATGAACAAAGAGAGAGTATTTGAAATCTGAGTCAAAAAATCTTATTTATTAACCTTAAAGCAAGTAATATAAAAATGCTCAAATGTAAGACCTGCCGCCACATTGTGTTTAGTTTTCATGATAAAAACATCCAAATGAACATTAATTGCAAACAGGAATCAAAGTACAGGAATCAAATGGGAGGCTATCAGCTGTTCCGGAGGAACAGAAGTGGCAATAGGGGAGGTGGAGTAGCATTATATGTCAAGAACATATATACTTGCTCTGAAATCCAGGAGAGTGGTCTGGATATCCCTGTGGAGTGTGTTTGGGTAAAAGTAAGGGGGGGGGGGGAAATAAGAAACAAAACATTGTGGTGGGCGTCTACTATAGACCGCCAGGCCAAGGAGAAGGAGTAGACAATGTCTTCTTGGAGCAACTGGCAGGCGTTGCAAGGAAATATGAGGATGTGTTTACATCCCCTAAGAGGAAATGAAAACATGGCTGGTGCAGAAGAGCAGATTAAGATTGACAGAGAACTGGTTCGGAACCACTTAACTGGTCTCAGTGAATTCAAGTCATTTGGACCGGATGAGCTGCATCCTGGAGTTCTTAAGGAACTTGCAGATGTCCTTGCAGAGCTTCTGTCGATCATCTCTGAGAAATCCTTGAGGAGTGGAGAAGAGCCTGGACTGGAAGAGGGCAAATGTAGTCCCCATTTTTAAGAAGGGGAAAAAAGAAGACCCGGGAAATTATAGACCAGTCAGTTTGACTTCAATCCCGGGCAAGATATTAGAGCTAATCATAAAACACACAATTAGTGCACATCTAGACAAGTACTCGGTGATCAAAACAACCCAGCATGGATTGACCAAGAATAAATCTTGCCAGACAAATCTGATCTCCTTTTTTGATGGGGTTACGAGCTTCCTGGACATGGCAATGCTGTGGATGTCATTGATCTTGACTTCAGCAAAGCATTTGACAAAGTCCCACATGACATTTTAATTGGGAAGTTGGAAAAATATGGGCTAGACAGGGCAATTGTTAGGTGGATCTGCAACTGGCTTGACCACCGCACTCAAAGGGTTTAGTAAATGGTTCTGTGTCAACCTGGAGGTCAGTTTCTAGTGGGGTCCCCCAAGGCTCTGTCTTGGGCCCGGTTCTCTTTAACATTTTCATCAATGACTTGGAGGAAGGGATACGGGGGAGCCTGATCAAATTTGCAGATGACACCAAACTGGGAGGAGTAGCAAACACATCAGAAGAAGGAGAAACCTCCAGGAGGATCTGGATAAACTGGAATCCTGGGCTATAACAGAATGAATTTCTACAGGGAGAAGTGCAAGGTTCTGCACTTAGGAAATAAAAACCAAAAACAGGTATAAAATGGTGGATACTTGGCCTGGCAGCACATGTGCTTGGAGTCGCCGTGGATCACAAGCTGAACATGAGTCAGCAGGTGATGTGTCTGCAAAGAAGGCAAATGCCATTTGAGGCTGCATTAAGAGGACTGGAGCTTCCAAGTCACGAGAAGTTCTAGTTCCTCTTTATTCAGCATTGGTGAGACTCACCTGGAGTTCTGTGTTCAGTTCTGGGCTCCTCACTTGAAGAAAGATGCAGCCAAACTGGAGCAAGTCCAGAGGAGAGTGACAAGAATGATCAGTGGGATGGAAGGGAAGCCCTACAAGGAAAGGTTGGGGGAACTTGGGATGTTCAGCCTGGAGAAGAGGAGGCTGAGGGGAGACATGATTGCCCTCTTCAGATACCTGAAGGGCTGTCATAGGGAGGAAGGGGCCAATTTGTTCATAGCTGCTTCTGAAAGCAGAACTAGAACCAATGGGTACAAACTGCAAGAAAGGAGATTCTGGCTGGAAATCCGGAAAAAATTCCTGACGGTTCGGCAGTGGAAGAGATTGCCAAGGGAGGTGGTGGACTCTCCCTCACTGGGGATCTTCAAGCAGAGGCTCGATGAGCACCTGTTGGAGATGCTCTAGGGGGAATTCCTGCTGCAGGCAGGGGGTTGGACTAGATGACCTACTAGGTCCCTTCCAACTCTAGGATTCTATGATTCTATGATACAGGCAAAGTAGAGTATGTCTTCCTAATTGCTGTTGCATTATGATGCATTGGCACATAGTGAAATGTGCATTGGCACATTGAAATGCAAGATACAGTGTTCTAAATGTGTTGTAAATAAGTTGTAAAGCAGCTGTAATTCAGTTGTAAATGTCTGTAGATCACTTAAGACTTGAGAACTGAGCACAAATTAGGGTGACAAGTCATGGTGCAGGTGGCCGGAGAGGCCAGGGGGGTCATTACTGTACTAAATGAGTTGTAAAGGGGTTGTAATTGAGTTGTAAATGTCTGTAAATCACTTAAGACTTGAGAATTGAGCACAAATTAGGGTGACAAATCATGGCGCAGGTGGCCGGAGAGGCCAGGGGGGTCATTACTGTACTAAATGAGTTGTAAAGGGGTTGTAAATAAGTTGTAAAGTAGTTGTAACTGAGTTGTAAATATCTGTAAATCACTTAAGACTTGAGAATTGAGCACAAATTAGGGTGACAAATCATGGCGCAGGTGGCCGGAGAGGCCAGGGGGGTCATTACTGTACTAAATGAATTGTAAAGCGGTTGTAAACAAGTTGTAAAGTAGTTGTAACTGAGTTGTAAATATCTGTAAATCATTTAAGACTTGAGAATTGGGCACAAATTAGGGTGACAAGTCATGCGCAGATGGCCGGAGAGGCCAGGGGGGTCATTACTGTACTAAATGAGTTGTAAAGCGGTTGTAAATAAGTTGTAAAGTAGTTGTAATTGAGTTGTAAATGTCTGTAAATCACTTAAGACATAAATGACGAGAACTGAGCACAAATTAGGGCGACAAAATAGGGCGACAAGTCTTGGCACATGTGCCCTGAGAGGCCAGGGGGGTCATTACTGCACCCCACGCAGGCAGTGGGAAAACTGACTAGAGGGGGTTTCGAACAGCACCTACAGATAGGAGGGTACTAGGGGGTCAGGGCCCTAGCCCACCTAGGCTCGGATAGGGAGCAAAAACAAAATTTTGGGGCTTTCCTAGCAAATTGCGCCCAAGCAAGGGTTAAGGACAGGTAGACAAGCAGGGCAGCTAAGCCCGCTCTCGTTTTGACCCTTCTGAAAGAAAAAAGCCCATCCAATAGGAAAAGGGATCTTTCTGGAAAAGGGATCTTTGCAGCTTGGCAAAGCACCAGCACTCAAGAGCTATGTTCCTCCTAAGGATCTGTGCAGTGCAAATGTCTTGCGCCTTCGCATCACGGCTATGTTGTGATGTCATCTTTGGATGCTCGGTGATGACATTACCAGGTTGCTGAACTCCATGTGGCTTAGTGGGAATACTGGTCAGAAGTCTGACAAAAGAGCATCTCCAAAGGTACAAAGGATTTACTCAGCAAAAAGCTTGTAATGGGAAAGAATCCGATAAAACAGTCTATTAAACCCCAACTAAATTCGGTGTAAAATGTGCCTGCTTTGTGGTGGGTGGAATTGCATGTGGTGGGTGTAATTGGGGTTGAAAAACAGGAAAGATTTTCTGGGAAGATTTAGGGAAACCCTTGACTTCTACCCCAATCCCTGAACTGAGATGGGCCTTTAGGAGTAAGGTGGGATATAAATAAATAAATAAATAAATAAATAAATAAATAAATAAATAAATAAATAAATAATCCCTCTTGTGTTTGTTGGTGCTAACCCGCAAATCCAGAGTAACTACGGGAGCACATAAGAGACTTTACGTGCACCTGTAGTTACTGCACCACCTAATGAAAACCTATGGGAAATTCATATTGGAATCCAGAATAAGTTGTTCTTACACCGGAGCAAGGACTCCCTGTAGTTACTCTGGATTTTGCCCTAAGTCAGTCTTTCCAAACCACCTCGGAACCATAGCCCTACTGGATGAAGTAAGAGTAAGCTCTCAATATACTTTTCATTTGCTGGATGGGATGGGTCCAGCCAAATCTAGCAGGGTTCTTCTTATGTCATTAGGCACCATCCGTTACCTGTTTAAACTTCCAGCTGGGGAGAACAGAAATGTCTTCACCTTGTACTTAAGATATAATGTCCCTGGTGTGAGCTGAGCAGGTATGGCTTGAGCCCCAGGTAATTGACGGAGCCTAAGAAAATGAGAAGAGTCCTGCTGGATCCCTGCAGTCCAGCTTTCAGCATCTCCTAGAGGCCCACCAGGTGCCTCTGAGAACATATAGGACAACAAGATGCCCATATTCTGTTGCCACTCTGGTTTGGGTTGCCTTATGTCCCGAAAAACAGTGTCAATCCTGATTTTTTGGGATAATGTTCACATACTGGCAAACGGGAGAGAGGGTCCTGTCCCATTTTTGTGGAAGAGAATTATGGCAACCCTACATCACCATCACACATCACATAACAGGGCTATATGGCAACCCTCCATCTGGTATGCATTCAGAGATAAGCTACCGCTAAAAACTGGAAGTTGCCTACCTGTCATCATAACTTCATGGCATACTTTTAGAGCCAGAGACTGCAATCTAAAGACACTTTCTTGGGAGTAAGACCCATTGAACACAGTGGGACTTACTTCTGAGTAGACATAGGATTGTAGCCCAACACAAACTTGAAACCTGGGTACATAAATGACTGCCATCTTCTTCACCTACCTGCTCACCTCTCAGATGCCCTTTGCCAGGTGCTGTTGCCATAAGCAAGTGGCAAACTTCTTTTGATTGTGACACCATATATATATTTGATGGAGGAAAAGCTTTGCTGGTTTAGGTCCCAAACGCATCTTGTTCAACATCTTTCTTCCCACCGCATCCAACAGCTTCCTGTGGGAAGTCCCACTACTCCAATTCAGTACGAGTAGGCTTGTTTCATTTGATTTAAGTTATATGGTGGTTGTTTTGGTAAGTTCAAAATGTCTGTCTGAGATCATTCAATCAATGCAATTTAATCCATTTCAGACCTTGAGGCTGCCCAGATACCTCTGAACGGATTCCAGCCTTGCAAACTGCTCCTCTGGCTGCGGGAGCGAGACCAGATATATTTTTTCTACTCCTGAGGATGAGCTAATACCTCATCACCCCAATAGATCACTCTGCATTAGTATGACTAATACTTTTCCCAGCATTAATTACCTGGTTATGCTAATGAGTATTTCGGGTTTTTTTATAGACTGATCAAGGAAAATCAGCCGCGGCAGCACAAAATAAAGATTTAGCAGCTGTCAAGTTTGTCTCTTTAGGATGGCATTTTCATTTTTGGTTACAGGTGGGTCCAGCTGCCCCCCTCCGAATCACTGGCAATTCTGCATTGTAATTAGCTGTACCTACAGTTTGTAGAACTAATTAAAACACAGGCCAAAAGAAATCTTTGCAACTATTGGATCTATTGGATCTTTGCAACTATTGGAACTATTAATCTGGTCAAATATTGATGAAGGGCGCAATCCAGAGTAACCATGGGGAGTCCTTGCTCCGGTGTAAGAATGACTTACTCTGGATTGGAATATAAATTTCCCATAGGTTTTCACTAGGTGGTGCAGTAACTACGGTGCATGTGAAGTCTCTTATGTGCTCCCATTGTAGGGCTAGTAATATTGATCTTGATCAAATATTGATCTTGAGCGAGTAACTTGTGTCTGTGATCCATGCAGAGCTCATATGGTTGGCCCAGAATGCAACCAACTTTATATAAACCATCTTTCTCACATTGATTCTAGGAGGTGTACAAAACAAAACCAGGCAGTGGTGTAGCCGATTCAGGTGCAAAGCACAAAGTTTTGCAGGCGCTTGAACATGCCCTCCAAGTGCTCCCCACTTCAGAACCATTCTGGACCCTGGGAACAAAATGGGGTGAATGGAAGGAGGCTGGAAGGGAAATGCTTTTGTTTTGCTCCTACTCTCCAGAATGGCTCCAACTGGAAGGGTTTGCCTGAATGTTACGTTGAGGTGGTAGCAAAATTTAGTGCACCCAATCTAGCTACACCACTGAAACCAGTAACTTGTGGTGGTGAGCTCTACCTTGGTGCAGTTTGACACATGGACAGTCAGGTGTCCAGAAAGAAAAAAAGTTGCTCATCTCAAGACCTGTTATAAAAATATTGGAGATCTCTGATTATGGACGTTTTTGGAAACACTTTCACTCCCCCTCCTGATTCCAAAGCTGGGTGAGCAACTCCTTATTTTTGAATTTCTTCTCTGGCCCTTCAAGACATATAGAATCATAGAATCCTAGAGTTGGAAGGGACCTAGTAGGTCATCTAGTCCAACCCCCTGCCTGCAGCAGGAAATCCCCCTAGAGCATCCCCGACAGGTGCTCGTCGAGCTTCTGCTTGAAGATCCCCAGTGAGGGAGAGTCCACCACCTCCCTTGGCAATCTCTTCCACTGCCCAACCGCCCTCACCATCAGGAATGTTTTCCGGATATCCAACCGGAATCTCCTTTCTTGCAGTTTGTCTCCATTGGTTCTAGTTCTGCCTTTAGAGGCAGCTATGAACAAATGACAAATGGCAGCTTCCTCCCTATGACAGCCCTTCAGGTATCTGAAGAGGGCAATCATGTCTCCTCTTAGCCTCCTCTTCTCCAGGCTGAATATCCCAAGTTCCCCCAACCTTTCCTCGTAGGGCTTCCCTTCCATCCCACTGATCCTTCTTGTTGCTCTCCTCTGGACTTGCTCCAGCTTGGCTGCCTCTTTCTTCAAGTGAGGAGCCCAGAACTGAACACAGGACTCAAGGTGAGGTCTGACCAATGCTGAATAAAGAGGAACTAGAACTTCTCGCGACTTGGAAGCTACAGACCTCTTAATGCAACCTAAAATGGCATTTGCCTTCTTTGCAGACACATCATATGCTGACTCATGTTCAGCTTGTGATCCACGGTGGCGACTCCAAGATCCCGCTCACATGTTGTGCTGCCAAGCCAAGTATCCCCCATTTTATACCTGTATTTTTGGTTTTTATTTCCTAAGTGCAGAACCTTGCACTCCTCCCTGGACTGAAGTTTCCTAGTCCCAGTACATATTCCCAGCTTTGATGTTCCTTAGACCAGTGATTTTCAACAACTGTGCTGCACATCGGTGTGCCATGAACAGTCTGTGCCATGCATCTTGGGTGCTTCAAGCGATCCTGATTTATTAGCTGGGCCAGTGGGGAATGCGAGTCCCCCAGCAGCAGTGCAATGTGCTTTGTCAGTTCTCTAAAATGGTTTGCCCTGACATGTTCAGTGCCTTGACACATGGTTACTGGCAGCCTTATTTAGAGGCATTTTGAGGTTGTTCACACTTCTCTCCCTGCCAATGATCCAAAACTGGCACATGCTGTTAAATTTGACTTCTTACTTTAGAACTGTTGCTAATTTCCCCCGTTTTAGTGCCATTCTGGGTTGGAAAGATCTTCACCCTTGTGTGCATGTATTTCACACATGAGGCACATTTGTGTGTTAATGTGCTATATTGGCAACAGATACAATGGCAAGATTGAACCTAGTATTCTCTGCAGGCAAAACAGGGGCTCTCTCACTGAGCCCAGGGACTGCATATGCAAGAACATCCTGGGGTGCAATCCTAAAGGAGGCACGTGCCACCAGAATGAGTATGATGGTGATGCTCGGTCTTTTCTGGCTGTGGAAAAAAGTGACATGGCAATGCGCACCAGCAGACTACAGATGCCCACCAGCCCAAGTAAGTCCTCATAGGGGGTGGGAGGAACAGGTAAAGGTAGGAAGAAAGTAGTAAAGTGGGTGGGGAGGAGGGAAGAATAGAGCAGCTTCAGTGGCAGTAGTGCACATCAAACCTAATGGGACTAGATGATCCACAGGGTCCCTTCCAATTCTATGATTCTTCCCAACCCTGATCTGCCTTCCCAGATCCACACAAATTTGCACAGACTTGCACAAGCAATATGGTTGTTCACATCGGAGCAATGGTTCCAGCAGGGGCTTATCATGCCAACCTACTTAACCTGCCCCTGACTTTGGGTCACTCATATTCTCCCCATTTTTGAAATGTGAGCCTCGTTCTCGCCTTGAGCGCCAAGTGTTGGGGGTATGAATCAATTGTGGAGAAGTTGGAACCTGGCTCTGTCCTGAACCTCTCTGTGCATCCATTGCCCACCACCAGCAATTAAAAGGTTAATTAATGAAACCGCAATTAATGAAAGTTAATTTAGGTTCATTAAGAATAATCTTAATGAAAGTAAATTGTACCCATGTGAGGTTTGTACACATAATTGGGATTCCTGGTGCAACCAAAGTTCTGAAGTGCAATTTTAGATTCTATATGGATCCTGTTAATCCTGAGTGCTGCCTTTGTGACCATTCGGTTAAATGTGTAGGCTTTGGGACAAACAGATGAGGTCCTGCCTAAGAACATAAGAACAGCCCTGCAGGATCAGGCCCAAGGTCCATCATCTAGTCCAGCTTTCTGTATCTCACAACCCCTTCCACTCACCCCACTCTGCCATCTGAATGTCAGATGCAAGGGAGTGGCAACAAGATACAAGTATCGTCTTATGTGTTCCCGTATCCTCCGTGTGGGTACTGTGAGATACCGGGGAGCGGGACTGATCCAGCAAGGCTCTTCTTATACATTCTCAGTGGGAACTGACAAAATGGCAGGACATTTGACCTCCACTGGAAACCTTCAAGGGAATCTGAAAAGTTATCCCAATCGCAGGTACTTACAATGGTGGCCACAGTGATCTCTGCCACCCATCTCCAAAGGGCAACCATTTCACCCCGAGGAAAAGAAACAAGGGAGTCTTCCCATTTTCCTTTTTTTTAATTCCGTTTCTTTCAGCCGAAGGTGTTGAGTTCCTGATGAAAGCCACTGTGCACTTTTGCCCCTATTGCAGACACTCCTCGTTTGCTTAGGACAGACGAACTCTTGGACGATGTTTGGTACAGGGAGCTCTGCCTATCCAGTCTCTATGTTACTACATGAGCAGCTTGGTCCTTAACCAGTTCCTCATCAAGTTCTTCCTCTTTCTCAAACTCTTACATGTTATTCCCCAGAGATCTGACATCCGCTCAGACAGGAATGTCTGTCTACTTTTCTTCGGGTGGTGCGGATTCTTCGGGAGAAGAGAAGCATGAGAGTTCGGTCTGCTGAGCCTGAGATGCCAACTGCCTGCCCGTTCTGTTGTTGACGAAGGTCCCTTCCAGCGAGTTGATAGAGCTGTACGTCCTCACCGATTTCGTCTCCTCCTCATTCAAGGCTTCCAAGCTTTGCAGGGTTGCTTCGCTCAAGCGGCGGCTTAGTATTTTCTCAACGTCTTCCGGGGGGTGTTCTTCTCCCTCAGAGTGCTCGGTCGCCTGGGGTTCGGGCTGCGCGGCTTCCTGTGCGGCCGACTGGCGTGATCCCTTCCGTGAGGATGGCTGCGTGGCCTCCTTGCTGCCGGTTTTTGATCCCTTCTTTGAGGCTGTATGGCTTTCCGTTTTTGATCCCTTCCGCGAGGCCGGTTGGCTACCTTGGCGTGTTTCTGTGCGTGAGGCCTGCTGGCTACCATGGCGCGGGGATTCTGGACGTGAGCCATGCTGGCTGCCGTGGCGCGATTCTGGACGTGAGCCTTCCTTGCTGCCGTGGCGCGATTCGGTGCGTGAGGCCTGCTGGGTGCTCTGTTTCGATCCTTGCCGTGAGACCTTGCTGCCCTTACCTGAAGGTGGCTGCTGTTCCATCTCCGCCTTACTTTCCTGTTTTTCATCAGCTTTCAGAGATGAATGACTCGGGGTCACAAAGAAGGTCTCGCTTGTTTGCTGAGTGTGGCTTACCAAAAACTTGCCGGTTTTTCTGTTCAGCCAGATTCCGTCTTCCAGGGAAATGATGCTGTAGGTCTGCAGGGCTTTATCCTCCCCTTCAACATAGGAACAAATGCTTTCCAGAGTCGCTTGGCTTTCAGTCTTGTCAAACTCCTCCTCTGGAGGCATCTCGCCCTCCTTCTCCTTCTGTTCCTCTTTGGCTTTCTCCATAAGCAAATCTGGTTCCTGGACACTCTTTACAGGCTCTTCCATCTCCTCTTCGATGTTCTTCGCAGGCTCTTCTACTTCTGGTTCCTCAGCGACCTTTTCCTCGACGCTCTTTTTGGATTTTTTCTCTTCTGGTTCCGGCTCTGGTTGCGCTTCCGGTTCTTGAGCTTCTGGCTCTTGCGCTTCTGGTTCCAGAATTTGGGACTCTCGCATTTCCAAGTACTGGATGCTCTTTTTGGACTCTTGCGCTTCTGGTTCTTGGGGCTCCTCTTTGGGGGGCTCCGGAGGGGCTGGTTCTCCCTCTTCGAGTTTCTTGCAGGGAGGTTCGCCATAGAGCTTTGTTAGGTACTCTACAAACAAACTCTCACTGGTCTGTTGACTTGCATTCTTCACCTCGGCTCCAGTTCTTTCATTCATGAAAGTAACGTCTTCGGAAGAAACAACTCTAGTTATTTGGGAAGGTGGTTTTTCAGCTTTGGCTTCTGGCTGCTCTTCTTCCTCTTTCACTTCTTCCTTTGGTTCCTGAGGCTCCTCCTTAACTTCTTCCACTTCGGGCTCTTTCTCTGGTTCTGGTTCAGGTTCAGGTTCTGGTTCAGGTTCTGGTTCAGGTTCTGGTTCAGGTTCTGGTTCCTTTTCCTCTGCTTTCTCCTCCTGGGGAGGTTCCTCTTCTGGCTGCTTCTCAGGTTCTGCTTCCTGAACCTCTGGCTGGGCTTCTTCTGGCTTTTCAGGTTCGGGTTCAGCCGGCGCGGGTTCTTCAGCCGCCTTTTCTTCAGGAGGAGCCTCCTCCTGGACTTCAGGCTCGGGTTCTGGCTCCTCGGCTTCTGCCGCTCTGCCTTCTTCTTCTGGGGGCTTTTCTTCAGCGGGTGCTACTTTCTCCTCCTCGGCCTCCAGCTCTTTATTCCCGGCCTGCAGGATTTCTGCGAGGGGTCTTCGTATCCAAGCTTTATTCGTCTGTTGACTTGAGTTCCTCACAAGCTTGCCTGTTTTGCTGACCCACTGATCCGACTTCTCTTCAGTGATGCTGAAGCCACAAATGCGGTCTCTGTCTGCGCTTTTGCTTTTCTGGTGCAGAATGTCAGCCAGCGGCCTTTTCTCCCAGACGGCGCTTGTCTGCTGACTTTTGCACTGCATCATTTTGCCGGTCCTGCGGCTGATCCAGCTCACTCCCTCCTTGACTTCAGCTTCGCCCATCGGTTGTCCCCTGGAAGACTTCCTGTTCTGTTGGCCGACCGATTGCTGACTTTGCGGCTGGCTGTGTGATGGTTTTTGGGAGGCGCTTCCGCTGCCGGCTTCGCTGCCAGGAGGAAAGCTGGTCTGGTCATGTTCGTCCCTCAGTTCTTTGCGCTTGAAAACACTCACTTTGCTGTCTGTCTGCAGAGTTTCATCTGCCCGTGGTTTTTTTGTAATTGCTATCTTTGGAGCTTCATTTGGTGGTTTGGTATCACCACTTTCCTGGTGACTCTCCGTGGCATCATGCTCAACATCTTCACCGGCTCTGCTGGGCTCAACAACCACTGGTTCAGCCGTGGGTTCAGGGTCGGCCATCCTTCTTTCATCTGACCACAACTATACCAAGCTGTTTGGTTTTGAGGACAACAATTCCAGGGATGTTCTTGAGGCCAGTTCACAGGTCCAGTGGCACGCTTTCCCCACCTGCCGTTGTTCCTCTATTCAAGACTCACCCAAGGCTTAGATGCATTCATGACTCTTATATTAAAACAACAGTGGCTCTGTGATTTGGTGCTTCATTCCAGGCATAGCATGTTCCTTCCTCCAATGTCTTCCTTCCTTGTGTTGCTAATAACTACTGTGTTGTTCTAGAAGCTTCAGAACTTGGACACCATAGATTTGTGACATCATGGACCAAAGGACCATTCCGTTCTATCCATCCTTTGAATTTACAGTCAGCTGAGTTTGAAGCAGGGCTATTACCAGAACAATGAGAGCAAATGTGACTATGAGCACAATCCTAACCATGTCTCCTCTCAAGTAAATCCCATTGTGTTCAGTGGGTCTTACTCCCACGAAATTGTCTTTAGGATTGCAGCCTTACTATAGAATCCTATTGGGGTTCCCCAATGCTGGAAATTGCATTCCACAACAAAAGCAGGTACTCACGCAGTGTGCAAAGTTGCACACTTCCAGAATACCGGCAGAGAAGCTGAAACATGTGGTGGTGAGTTGAGGAAAGTCCACCAACTCAGGTAAGTCAGCCAGGGAGGTGGAATCAAGGGTGGAACTCTCTGTGCTGGAAGTATGGCCAACAAAATGGCAGATGCATTTTAATGTAGGGTAAATGTAAGGCACATTGCGGCAAAGTGTCCTAACTTAACATTTAGATTAACGGGCTCTGAGCTATCTGTGTCAGAGCAGGAGAGAGATCTAGGGGTGCAGGTGGAGAGCTCAATGAAAGTGTCACCCCAATGTGTGGCACCAGTGAAGAAGGCATAAGTGTTTTTATGAGGACAGTGTGCCTCTACCTTTAACCATGTCGTAGAAAAGGGAATTGAGGCAGATTTAGTTCATCTAGAAGGATTTAAAAAGCAGCACCTGCCTAAATTCCCTCTTCCATGCCATGGTTAAAGGTAGAGGAACTCTGTCCTCCATTCTATAGGATCACCCTGAATGGGGCAGAGGAGCCATCCTAGAAGTGGGACGAGGTGGCAGAGCAACTTGCCCCAGCTGCATTGCCTTATGAAAACAGCCAGCAAGACCTTTTAGGGAGACTTTTTGGCCTGTGACCATGAGATGTTATCAACATCTCATAGTCATCTATGTATACATCCATGTATACATCCTTCCAACATCCTCAGCTGAAAAAGCTCTGAATACTTTGAACTGGTGTCTTGAGACAGTGATTGATTGGATGTGAATTTTTCGCTGGGTAAGGAAGTTTTTCCAGCTCCCCGTATGCCTCTGTTAGAACTCTTGCTCTTTCAAATGTCATCTTCAACTGGTCCAGGAGAGAACCCATGTTCCGGATATCCCATCTCTTTATTTCATGACCATGAGGAATCGTGGGTTGACTTCTCCTTCCCAACTTGTTTGGTTCTAATTCCACAGATCCAGTTCTAAGATTTGGAAGTCTCTGGTGCATGGTGACCAGATGCCCAAACCTCCAAAGGAGGACAAGGTCTTGGATTCCTCTCAGCCTGGCCTTTCTGGCAGACAATGGCATGTTTGCATACTCACGAGTAAAGCTGCGATATTGGGCACTTTCACTTTCCCATAGAGCTCAATGCATATTTTTGATTTTTAGTTTTTTTGTTCATAACTTTTGATAGGAAGGAGATATTTCAAAACCAATTTTTACAATGGATTCTGCTCTTCAGTACAAATCCAACAACATATGACATGATGGGTTGCAAAGTTCCAAAATGCAAAGTTCCAAAATGAAGCCCTTTTGGAGGACACCTGGATAGGAGGCTAAAAAAGAGGACAAATCCGGAAATTTCCGGTCATATGGTCACCCTGCTCTGGTGACAAGGCATCAAAGAGAGTTTCATTCTACTCCACCATGCAATGGTCAGCTTTCCCTTGTGGGATTTGGACACTTGTCCCTAACAGGAACATCCTGTCAAGCCTTTTGGACTTCAACACCATTCCTTCTAACATGTGGATTGTTAGACTCCTGCACTGACTCACTATATAGGCTGCAATCCTAAACACACTTTCCTGGAGTAAGCCCCATTGACTATAATGGGACTTTCTGAGTAGATAGGCATAGGCTTGCATCCTTAGAGTCCCATCTATTTTGGATGCTCCTACTGGTAGATTTCTGTTTCTGCTGCTGAATTTGAGCCTGAATTTGTTGGTTTATTTTAAAATGGAAAGTATATTTCCAAGTGCAAAGCACTTTGTGAAATACAAGTTAAAACTGAACCAGAGTTTAAAGTGCCAGGGAAGAACGTCCTGGCAATCCTAACCTGCAGTTAGGCCGGCCTAAGACCCAGCATAAATCCTGTGCTGATCTGGGGATGTCACAGAAGTGCTGTGAGACACTTCTTATGAATCAAGGCCTGCAAATGAGTCCCTTTGTGTATTATTTTCAGGATTTAATGGGAACCCAAACTCGGCCGACACACTATGATTCTGGGTTACTGCTGTAGCAGTTGAAGTCCCGCTAGCTGGCTGGGGCTTGGGTTCCTTTCATTCCATCCTAGCTGCTTTGTATTTTATTTATTCGATTTATATTCCGCCTTTCTTCCTTATAAAAGGAAACCCAAGGCAGTTAATAACATTCAAAACAACAATAACATACAAAATACATTTTGCCATCATTCCTAATGATGCCCTTCACATGACTGGGAGTCCAAGCACAATAAGCTGAGTTACATTTTGCAGATCGTGGTCATTGATTACTGTACGGCAGGGCGGATAATACCGTTAAAATAGCTCCCGTTTAACGTTAACAAGTAAGTTGTCCAATAAGGCAGACTAGCTGCAGGCTTGGCTGATTGAAGAAAAGGAAGTTCACCCCAAAAGAGGTAAACTGCAATTAGTTTACCTCTTTTAACAAAGTGCTGCTTGGAGTTGATTACCGTTATTCACCTCTCCTGCCTGCAAACACAGATCAGAGGCCGTTGTGAATGCTGATGGAGCAGGCGGTTTCAGGGAAGGGTCCTCTTCTGCCATCCAGTGTGGCCGGCTGCACTGAAGATGTTAATTCCACACCTGTGAGACTCGATTTATGGAAACCGAGGTCCAGACCACATGTGCAAATGTGCAACAATAAATGATTGTTAGGCTGCATTGTTTCTGCGATGGCCTAACGAGGTCGTTTAACATTTATATTTTGGACACCCCCCATGCGATGAAATTATTTAGTTAATATCAGTATTCATTCATTAATAAAATTATTTATTTGGGCATAAATGAAGTAAGTAAGGGTGCAATCCTGAAGTGCACTTGGGCCAGCCTATCTGGCACTAGGCAGGTCTAATGCCAAATATGCCAGCCTAAAAAAGCAAAAAGCAGGCCTCTGTCAGTCTTGGAAGACTATGGTTTCGTGCTCGGCGCAGCATACGCTGCATGCGAAGCACGAAAGCCTGGGTTGGATTGTTATGGAGGAGAGGCTGTTACCCAAGCAGCAAATCCCCCCTCTCCACGCCACTGAATTAGTCCAATGGAAAGGTAGAGCCAATATGATGGGATCCAGCTTTGTCACAGAGCTGGGCTAAGGACAGGAGCTCACCCTGTCTTGTGGGGCCGACCTAGCTACATGCCAGCCTATCGTGCCAGCCTAGCTGCACCTGGCCGGCACAAGTCCACCTGGGACGGTGCAAGACAGATGGACCTGCACCAGCCTAGCAGTGCTAGCCTAAGCAGTGCTGCAGGGGCATGGCAGGGGCATGCTGGGCATAGCCTAGAATGTTGCACTTAGGCCATATCCAGACACTGTTTCCAGGGCAGACATGCCATCTCAGGAGCAGGCAAAAATCTGAGTAGACCCATGATAAGCCAAAGTAAAAATGGAAGTGAAAGAAAAAGTTTGAAGTGCTAGGCCAGCCTAAGTGCAAGCCCTGCCTGCCAAACTCAGGATGCAGCAGAACTATGGCAGCACACTCCAGCAGCCAATCCCCTTGCACCCACGCTACACTACAGGGACTGTCGTGTTTCCATGAACCACATGACAACCATGGATGTGGGTGTTCCCAGTTTTTTTATTGTCCTGTCCCCCATTTATTTAGGGTGCCCCTTTGGGGGGATGTACAGCTGTGACTAGTTGTCAACCTGTGGGTTTTCAAATGCACAGTCACAAAACTGGTGTGGATCTTGATTACGAATTTGGTGGGTGGAACACGTCCCTGGGATCCCGTTTTCCAAAATAATTGCAGACTGTGGGTGGCGCAAGCAGTTAAGACGTTGTGCCAGTTAAGGCCAGGGTTTGAGACCTGGGTTGGCCCCACAAGACAGGGTGAGCTCCTGTCCTTAGCCCAGCTCTGCGACACCAGCTGGATCCAATCGTATTGGCTCTGCCTTTCCATTGGACTCATTCAGTGGCGTGGAGAGGGGGATTTGCTGCTTGGGTAACAGCCTCTCCTCCATAACAATCCAACCCAGGCTTTCGTGCTTCGCATGCAGCGTATGCAGTGCCGAGCACAATACCATAGTCTTCCAAGACTGACGGAGGCCTGCTTTTTAGTCTTTGAGATCACAAGACCAGAATCTGCTTTGTTTCTGGTCAACTCCATTTGAATTTTGGAGAAGTTCAGACTCCCTGAACATTTGGAACAGGGATGAGGCTGATCAATGGGAATGGTGGGAGTAGCAATTGTGGTGGCAATTACTTGGCACATTAAAAATGTGGCCTGCCCAGCCTGTGAATCTGAGACCTCTTGCCGTAAGTCCATGCAATATCCATGTTACCGATTTGGCCCATGCTCACCAGGCCAGCACTCATCACCCAGCGCATGTGCATATATTTGTGTCTCCGAAAGAGAATATGCTTGAGTGCGTGTCTCCAAAGAAGTCCACTCTATATGGGTTTGGGAAGTCCTTCATTCATGCGCAACAGTCTCATGGAGCAATTTCCTTTCGTTGCCAGCCACTTTTGGAGGGCAGAGTGTCACCCACACACTTCACATCCAAGGTTAGAGACACTTTAATGATTAATGGCTTTGTCTTCGAAGACCTTTGCCATCACAGGCTTGGTCAAGTGCTAATTAACCCGAGTCACCGGCTCTGGAAGGAGTTTCTGACCTCGATAATGATTCTCCATCGGGGCCAGCGGTGTGCTGGCAATGCGCAAACTTCTCATGTCACGAGTTGTAGGGTGAGTGCCAAGGGGAGTCAGCAGCCAGACGGCACCCAACTGTGCCCTGGTGAAGAGCTTGGGGGCAGATCAATATCTTTTGTTCCTCCGCTTTTGCAGCATTAAAAATTGGCAGAAAATGCCAGCTCATGTGTCAACAGCTATTAAGACCACAATCACGGCAATAATTCCATTTAAAGATTTGGGGTGCAATCCTATGCCTGTCTACTCAGAAGTAAGTCCCATTATATTCAGTGGGGCTTACTCCCAGGAAAGCGTATTTAGGATTGCAGCCTTATTTATGTATTTCGTTGCAGATCCTCCATTTGTTTATTGGATCCCTCTTTTTCCTCATAAAACAAAATATCTGGGAAGGAATTTCAAGAACAAAAATCTCCCAATTCCACACTGGTTAAAGTGCATATATAATATAACCCCAAAACAATACTTTTAAGTGAATGAAGTATATTATAAAAGAAACTGGAACCCCAAAACATTTCCAGCTCCTTTTGATCTAATGTGTGGTGATGGTGAAGAAGGCAAATTCCATGGTTGACGTGAGTAGGAAAGGGATTGAGAATAAAACGGCAAAGATTATGATGTTTATTAAAATGTATGGGATTATTAAAATGTATGGCTCAAAATTATGACAAATTGATGGTGAGACCATATTTGGAGTCCTGTGTCCAGTTCTGGATGCCACATCTCAAAAAGGGACCTTGAGTGTTGGGAGAGTCTGGACAGACTAAAGAAAATATTGTTTTGCCCATTGGGTAATTAGTCTGTGGAACTCCTTGCTACAACATGTTGTGATGACATCTAGCCTGGATGCCCTTAAAGAAGGGATTAGCCATGTTTCTAGAGGAAAACTCATCACAGGTTAAAAATCATGATGGTGATGTGCAGGCTCCTGGTTTTAGATGCCAAATGCAGGGAGGGCACCAGGATGCAGGTGTCTTGTGTGCTCCTTGAGGCAACTGGTGGGTGCTGTGAGATACAGGAGGATGGACTAGATGGACCTTTGGTCTGATCCCACAGAGCTCATCTTATGTTCTTAACATGGGCTGAGGTTGTGAGTGTATGAATCCTTGTTTACTGCGTTAAGACATTTGCCAAGAAATAAGCATATATAAGATCTTGAAAATTGGATGGCCAAATTAATTAACCACACATCTACATGCAGTGATGTATATGTTATACCTACAGTGATGATGATGATGAAGAAAAAGGGGCAAAATCTGCCTTATGTGATAGTGGTGTTTGGACAGGTTTTTACAAACGTCACCCCTTCCTTCAAAGGATGACCCACATTGCAACTCATGGACAAGACACAATCAAAAGATTAAAAAAGCAGGCCTCCGTCAGTCTTGGAAGACTATGGTATCGTGCTCGGGGCTGCATACGCTGCATGCAAAGCACGAAAGCCTGGGTTGGATTGTTATGGAGGATAGGCTGTTACCCAAGCAGCAAATCCCCCTCTCCACGCCACTGAATTAGTCCAATGGAAAGGCAGAGCCGATACAATTGGATCCAGCTGCGTCACAGAGCTGGGCTAAGGACAGGAGCTCACCCTGTCTTGTGGGGCCGACCCAGGTCTCGAACCCTGGCCTGCTGGTTAACAGGCACAGCGTCTTAACCACTTGCGCCACCCACAGCCCATAATCAAAAGATAACAGTGAAGATAAAATTTGGACCCATATAGGCATTTGCCTGTTTTGCTCCCCATATTGAATGGCTCCAATGGGTGGAGGAGAGGCCACTTGTGTGCCGTGGTGAGGCTTGCTGAAAAACCTAAGCGGCTTTGCACCTCCTTTAGCTACACCACTGGTTCTAGGTGAGTCTGCCCCTGTCTCTGCAGACCAGGAACATAGCAAGGCGTTATCAAAAACTGCCCCCCTGCCTTTTTCGGTGGCTTCCAAGAACCATGATCTGCCTTATCCCTGCCTTTTTCTATTTAGGTCAAATATACACAAATGCTGTGAAGCCGGTTTGCTGTTGCTGGCCCTTGCGCCCCAAATAGATTGCTGGATAGGGAGTGTCTGGCCAAATAAGGTTGACATAGGGCAAAATCCAGAGCAGTTGCGGGCCCACGCAGTTTCGTCACCCTCGAGTGTTATCTTATGGAAAGTCACCTTAACTGCTCCGGAGCAAAGGGTTTAATTTGACTTTAGGATATGGGCCATAATGAAGTTATGTTATGTTCACATTTATGTTATGTTCACATTTTTCACCCCCTTTAAGCATGTCAGCAGAATGGGGATCTCTTTACGAGAGGAAGATGATGAGCCGTCTAAGCCGAAGATGTTTTGCTGAAATACAAAGCATAAAAATAATGTCAGCAGAACTGGTGATTTCATCCCCTGATCTGTCCTTTCCTCTGTTTGGAGTTTCCCCCCGAGAAACAGAGGATTCCGCACATTTTTTGACCACAATATATAGTAATACCAGAAAATAAGGGAGGAAGAAAGAGGGGATGGTAACCAGAAGACATGGATTTGTTCTTACTTATAAGGCTGCCATCCTAACACACTTTCCTGGGAGTAAGACCCATTCAACACAAAGGGGATCACTTCTGAGTAGACAAGGTTGGGCTTGTACCTAAGGGCAAAATCCAGAGTAACTATGGGGAATCCTTGCTCCGGTGTAAGAACAATTTGAATTGCAGTATGAACTTCCCATTGGTTTTCACTAGGTGGTGCAGTAACTACGGGTGCACGTAATATCTCTTACATGCTCACATAGGGTGCAATCCTGAGGTTGTCTACTCAGAAGTAAGTTCCATTATATTCAGTGGAAATTACTCCTAGGAAAGTGTGTTAAGGATTGCAGCTTACGTTACTCTGGATTGTAGGGCTAGTCTTTATATTCTATTTCAGGGCTGGCCAAACTGTGGCTTGTAAGCCACAAGTGGCTCTTTTTCGTATTCTGTGCGGCTCACAGAAATATGTTGTCTGAGCTTCGTTTTGCATTTTAAGTAATACAAAAGGTAAATAAATTTTAGGCTTTATAATTATTTATATAAACTATATAAGATGATAGTCCACTGAATTAAACCATAGTTTAATGTTCATGGCAATTAAATACTGTATTTACTTGAATCAAATGTTCACCTTTTCCAGCCGAATCCAGTCTCCAAAATTTGGGTGCGCATTAGATTCAATGGTTAATTAGAATTGAGTAAATGCATTATTTTGATTATAAGTATAGGGTGCGCATTAGATTTGATGGCGCATTAGATTTGATGGCGCATTAGACTCGAGTAAATATGGGTATATCAATTGCAGAGGGAGGCTTCCTGGCTGGTGGGTCCCGTGGGAAACAGAATACTGGACGAGGTGGGCCCCCCATTAGCAGGATTCTGCACAGCTTCTCTAATGTCTTATTAGTCTGGTTCAATTCTTTGGCAAGTATGGGAGGTCCAGCATTATCTGCTCATTGAGATGGTCTAGTTGGCAGATCCCAAAGCCTCTATGGGCTTAATCCAGAGTAACTACTGTGGTTCTTGCGTCGACGCATGTAAAATTTACTCTGGATTGCTCTATGTATTTCCCATAGGTTTCCACTATATCAGTGTTTCTCAAAGTGGGGGGTCATGACCCCTTTGGGGGTCGCCTGGAGCTTTCTTGGGGGTCACCTAAAGACCCCTGGTGTAGGGGGCCAGGTCAGGCTTGCCAGACCTCCAGCTGTAGCTGCGCGCGCACTGGGGCTGACTGACAGCCTCAGGGCCCAATCCTATGCATGCCTACTCTGAAATAAATCCCATTATAGTCAGGGTGGCCTTTACTCCCATGTAAATGTGGATAGGATTGCAGCCTCAGGGCCTAATCCTCTGCATGCCTACTCTGAAATAAATCCCATTATAGTCAGGGTGGCCTTTACTCCCATGTAAATGTGGATAGGATTGCAGCCTCAGGGCCCAATCCTATGCATGCCTACTCTGAAATAAATCCCATTATAGTCAGGGTGGCCTTTACTCCCATGTAAATGTGGATAGGATTGCAGCCTCAGGGCCCAATCCTATGCATGCCTACTCTGAAATAAATCCCATTGTGTTCAATGTGTGCATAGAACACACATTTCATTTGTAACCATGAAAATACATCCTGCATATCGGATATTTGCATTACGATTCATAACAGTAGCAAAATTACAGTTATAAAGTAGCAACGAAAATAATTTTATGGTTGGGGGTCCCCAAAACATGAGGAACTTATAAAGGGGTCACGGCGTTAGGAAGATTGAGAACCACTGCACTATATGGTGCCATAACTGATTCGACGTAAATGTAAATTGCGTTGACACATATATGGTGTAGCTGCTCTGGACTGTAGGGAGTCTCTCTCTTGGGTACCCATCCAGGTTGTGGTCTTGCTTCTGTGCCATCAACATGTTCAGAGTTGGAGCAATGCTGCTTTGGGCATAAGGCACAAGGAAATACTGAACTATATAAGATGAATAAAATGCAGCACAGAACACGTTCTCCGCTTTGAATTTTCTTTGTTTGCTCTGAGTTAATGCCACATTGCGTGGATTTTGAAATGGACACTGGCGAGTTCCAGGCCGCAGATCTCATCCTGATGTCAGTGGAAATGGTTCCTTGTCTGTGATTCATCTCAACAGGGTCTGTACAGAAACGGGAAGATTGGATTGCAAAGCGAGAGGAAGAGAGATTTGCATCATTTAATCTCCCGGCGAAAGGCAGTGAGTGCAACTGACAGGTTTGTAATGGCTTCGGAAAGGCAGGCTTCAGGAAATTTGGTTAAGAACAACCTTAGAAGCCAAGCCAACCATTCTGGAGCCTGGAAAGCGCAGTCGTTTCATGATGAAATCACCGGGTAAAAATGGCCTTGAACGGGAATCGGATCATTTTTAATCAGCCTAGCTTTGCAGATGGGCTTGCAGAATCAGCCATACAGCATGTTATTGTTGTAATGTGCTTGTTTTGGAGGCTAGCGTTAAATAAAATGTACCAATAAAGCCAAAGGGAGCCATCTGCATTCTGACAAAGAGAAAAAAAATCTAATTAAATGGCTTTAAAGGGAAATTATATTAAGGTGTGAGATGCTGAGCAATTGGCTGGCTTGTCAATCACCTGTTGATTTGGGGAGGTTGATGAGGTTCAGCGGTGTAGTTAGGGGGTGCAAAGCAGTACGTTATACAGGAAGCCTCAACACAGTGTGTAAGTACCCTTCTCCCTCCCATCTGGAGCCATTCCAGTTGGGGGGAAAGTAAAATTATTATTTATTCAATTTATATCCTGCCTTTCTTCCTAAGGAGGGATACCCAAGGATACAAATGGAGGAGGACGGGAAGGGAAGGTGGCACAGTGAAGCTCCCTGCAGAACATAAGCTGCAATCTTAACCTTGGGTTAGGGCAGCATAATTCCTGGCAGGGTGGAATGTTGGAGGAACAGAGGAGTTTCTGAATAGGGAGTGCTGGGGGGAGATCAGGGAGGAAGGGGGTGACTTGACTTGAGCCAGGATCCAACCCCTGTTATTTCAGGGTGACCAAATATCCTCTTTTTTAGGATGTTAGTCTTGTATTCTGGAAAAAACTTCAGTGTCTTCCTTTTCCATGTAAGTGGGCAGCATGTAACCTTTGTGTAATTAATATATGTAATAAATTTGCTCTGGATTGCAATATGAATTTCCCATAGGTTTTTACTAGGTGATGCAGTAACTGCAGGTACAAGTAATATTTCTTATGTGCTCCCGTAGTTACTCTGGATTGTAGGGATAGTTTTTGAACTTGAGGTTCAAAATAGAATTTGGGGTTCAAAAGGGAGGTGACAGAGGACAGAGATGTATAAATAGAAATTTAATCAGCCTGACTAACAGCCCAATCCAGAGCAACTAATCTGTCCACATAAGAGCCCTTAGGTTGCCCTATCTAACACTAGGTTTGAGCAACTGCAAGATGCTCCAGCCCAGTTACTCTGAAGGAGGCTCCTACTCTGAAGGAGGCTTAGGGCAGAGCAAGGCAAGATAGGGTGCCCTAAGAGAGGTGGACCTGCTCTGCCCTAACTGGGGCAGCCTAAGCAGCTCAGGAGAGGCAAGTTGAGGGCATGTTGAGCATTGCCTGGGGCAGAGCAGTTACTCTGAATCCAGAGCCTGTTTCCAAGGCAGAAATGCCCTCTTCCAGCCCTCAGAGTTATACCACCTCAGGAGCAGGTATAGTAATGAGTAGACCCATAGGGGTCCACGATAAGGCCCGAGTAAGCATGGCAGTGCTGACCAAAAATCTGAGTTCTTGGCCATCCTAGCTGCAACCCCTGCCTCTCAACCTCAGGATATGGAACAAACTACGGCTGCCCACAAAGCTCAGGATCCAGCAGGCCACTCCAAGAAGCCCCTTGTATTCACTGGAGAATGTACTGGCATCTCATCAGGGACTCCTTATAAGGCAGGCACCCAGTGGTGTCACCAGACTGGTGCGGCTGGTGTGGGCTGCATTGGGTGATGCGCTCCGTATGGGGTGATGTGTCGGAGGAGTTTGACTGTCCTTTGGCAGGCCCCGGGCGTCAGCACCCCCATTCAGGCCTGCTCCAAGGCGGAGAATCAGCCAGAAGCTGCCACTTGTCTGAGGAGCTGGCCTGAACGGCCATCTGAGGTGCACTGCGCAGAAACACACTGAGCATGCCCAACAGCTTCAGAGGAGACTTCCTTAGAGCAGAGAAAGTCCGCGCCTCTGCACAGCCATTCGGCCTCACTCAGGAGGCGGAGCGGCAGCCGAATGGCTTCAGAAAGAGTACTGCACAGGCACCAACTTTTCTGAAAGGCTTCAGAAAAGTACTGTGCAGGTGTCAGAGATGGTGCCTGCGCAGTACTCTTTCTGAAGCCAGTTGGCTTCAGAAACAACTGCGCAGGCGCCAACTTTGGTGACTGTGCAGTCCAGGTGGGGGGGGGGCGCATCCCAGGGATGATGCACAGACTTCCGCACCAGGTGATGTGCAGAGTCATGTCACCACTGTAGGCACCACAGCTGTTCCTTGTTCAGTGTGATCTGAGGGGTGTCTCCTCAGGAGCAAGTCTTCCCCTTGTGTCAATTACTTAGCATGCTCTGGAGCAGTTAGGGCAGCCCAGGCTTCCTGACTCTCTGGATTCAGCATAACTTTCTGCTCTGGATACAGAATAGTTAGGAGAGTGCAGTTAGGTCAGAGCAGGCTGAATTTGCTCTGGATTGCAGCCATAATCAGCCTGTTGTCACCAGAATGACTGATTGATTGATAACCTGGGTCCTCACTCCTAGGTCATGCTGTAGTTGTCGTTGGGTGGAAAACAGCCTGAGGGTAAAATCCAGAGTAACTATGGGGAGTCCTTGCTCTGGAGTGAGAACAAGTTATCCTGGATTGCAATATGAATTTCCCATAGGTTTTCACTATGTGGTACAGTAACTACGGATGGACGTAATGTCTCTTATGTGCTCCTGTAGATACTCTGGATTGTGCCCTTAGGCTATAATCCAGAGTAACTATGGGACCTTTTACACTGACGCAGTTACAGTGCCAACTATGGGAAACCTATGGAAATGCATAGAGCAATCCAGAGTAAGCGCCTCTTACGTCTTCCTGTATTTACTCTGGATTGTAGGGTAATTCTGGCTCTAAGCTGGATACTCAGTTTTGGTGCAGGCCTTTGCTTTACTAGTGTATGTATGCAAAATGGGAGTTTGCTTCTTCTCCTGCCCCTGGGGGTGACCCTGGAGGATGCATTTCTATGGGGCAGGTGGATCTCACCCTCGACACACCAATTCTCTTCTTTTAGGAAAATCGGCAGTGTGACCAGTTTTGGAGGATTTTACCATCTGTTCAGCATCTCCAAGGGAAGGAGAAGAAAATGAGGGCATGAAAGGGGCAGGAGGCTGTTCTTTGGCTTTTGCTGCAATTTCTGCGCCATGCTCATTAGGAGGTATTAGGCTCAACGAGATCTGCCCTGACCCAGCAGGTGCCATCCTCACCCCTACCTGCTATCATCTGTGCTAGGAGAAGACAGGGACTGAATCAGAAGTGTAGTGCAATGAGTCCAAGGGGGCAGCGGATATAGCGTGAAATTCACGACGGACAGTCTGGTGCCACCTCCCTCCAAACTGTTTCCTGCTTACCCCAAACAAAGCAGGATATAGAAGCAGCTGCGGACATCAATGTTCTGGGATCTTAATACAGACAAACCTGTACTGGTGAGCAATGAGCTGTCATCACACAGTGCTGTGTCTGGGGCAAAATATCTGCTTTGCAAGTAGAAAGTCACAGGCTCCTTCCCTGCACCTCCACGCAGGGCAGAGGAAAGTACCTTTAGTGTAGGGTCACCATAATTCTCTTCCACAAAAATGGGACAGGAGAACCCTTTGTCCCATTTGCCAGTATGTGAACACAATCCCCCCAAATCAGGATTGTCCCTCTTTTTTGGGACATATGGGACCCTACTGATCCTCCTTCCCACAGGCTATTGTGATGATACCTGGCCTAGACAGATGATGGAGGAAAAGTCTATCACAGGTTACAAATGGTGATGATTATATAATGCTGATTATATAGCTCTAATGCCGCATTCAAGGGAGTAACAACGGGGTGTGGGTTTCTTCTTGAAAGAAGCCTGGACTGGCAGTACAGTACCTGAACCTGCAGATGGCAGTGATGCAACTCAGAAGGTGAGATTCTTCTGCCCCCCCTTCCCCCCCACTGCAGAATGCAGGCCTGGAGCCCCCTGTGTTCTTGCCACAGAGCCATTTTTAGGATTAAATAGCCACTTGTCCATGCACGGCGGAGCCTTGGTGTAGGTTGATGCACTCCTCCTTCCAAGACCAGCCTTGTCAATTAATGCAGCTGCTTGGAAATATGAGCTGGAAGAGCACTCCCCCCCCCCAAAATAAAATAAAAATAACATCAACCCACCAGACTTTGAATGCATTGCAATTTGCACAAGCACGGATCCAGATCCTGCCTTTGCCTCCCTGGTGGGTTCTCGAGAGCTCGATTATCACCCTGACTTGAAACACTTCTGGGACCTTTGTAGACTCCCATTTGTGGCTGGCATGAAATTTCTGCCTCTTGGTATCTCTGCCAGAATTTCTGCCCTCCTTTTCAGGCCGCCTGTGGTTACCTGATCAGCCGCTGGCTCACAATGTTCCTCGTCCCTTTATTTGATCAGGGTCTATAAGGTCACTCTGGCCATAAGGAAAGCTGGCACAAGCCAGCCACAAGCAAAACTGGTCTGGTTTCTTTCTTCTGTTTCCACCACTCTTTTTTATTTTGAGTCTTTATATATAAAAATTTTTTTTTTAAAGAAAACCCTCTCTTTTGGAAAGGTCTAGCTCAAGAAAGTCGCAATGCGTCCTTCCCCCCTGCTCTTCTCTCACTGCAGGGCATTTCCTTTCCGGGTTCTTCTCATCAAGGTTGCATCAGGACTCTTGCCACTTTCTATTTCTCGGTACTAAAGGTCAGCAAGAGTCAGGTCTTTGGTGTTCAAAGTACATTGTGGCTTGTTGTGCTCTTAAGAGGACCAGCTCAGCACTTTAGAACGGCGTCTCTAAACTTGTCAGCCAGAGGGTCACATTAATACCTGGTGTCGTGTCAAGGGCCAGAAAATAAATTTAAACAAATACATTAGAGATCAAACTTAGATGAATAAATACATTGGAAAATTAATGGGCTCTAATTTATAGGATTTCTCCACGCATGAACATACATCAGAGAAATAGAGCACGTTCTCAAACTGACCCACTTCCCCCCTCCTAGGCATCTTTAAAGTTACAAAAAGTTACTTCTGTAACTAGGTAGAGAGTTTTTGGCTCTCTGAACCCCCTCTAGGCTTGATTTGACTTGTGTTCAGTCAAGTGCACCAGAAGCTTGTAGCAGTCCAGAGACTGGCCACAGGCCAGATAGAAGCTTGCAAAGGGCCGCATTGGGCTCCCGAGCTGGGGTTTGAAGATCCCTGCTCTAGAATGCTAGTTTCTAAAAACTTTTGGTCTGTTGAGATGTTAACGCTCCTAAATGAAGCCTCAGGGAGTCCCAGCAGGTAATACATGAAGTCTTGAGGAGCTCCAGAATGATGGTACATGCGAGGAGTGGCACAGTACTGAACACATGGCACCAGTTTTGGAGCCCCTGAAGGGGTTGAAGCAGTCTGAGGGCTACCAGTCTACCAGTCAGTCAGTCAGTCAGTCTATCCATCCATCCATCCATCCATCCATCCATCCATCCATCCATCCATCCATCCATCCATCCATCCATCCATCGATCCACCCACCCACCCACCATCCATCCATCCATCCATCCACCCACCATCTATCTATCTATCTATCTATCTATCTATCTATCTATCTATCTATCTATCTATCTATCTATCTATCTATCTATCTATCTATCTATCTATCTATCTATCTATCTATCTGTACATACATACCCCATCATTCTCCTGCAAGCGGGGAAAGTGCAAAGTGCAGGCTATACACCCCCTCTAGTTACACCACTGTGTCCATTCCAGTCCTGCCTTCTGAATCCTTAGATAACATCCCCTTAGCTCTCCCCCTTTGTTTGCCCCTTCGGCTGATGGAAGCCACGTTAGATATTCCGTGATCCTCTTTGCCCAGCTGGGGCTGCAGCAATGCGCTGCTGTGCATGTCTTGTCAGCTGAGGGCTCTGGACCTCACAGGCTGATCATTCCCTGTCCCTTCTGGACCATCCGTCTTCAGGCTCTGTCATCGCTCTGACATTGTACCAGATAATAAAAGGAAGTAATGGTGTGAGTTACAAAAAGGCGATATTCAGGATCGTTCATTTGTGAAACTGTCAGTTTTGCTCTGTGCCCCCCCCCACCCCCTGAGCAATCAATGGCAGCTCTTGTAAGGTCTTTGATTTCACATGCCGTGCCTTGAAATCCCGGATTCTGCCCAGGTGTCCATTCCCTGATTTCCTGGAATGTGGGGATCCGAGTTGCACCGTTTGGTGCTGCCCAGAATGCACACTTGGCTCTGAACTCGTACATAGAGGCTGCCACACAACCTCTGGCTTTGGAGTGTGAAGCTACCACCCCATGCCAGCTTCTTTGTCTTTCGAGCCCAGTACGGTCGGTGTAGGATGGTTTCAGCTCTCCATAGAGGTCTGTAACTGGATCTTTTAAGTGGGATGAAATCTTCATTACCATTATTTCTGCAGTATATGTATATTAATTAGAATTATTAATAATTACCAGTAATATATGCTGCTTTTCAGCAAAAAGCAATTCACAAAGCTGTAGATGGTGCTGTACAATTCAATCACACCCTGTATTATTAGTAAGTCTGTTTTTATTTTCAACAAAAAATAGTTCAGAAAACAATTTACATTGCTAAATAAATCGGTAAACGGCGCTCTGTCCCCAAAGAATCAGTCGAGCAGCTCAATCCGAATGTGCACTGATGTCAGGGGGCTGAATGGTCTGTGTTGTGGATGAGTCTGGAGTCTACTCAGGGTAAGGGGATATTTTCCCCCTTATACCATGTAAAGCTTCAGCTTGCCTAATGGGACTACTGGTACATGGATCTGCACCAGCTAAATTGCTGAGACAAATAGCAAATCCAAGCAGCTCCATGTAGAAATGCCAAGCCTAGGAAGGGGTTGGGGATTAGAAGATGGCTGAGGTCTCTTCCGGCAATCCAGCCCCCTCCTACGCCTGTCCAACCCCATTACACCTTACAGTCTCTGTCTGTCTACTGTCTTCCTGTCTACAGTATTTATATACCGCTTTTCAACTAAGAAGTTCACAAAGCGGTTTACAAAGAAAATAGAAAAATAATAATAGCTAATTAAAAGCTCATGGGTCCCTGTCCCAAAAGGGCTCACAATCTGAAATGCAAAAAACAACACCAGCAGAAGCCACTTGAACAGGCATTGCTGGGGCATCACATACCACCTCCCCAACTCAATTAATTAATTGATTGATTGATTGATTAATTAATTAATTAAAACATACATACATACATACATACATACATACTTACCCTGCCTTTCTACCTAAAAAAGGATACCCAAGGCAACTATACCCAATTACAACACAGATCAAATGCAATTTGGAATTCACTTAGAGCATGATCCTAACCATGTCTACTCAAAAGTAAGTCCCATTGTGTTCAATGGGCCTTGCTCTCAGGAAAGTATTTTTAGGAGTGCAGCCTTAGAGAGTCAAACTACAATGATGTTAACATCTTCGTCATCATCATTCTAACCACAGCTTCAACGTCACTGACATAATATGTCGCCTATGCGAATGAACCACGATTAGCAAGATCCTGATTATGAATCAAAATTCAAAATCAAACATAACCAAAAGAGTACTGAAGTGTTGATCCAGTACTCAATATGGCTCCTTTTACTCCCTCTGCCTGGCATGGCTTCAAAGGGACAGGCTCCTTTCATGCTCCCTCCAGGACTGACTGCTTCACCCCCTCTAGCTATGCCATTGGCAGGGAGTTCCATAAGTTGGGTCCACAACAATGTGGAGATGACAGATATGCAAGAAGGGTTCAATCAATGATCTTGGGAATGAGCATATACATATTAGAGCATATATAGAGCACATATAGAGCAGATCTATAAGACGGAATTCCAGTGGATAATTGAGCGGCTGGGTGGATAATCAAGCGGCTGGATAATCGAGGTTCTTGGCCTCTGGAAGGTGGACAGAGCTGTTTTCAGCTGAGCTCTACATTCCCACCAACACTCTGACTGTCTGTCTTAATTTAAGCTTTGAGAGGTGAACCGAGTTCTTTTCCCTGCAATTCATTTTCTTTTAGTACTTGGGAAAAAAAACTACAAATGAAACTTAAAAAGCTGGCTGCAAAGTGCGCGTATGCAAAGTTATTACAGCATTAGTCAAAGATATTATTGAATTAATGTATTTTGCATTTCAGAAATGCATTATGGATTTATGCAAAGTACATTAGTGTTTCTTATTTGAAATTCTCCTCATTTACAGCATTTATATTTTCTGTTTGCATTCCTGAAATGAATGAATTTCAACCAGCTCTGGGGACAGAGATGGAGTTTTCCCACCTTTCCTAGCACAACTTGCCATCTGTCTTGGCGACAGCGTGAAAGTGGAGCCACATACATTGTGTTTCGGATGCAGCGGATGACTCTCATGAAAGGAAAAAACTATTTTTGCCATGTGTATGTTTGCATATGTATGCGCCAACTTGTGGGTTACTGTTACACAGAATCATAGAATCCTAGAGTTGGAAGGGGCCTAGTAGGTCATCTAGTCCAACCCCCTGCCTGCAGCAGGAAATCCTCCTAGAGCATCCCCAACAGGTGCTGGTGGAGCCTCTGCTTGAAGATCCCCAGTGAGGGAGAGTCCACCACCTCCCTTGGCAATCTCTTCCACTGCCGAACCCCCCTCACCCTCAGGAATTTTTTCCGGATATCCAACCGGAATCTCCTTTCTTGCAGTTTGTCCCCATTGGTTCTAGTTCTGCGTTCAGAAGCAGCCAAGAACAAATGAGCCCCTTCCTCCCTATGACAGCCCTTCAGGTATCTGAAGAGAGCAATCAGGTCTCCCCACAGCCTCCTCTTCTCCAGGCTGAACATCCCAAGTTCCCCCAACCTTTCCTGGTAGGGCTTCCCATCCATCCCACTGATCATTCTTGTCGCTCTCCTCTGGACTTGCTCCAGTTTGGCTGCATCTTTCTTCAAGTGAGGAGCCCAGAACTGAACACAGTACTCAAGGTGAGGTCTCACCAATGCTGAATAAAGAGGAACTAGAACTTCTCGCGACTTGGAAGCTCCAGTCCTCTTAATGCAGCCTCAAATGGCATTTGCCTTCTTTGCAGACACATCACAGGCTGACTCATGTTCAGCTTGTGATCAATGGCAACTCCAAGATCCCGCTCAGATGTTGTGCTGCCAAGCCAAGTATCCCCCATTTTATACCTGTGTTTGTGGTTTTTATTACCTAAGTGCAATAAAGTGCAACATGTGCAACATGACTTAACTGGGGAAATTTCAGCAGGAGGCAGAAAAGAGATTCTTTCCCTAATGGGACATTTCCGTAATGAGTAGGTACCCGGTGCAACTGCTACCCTCTGCACTCTCTTAGCTACACCACTGAGTCTAATTTTTACAATGGTTATACTCAGGGGAAGGAACTTGAAACATATTCCTCTGGATGGGGGCTGACTTCTGGCTGTTTGTTGAGTTTACGGACATCGGATTAGGACCGTTCTGGTGGCCTTATGTTTGCCTTCACATGACTTTCCAGAAGAGTAGAGACACACCCATCTACTTTAGAGTAAATGTGCATGTACGGCTCTGACTTTCCAAAGGGGTTAATACATTTTCCTTGCGAGGTGGTGCAAGTGGTTAAGACACTGTGCCTGTTAACCAGCAGGCCAGGGTTCGAGACCTGGGTCGGCCCCACAAGACAGGGTGAGCTCCTGTCCTTAGCCCAGCTCTGCAACGCCAGCTGGATCCCATCATATTGGCTCTGCCTTTCCATTGGACTAATTCAGTGGCGTGGAGAGGGGGGATTTGCTGCTTGGGTAACAGCCTATCCTCCATAACAATCTAACCCAGGCCTTCGTGCTTCGCATGCAGCGTATGCAGCGCCGAGCACGATACCATAGTCTTTCAAGACTGATGGATGTCTGACCCTGCAGAATCTTCTTAGCTTGTCATGACCCACTAAACTTCGACTCACTGGTTTGGAATGCATCCATAGTTTGGGAATCAGCTTAAAATACATATTGGGGCAGTTTTAAAAATGGTTTTAATGTTTTCACAACATCTTTTACTGTTTATTGTGTATTTTATTGTGATGCTTTGAGTCCCTTAGGGGAGAATGGCGGGATAGAAACAAACAAACAAACAAACAAATAAATAAATAAGCAGGCCTCCGTCAGTCTTAAAAGACTACGGTATCGTGCTTGGCGCTGCATACGGTGCATGCAAAGCATGAAAGCCTGGGTTGGATTGTTATGGAGGAGAGGCTGTTCCCCAAGCAGCAAATCCCCCTCTCCACACCACTGAATTACTCCAATGGAAAGGCAGAGCCAATACGATTGGATCCAGCTGGCATCGCAGAGCTGGGCTAAGGACAGGAGCTCACCCTGTCTTGTGGGGCCGACCCGGGTCTCGAACCCTGGCCTGCTGGTTAACAGGCACAGCGTCTTAACTGCTTGCGCCACCCGCAGCCCTAAATAAATAAATAAATAAATGAATGAATGAATGAATAAATAAATAAATAAATAAATGAATGAATAAATAAATAAATAAATAAATAAATAAATAAATAAATAAATGTGATGGCAAACACTTCCAAAGGCTTCCTTGCACGCGGCTGGCTGAAAGGTGCTTGCATGCCCAGGGCCATCACAAAATCTGTGTTCATGTGAGTTTCCCCGAAACAGAAACTGGGCTTTCAAATGCTGTTTGTTTTCTGCAGGGGGGACTTTTTAACTGGAGAATTCAGAGCAACAGATCTTTGCATTCAGACAAAACACTATTGAGGCTTCTCCTTCCGACCAGTCTTTCAAATTAGTCGTTTTCTCCTCGATCCTTTTTCAGGAACTGCTTTCATTTGTGCAATTTAAATACCAAATGGTTTTGGAATATGCAGACTTGCTCTCCAATGGAACGGGGCGGGGAAGAGAAGAAATGTGCTGGTGACATTTATTTCTTAATTAAAAGATTTACATGCAGCCCTTTGGCAAGGAGACTCTTGGAGTGACTTGCAGAATCTGAAACCACAAATAGCAGTCGAAATAATTTTGTTGAAGATGAGGGGAGCAGAAATAAATACAAGCAATCCAACCTCAAACCTAACTATAGGATCAGTTCTTCGCTGAAGGAGTCTTTGGCAACGGGAAGCCTTTCAGGAGAGGCTGTTGATTTCATATCAAGCAGGCATCATAAAAACTGGACAACCAGTGACAGTCCTTGTTGTGACCATATGTTTGTCCTAGATTTTAGCCTTGTGTCTTGGAAAAAACTTTTTTGTGAGCGGAGAGCCTTCCTGTAATTCATAAATTATATGTAATAATTTTAAATTTAATAATTTATGTTTAGTATTTAGTAAATTTAGTATTATATAGTATTATATAAATTTAGTATTTAGTATTATATAAATTTAGTATTTAAGTTCTGTTTATGTTAAGTTTTTTTCTAATTAGGGAACAGTTGCCTGTTGGTCCTTGTCCTCTTTTGCGATTATGACATGTGGTCACCCTGGCCAGGGCAGGATCTTCCAAGCCGGTCTTGGAATTTAGGCAGACCCCTGGACAACCTAAGAGCATCAAACATGCTCTCACACAGCCTCTGATCTTCTCAGGTGCCACATTTGATTATGGGGTCTCTAAACATTTTGGTAAGGGGACCACATCGTCTTACTGATACTGTTCTGGGGGCTGGAAGAAAAAAATGGATTTACTTTTCAAATTTGAATAAATTTACAGAAATGAATATATTAGTGATGGAACTTGTGAATGAATGAATTTAAACTGGTTCATAAACACTTTCCAACACCCGGAGAGAGGGTGATCTTCAAACCAGTTCATAAGCACCTCCATACCCAAAGGGAGGAGGGCTGTGCAACCTCCCCACACATCAAAAGATGCTCCTCTTGAGGATTACATGGCTTCCCCAAGGAATGGATAGAGGGGTCTTGCTGAGGGCTGCATCTGGCCCCAGGTCCGGGGTTTGGAGACCCTTGAATTACAGCAGTATCTAATTTTTGCAGTTAGCAATACCAGATGAGCAGTATCTAGTTTTTGCTAACCTTGGACCACAGCAAAGCTTGCCTTGACATCCCAAGGCCTTGGCAGCCTCAAGGTGCATCCTTCTTCTGCTCCTCTGAGCATGTGTGCAGGGGCTGATCCTGCCAGCTCAGCTGTTTGGGGACATGCTGGTTTCTTAAATGAACCCCCCAAAATAATCAAAGTCTTCCTCTCACCCCCCCCCGTCCTGAAGCCATCCTTGTCTCAACCCTCCCTCAGTCCTCCCTCCACCAGCATGATGTATTTGTGTGGGCAACATCAACAGAATTTATGTGGCCACATAATTCTAGCGTTCCATTTCTCTGGCAATCAGGAGAAATTGTGCCTTGGCAAAGGCTGCCGTTGCGAGCCGTTCTTCCTGGAGGGAGGATGGTAATGAGTTGTGTCCTCCATTTGCATGCATTCTGATTTATGGATGCCCGCTGCTCGGCACATTGCAGAATGGCGGGGCAGCAAAGGTCAACCTGGCAGCGCATTAGCGGCTGCGGAAAAGGTTGACGCACTTCAAGCCGATGCTCACTTGGGAGCCAAATCCGGCAGGTGGTGCTTTGAAATGGCTCCTCTCAGTCACTGAGGTTCACTGGCACCAGAGGTGGGCTGTGGCAGGCAGCAGCGGAGAAGACGACCCTATAGCACAATCTGTGCTGTGGATGATAGATCAGCCCAAAACAAGTTGATGGTTGCTTCCAATAAAATGGCGTGCCCAGAGATTGGCTGCAATGGGGCAGAGGCCAGTGGCGCAGCATGTGCTGAACATACAGAAGGGTCCAGGCTTGGACTCAGGCAGGCAGCACCTTCAGATGTGGATGGGAAAGACCCCAGAAATCTGCTGCCATGCAGTGAGGTGAGCAGAAGCAAGTGTTTGGAGGTGCCGTCAAGAGATCTATCATACCTGGGGGTTCATTTGAAAGGAATCTGTCTGGGTGAGGGTTCTATCATTTTCTATATTTCTATATATTTATTAAGTCTGCCACTTTATACCCTT
The DNA here is from genome assembly GCA_030015325.1 of Cryptoblepharus egeriae. NCBI lineage: Eukaryota > Metazoa > Chordata > Lepidosauria > Squamata > Scincidae > Cryptoblepharus > Cryptoblepharus egeriae. Next base: position 267,627,391 of record JAREYC010000001.1, read on the forward strand.
TGTGAATGTTTCCAAGGGGTTGTACCAAACAGGATCAGCATGAAAAGAAGAAAAGTATTATAGCAAAGATCACAAAAGAAGCATCACTGCATAAAAAGAAAGCACAGCTTAAAGCACGTGATGCCCTCTTCCAAGTGGTGCTTTACAACAGGTGCAAAAGCTGTTCCCTGCCTTGAGGATTACAATCTAGGCAGTGGAAGGAGGTGGAATTATTTAACGTACGTGAAGAGGGGTCAGTGGTTTTGGCAAACCTGTTGCGAAAACATGAGGTTTAAGATCAAATTCTAGCTAAAATAGCAACGAGGAATGGTAAACAGGGGTGGTCCTGGTTTAATTCTGGATGGGAGACCAAAATACCTGTTTATGTATTCAGATGGCAGTGATGGACTCACAAGCGGTGTGGTAAGAATGTGGTGGGGAATCAAACTGATGTGATGCTGGAGAAGACCCCGAGAAAAGGGGAAAGCAACAGTTTTGCTGTCCTGCAAATGGCTCTGAAGGGGGGCCACTTGCATGCTACTCCCTGCAAAACTTGGTGCTTTGCACCCCCTCTAGCTATGCCACTGCAAGTTGGTATCCACTCAAATCTCTTTGCCGATTAAATCCACTTTTCAATCATCTTTAGGGCACTCACAGGCAACTTCTGAATTTTTAAAACAATTTTTTCACATTTAAAAGTGTGCCGTGTCAGCACATCCGCCAGCAGAGCAGAAGGTTTCTGCATGCGAGGGAACGCTAGATTTGGCCGGGGAAGTTGTATGGGAAGCATACGAAGTAGAGTGACCTTTGCTGCAACCCGTTCCGTGGGGTGATTTTTAGCTGGAAAGTTGAACCAGCTTCAGCTCTGACTATAACCTTCAGTATCTACTATGCAGCACACTGCAGGGCTGTTGTAAGCCACTATCTTTGGAACCAAACGCACCCCAAATAAAACAACGACAAACAATATTAAACCCAACTTTTTCCCAGTAGGAAATAAGCCCCCCTCTTTGTACCCATTCCAATTATGTTCAAAGCCCAGTGTGGTGTGATAGTCATGGGAAAAGAATTTGGCGGGGGGGAGGTGGGAAATTGTGGGGTGGGGTGAGGAACGAAGGCTGAATAGGGCCAACGGAGGGCAGAATGGGGTGGTGATCGGTGGAGGGAGGATGGATCAGATCCCGGAAGGGAGTGGGTTCAGCAGCAGTGGTGGACACTAAATCTCAGTCCCCGGACCCAATTCCACCGCCCACATGGACCTGCGCCATGTGGATCATTGTGACCGCTGCCCTCATTCAACTCCCTCTTTGGGGGGATGCTCCCTTGGTTCCAAGCAGAGCAAGTGGTTCAGGAGGGCTGTGGAACTTCTGCCCCTGCATACTGTATTTACTCAAATCTAATTAACCATCAAATCTAATGCACACCCTGATTTTGAAGACTGAATTTGGCTGGGAAAATGAGCGCTAGATTTGAGTAAATGCAGTAAATTTTGCTGGCCCTACAAAGACTTGCTGGGCCTCCCTCGGGAAGTTCTCAGATATTTTGCCAAGGAAGAGATCCATGTGCTTCTATGTGCTCGGAGTGTCGCTTTTAAGGTCTGTGCTAGCAATTGTTCCCCCTCAGAGGGGGTGAAAGTCCCCTTCAACTGTATGATTCCTTCCACAGAGCCACTTCCAAATCCGGTCTGGGACGAATGCATTTCGGAGTCCGCGCATTAAGGGGCACAAGGCTTTCAGAGATGCTTGTCACCACATCATGTCCGCAGCGGCTCTGCTTTTGAAATAAGTGGGACTTTTGCTGCTCTCCAAAGCCTCTCTGGGGGGACTTTCCAAAATGCTAAATTTAAACCCATGAAAGCGAAGAAAATTCACACAATCGCTGCCTGCTTTGCAGACGCTTTTGGTGTCCAGCACTAATTCACAGCGGATCCAATAGGGATAATTTTGGAAGGAAGGGTCCTGCCTTCACTCAGGAGTGGATTATACAACTCTAGGCTTTCAAGCACAAGGATGCTCAGTCGTTGATTGGAAAATAAAAACCTCTTGAAATCCCTTTCCGGGCTCTTCTGTCTTTTTTCTCCACTGACTCCGACTGTGCGGCTCCTTCCCACGACTGCCGCCATTGCATCCTATGTTAATTTCCTCCCTGCCTGCGCCGGCATCTAATAAATGCTGCATATTTTGGGAATAATTTGTTCAGCTCCTGCACGTTTCAGGTTTTCAGTTTTGTTCGCTGAACAAATTCTTAATTATCTCTGGGCAATTGAAATGCTCAACAAATCCTCCAGCCGTCAAAGTTATTTTGGTGCATAATGTAGAAAACTAATCTCGTAGGAGGCTATCTGTGTTTGAAAGGTTTACTAATGGTTCCCCCCACACCTACCCCCACTTGGCTCGGCACATATGCTGGCTGTGAATTTCAAACCGCCTTGAAATCCCAAATGCCATGGAAGATCATGACAAAGAGCAATACCTTTTGGGATGGTGAGGGATAAAGGGGCAGTGAATTTCTGATGGACGGAGGAAGCTTCTGGGTTGGCTTCTCCATGATTTCTCTCCAGGGGCCCCAAACTGTAATGGGCCCCTTGTTTGGCACAGGGACTCTGATGCAAGCTAATGTGGGGCCAAGTAACCCGGGACAAAGTGGCAACTAAATCTGGGTGGCCAAGAATGCTCTGATGCAGTCTAACCCTAGTTGTTTTTCACTGCTTGGCTGGGAAACCCATCTTGGAGGCAGGTTGGAGCAAAGTTAGAGGAGGGGGTGAAACAAGTAGTGATGGTGGGTGTCACTCACCATCACTGGGAATCTTCAAGCAGAAGCTCAACAAGCACATGTCAGAGATGCTCTAGGGGGATTTCCTGCTGCAGGAGGAAGGAGGTTGGACTAGATGACCTATTAAGTCCTCCAACTCAATGATTCTATGTGTCATGGACCTCAGTGTCCAGAAGGGCTCAGGGTGTTCCAAGTCCAACTGTACCCAGAACACTGTTTCGGCTGGTAATGTTACCACAATAGGGCTTGTGGAGCTGCACTTCCCAAATGACACTAGAAGTCCATGCTTCAGGTTTCCACAGCAGAGCAGCTTCTCAGCTTGATCCCCCCAGGTGTCTTTATGGCTGAGTCTTCCCATCTTCCTGCACCTGTGGCTTTCCACACTTCATGCGCTTATTCTCCTTGTGAGTCCAGGGCCTCCATCCCTCGGTGGCTTCTTCTTCAACTTCCAGCCAGGATGAGACCTGCAATGTCCAGGCTCAGATCCTGTGACAGGAGCTCAGCAGGAAGGCTGTATAACAAGGCCTGCCAGACGCAGGGCGCCAAGGCTGTAACAAGCGTGATTTAAGGGCGTCATACCCCCTATTCCTATTATGCTCTTTGTCAAAAGCAGTGATTAATTCTGTGACATTTTCTTTTTCATTACCGCCTCTGATGGGCGCCCGAGAGTCTGATCTGCCTATTAGGCTCCAGGAAAAGATAGCCGTTTTGACGAATATTTTCCTCCTTCCTTCCCTCCCTCCTTCCAGCAGTGGTGTTGATCTTTGCTTTCTCTGCTTGCTTTGGCACCCAAGAGCATGAGGTCAAGAAGCTGAATACGGATGAGAAGGAAGTGTGCCAGGGTGGTGCCAGTCTCTGTCTGTATGGAAGCCAGGAGTACGTCTGAGCTTCTTGCTCTGAAGCTGGGATGACCCACAAATGGAGCAGGAACTCAAGATCATCCATTTGCCTGGGAGTAGCTTCAGGACAAAGAGAGTTCTTTGCCTGGTGCAGTGGCGTAGCTGCAGGGGGGAGCACGGTACGCACAGTAGGTGCTGCAGGCCCTTCTCACTCACCATCACAGCCATCCCGGGCAGTGACAGCAACACAGCATGTTTGTTCTGCAATAGCCTTGATGGTGCACAGGCTGATTCCTGAGCGATACATGCATTGGAGAAGTACCCAACCAAGCTCTGGCAGGACTTGCTAATTAGGGCAATTGGTATAATTCAGGGAAAGTGGAAGGACGGCATTTATTGAGCCTGTTCTCAGAGCGATTAAAGAAGATCAATGGGGCTCCGCAGCCTGATTGCCTGCAGCCTGTCAGCGGGGGGAAAAATCCTTTCCTCCTATGCTTGCCTGCCTTTGGATTGGGGGGAAATGGGCCACAGGCAGGTAGAGCTGGGATGGGCTTCAATTGGGGGTCCTGGGAGTGCTGCAAAAGCATGTGGTCTCTGCTGCACATGTAGATGAAGCTTGTTGATGGGCACCAAGAAATCCTGCAGTGCACCGTACTCTGCCTGTACTGAGCTGTACTCAGGATGATGTCGGAAAAATGTCAAAATTTTATTTTAACACAAATAGCAATAATCATCAGTGGAGTGTGGCTCACCGAAGAGTGAGTGAAGACGGCAAACAGCGGGCAAGGCTGGCCATTGCACCACAGATCTTGGCCAGTTCGGGGCTGTGAAAAGAGGGGCAAGATCCCAATTCTCTTATTTTCTGATCTGATTTTGCCAGAGCTTCCTCCACCCATTTCATGTAGTGTGGGCGTCATTGTCACTGATGTGCTTAATATGCATAGAGTGAGTACAGCCTTTATAGCCAACAAGCTCACCCAAAATTAATGCACATACCATGGAGGTTTCCTTCTTCCACTCCAAAGCAGTTGGTGGTTCTGGCTACAGGCCTGGGGTGGGGGAGCCTCTCCCACCTGCCATGGCGAGTAATTACTCGACGACATTTACTGTTTCCTCTGCAATTGCTGGTGCTGCACCGATTTAAAAGTCGAGACACAATTTACTCTCTTTTGATTCCAGAAAAGCACAATGGCTGTTGCTGTTTAAAATCTGTCTCAGCATCTGCCGAGTGTGTAATAACAACACATTGTGCAGGATCTGACAGTATTGTGTTCATACAGACTGTATGTATGAAAATGTATACTGTATGTATGTGATAAAAATGTGTGCTCCTCCAAAATGAAATGCATGGAAATCCAAAGTGAAGCTTCGGATAGACAGACAGCACTCTCCACACCAGCGTGGGAACAGGGAGACGGGTGAGTTGTGCTGGCCTGAATTGGTTAGGACTGCAATAGGTTTTGCAGGTGCCTAAACCCAAGTCAGCACAGGACTTGTGCCTAAATGGGGGTTAGGACTCCAGACCCTCTAGCTATGCCACTGATGCACAGTAACAAAGAGCATTTCAGCTGGTCACTGATTTCAGCTGAGAGCAGCATCATGATCATAATTGCCTGCAGCCTTATTAATTAATTAATTAATTAATTAATTAATTAATTAATTAATTAATTAGCGAAAGCATACCTGCGTTGAGGGAATAAAATTCCCTAATGACAATCCCCCCATGCATCAACCGGCCATGCACATCAAACCCATGTGCATCCACCCCACGAGCAATATCTTCCATGTTCATCTGTGCATCTTCATGTTCATGTTCATGACAATCCCCCCATGCATCAACCGGCCATGCACATCAAACCCCATGTGCATCTTCCCCACGCATCTTCCCCATGCACCCTTTTTCAGCCCCTTACAGGTTAAATTTCTTCACATCGGTTCTTGCTGGGTGTTCATGTGTCAGAAGGAACACCCTCCCTGAATGTCATGCTTCAAAGTCCGGGGGACGGGGCAGAGCATCCCTCAGTCTCCTTTTCTTCAATGCAAAGTATAGGATGAAAACATCCTTTTCACCCCTTTTCACCCTCTTCTGGTTGGAATTTCCAAAAACCTTTCATCACGGAAGGAACACCTTCCCCAAATTTCACACTTCTAGGCCTGGCGGTTTTGGCTGGGCGTTGATGAGTGAGCTAGTGTGTGAGTCAGTCAGTGACTGTTCTCTTATTTATTTATTTATTTATTCATTCATTTATTTATTTATTTATTTATTTATTTATTTCCAGACTTTCTTCCTTGAAAAAGGAAACCCAAGGCGGCTAAATTATACATTTATTGTAATTTTGTCTTGATATTGTTTTGGTGTGCTTGCTTCGAGTTCTTGTGATCCTAAAGCAACGTTAGCACCTAGCAAATGACAGTTAAATAAACTGACTTCGGGGCTCCTGGACCTTTAAGAAATGTGTAAAGGAGGGAATTTCAGCAGTTGCAGCTTCTCATCTTACAGATCACTTGGTCCACGAGCCCTAAAATCGAAAGTTTGGACACCCCGCTCTAAACAAATCTAAACGAATTATTAAATATAATCTAGATCAGATTGAGTACCTATCAAATTCCTGAGCACCCGTAACCTGCCAGCGTTCAGGGGAGGGGAGCCAGTTAGCTGGGTGCCCCCTGCCCACCTGTAGTATATGCCCAAGTTCCTGATTTGACTTCTCTTTGTCCATCAGCCAGAAGATGGCAGCAGAGAGCAAAAAGTGAAAACTATTTTATACTGAGAAAAAGAACATTTTAGATATGCTCAGAGACATTTATTTTGGTTAAGTGGTCAAGCATCACTTCATACTTCTGAAGTCCTCGATGATGGAGAAACATGCTCAGAGTCATGCTCAGTTGCACATCGTCAGAGACATAAAAGGATTAAGGGTAAAGGTGTCCCCCTAGGCTGTACTGCTAGTTGTGACCGACTATAGGGTGTGGTGCTCATCCCCGTTTTTAAGGTGAAGAGCCAGTGTTGTCCGAAGATGCTTCTAAGGTCATTTGGCCAACATGATGATACCCTTCCCACCAAAGTGGTACCTATTCATTTACTTGCATTCAAACCTTGATTTACTGCTTTCAAGGTTAGCAGGAGCAGGGCGAGGGAGAGGAACAGTGATGGGATTCAGAGAAATTAACAACCGGTTCTCTGCCCATCTGACAGCCACTTTTAAATGGCAATTTTTAAACTTTATATGTCCTATCTCTTGTTAACAACCGGTTCTGTGGAGTAGGTGCGAACCTGCTGGAGCCCACCACAGGAGGGGAACTCCATCTCAAAGCACCCGGGTGTCATACAGTGCCTTGTGTTTCTCTCGAATGGTCATGCTATGGTTGGATCAACACAGCGATGACCAGTCCATAGCGGGCTTTGCTCGCCTGCCTACCAGTGGATGATCTATGGCTGTTCTTTTCTCTTTTGCTGTTTTGGTCCAAATTCTGCCCTGGGGTCCCGATGCGGCCCAGAATGATCCTTTAACCAGCCGCAGCCAGCCTCTTGTCCCAACCCGGCTGACCAAAATAACCAGACGGTGGGTGGGGGAATGAGGGTCCATTTATGCGTGTTGCTTAATTTCTCTGCTGTGTGTTGCTGCTTGCAAAAATCCTGGAAATTTGAGCCCGTTTATTCATTAATCGAAGCTCAATCTCTAATGTATTTAATTAAAATTTATATTAAAATATTTTTTTCCAGCCCTCAACACTGTGCCAGATACTTGATGCGGTCCTTTGGCTGAAACGTTTAGAGATCCCTGGTTTAGAATATGCCTGAGTCTGAGCAGGGCCGTCACCTCTGCAGGATGCGCTCTTTGGGGGAAATGTTCTTAAAATAGGCTGGATAAAGAGAAACATACCACATGCGGAGGCCTTTTTCCACAGTCCTCGGCTGCCGTCACAAACCAGTGCCTGGCGAATAAAGATGGAGATACCTGGAGTGCCGCGGAGCCTGATAACCCTGTAACCTGCTGTAGGACTGTATAATATTCTCAGGGTATTCTATAGCATTGCATAAATAGTCCCAAATGGATGTATTCTGGATTTAGAGCCTCATCAAAGCCATGATAACAAGGCTATCTTCTGCCATTTCCGTCGATGAGTAGCTGTTTATTTTATAGCCGGGGCACCTCTGGCTCCCTGGCAATTTGGAATATTTGCTACCGGATTAATGCAAGGTATAGAATTTGCCATTTTGGATTTGGGTTGCCATAATTCTCTTCCACAAAACCGGGACAGGACCCCTGTCAAACTTGTCAGAATGTGAACACAATTCCCAAGAACCAGGGCTGTCCTGGTTTTTGCAGGACATATGGCAACCCTACAGAGGCGCCTAACGTAACAAATTTAATTCATTCTGGAGGCATGTTTGTTACATGAAACTTTCTTTACGTGAAGCGGTTTTTCCCATAGGAAATAATGGAAACTCAGACGATTGGTTCCGGAACCCAAAAAATATTCATATAAAAATATTAACTGGATATAAGAATGATGACAAAACACTGGAATTGAATTCAAAACATGCATTCAATGTGCATGATCTTATGAAGTCTACTTAGGCTGCAGTCCTAAGGACACTTTACTCGGAATAAGCCCCATTTGACACATTGGGGCTTACTTCTGGGTAGACATGGTTAGGAGACTGCATCTATGTAGATAGATGTATATAGATATATACAGATCTGTCTGTCTATCTGTCTGTGTAGATAGATGTATATAGATATATACAGATCTATCTATCTATCTATCTATCTATCTATCTATCTATCTATCTATCTATCTATCTATCTATCTATCTATCTATCTATCTATCTAGATTGACTGTTGACTGATTGATTGATAGATAGATAGATAGATAGATAGATAGATAGATAGATAGATAGATAGAATGATGGATAGATATAGATAGACATAGATGTGTTTGTGTGTTTAAATATATTAGTGCAAAAAAACTAGTCCTTTGCAGATATCTCTTCTGCTACAAGGAGGGGGTTGGACTAGATGACCTCCTGGGATCCCTTCTAACTGTTTTGATAGGGGTGAAGTTAAGTTATAGGGGTGAAGTTATAGGGGTGAAGTGACAGGATAACAACCCCCTAGGAAGCAAGCAAGCAGTGTTATACTTGGCCCCTGGCCCACCTCTTTTGGGAGCATTAGGAAGAAGCTCCACATCTGGAGAAATTCATTATATTTTTATTTCCAGAGTTTACACCCACCTTTCTCTCACACTTGGGAGCATTCAAAGCAGATTAAAAACAGATACAATTAAATTAAAACAACCTTTAAAATGTTAAACAAATTTTTTTAAAAAACACAACAAAATAAAAAACCAGGACTAAATCCAGGATTATACAAGAGTCTTAAAATTCCATCTCATTAAAGCTCCAGCCCATAATGTCATACAAAAGCTTTCCTAAGTTCAAAAAGTCTTCAACTTTTTGTCTGCCAAAAGGTATCTAAGAGGAGCCATTCTTAATTCCAAAGGGAAATTCAGAAGCAAGGAGCCACCACCAAAAAGGCCCTATTTCTAGCCACCATCCCTCATACCTTTGCTGCTGACGGCACAGTCAGAAGGTCCCCCCCCAATGACTCAGGTGTATGGATCGGATTATATGACATGGAAGCCCTTGTGGGTGGACTCCTTGGCATCCTCAGAATTCCCAGACAGGGTGCTGTCTAACATGGTGAGACTGATGGGCACTGACCAGTGGGCACCCATCAGGGTACAATGACTCCTTTGGTCACAGGACCTGGTTAGATCTAGTAGTGGGTCTATCTCCTTCAAGGTCTCTGCTGGTTCTAGGATGGATCCAGGAGCATAGGCACCTTCTGGAATTCCTGTGGGAGAGTCCTCAGGTATTTCCAACATTGGGACAATCCTGTCCTGACATCTCTGAATGTGTTCGTCGGCTCTGCGCATGGGATGGTAATGGGAGAGAGGAGCTTTCAAGTTCTTTACAGCTTCCCACTGATTAAAATATTTTTCCTTGATTCATCCCCTGCCTTTGAACAGTCTAATCAGTTAATTAACTTATCAAATCAATACATATGCATGCTACCCAAACGTCAGTAGTGCCTTTATCCCTCCGCGAAGGAAATATCACGCAGTGCGCAACCTTCATTGTGAGAAGGAAAGATCCTCTAGCGCATGGATCCAAAGGCACCAGGTTCTGAAGTGTTCTTAACTTTCAGCCTTGTGTATTGAAGTGCTCAGGCACCAATTAATATGGGCTGCCACCACTTAATGAACTAAAGGTTTCACTGATTAATAGACTGATTAAAGTGGGGGAAATAATCGCAGGAACTGTTGTCCTTTGAAAGTGTCTTTGGAAGGCCCTGCTTTGTCTTTAAGGACTAGAGAGGGATTTGGGGCTGTTTGGTGCAGCAGTTCCATTATTTCTTTGATTGATTGATTGATTGATTGATTGACTGATTGATATCCCGCCTTTCTTCCTTAACAAAACCCAAGGCGGCTAACAACATTTAAAAACAACAATTAAATACCATTAAAAATTGATAATACCTACAATTAAAATGCAATTAAACTATAGAAAAGCCGTAAAATACAATAAATCCCAGGTTAAAAACAGGCAGGCAACAATACAATAATATTACCCTCTAAAAGCCATCAAATGTTTGTTTAAATAAAAGTTTTAAGGTCTCGCTGGAAGGATAAGGGAGGGGGCTTTCCTTAATTCAGTGGGGAGGAAGTTCCACAGAGTGGGTGCCACCACTGAGAAGCCCCTGTTTCTGGCAACCATCCCTCCTCTTACTTCTTTCAGTGGTGGCATGGCCCACTGTGGCAAGATCCAGTGATGGGATTTCAAGAAATTAACAACCAATTCTATGCCCATCTGGCAGCCACTTTTAAATGGCTTTTAAAAAACTTTATATTTCCTATCTGTCGTTAACAAGCAGTTCTATAGAGTAGGTGTGAACCTTCTGGAGTCCACCACTGGCCAGATCTGACTGAGACAGGTATGCCCGCAGATGGCGTACCAGCCGAAGTTGGGCAAAGGTGCTCCTGGCCACAGCTGACACCTGCGCATCCAGGAGCAGCTGCGAATCCAGGATCACTCCCATCCTGTGAACCCACACTTTCAGGGGGAGTGCAACGCTGTTCAGAGACAGGTGATAATCTAGTACATGCACCGAGGATTTCTGAACCAGGGGGACCTCTGTCTTGTCAGGATGTCATTTCAGCTTGTTCTCCCTCATCCAGATCCCAACAGCCTCCAGGCAACACTCCAAGACAGAGACACCTCCCTGGTATTTGGTGGAAAGGAGAGACAGAGCTGAGTATCATCAGCATACCAGTGACACAGTTTGAGCATACTCCTAACTATGTCTACTCAATTGTAAGCCGAATTGTGTTCAGTGGGTCTTACTCCCAGGAAAGTGTCTTTAGGATTGCAGCCTATGTCATAATACTATTGGACTATATACATTACTATTTGGCTGCAACCGATGAATGAATGAATGAATGAATCTTCCTTCCTTCCTTCCTTCCTTCCTTCCTTCCTTCCTTCCTTCCTTCCTTCCTATCTATCTATCTATCTATCTATCTATCTATCTATCTATCTATCTATCTATCTATCTATCTATCTATCTATCTATCTGTCTGTCTGTCTGTCTGTCTGTCTGTCTGTCTGTCTGTCTGACTTATGATTGGCGTAGTCTCATTAAGAGCAGAAGCAGCACCAACCTGTGTGGTGTTCTCTGCCCAGAGGTGGCTAAAGAGTCCATTGGCCTTTTCCATAGAATTGCTTGCATGTTCTATTAATATTGTTCCTGGAGTGTTGCGCTGTTCCTTTGAAGCTCAGAAACTGGCTGCTTTGGAAATCAATATGAAAAAGGCCCCAGTCTGTGTTTTGATGCACCAAATAAATGAATAATAAATTTCCAGCGTGTTTGGGGACATATTTTGAAAAGAAAGGGAGCTCCTGGGGCCAGCCAATCTGTTCGATAGTGACCTGGTCCTGGAAATTGGCGACTTGCCTGGCCCTACTACCTGTGATCCTTTTTAGCCTGGTCAGGTTGCACATGCACTGGGGATCATCTTGCACACAGTGTGCACACTCTGCCTCTAAGCCAGTTATTTTCAACCAGTGTGCCGTGGCACACTGGTGTGCCATGGATAGTCCTCAGGTGTGCCATGGGAATTTGGGGATTGACATTCATTAATAGGAAAAGTGGGGGATTTCAACAGTCTGGTGTGCCTTGTCATGGGTCAAAACAATTGATGGTGTGCCTTGACAATTTCAGTGCCCTGTTAAGTGTGCCATGAGATGAAAAAGGTTGAAAATCACTGCTCTAAGCCATGCCACTACTTTGTGCATCCCTGACTCGGTGGGATCTTTTCACTCATGTTAGAGATGCATTTTACACTGTGACCAGGCTTGAGTGTGCACTCACAGATATGGTCCCCTCCTCCACTCCCCTTGAGGGGTTTGCAGAAGTGGGAGAAATATTGTTTCTGCCCACCTCTGCAAGGAAGAGACTTGATGTCCTCTGAATGGCCCGGCACCTTCTGTTTTCATCTCTTCCTTGCACTGAGCAAATGAGAAACAGTTACAAAACATCTCTGAGCAAATGAATATTTAATATAATCCAGGTCACCTTGTAAGAAAGTCACCCTGGATACGCTCAGTGACTCACTCCACGTTCAGGGTGATGTTTTCCTCCAGCTGCGTCTTCTGCTCTCTTGCCTGGAAAGGTGTCTCGGCACTGCCTGTCACCTCCCTGTGTTTACCAAAGGTGACTTGGGGGGGATTTGGAAGCTTCTGGAACAAAGAGCTGCTTCTGCTGTTTCTAATGTCCTCGATTATTTCTTCTTACTTTCTCTCCACGACAAACAGTCTCTCCAAAAGATCCAGCAAAGTATGCAATGCTAATAAGGTGTTTAGCACATTAGGCACACTTTATTTGACCCCTAAGATGGATTGTGAGAGAGTAACAGGTTCTGCCAGCGTTACAGCATAATCCTACATGTGTTTACCCAGAAGGAAGAATCATTTTATTAAATGATGCGTACTCCCCGGTAAGTGGGCTTAAGATTGCGGCCCTGGCATGATGGCTAAACAGAACCTCTGTGTGTGGAAGCTCGCTCATTCTTTTGTTCTTTCGTTCATTCGTTCGTTCGTTCGTTCGTTCAATCAATCAATCAATTTCCACTTTTCTCCTGGAAGGCAGCTTACAATAGTGTTCAAATTCATCATTGGCATCCTTCAGTCTGGAAAGACTCTGGTATCGTGCTCTGATTGGAGGTCCTGAATCAGCATCTAGTGTGGCTAAAAGGCCAGTTGGAGAGTGTCCATCCCTTCCACACTGAGGACAAATAAATTCCATCCCCTGTCCAGGCCCAGGTTTCTCTGCTTTGGGTCTGTCTCTTTGCTTCAGCCTCCCAAACAAGTGCCTCTTCCAGTTGGAGAAGGCCATGCTGTGTCTTTTGCCTCCATGCTGAACGGTCAGAGGTCAAGGTTTCCCAGCTGTTGATGTCCATTCCCAAGGCCTTTAGATCCCTCCTGCAGATGTCTTTGTATTGCAGCTGTGGTCTCCCTCTAGGGCGCTTTCCCTGCACTAATTCTCCATAAGAGATCTTTTGGAATCCGACCATCAGCCATTCTCACGACATGCCCAAGCCAGCGTAGACGCCGCTGTTTCAGAAGTGTGAACATGCTAGAGATTCCAGCACGTTCCAAGACTGCATCGTTTGAAACTTTGTCACGCCAGGTGATGCCAAGAATACGTCGGAGACAGCGCATATGGAAGGTGTTCAGCCTTCTCTCCTGCCATACATAAAGGGTCCAAGACTCAGGACACAAGCTCTATAGACCTGGATCTTCGTATGTTCTGTCAGCTTCTTATTAAGCCATACTCTCTTTGTAAGCTTGGAGAACGTGGTAGCCGCTTTACCAATACGTTTATTCAGCTCAGAGTCTAAGGAGAGAGTGTCAGAGACAGTTGAGCCGAGGTACACAAAGTCAAGGACAACGTCCAGTTCATGTTCAGAGATTGTGATACAGGGAGGTGGATCCACACCCTGACCCATGACTTGGGTTTTCTTCAATCTGATTGTTAGTCCAAAGTCTTGGCAGGCTTCAAATTCATATAATACAGTATAAACAAAACTGTAAGATACATAATAATCAAAATAAAAACAAAATTTTACAAAATCTAACAAAGTCAATGTTAAGAAGGTCAATCAAATAGATAGCTGCAATAAAGCAATCCATCAATAAGTGATACAAGCCACCAGTAAAACCAGCAGACGTAACAGTGGGAACACCATACTCAGGTCAGGGAGGGAGGAAGGAAGCAGTTCTTAACCCAAAGGGGAGGAAGCAGTCTCCGAGTACCAGTTTCTATCAGTTTTCATCATGTCTTGTTTGGGATCTTTGCAGAAGATCACCCAGAAGACAGGGTGACCAGATCTCGTAACCCACAAAAGAGATTATAGTGCAATCCTAAGCTTGTCTTCTCAGAAGTAAATCCCATTGTGCTCAATAGTAACTACTCCCAAGAAATTGTGTTTAGGGTTGCAGCCTTCAACTGCAGCGATTCCATCAAGTTTCCAGGAACATCTAAACTTAATGGTCCTCCAGAAGATCACAACTGCATTCTGTTTTTATTGTTTGTTCTTTTTAAATTTAATTGTATTTTAATTGTTTTTAATTATGTTTTAATTTATATTTATAATTTGATTTTAATGGTGTTTTATCCTGTTGTTATCCGCCTTGGGCTCCCTATTGTAGGAGAGGAAAGGTGGAATATAAAAACAAACAAACAAACAAACAAACAAACAAACAAACAAACAAACAAACAAATAAATAAATAAATAAATAAACTGCCCAGTTACAAAAAGCAGCACTCCTGAGATGATACCTTGGTAATTCCTACGTCTTTGGATAGGAATCGAATCGCAATAGAGCCAGTTCCAGTCAAACCCCTGGCGACTGTAAAATACTACACAATAATAAAGTGGTTATGTAAAAATAATAATAATAAAGAGGTTAATAATAAATAATAAGAGGTTAATAATAATAATAAAATTATAAGAGATTTAAAAAGATATGCTGCCTGTACACAAGGAAAAGGAGGACAATGAAGATTTTTTTCCTAGGACACAAGTTCAAAAAGAGGACATTTCCTGGAAAAAGATAACATCAATCAATCAATCAATCAATCAATCAATCAATCAATCAATCAATCAATCAATCAATCAATCAATCAATCAATATTTGAGTTGTATTCTGCCGTTCCCCACAAACGGCTCCCAAGGCAACTAACAATAACTAACAAGGCAACTAACAATAACTAACAATCAATAAAACAGTAAACAATAAAATAAAATTAAAAAATAAAATATAATTAAGAACAATATAAAAACTTATAGTTACCCTGCCAGAAGATTGGTGGTCTTGCTCTTTAGTTGCTCTGATGTTCTGTTGTGGGAAACGTCCATTCACCTTGGCTTCTTCCTACGCAGTGGCGTCACTAGGGTCATGCGGGTGGTGCTGTCAGGGTGACGTGCCCAAGGGGGTGACGCACACTGGGGGATTTTAAAACTTTAAAATGCACACAACTTTGTTATGGTGCATCCCACCACATCAATTCATATACTGTTGGATTTGTATTGAAGAGCAGAATCCAGTGCAAACATCGGTTCTGAAATAGCACTTTGCTATCAAAGCTTATGGCCAAAAAACTAAAAATCAAACATATGCATTGAACTCTATGGAAAGTTAAAGTGACCCATATCACGGCTTTATTTGAGAATAGGCAAACATGCCATATTTCATTGGAAAGGGCAGTCTGAGAGGAATCTAAACACACCAGAATCGTCCTGATCCAATGAACACATTGAAAATGGATGTGAACTGCACAGCTGTGTTTACTGGCGAGTAAGCAGTCTTGCCTTGCCTGGAGTGGAAGGTCAGTCCAGGAGAGGACAAGACTTCCAAAATGGTCCCGATCAGGGATGTTACTAGGGTGTTAATAAGGGGGCACCCTCGAATGGGATGGCACCCCTTGTTACCTAAATGGCTAAATTCATGGTTTGTAGAAATACGGTAATCCTATCATGTTATACCCTTTCGAATGTGGAATTTACAGCAGAATGCAGTGAAACAAACCACTTTATTAAAATGTATGGCTAAAACAACCAGTGGAGGCAGGGCAATGGCACATACCCACAACCACCATTCATATTGTTGCCCTGCCCAATGTATGGGGGTGACGTGCTGGCACCAGGTGACACACACCCTACTGACACCCCTGTTCCTACAAGGCTCAAATCACCAGAGATGTTGGTACTCATGGGAAACAATGAGACCTGGCCGTGCAACTGAAAAAGAACTTGTGGGGTTGAGCGATATGGCTGGGGTGCCCGTATGCCATGACCACCCACCAGTCATTGCAAGAGGCTATTCTGGCCTGGAAAGTGTTTTTGAACTTGCTCCGCTTGGATCTGCAAATCTTCAGGGAGGTTTTCTCCAAGGACTCTTTCCAACCAACCACTTGAAAACTTTGCTCTTTGCCCTGTAATGTAAGAAATCAATTTAATTGAGTTCAAAGTGCTTTAAAAATGTTTATCGACTTGCAATGGATGTAATTCATCTCCTTGGCCTGGGCTCAGCTTTTCCAAGCGTTAATAGGAATCAACACCAAATGGCTATTAATTGCTCCGGACTAGACCAAGGGGCAGTTAATTTGATGCTGCTGTTCTGGGATACTCCATTTCTGTGCTGGGAATCATAATGTGATTATTGGAAATAATAAGATCAGGGCATGCTCAGAAACTGGAAAGGAATATCAGAACATTTTTGTATCTTCTTTGCAGTGAGATGGTGTTCTCTGAACTGGGAAGCTGTATTTAGCTCTCCTGTCTGAAGAACATCCACCGCGATACATCCATGTAGTCTAGCATCCTAAATTTACCACTAAAGGCCCCTGGGAAGCCTGCAAGCTGGGCTGGAAGGCAACAGCACTCCCCAATCTTGGCCAACGATGGTGGTCAATAGGTTCTGCTAAGTTCCTGTTCCAATGTAGCCTAGATAGTTAATGCCCACTGGAAACTCATGAGTCCACCTGGATCAAGCACAGCTAAAGGGGTATGAATTTTTATTACTAGGCACCAGCAACTAGCCATGACAATGAAATTGTGTTCATAGGTTGTCTTTCTCCATGAATATGCCGTCTCCTTTCCATGATGGCAGTGTCCACACAGTGGTATTGCTAGAAGGGTGCATCGTGCACCAGGTGATGTGCACTTGGGAGGTGACACCACTTGTGACCATACTTGCAAAAATTGCTATTTTTAGAAATACAGTGATACCTTTCATAACAAGAGTACCTTACATACCTTTCATGTGGTATGTAAGTGGTACCTTTCATGTACCTTACATAACAAGCATTTCACATAACAAGTATAAATTTCCAAGAAATCTTGCTTCACACAACAAGTTCTGCTTCACTTAACAAGCAAGTTCACTATGGGAATGCGTGCTATGCAGCCCTGATGCTCCATGTGGAGGCTCTTTAAAAGGGCTGCTGGCCAGCACTGCTGCCTCTAACTGCCCCCAACTTAGGGGCAGTTGCCTGGGGGTGCCAGAGGCAGCTGCCCCTAACTGTCCCCAAGTGCCCCCACCGACCACCTTGAACCTCCAGCAGCAGCCCAGGTAAGCCTCCCAGGAAAGTGTCTTTGATTGCAGCCTCCTAACAATGTCTACCCAGAAGTAGAAAGTGTCTACCTAACTCCCAGGAAAGTGTCTTTAGGATTGCAGCCTAAGTAGACTTCATAGGATCCTGCACTTTGAATGCATGTTTTGAATTCAATGTTTTGTCATCATTTTTACAGCCAGGTAATATTTTTAAATGAATATTTTGGGGGTTGTGGAACCAATCGTCTGAGTTTCCATTATTTCCTATGGGAAAATCTGCCTCACTTAAAGAACGTTTCACTTAAAGAGCAGGCCTCCAGAACGAAGTAAGCTCTTTATGTGAGGCACCACTGTATTCCCATCATGCCATATATCATTGGATACATAATTTACAGGTGAATTTAATTTTTTAAAAGCTAAATATATCCTTTCTTTCAAAAGTTACCCGAAGGCCCCAAAAAATTAGAGAAGAAAACACTGGATTTTTAAACAGCATGTAATTTACACAACCCTGTTTTTATCATCATATGTTAAATTGTTGAACAAGGCAACTGTCTTAAGTGACTATGGGCAAAATCCAGATTAGCTATGGGGAATCCTTGCTCTGGTGTAAGAACAACTTAGGGTGCAATCCCGAGTAACTACAGGGAGTCCTTCCTCTGATGTAAGAACAATTTATTGTGGGTTGCAATATGAATTTCCCGTAGGTTTTCACTAGGTGGTGCCATTACTACGTGGATGTAAATGTTTCTTATGTGCTCCTGTAGTTACTCTGGATTGTAGGGTTACTCTGGATTCCAATATGAATTTCCCATAAGTTTTCACTAGGTGGTGCAGTAATTACGGATGCACCTATAGTTATGGGTGCTCCCATAGTTATTCTGGATTTGGGGGTAAAGAAAATATTGTTTTACCCATTGGGTAATTAGTCTGTGGAACTCCTTGCTACAACATGTTGTGATGACATCTAGCCTGGTTGCCCTTAAAGAAGGGATTGGCCATATTTCTAGAGGAAAACTCTATCTAGAGGAAAACTGCAATCCTAAAGACACTTTCCTGGGAGTACGACACATTGAACACAATGGGGCTTACTGTTGAGTAGACATGGTTAGGATTGTGCTCTAAGGCTGCAGTTCTAAATACACTTTCCTGGAAGTAGACCCGATTGAATAGAATAGAACTTACTTCTGAGTAGACATGCTCAGAATTGCACTGTAAAAAGTACATTTCTTTAAATCAAAGTGGACTAATATGATTGATAGTTTGAAGTGCCAGTGAAATGCTGACACAGCACGGAATCAATACAGTGCTACGACGGCGATACCCTGGCAAATTGACACCAATAATGACCAAAATTGCAAAAATAGCAGTTTGTAATAATACCGTCATGTTATATCCCACCCAATCACAGGTGGGCAGATGCCGGTTCGGGTCTACTCGCCCAAACCGGATCTTCCCCTGTGGCGGACGCTGGCAAACTGGTCAGAGCTGCGGCTGGCAGAACCGCGGGGGCCGGTACACCAGCGGCCACCACGCGCAGTGCGCTAGAGTCCAGCTGGGTGCTAGCGCACTGCGTCTCCTGGGGCCGTGCTCCAGGAGACTTAGTGCGTGTGCGTCCAGCTGGATGCATGCACGCCGAGTCTCCTGAAGCTCGGCTTCAGGAGACTCAGTGCGCATGCGCCAAGCCTGGCACATGTGCAGTGCGACGGGGTTGGGGCCCACCCATGCCCCGCCCTGCCCCCTGACCCCAGCTCCACCCCTGACCCTGGCCCGCCCCCAACTTCTAACGAACCAGATCTTGGGGCTGGCTGGACCCATCCCTGCACCCAATGCAGAATTTACAGCAGGATGCAGTGAAACAAACTGCTTGGAAATATCTCTATTCTATCAAAAATAGATAGGGTGACCAGATGCCTGAACCTAAAAAGGAGAACAAGGTCTTCAGTTCCTCTCAGGCTGGCCTTTCTGGCGGACAATGGCATGTCTGCCTACTCATGAGTAAAGCTGCTATATTGGGCATTTTCATTTTCTCAGTGCATATTTTTTATTTTTTGGGCATACCTTTAGATTGGAAGGAGATATTTCAAAACCAATTTTTGCATTGGATTCTGCTCTTCAATACGAATCCAACGACGTATGACATGATGGATACCATTGCAAAGTTCCAAAATGAAGCCAAAATGGAGGACAATAAAGCCCTCTTGGAGGACACCTGGACAGGAGGCTAAAAAGAGGACAAATCCAGAAAAATTCAGTCATATGGTCACCCTGGGAGGGCAATGGTATGGCATCATGCCCACCACCCAGGTTATTGTCCTGGCAACTGGAAGGAGGTCCATCTTGCAGGTGACATGCTGGTCTCCCGCAGTGGGGTACACAAATCCTAGTGATGCTACTAGGGAAGCCACTAAGTGTTGTGAATCCTATGACGCCCAACTTGTTAAGGGTGTTGGACATCTACATAATATAGGAGCTCTCCACGGCACGCATCGTTTCTGTCTGGAGGATCAGCACAATTGCTTGGTAAAGAAATCCAGAGAAACGACGGGACCTTTTACACTGACATAGTTACAATGCCACCTATGGGAAACCTATGGGAAATGCATAGAGCAATCTGGAGTAAGTGCCTCTTACGTCTTCCCGTATTGACTCTGGATTGTAGGAGGGTGACCAGATGTCCGAAAAAACCCGGATTTGTCAGGATTTTTTAGCCTCCTGTCCGGGTGTCCTGCATTTTGGTTTCATTTTGAAATTTTGTGATAGTGCACAGTACCCCATCATGCCATATGTCGTTGGATTCGTATTGAACAGCAGAATCCAATGCAAAAATCAGTTTGGAGATATCTCCTTCCCATCAAAAGTTATGGTCAAAAAGCAGAAAAACAAAAACAAGAAAAATACATTTTTTGGCAGTTTTTTTCAGCGGGTAGGAATTTTGGCCTGGCCTGAATCCCATTTTGGCCTTGGGGTTCAGGAATTTTGGGTTTGGCATCTGGTCACCTTGTAGGGAAAGTCTCATTTCTATTCTTTTCTATTCTTTTCTATTTCTTTCTTTCAAGTCCTTTTCTATTCTTCCTTGCTGTTCAGCTCCAGCTTATAGTAATTATAGTAATTATAAGTTACTTATAGGCCACTCACCTTACAGACATGTATGGAAGCAGAGTAATCTGGCACATCAGTTAGCATCAGTGCTCTGGAAAATGCAGCACTTTGGAAGGTTAGGCCTAATACATGAAGTCCACATATAAATTAGGAAGAACATGTTGGTTATTGTCATTCCAAGCAAACATAAAACAAAAGCAAGCCGACCCAATCTTGATCACGGCTCTTGCACGGCGTGCTTTTAATGAAGTCCATCCAGGCAGCGTCGAAAGCAATCAAATGGAGAAGATTAGAATTTAATATATATGATAATACACGTCTATTAGGGAGAGTGAAGGGGAACATATTCTATTTCAGGAACTGATATGTAAATAATAGTGGTGAAGAATTAAGAAGTACAACATTCATACGGTAATTAGTCTGGCTCTTAGAGCTGGGCATGTGTGTTTTCTTTCGGTTCCTCCGAAATCTATTAGAAGTGAGCAGTCGGAGAGGGTTGGCAAGTGTTAATTATGCATTTGACCCGGAAGGTAAGACGCCTCCGTTCCACTCTGCAGATGATTGAAGGGGGTCTTGCATGATGTTTTGGCTTCAAAAAGCACTGAAAGAATGGAGGAAAAAATAAATCACACACGTAGAAAAAGAGAAACAGAGCGTCTGATCCTGAATTCCAAATCCAGCACTGAGCCCAGGTATCAAGAAGTACATAAATGTTTAAGGGTGGGTAGTGCTTTGCAAGGCTCTGATCTGCTTCCCCCACCCGGAATGCCTCCAAATTGGATGGACCACTTTGCAGGCCTCCCTCCAACACTGGTTGCTCTGCCCCCTCTAGCTATGCCACTCTGTGGTGGGCTCCAGCCTGTTCGCACCTACTCTATAGAACGGGTTGTTAACGAGAGATAGGACATATAAAGTTTAAAAATAGCCATTTAAAAGTGGCTGCCAGATGGGCAGAGAACCAATTGTGAATTTCTTTGAATCCCATCACTGATGCCACTGTTGCTGATGCCGCTCACATTGGGTGGCCTTATGGATGGTATGGATTTATGGATTTTGGATTGATGGACTTTGCTGCAAAAACAGAGTGAGAGAAGCTGATCAGGATCTTGACTGCTCCAGCAAACTGCATGTCTGGAAAGAAAATGCCCCCATACCTGGGCAAATGTGCCACCGCTTTGTGGCACTCTAAGCAGCACCTTGAGAATTTCCTTCCAAGAAACATGGACAAGATTGGCGTCCTTTTTTCGTTAGCAGCCTTCCTGACACATGATAAGCTGTTAAAATCTGGAAATGAAATTGCTTTGGCATTTCAATCAAATGCAGAGCTGGTCTCATCTTGCAGTCTCTTAACTGTGTTAGTTCTCTCTGGGGGGAGTAAAACAATAACAGCCTCCTTATGATTTTGCCACCAGGCCCCTGGATTTCGCTTTTCCTTCCAAGCTTTTAAAGGGGCGGAAACAAGGCCTGCAATTTCTACCATTTGGCAACGCTGCAATGGACAACAGTTTGTCTGGACAACCCCCCCCCCCCAAATCTCATCATGCCTTTGCTGACCGAGCCTTGTGCACTGAAGATGTGGGCATCCTCCGTGGATATAGGGGACTAAAGTGAGATTATAGTGAGATGTCTCTCACCCATGTCGAACCTGGACCGTATAACATGGGCTGCCCACCAGTTCACTGGTGCAATCTGTTTTGGAAGCTCCTCCAGTTTGATGGACCATTGGTGGACCAATGCAGTCTTTGCTGGCTCGGTTGAAGTAAAGGTGTTGTAGAAGCATACAGTTGCAGAAGGGCCTCCACCGGATCAGGCCAAAGACCCATCTTCATGTATCACACAGTGGCCCACAGATGCTTTAGGGAGCACATATGACACTGGCATACAGGAGTCCCCCCTGCACCCAGCATTTGGAGGATGTCCACCTCTACACACCATGTCTTATAGCCTGTGATGGTCTTTCTCTCTAGGACTTCTTAAAGGCATTGAGGCTAGATGCCATCAACACATCCTGTGGCAAAGAGTTCCACAGACCAACCACACTTACAGAACAACTTAGACTTATTTTTAAAGCCTTAGTGGAGGAACTGCCTACTCCCATATCAGAAGCATTGCTGGGAGGGGGTGGTAAGTATGGCAGGTGCAGCAATATGCAGTGTAAGCAGCTTCTCCTCCTCACTATCATTTCCATTGGCTGAGGGGCAGGGGCTACTTACGTGGCCCAATGCAGTGCCCCCCATATTATCACACAGCCTCCACCTTTGGCTGTTCTTCTGCCCGAGAGTCGAAAATATAGATATATTTTATTTTTTATTTTATTAATTTATACCCCACCTTTCCTCACCTCCAAGAGGGAGCTCAAGGTGGCTAATATCACATAGAAAATAAAACACCATTAAAATAGAATTATAAATTATAATTTATAGCATTATAAATATATAATGCTCTCTCTCTCTCTCTCTCTCACTCTCTCTCTCTCTATATAAAATTTATTCTATAAATTATAGAATTATAAATATAGAATTATAGAATTACTTCGAAACCCTTTACGAAGTGTGCAGGGATGGACTTTCTGCATCTTTTCCACGGCTGTTCCTGCAATTGGCCTGTGAAGGATGCCTTATTCTGACAGCTCCTGCCTCTTGTTGCTCGGAAGATGATGGATTAAATGAATTATTATCAAGTGGATTGGTTGGGGGCTGATGGAAGTGATGGCTTATCATGTTTACATGGCCCTTTCAAACCCTCCAAACATCAGGCTGAAGAGGAACCAGAGACGTGCTGGGATTTGGGGGATACAAAATCTGTTTCCTCATCATTGCCGAAGTACATTTAGTCCTGCTGTTGTCTAAAAAAAAACCCCTTCCATCTGTTGTCCTGAAGGCAGAATCAGATGGCCGTCCCAGCACACGCACACACACAGACACACAGACCATCATTCCCACCCCCAGTATCCATTTTAACCTTTCAAAACTTTGGCTCATCAGAGTAAGAACTTTGCTGGAGGTCATCATGAAATCCCACTGGATGATTTAAAACTGAACATCTGCCTTGGGGTGGGTGAAGAGGATGTGTCAGAATTAAGGGAAAGTCTTCCAAATATCATGTTCCCCTCTTAGCCCGTTGAAGCTCCAGCTGCTGAAAGATCCTGCCTCTTTTGCATCTTTTCTGGCAGACACAACTGAAAGGAAGTCATCCTCGGTTTCAAAGAATCCATTTGGCTCTGGCCAGGGTTCAAGGAGAGGTTCTCAATTTCCAACCGCTGTGCCATGGCACATTGGTGGTCTACAGGTGTGCTCTGGGAATTTGAGGATTATTATTTACTAGCAGTGGTGGCCAGGGTGACCAGAAGCCAAACCCAAAATTCCCCACCAAGTACCCCAAAATTACTGTCCCCCAAGCCAAAATTCCTATCCGGTTTTTAAAAAGTGCACGACACCCCAAAAATGTGATTCTGACACATACATGTAGCCAGGGGTGGGCCTGGCCTGGCCCAACAACCGGTTCCCTAGAAGTGGGTGGGGCCAGGCTGGGTTCAGGGGGCAGGGCTGGGGACAGGGGGCAGGGCGTGTCCAGCTCAGCGCAAGTGCAAGCGAGCTTCAGGAGACACACTGCGCCAGTGTCAAGCTAAGCTTGACGCAGGTGCAGTGTAGGGCTTTCCCAGGCACGCCAAACTGGTGTGCCCAGTTTTCTGGCCCCCCCCATCCACCGGATCGGTGGCGGGGGGTCAGAAAGAGGAAGCGGTTCGGGCGATCCGGCCCGAACCACCCTCTGCCCACCACTGCATAGCCCTCAAAGCAGTTTGCAGCAACACAATACATGCAAGTGACTTCAAAATACATGATTCTGACCCAGGCATGTAAGATGCCCTTAAAGCAGTTTTCAGCAACACAACACTTGCATGTGACTTCAACATACATACATGATTCTGACCCAGGCATGTAAGATGCCCTTAAAGCAGCTTTGCAGCAACACAACACATGCTGAATTCAACATACATGATTCTGACATGCACTCACTCACACTCTCTCTCTCTCACACACACACCACGCACTCTCTCTTACACACACACCATGTACTATCTCTCTCTATCTCTCTCACACACACCATACACTCTCTCTCACACACACAAACATGGAGCATGCACTCTCTCACACAACACAACAGCTGTGCATGAAAATTATTTAAGGGCCAGATGGTCAGCCTGAGTGGTGGCATAGCTAGAGGGGTGCAAGGCACTAAGTTTGTAGGGAGCCTTGTCATAGTTGTGCAAGGGGACCCTTCCCCACTTTGAAGACCTTCTGGTGGTGAGAGCAAAAATTGCTTTGTACCCCCTCTGGTTACACCACTGTGTGTATGCAGATGGGCCAAGTGAGGATCAGTCTGGCAGACCACAATACTCTAATGAATGGAAACCAGTGCCCATTCCTTGTCTCCTCTTTCCACACTCCTCTTTTGGCAGAGGAGTTTCAATGCATCCTTCCTCTTTCTCCTCCCCTTTAATCCTGGCTTTGCACTACTCTCCCTCTTCCCAATGATCCATTATTAGGTGTCCCCCCACTTTCTGACAGTTTGTTTTCTGACAGTTCTGCTTTTTCAACACTTTTCAATTACCCAGGACTCATTCATTCAACACATGCTCCACTCTTTCAACCTCTCTCTGCTGGTCTAAAGGCTAAAATGGTTTTCCCTGATGTTAATTTGCATGTGACATGATGATCATAGCTTTTTTGGCATTTCCTTAGAATTTCTCCAGTAAATAACCATCATTCAAAAACCATTGAAATTAAGGTCATTCGTCAAATTAAGGCATCTGAGGAGTTCCTTGATACAACACACACGGAACTTCTCCGGAGGGATGACACCAGTGGGGACCCCAGCAACGATGTCTCTTCGTGGAGACACGTGACAGTCAGGAGAAAAAAGGGCAGGAGCAGTCGAGAACCACTGGAGCTATACAACCGTTTCCAGAGTCTCTCAGATTCCACCATGCTGGCAGAAGTTCCTCTTGCTAGCACACCTACACCGGATCCTGGCATTGCCCATACTGGCATGCCTACAGATATCACGGATATCACGGAGAGGCTACCGAGGATGATCACACCTGCTGATCGTCACCCGTTCTTACTCATCCACGTAGGAACAAACGATACTGCTCGGGAAACTTTCCAAAAGATAGTTGGGGATTATGAAGCTCTGGGGAGGAAGATGAAGGACCTGGGGGATACCCAGGTGGTATTCTCATCCATCCTCCCAGTAATTGGCAAAGGTCCTCAGAGAGATAGCAAGATTTTCCAGGTCAATAGCTGGCTTCGAAAATGGTGTCATGGGGAAGGATTTGGATTCTGGGATCACAGGATGAACTTCCTTGAGGAAGGACTCCTAGCAAAGGATGGACTACATCTTACGGGTTGGGGGAAGAGTGTCTTCAGACGGGAGATGGCCAACCTTATCAGGAGGGCTTTAAACTAAATAAGAAGGGGGTGGGTTACGTCCAAAGGGAACCTAGGAATGAGGAAAATGCTCTGGATGGAAATTGCCAGGGCACAGCTGTAACCCAAAAATCTTTAGAGGGGCCTGGCCTTACAAGAAAGGAGGGAAATGCATTGAGTTGCAACCTCCAGGGCTTAAGTTGCATTTACACAAATGCACAGAGCCTGGGAAATAAACAAGATGAGCTGGAGCTTTTAGCAAGTGAAGGGAAATTTGATTTGATAGGAATAACTGAAACTTGGTGGGACTCCCATGACTGGAACACACAATTGGAAGGCTATCAGCTGTTCCGGAGGAACAGAAGTGGCAAAAGGGGAGGTGGAGGAGCATTATATGTCAAGAACATATATACTTGCTCTGAAATCCAGGAGAGTGGTCCGGATATCCCTGTGGAGTGTGTTTGGGTAAAAGTAAGGGGGGAAAATAAGAAACAAAACATTGTGGTGGGCGTCTACTATAGACCGCCAGGCCAAGGAGAAGGAGTAGACGATGTCTTCTTGGAGCAACTGGCAGACATTGCAAGGAAATATGAGGTAGTAGTAATGGGGGACTTTAACTACCCAGACATTTGCTGGGAGACAAACTCAGCCAAACATGGAAGCTCCAGTAGATTCCTGATGGGCCTGGAAGATAACTTCATGGTCCAGAAAGTGGAGGAAACGACAAGGGGAGGGGCCATCCTTGACCTGATCTTAACAAATCGTGAAGAACTGGTTGATCAGGTCAACATGGTGGGAACTTTAGGGGAAGCGATCATGAGCTGCTGGAATTTAGAATAATGTGGGAAATAAAAAGAGTGCAGAGTGAAACTTATATGTTGGATTTCAGGAAAGCTGATTTCAACAGGCTTAGAGGAGTCATAGGTGGGATCTCATGGGGTGATGATCTAATGGGGAAAGGGGCCCAAGATGGGTGGGAGCTCCTTAAGAGGCAGCCTCTACAAGCACAGTCAGAAACAATTCCAATAAAAAAGAAAGGGGGGAAAATGCTGAAAAAACCAGGTTGGCTCCACAGGCAACTTGGGGATCAGCTGAGGTTAAAGAAAGAGAAGTATAGGGAGTGGAAGACTGGAAAGATCACCAGAGAGGAGTACAGGCAGGTAGCCCGGTCCTGTAGGGAGGGGGTCAGGAATGCTAAAGCTCAGTCTGAGCTGAGGCTGGCCAGGGGAGTCAAGGATAACAAGAAGAGCTTCTTTAGATATGCCCAGAGGAACAGGAGGAGAGACGAGGGGCTGGGGCTGCACCTGGACAAAGATGGACAGCAGGTGTCTGGAAACCAGCAGAAGGCGGAGCTGCTCAACTCCTACTTTGCATCCGTCTATTCACAGAAGGAGGGCTGTGCAAATGGGGGTGCGGGATCATTGACTGATTCGGGGATGTGTTTACATCCCCTAAGAGGTAATGAAAACATGGATGGTGCGGAACAGCAGATTAAGATTGACAGAGAACTGGTTCGAAACCACTTAACTGGCCTAAATGAATCCAAGTCATTTGGACCGGATGAGCTGCATCCTGGAGTTCTGAAGGAACTGGCAGATGTCCTTGCAGAGCCTCTGTCGATCATCTCTGAGAAACCCTTGAGGAGTGGAGAAGTGCCTGGACTGGAAGAGGGCAAATGTAGTCCCCATTTTTAAGAAGGGGAAAAAGAAGACCCGGGAAATTATAGACCAGTCAGTTTGACTTCAATCCCGGGCAAGATATTGGAGCAAATCAAAAAACACACAATTTGTGCACATCTAGACAAGTACTCCGTGATCAAAACAACCCAGCATGGATTGACCAAGAATAAATCTTGCCAGACAAATCTGATCTCCTTTTTTGATGGGGTTACGAGCTTCCTGGACATGGCAATGCTGTGGATGTCATTTATCTTGACTTCAGCAAAGCATTTGACAAAGTCCCACATGACATTTTAATTGGGAAGTTGGAAAAATATGGGCTAGACGGGGCAATTGTTAGGTGGATCTGCAACTGGCTCGATGGCCGCACTCAAAGGGTTTTAGTAAATGGTTCTGTGTCAACCTGGAGGTCGGTTTCTAGTGGGGTACCCCAAGGCTCTTTCTTGGGACCGGTTCTCTTTAACATTTTCATCAATGACTTGGAGGAAGGGATACGGGGGAGCCTGATCAAATTTGCAGATGACACCAAACTGGGAGGAGTAGCAAACACAAGAGAAGAAGGAGAAACCTCCAGGAGGATCTGGATAAACTGGAATCCTGGGCTGTAACAAACAGAATGAATTTCAACAGGGAGAAGTGCAAAGTTCTGCACTTAGGCAATACAAACCAAAAACATAGGTATAAAATGGGGGATACTTGGCTTGGCAGCACAACATGTGAGCGGGATCTTGGAGTCGCCGTGGATCACAAGCTGAACATGAGTCAGCAGTGTGATGTGTCTGCAAAGAAGGCAAATGCCATTTTAGGTTACATTAAGAGGACTGGAGCTTCCAAGTCACGAGAAGTTCAAGTTCCTCTTTATTCTGCCTTGGTGAGACCTCACCTTGAGTACTGTGTTCAGTTCTGGGCACCTCACTTGAAGAAAGATGCAGCCAAACTGGAGCAAGTCCAGAGGAGAGCGACAAGAACGATCAGTGGGATGGAAGGGAAGCCCTACCAGGAAAGGTTGGGGGAACTTGGGATGTTCAGCCTGGAGAAGAGGAGGCTGAGGGGAGACATGATTGCCCTCTTCAGATACCTGAAGGGCTGTCATAGGGAGGAAGGGGCCAATTTGTTCATAGCTGCTTCTGAAAGCAGAACCAGAACCAATGGGGACAAACTGCAAAAAGGAGATTCCGGTTGGATATCCGGAAAAAATTCCTGACAGTTCGGGCGGTTTGGCAGTGGAGGAGATTGCCAAGGGAGGTGGTGGACTCTCCCTCACTGGGGATCTTCAAGCAGAGGCTCGATGAGCACCTGTTGGAGATGCTCTAGGGGGAATTCCTGCTGCAGGCAGGGGGTTGGACTAGATGACCTACTAGGTCCCTTCCAACTCTATGATTCTATGATTCTATGATTCTATGATTCATTGCCGACACATGCCTTTGTTCATTTTACTGTAATTTGTTATGCATTTTGGCTATGGGTTAATACATATGGATTATTTAGGCTTTTTACAAATGATATTTATGACTGTGGGTGGCGCATGTGGTTAAGACACTGTGCCTGTTAACCAGCAGGCCAGGGTTCGAGACCTGGGTCGGCCCCACAAACAGGGTGAGCTCCTGTCCTTAGCCCAGCTCTGCGGGATGCCAACTGGAACCAATCGTATTGGCTCTGCCATTCCATTGGACTCTTTCAGTGGCGTGGAGAGGGGGGATTTGCTGCTTGGGTAACAGCCTATCCTCCATATCAATCTACCCAGGCCTTCCTGCTTCGCATGCAGCGTCGAGCATGATACCATAGTCTTTCAAGACAGATGGATGCCAATACAATACAAATACAATTTATGACTCTTTTTGGTTGCCAGTTTGCACTGGCAAGCTGAAAAAAGTCTGGGTTCTTCCACTTTCTAACAGTTTCCACTTTTGGATGGTACTCTGTTCCCTAATCCGTCCAGTAAGTGGGGGATGCCTGTATTTGTGTCCCACTGTTTTGGGACTTTTGATTTCCAGAATTCTGGAATTTCTCTATCACACCCAATAAAATGTTTCCCTGAAGGACACTGGCACTACCGACACAGGAAGAAAGGGACTTTTTACATCCCAGTCGAAAAATAAGATTTATTCCCTTTCTGGTTTCCTTGATTTTCTTTCCTGACTGGCCTAACTTCAGATTTATGGGAGGAGGGAATCTACACAGTTCTTCGATTTATGAGACTTCAAATATTTTCTGCCTTTATTGGAAACACCTTATGGGTATGGGCTGGAAGTGGAGTGAGAAGCGGGTTGGAAAACCAGCCCTGCCATATGGAGAATGATGTGTGTCTTCCTTAAATGCAGCCCATTATCTCCTAAACGCAGAGCATGCTTCTCTGTGGGGACAAAGGGATTTGATTTATGCCAGGTAAACACCACCCAAACTGGCAGTTTATGTGCCAACCCCAGCAGAATGAGGTGGTAGAACAAAGCAAAGGTTGGACTCAGCACTTTGGCACCCAGAGGCATGAATTTTTCATTGCACTGCCGGCTGCCTAAAAAAAAGACACGCAGAGAATTCAGACTCCAGCAGGGCTGAGAAAGGTAATGAACGTGGAAAAGCCCTCCTTTCTCTGCAGTCCAGGAACCCCAATGCGGGTTTGGGGCGATGGGTAGGAACTGGGGGAAAAATATTTTCTGCTCAACCAACTTCACCACCACCGTACACATTTGGAGGTATAAAGAGAGGCAACTGTCAACAAATGTGACTCCGTGGCATTGGAATTTTATACCTATCATTTATTTATTCATGGGAGGGCTCAGCATGGCAAGTAAATCACAAGTTAGCCCCTTTGAATTAAAAAGAAAAGTGTCAGAAAGTGCGCCAGTGACAGGTGACCAAGGAATGAAGGTCCAGAGTGCTTTGGCACATTTGTGATGTTGGTGATCCTGTGCTGGCTCATTGATGATGATATATTTTATAGTAAATGTTGGAAAAAAAGGGATTTGGCCCCCAACACACACGGCATTCAAAACTCCAGTTGAATGGGCAGCTTTCAGCTCAGGTTTTAAAAGAGGCCAAAAGAGAAGGGGTTGAGGTGTTGATGGTCCAACCCTGTGACGGCCTTGCACTGCCAGAGTCCTGGCACTAGTAAGTACACAAAGTGGGTGGGAAGGAGGCCAGCATGAGCAAAACGGGTTGGGGAGATGTCGGACAGGGTGGAGAATGGGGCATATTGAGGCCAGGAAGCATGCCACTAAAATTCTCTACAGTGGTACCTCGCCTAACAAGCGCCTCGCTTAACAAGCGTTTCACATAACAAGCAAAAATTTCCAAGAAATCTTGCTTCACATAACAAGTTCTGCTTCTCTTAAAGAGCACTTATACAGCCCTGACGCTCTGCGCAGAGGCTTTTTAAAAGGGCTGTCGGCCAGTGCTGCTGCCTCTAACTGCCCCCAACTTGGGCGCAGTTGCCTGAAGGTGCCAGAGGCAGCTGCCCCTATCTGCTCCGAAGTGCCCCCACCAACTACCTTGAACCTCCAGCAGCAGCCCAGGTAAGCCTCCCAGGAAAGTGTCTTTGATTGCAGTCTCCTAACTATGTCTACTCAGAGGTAAGTCCCATTGTGTTGAATGGGGCTTGCTCCCAGGAAAGTGTCTTTCATTGCAGCCTCTTAACCATGTCTACCCATGTGTCTTTAGGATTGCAGCCTAGGTAGACTTCATAGGATCACACACACTGAATGCATGTTTTGAATTCAGTTACAGTGTTTTATCATCATTTTTACATAGTTAATATTTTTCTATGAATATTTTGGGGGTTGTGCAACCAATTGTCTGAGCTTCCATTATTTCCTATGGGAAAATCCGCTTCACTTAAAGAGCGTTTCACTTAAAGAGCAGGCCTCCGGAACGAATTAAGCTCTTTATGTGAGGCGCCACTGTATCTAGTTTCAGTCTTCCCTCCCAGGTCCACCCAGACTTTTGTTAGCCACATACTGGGCTCAAGTCCAAGAAGACCCATTCAGGTTTATCCCCAAGCAAGGGAGCAAATATTCCCTTACCTGGAATACTCTGCGACTTCCCCACTCCCACAGGATGCAGTGTGAGCTCTGGTGGCATTGCTGAGACAAGGTGCTTGTGGGCACTAGGATGGGGCTCTGATCAGGTTGAAATCCTTTGCCATTCCTCACAGCCTCCAGTAAGGAGTCCGACTCCATTGCCACTTCTTGAACATTGATCAGGAAACCAAAAGGGAGACAGGTTTCCTTCCACTGAGGGCTCACATCCATAGCAAGCCAGTGCAGTCCCTTCCAAATATCACTTCCCAGAGTATGGCCAGAGTATGGCACTCTTTTCCAACTGAATGTGACCTGGAAAAGTTTGGATTTTGAGTCTGGGAAGACATTTCGTCTTCTGAGTGATCAAAAACTGTTGTGATCCCAGAGACATCACACAGCTAGGCAGCTTAAAATGCAGGTGTGACATTTGGGATCTTTTTGCTTTTTCAAAACACACACACACACACACACAGAGTGAGAGAGAGAGAGAGAGAGAGAGAGAGAGTGTACAACATGCATAGCATGCATGTTGCGAGGTCATCAGGTTGTGCATTCCCACTGTCCACCTGCAATAGTGGCAAATAATGTGATGCTCTGGACTTCCCCTGGACCTGCATGAACTCCATAGCTGGTACAAGTCCACAGGGACCCAGGCTGGGAGTGGGGATTGATATCTGTGTGCTTACTGCTGCCCCAAACTAGCCCCGATCCACTCTTCTTCCCACTTCATCACCATACTATTCTCCCCTATCCCTGCCTCCATGCCGACTTACCAGCACCAGTGGTCTTCCCCTGTCCTCTGTTGTGCACACCAACACTGAATGGTTTGTCACCTTCTTGACAGCTGTAAAGACCTTACGCTACCGTATCATCTACACACGTGTGCATACGAGCATGCCACGGAGCGCCCCCCAAATCTTGAACTACTACTGCCTGCGGATACATCAGAGAGGATCCAACGAGATCTCTAGCAACCCTTTGGGTCTCTGATTCTTCCCTCTTCTGGATCCTTCCCATTTCAGCACTGAATATGGAATTTCTGTGGCCTTGAGAAGCAGAGTTGCAAGAGACTGAACTACATTCCATGACTTGCAGCTGTGCAAACTGGCCTGAGAATTATCACATTATCTGCATGATTTGCAGCGCTTTAGAGTTGCCACTGGAACCTCCTGCAGCATCGTTTCTGCCCCGTCAGACCCACACTGACTGCCCCGCTCTTCCATAAGTCAAAAAGGCAGAGAGAGAAGCAAAGCATGAAAAGATCCATGATGCATTAAGACACCGTTCGGTCTAAAATTTGCTTATTACAAAATTTCCTTAACATATGATGAACTTCAGATTTTAAAGTGCTGCTATATTCAATTCTTTCATATATATATTAACTCAACCTGAACATAAATGTTTTAAATCCTGCAGATTCTCAGTTTATGCCTTAAAAACGTAAAGCTTAAAAAAGTATTTTAATACTTAAGTACTACCATATTTAAGCATTAAAAGTTTAATGTTTTAAAATATTTAAATACATTTTTAATAATTAGATACTATTTAATTAATTGTGATGCAATTACATTAATTATGATGTAAGAAGGTGCTCAGATGTAGCTGCTCATCAGCTAAATCAGCGGCTCATTTTATGCAAAAGAGCCACATGTGGCTAACAAGTTAACATGCTGGCTCATGCCATTGCTTGCACTACTATGAGCACAATCCTAACCAGGTCTACTCAAAACCAGGTCTTACTCAAAAGTAAGCCCCATTGTGTTCAATGGGACTTACTCCCAGGCAAGGATCTTTAGGATTGCAGCCTATCTCAGATATTTTAATAGTAGTCAGGAAGGCAGGTTCCATGGTACTGGAGGTGCCTTTCAAACATCACAAGGAGGGGGAATTATCTCTTTCTATGCATTGTTTTTATTTACTCAAACATTTTCCTGCAAGAAGGCATCAGGGAGATGCTGCCACCATCACTTAAACAGGGGTGGGCAGATGCCAGTTCGGGCCTACTCACCTGAACCGGATTTTCCCATTTCCCTGCCGCTGGCACCGGCAGCGGCGGGGAAACACAAAAATATAGCGGACCGGTTTGGGCCAGCCGCCATGTTTTTGCGCCGACTGCGCAAGCGCCAACATTGGCACTTGCGCAGTGCCTGCGCTGAAGCAGGCCGGCCTGCTTCAGGGCAGGCACCGCGCAAGCGCCAATGTTGACGCAAGTGCCTGCCAGCTTCAGTACAGGCACTGCACAGGCGCAGTGTTGACGCAAGTGCCTGCCAGCTTCAGTACAGGCACTGCACAGGCGCCAACTTTGCCCACCCCTCGCCCCACCCCTGCCCCGCCCCTGACCCACCCCGCCCCCTAACCCTGGCCTAGCCCCTCCCCACGTCCAGCGAACCGGATCTTGGGCCAGGCCGGGCCCACCTCTGCACTTAAAGGCGGAGTTTGGTCAGTTCACTTCCATGCATTTATCCAACAAGATTTTAGCAGTATCTGTGCTTCTGTATGGCAGGTGATGCAAGTGATGTGGATGACCTGCTCAGACCATGCCAGCCTTTCAGGATAAGGGAGTTCTGTGCTCTGACGCATAGATCTATTGCCCACATCTGGGTCAGCAGATTTTACAGATCCAGAGAACGCACATTACTTTGCAGATAGGTGGATGTGACTGCGGATCAAACTAGACGTAACTTTATAAATGTGCCGTTTTCTAATTTGGGTCTTTTAAAATGAAAAGAGCTGCCCCACCGGAGCCTGTTCTGGAAGTGCTGAAGTTTCCTCCAGGCTCCCTAACACTCACCTTTTCCAGCTGAATTCAGTCTCCAAAATCACAGTGTGTGATTATTAATAGTCAATTAGATTTGAGTAAATGTGGTATTTTTATTATTAGTATAGGGTGTGCATTAGATTCAAGTAAATACAGCGGTACCTCGCTTAACAAGCGTTTCACATAACAAGCAAAAATTTCTAAGAAATCTTGCTTCACATAACACGTTCCGCTTCACTTAACAAGCAAGCGCGCTGTGGGCTCGCGTACTGTGGGCTCTGCACGGAGGGTCTTTAAAAGGGCTGCCGGCCAGCACTGCTGCCTCTTAACTGCCCCCAACTTTGGGGCAGTTTCCTGGGGGTGCCAGAGGCAGCTGACCCTAACTGCCCCCAAATGTCCCCACCGACCACCTTGAACCTCCAGCAGCAGCCCAGGTAAGCCTCCCAGGAAAGTGTCTTTGAGTGCAGTCTCTTAACTATGTCTACTCAGAAGTAAGCCCCATTGTGTTAAATGGGGCTTACTTCGAGGAAAGTGTTTTTGATTGCAGCCTCTTAACCATGTCTACCCAGAAGTAAGCCCCATTGTGTTAAATGGGGCTTACTCCCAGGAAAGTGTCTTTAGGATTGCAGCCTAAGTAGACTTCATAGGATCATGTACATTGAATGCATGTTTTGAATTCAATTCCAGTGTTTTGTCATCATTTTTACATCCAGTTAATATTTTAAAATGAATATTTTGGGGGTTGTGGAACCAATCGCCTGAGTTTCCATTATTTCCTATGGCAAAATCTGCTTCACTTAAAGAGTGTTCCACTTAAAGAGCGAATTAAGCTCTTTATGTGAGGCACCACTGTACAGTATTTTGACTCCCCCATCAGCCTTCCTAACCTGCTAAATGCTGCAGGTGCCGCAGTGTGCCATTTAAGCGGCCCTACCATTTATAATTAGAGGATTCTGGGCAATGATAGCAATGTGCAGGAGTGCTCCTGCACATTGCCATCACTGCCCAGAAAGGCCCCTAGGTCAAGAAGGAGGGGTCACTTTCCCAGTGCATTGCCATACCCAGCATGTTGACCCCCCCACTTGCAGCTATGCCACTGCTTCTTGTGCCAGAGTTGCAATCCGGGGCAGGCTTCCACACAGATGCTGTTCATCAAAGTGTTTCCAAAGGCCATTTTCCCAGCCTGCAGAGATGGCCGAGGTATGTGACAAAGGGTTGGAGTCTTCTTCTAGGGGCACGGAGGGTCTCAGCTGTTTCTGTCTTGACGTGAATTTGCTAGGAAGGTTCCAGAAAGCCAGGCAAAGGCTGGAATGTGCCTTTTGGGGAGACGCAGCCAGCCAGATGCCATCCGAGGCATTAGTTGAGTTAGCACCAAAAGCCTTGTCATAATTAATTCAGGCTCACACTCAAACACACACACCGAATCCATCAGCAGCAGGCAGTTGGCCGCCTGTGCGCTCACAGCTTTCCCGAGGAAACAATGCGCTGGCCTCTTCCGACATTGCTGGCATATGCTGCTGGGCTGGAGGCCGTCCCTGCTCTCGCTGTCACCTCCGTCCTTCCTTCCCTCCAGAAGCAAATTACACATTTGCCGGCTTAAGCAGCTGTCTGTTTTCACCAATGTTGACACATGTCCCTGCAACTCTGCCCTGAGGTGCCCAAAACTTGGGAGGACTTGCCAAAGCTTGTGACCTCCCAGTACGCTTGGTGTTGAGAAGAGGAGAATCACAGAATCCTAGAGTTGGAAGGGACCTAGTAGGTCATCTAGTCCAACCCCCTACCTGCAGCAGGAAATCCTCCTAGAGCATCTCCGACAGGTGCTTGTCAAGCCTCCGCTTGAAGATCCCCAGTGAGGGAGAGTCCACTTTTCTTTCTTAAACAGCTGGAAAAGGAGACCAAGGATGGAAGTGGTGGTTGGAAGGCACAGGCAGGGAGGCTCAAGTTGGCATGGGGGAGAAAATTCCTATTAGTACAGCTGCTCAAGGTAGGTTTTCCAAAAGAGTAAATGGTAATCAGAGTAAACCCAGATCCCTCTTAGTTCACTTCCAGCTCCAGTATTCTTTGAATGACAGCGCAATCCTAACCCCTGGTTAGGTTGGCACAAATCCCCTACTGTCTTGGGGGTGTCACAAAAGTGCCTTCTGTCTGAAATCAGCCACTACGTAAGTATTTTACATTCTGATCACCCATAAGCTGGCTGTATTATATATAACAGATGCTACTCCTACAAATCAGCATCTTATTTTTTTTTTAAAAAAATCTGTCTTGGCTTATTCTGACTTGGACAGCTGCTGTTTCTGACACTGATGTCTATTTTGTATTTTAAAGACATTTAATTGGACATTTAGGAAGGTGAAACATCTCTCCATATGTCAAAATTTTGTTACTTAGCTGGGGTGGGGCTAGGCCAGGGCACAGACAAGTGATGGCCTCCGTATGCCACCGCAGGAACGGGGAGATGGGTGAATTTTGCTGATCTAAATTAGGATTGACTTTCATTTTCAGAACAGGAGATGCCCAGCTGGAAATTAGGTAAAGGCCTTTGGACAGGGGATGAAAGGACTCCCCATGGTGGGTGGTGGTAGTGGTGGGCTTCATTCATTGAGCATATAGAACAATCTCACAGGCAGGGGCATCACTACGGCAGTGCGGCTGGTGCGCCCTGCACCAGGTGACGCACTTGAGGGGGTGATGTGCTGAAGGTGTTTGACACTAACTTCCTCCGTTGGCCGTAGCCCACTCTTACTGAGATTGGAGTTCCAGCAAAGATTGTAGAACAAAACATTTATTATTGGGTTCAATGGTGGACAGAAACAGGAAAGAAATAGGGCAAATCTTGTTCTACCCCTTAATCAGAAGAGTTCTACGTGTAACTCTTTAATGGTCCAGTTCCAAGTTGAACCTCCCCATTCCCAACATTTGGTTCCAAGAACAATTCAAGATGCATCAAGTTCCCTTTCAAGTGGCTTCAAACTGCCCTGCAAAGAGCTGAGCTCCAGCAACTTGCAAGCAGTTTCAGCTCAGAGCAATTCACAAATGATTATCACTTGGGGGAAGACAGAAACATATAATATCTCCCAAATCCGGAGTAACTACAGAAGCACGTAAGAGACTTTACGTGCACCTGTAGTTACTGCACCACTTAGTGAAAACCTATGGGAAATTCATATTGGAATCCAGAGTAACCCTGCAATCCAGAGTAACTACGGGAGCACGTAAGAGACATTACGTGCACCCGAAGTTACGGCACCACCTACTGAAAACCTATGGGAAATTCATCTTGCAATCCAGAGCAAATTGTTCTTACACCAGAGCAAGGACTCCCCAAAGTAACTCTGGATTTTGCCCTATATCACATATAATTAGGCCACACCTGTTCTATCAACGGAAGACGGATGTTTGCTGGAGGATTTGTGTCCATGCAGCAGAGGACTCCTGGGCTCTGCAGTGATGGAGCCTTCAGGTGGTGGTGGCGGAAAAGGATGCGATTCTTCTGAGATTGTGGTTTTCAGGTGTTTGAACAATACAAAGCAAGAATATTGCAAGGCGTGACCGAGTGGAAAAGCCATAATTCAGTTTAGCAGCAAACTACAGGCCTTCTACACCACCCAGCCCCAACTCCTGCCAAGAGAGGCCGTGCCAGGGAATTTTCATCCCTGATTGCTACAGAAAGGACAGTGCTGGAGCCAGAAAAAGCTTCTTAAAGAACAAAAGGAGAGACTGGATATAGCAAACACCATTACATTCTACCCAGAGAGAAACAAGACATTAGCAGGAAGGATCAGGCTTCAGAGCTCCAAATCCACTCAGATTTGGGGGAGGTGGTGGAGCAAGGCAGTTATCACGCTATTGAGATGCCGAGCAATTTCTCACTTAATGCTAGCACAAGATAGGAGAAGGGAGAAGGAACAGGTTTAACCGAGGGTCCTCTACTGCCTGGGATTTTGGATCCCCCCATGTGTTTGATGGTTTGATGGTGGAGAAACAGGAGACTTTTGGTCAGTGCGTAGAAGCTTTTGGCTCTTGAAGACAATTTTGCTAGATGATTTTTTGGGACTTTACAAAGACAAAGGTGGTGTCCTAAGAATGGGAACAAAGGCAGCAACCAGGCCATACATTGTGGGTATGTGCATGCCTGCCCCAAGGCTCAGCCCAGTCACCTCCAAGTTCTCCCTGAGGATGAGGCACTACCTGTTTTACGTGCTCCAATCTGGCTTCAGTGGAGGATCCCAGCTGCCGCACAAAAGCAGAGATGCTTTGACCTCAAGTGAAAAGCTGGAAGTGACATACGCGTGATGTCAGCGACATACGCGTCAAGTGCTTCATGATGGCACTGCCCAGATGCCAGGGCAAAATGTTACACCCCTGCAGAGCACTTTCCATTGATTAAATTACTTGGGATCAAGACCTGATGAAATCATTGTTCCCAATCAGTGCCCTCAAACCCGAGCGTGCAACATTTGCGACACCTTTACATATCAACAAGGATATCTCCAGCAGAATGATCAACCTAAGACTGCGATCCTATGTGGATTCCACCGAGAGCAAACTCAAAACTCAGTGAAGGCTACTCCCAAGTAGTATTCCACTACCAATCCGTTGGGCATGGGCGGGGGGCAAGCTCAGCATTCCAAGTTATTAGCAATAGTCTATGGCAATAATTTTCAGCCACTGTGCTGTGGTACACTGGTGTGCCGGTTGGATATCCGGAAAAAATTCCTGATGGTGAGGGCGGTTCGGAAGTGGAAGAGATTGCCAAGGGAGGTGGTGGACTCTCCCTCACTGGGGATCTTCAAGGACAGGCTCAACGAGCACCTGTCGAGGATGCTCTAGGATGATATCCTGCTACAGGCAGGGGGTTGGACTAGATGACCTACTAGGTCCCTTCCAACTCTAGGATTCAATGATTCTATGAGATGGTCCACAGGTGTGCTGTAGGACTATGGGGAGGATTAGTAGGGCAATTAGGGGGATTTGAGCCCCCTTCCTGTAGCCTGGCCAAAAAATGGATAGTGTGCCTGACCATTTTAGTGACTAGGGAGTGGGCCATGAGGTTAAAAAGGTCTCTGGGTTGTGGAGCTCAAGTCTCAAGCATGGACCTCCCTTGCATAGCACAGAAAGCAACTGCACTGACAAGCGTCTTATGAGATTAGCCACCTGGTGCACCGTTAAAAAAATAAATTAAAAAGTTAAAAAATAAATACGTTTAAAAAATAAATAAATTGAAATAAATTAAAAGTAGATATTTCATTTCTGGACCCATTTTTAGTGGAATCAGAAAAATAGGCTTTTTCCCTATTCATGCCGCAGTTTCCTGTGCCTGCCTTGTAAGGCTGCTGCCCTGGCTTTCTTTTCTAAAATAAGCAGCCCCCCACCAGGTTGTTCTTTTGTCATTTAAAAATCAGAGGAGAACTTTGCCCTTTAGTTTTTTCCTTCCATGTAATCACTTTTGGAAGAAAAGAGCCCATGAAGCAGAAATTCAAATAGGCTGTTAAGAGATGGAAGTTCCTCTGAAAGCCCGACTTTGTTCCCCAGAGTTTTATCTCTTCTCCGCATCCTTCGAAGGGAGAACCCAAAAACCCTCCATACAAGCAATTCTCTTGTTGCTCCTTCTGACTAATCAGGTGGAAACATCCCCAATCTCAGAGTTTCCATTTTCTTTCTATAAAGAAAAGAACAACAACACACACAAATATTTTCGATAAAACCAGGGAATCGGAAAGTCAAAACAATGAGAAAACATAAGAGTGCTTTTGGATCAGGCCAATGGCCCATGTAGTCCAGCTTCCTGTGCCACCTTTTCCAGGTGTTCTGAACTTTCCATGGTTTAGGTCAGTAGTCTTCAATGTAGGGTCAGGACCCCCTTGAGGGGTTGAGACTTTGGGCAAAATCCAGAGTAACTACAGGGAGTCCTTGCTCCAGTATAACAACACGTTACTTTGGATTCCTATATGAATTTCCCATAGGTTTTCACTAGGTGGTGCAGTAACTGCGGGTGCATGTAAAGTTTCTTACGTGCTCCTGAAGTTACTCTGGATTTGGGGGTTTATTTCAGAAGCGGGTGCAGCCATCTTGCAGTCTGGCAATGGGTGCCACCACCTTGGAATGCAGCACCCAAGCTGCTTTCCTTGAAGTAAGCCTCGTCATTTAACACAATGGGACTTACTTCTGAGTAGACATGGAGGAGCACACACAACGATATAAATTCCTGTTTGATGTTAATTCCAGCCATGACATCACTTCCAGAGGAGGTGATGGTTCCCAATCAGATTTCATTCTCAGAAGAGGGTCTCAAATTGAAATGCTCAAGAACCACTGCCAGCTCCATTTCCTCATTGCTTTGCAAGTACTAAAGTTCTGCCCCCTCAATTCCCTGCTGCTGCTCCTCTGCCCCACTGTGCCCCACTGTGCCCCATTGTGCCGCATTTCTTTCTTTCTTTCTTTCTTTCTTTCTTTCTTTCTTTCTTTCTTTCTTTCTTTCTTTCTTTCTTTCTTTCTTTCTTTCTTTCTTTCTTTCTTTCACCCTCCCACTGTTCTCCTTGGAAGCGTCAAAGTTCATGCCTGGAACCTCACTATTGCCTCTGGCTTCTTTCTGACTTTGGAGGCTCACTTCCCCATAGCCCTCTGGGTTTGGAGTTCCTTGTGCCTCGTCCTCTGCACCCACCAGCTTGTCACTCTCCGTGCTTTCATGTCCCCTAATCATGATGCTGCCAGTGTGAGGCTTCTGTGCAAGTGGCGCAAGTTCACAGGCTCCCTTTACAGCTGGCCTGTAATGACGCTTTCCTAATTAACTGGCATTAGAAAGGACATTGCTTGAACTTGGGATCTGGACAACTTCATTTCCAAGGAGCTTGTCCAGGAATTGAGGTGCGGAGTGGGTGGGAGGTAAGCCACCCACAGGCTGGGTGATCCATTTATGCTGGTAATATAATCCCAAAGAAGGCACCTGCATCATCCCAGAATGTGCTTCCAGAGCCAGTAATGTTCTGATATGGGGCAGTTCATCTCTCTGGGTACCCCTAAAGGCCGAGGAGTCTGTAGAGTGGTGGATGGCCCTAATAAGCAGGGTTGCCATAATTCTCTTCCATAAAATCAGGACAGGACCCTCTGTTCCACTTGCCATATGTGAACACAATACCC
This sequence comes from Cryptoblepharus egeriae, assembly GCA_030015325.1. Classification (NCBI taxonomy): domain Eukaryota; kingdom Metazoa; phylum Chordata; class Lepidosauria; order Squamata; family Scincidae; genus Cryptoblepharus; species Cryptoblepharus egeriae. The sequence goes on from JAREYC010000001.1 coordinate 267,668,790, forward strand.
CCAAATTGGGATTGTCCTGATTTTTTTCAGGACATATGGCAACCCTACTAATAAGGAAGGCCCAGAAGCTTTCATTGTCCATTATAAGAAAGAAGCTCTCTTCTCATCAGCACACAGATGATCAGAGAGATTTGGGGGAATGCCTTTTAATGGAACCACCTTTAGCATGGAGTGGTGCCTCTAGTTTTCCAGGTTGTGCCCCAAATACAGCTGTAGGGTATTTAATAATCCAAGTTGTCATGATGATGATGATTGATTAATTTCTTGCAGAGATGCTAAACCTGTTTTCGCTCATGAAAGTGATGCTCGAGGTGGCCAAGAATGATAAAAAGCCAGAGGACTAGGAGAGTTGCACAAATTCTGGCATTGGCACCTTGGGTATCCTTCCTTTAGGAAGAAAGGCGGGATATAATTAATTAATTAATTAATTAATTAATTAATTAATTAATTAATTTCGGCTTTGTCTCTAACAGGCATGTGTGGTAGGTGGATGAGACAGTGTCTGTCTCCCCAACGTTCATGGAAAAGCATCACCTGCGTGGGTGGTCTCATAACCTATATGCTTTGCTTCCCATGGCAGCATTTCCTTATGTTCCTTATGTCCATTTGGTGTCTCCAGCGCATTGCTGTCTGGAAGGGCTCTATGACACAGTGTGGTGCCATGTACTTCCCATACTGCCTGAACCACCTACTCCACTGGTTGGCACAATCAGAAAACTGAAATTCAGATTTTGGGGTCCTAAGAATCATAGAATCGTAGCGTTGGAAGGGACCTAGTAGGTCATCTAGTCCAACCCCCTGCCTGCAGCAGGAAATCCCCCTAGAGCATCCCCAACAGGTGCTCGTCGAGCCTCTGCTTGAAGATCTCTAGTGAGGGAGAGTCCAATCCTAACCCTAACCCTTCCCAAGGAAAAACACCTTAAAATTTCCAAGACAGGCCAAATAAATCTCTGATAAATTAAAATTTGTCAGTGGGTTTATTTATTTATTTAAACAAATTTGTACCCTGCCTTCCTCCTGCAAGCAAGTCTCAAGGCAGCTGACAACAAAGTTTATACATAACAATTCAAAATACAAAAATTATATCAAAATACCTATAAAAATTAAAATACATAAAAACGTTTTGACACAGCCACGGTTCTCCTGAAGAACTCAGGGCGGAGGTGTTAAGCCAAATAATATGGATTGTTTCTTGCTGAGTATGTGGGGAATATCAGAATTAATAATATTTTTTAATATTTTGCAATATTAAAATATGCAATATGGCATATTTGTAATATGGCAGCCCTGATTTTGTTTCGGGGTCTCGGTTAGGTCCGTTTTGATTTGCTGCATCTGCAATCAGAAGTGTGTGCCGTATTTGTAGCCCTGGAGGTTGCTCTTGCCGAAGTATGAATGCATTTCAGTATTTTCAAGAAAGGGACGTTCTATTCTTGATCCATTCCAATAAAAATATGGATACAGCATTCCTTAAAAAAAAATAAAGAAAAAACTTTATTATCCAGCACGAGATAATTTGGTATCTGTTGTCACTGAGTACAGAGTGAAGTTTAAATAAACTTCATGTACCTTCCTATGAGATAGTTTTCTCCTGCTGCGATCAATACTGCAGATAATATAGGCAAACACACACTCAGGCACAACACACCGAAAGGGTATCTCTTTTTGTTTCCAGTGGAAGAAATCCAGTGGAAGTAAACAAGTTCTTTATTCTTATCTGGGTTTTTGGGTCGCCTGCATTTGGCGATAAAGCGGTGCCGTTTATCACTCCGCAAAGCAAAGAAGGGCTGCCTTGCAAGCAACGGATGATTTAAGGTGAGATCCTTCCATACAAAGAAGCAACACTCGGCGGCTGGAAAGGAGAACAAATACATTTTCAGCCTGGCTTGCTCTGCACGCCTCCTGCCTTCCGCGGCTTTGGAGATTTTCTCCTTGCTGTTCCGCATTGCTGAAACTGTCACATTTGTGGTGGAACTGATTCATCTAAGCCTAGCCTGGACCTCTCAGTTGACTACTGTCATGTAAACCAGATCCTTGAGGCTTAAGTCCTTGGGGGTTTGGGGGAGCTCCAAGCATTGCTCCACAGACTTTGGCTTCCCAGCTGCAATACTGGCTGCTAGAAGGGTGCCTAACCAGGGTGACCAGATGCCCGAAACTCAAAAGGACAAGGTCTTGGATTCCACTCATTTGGCCTTTCTGGCAGACAATGGCATATTTGTCTACTCATGAGTAAAGCCACAATATTGGGCCCTTTCACTTTCCCATAGAGCTCAAGACATATTTTTGATTTTTTTGTTTTTTGGCCATAACCTTTGATAGGAAGAAGGTATTTCAAAACCAATTTTTGCAGTGGATTCTGCTCTTCAATACGAATCCAACGACATATGACATGATGGGTCCTGCACACCACTGCAAAGTTCCAAAATGAAGCCAAAGTGGAGGGTAATGAAGCCCTGGGGTTAGACCAGGACCTACAACATGGCGAAGGGCACTTTTGGCTGTTAGGACAGTAGAAAGAAGATGAAAGAGCGGAGCATGCATTGAATGAATGAGTTCTGGGTATAATTGAAAGGGGTTGAAAGAGTGGATCATCAGAAAACGAACCATCAAAAGCAGTGGATACCTTTAAATGATATGTAATAAATGGTATGCAATAGTTTTAAATTTAGTAAGTAATATAATCAGGGGCAATGCCAGGGTCCATGTCACCTGGAGCGGGACCCTGGCACATCACTGCCTCCCTCTCTCCAGCTGAAGGATGCATGCGCAAACGTTGTGTATGCGTCCTTCATTGGGGGAATGCTCCCACTTGAGTGGGAGCATTCATAGAATCATAGAATCATAGAATCATAGAGTTGGAAGGGACCTAGTAGGTCATTCCCGCAATGAAGGATGCCTGTGCAATGTTTGTGCAAGCGTCCTTTAGTAGGGGAATGTCCCTGCTGAGGAGGGAAGCCCTGTCCTTAGCAGAGATGCTCTGCTACTAAAGGACGCTTGCGCAAACGCCACGCATTGCTGCCGCTCTGCCTCCCAAGCAAGGTGGAATGGCTGGGCAGAGGTGCAAAGCACATGGGCCCAAAGGTGGACCCAAGAGTTGCTGCTCTGTCTTCAGAGCAAGGCCCAATGGCTGTGCAGAGAAACACTGTGCATGCCAAAGGCGTGGACATGCGCAGTGCATCTCTGCGCACAATGCCTCAGCTGGCCATTCTGGCCATCTCCATGGTGGACTGGCAGCTTCTGGCTGCCGCTTCACCTTGGAGCTGGCCCGAATGTGCACGCTGATGCCCAGTGCTGGCCAGTGGAGTGTCAAACTCCTCTGGTGCGCCACCTCCCAGTGGCGCGTCACCTGGTGCGACCTGCACCAGCTGCACCAATCTGGTGACACCTCTCAGTATAGTGCTTAATCTGGTGCTTACCAACACGGTCCCTGGAACCCTGTCGGAAGTTACTATTGTGTTTTTTTAATGGAATTTATTATTATTTGATAAGAACTTATGACTTTTGGTCCACTGTGAGAAAAAGAGATAAAGGAAGATGGCCTGGTGTCCATCAGGAGACATCTTCTTATGGGGGTGGGGATGTGATGTGAGGTGGTAGGCCAATGGTGGGCTTCAGTGGGTTCTCACAGGTTCTATAGAACCCTTTGCTAATGAGTGCCTGGTTCTGAGAACCGGTTAGTAATGGGATATAGAACCTGTTGTTCATTTAGTTTATTAGGACATAGAACCTGTTGTTCATTTACTGAGGTCAACTCTATGAGAGCGGCGCACACTATCTTCTACCACCTCTGTCTGCAGGCTCTCCACCCCTTTTGTCTCTTTGGGCTGGCACTTTTTTTGTGCAGCTGGATTGGGGTTTGGGGTAGGAAGGATTGGATTGGGTCCACTCCCTTCATTCCGATCAGGCTCCGGAGGTCTGCACCAGTTCTTGCTGACCTGGCACTATCACACCTGCTGTCCGTGGCTGAACTGAAGTAGTGGGATCATGGGCATGGCTGATTCACGGATCCTACAAAATGTATGGAAAACAGCAAGACTGAGTTTCCAGAACAAGACAACTCTCCACTAATGACCTGCTGTGGAAGTGTGAGAATGCTCATTTGGCCCCGGTGAGGCAATTCTCCAGTGCACAGGCATCCAATATTGCAGAGTTACCGAGAGCAGTAATGGTTTAATTGGGCTGAGAGAGAACCCTTTAGACCCACTTAGACTGCTTTAATGCCGCTAAAGGGAATGCAGAGAGACCGGCTTCTCCAAACGTGCCTGGTTTGATTTTCCAAAATGCCCTTCCATGTGCAATTAGATGGAGCTGGAAACAGCAACGGGGAGGAGAGATTTCCCTCTGACTCGCTCAGGGAACCAGCAGCCCCAGCAAACGGTGAAAGCGGATTGTGCGGGGAGCCCCTTCATGGCCGATGCCGAAAATAAGACTAGGAAAAACATCTCCTCCTCTGTTTTTTTGACAGGTAGGATGCACAGGGAATGAAAAACTTGTGCACCAAGAGGGCAACTGTCTGTTGCAATGAACTATCTGTCCCTCTTCTTCTGCCAGCCAGACAGACAGTTGCTCGAGGAACAGAACCTCAAACCCGGAAGAGTTTTTTAGTGATCCTCAACCACAGTGCTCAAAACTCCCCAAGCACACCGGTGGACCTTTTGCGGTACCCCGGTTGAGAACTGCTGATGAAGATGATGATGCTGATCAAGAAGGAATGCTGATCTAGTTCAACAAGAAGCCCCCTTCTGAGTTCTTATAGAGAGCTGTCCTTGTGTTGCACTCATGTGCCATAGATGCACATCTCCAAGCATTCTTTCCCACAGGTCAGCTCCATTACCGACTGTGGTAGGAGAAGCCTCTTGAGCAGGGATCTCAAAACCTTTTGGTCCAAGGACCACATTAATATCTGGCATGGTGTTGAAAGCCAGAAAAAATATACAATTACTACAGGGAACTTCACATTTGTTGTATAGATGCAAATTCAGGCTTGTGGTGGGGGGTGTAGAATTGTGGCTAACCCAACCTGGAGATTTATTTATTCATTTATTTAATTTATTCAGTTATTTTATTTGTTGAATTTATTTATTCATGAACTTATTTATTCATCTAAGTTCCATCTCTAATGGACAGTATTTATTAATTCAAACAGCACGTAGTTCTCTGTAGAGATTTTAAGTCTGGCCGTGGGACAGATAGACGGTCACTGCGAGTCAGATCTGGACCTGGGCTGGGTTTCGGAGACCCCTGCTCCAGTGTATTGTTTCCTGCAACGAGAGAGGCCTCTTCCATCATTGCTGGGGACAACTGCCCAACTGTTGAGGTTCTCCACACTTCTTTACCCTTCCTCAAGGTGAGGTCTCCCGTCCGACTCCAGAGAAGGAAGATGGGACAGCAATTGGGGAAGAGCTGGGGATGTGAGCCAAGCTGTGTCAGATGGTCCACCCAAGGTGGCAGTGCCCCGATTCAGTTCAGACAAGGGTCCCTGCAGAGTCAAGCATCCCTGGATTGGAAAGTCTGGATCATCCATGACACAATGTGCTGCACACTTCATAAGGAATATGTACAGGAAGAGGTGATGGAATTAGGATCTCTCTCACAGCCTTTCCGACCTCTACCCCAGACCTTTAGAATGAGAGGATGAAGGTATCTGTTAGCCTCTGATGATGATGATGCTGGGCAGAAGCATTGCTGAACTAGTTCAGTAGGTTCCTGGGTTCTTAAAGAGAGCCATTCATATATTTGCACTGATATGCCACAGATGTACAGAGATGTCCATCTCTGATGAGAACCAAGATGCTTCTTGTGTTTGCAGGATGGTCCCTACCCATTGCTTTCAGGGACAATGCCAAACATATCAACTTTTATGCACCTGCTGGATCAGGCCCTTGACAAGCATTTACAAAATCCCTCCTTCCCCCTTTGGTTTTGCTGAAAGATCCTGCGTGTGGCTGCATGTGGTTCCTGGTGTTTGATTTCCATTCCGTGTCAGGACTAGATTCCTCATCATCACTGCCATGCTCATTTCCCCCCGAAAGAATTACGTTCATACAACTTAATTGAAGGAGTTAAAAATAAATTGGATTACCTTGAATTTCATCTGAGGTTAATAATGCAAATATACCACCCGACTTGATTGAATTTTGCTCTACAATACCATAATTATTTTTCTGCCAACCCAATGAAACGTTAACATATCTCCATTGCAATTCCCACTTGCTTTTATTTCAAAAGTTTTTTTCCCCTCCCAAATGAAACCTTTCTCTTGCTGGAAGCCTACATTGCACTCAGCTGCACATCGGACTGACACCTGGAGAATTCAAAATGCACAATGAGGTTTCTTTAATCTTAATTTTCTTACTGCCATCTGCCTGCAATCGTAAGGAAATTGATATCACTCATAAAAGCGCCACAGAAAGGAAGAAGAACAATTACCCTACAATCCAGAGTAACTACGGGAGCACGTAAGAGACATTATGTGCACCCGTAGTTACTGCACCACCTGGTGAAAACTTATGGGAAATTCATATTGCAATCCAGAGTAAATTGTTCTTCCACTGGAGCACGGATCCCCCGTAGTTACTCTGGATTGCACCCTTAGAGAGGGATTTCCATCACCTTTTCAATCTCTACACTTAAAGACAGAATCCTTGTATGTATGTTGTATGTATGCAGTGCTGTATGTATGCAGCCTGTGTTGTATGTATGCAGCCGTTGCCGAAGCCAGATTCCGGGTATGGAGATCATACTTGGCCAATAAACAAATCAATCAATCAATCAATCAATCAATCAATCAATCAATCAATCAATCAATCAGTCAATCAATCAATCAATCAATCAATCAATCTATCTATCTATCTATCTATCTATCTATCTATCTATCTATCTATCTATCTATCTATCTATCTATCTATCTCTTGCAAACATTGTGGCTTAACAAAAGTGAAATGGTGCGGCTGGCTTTTCCCCGGTGGCCAAATTTTGCAACAAGTGGCCTCAAATTATGAATTGGGGGTTGGAGAGAGATCTGCAAGGAGTTGGGCAGACCTCTGAATTACAACTCCTGATGGGGCATCATGCGAAGCAGCTGGTCAGTGGCATCACGAGGGTTTGCTTCACCTTGTGCAGGGGCTCATTGCATCACCCCTGTGATGAACCTTCTCCTGAGGTTGCTTCTGTGGCTGCATCCAGAAGAAGAGGGGAGGATGGAAGGATGGAAGAAGAGGGGAGGATGGAAGATGGGAGGATGGAGGGGATCACAGGATCTCTGCAATCAACCATCACTGTGCTGTTGCTGGCCCAAATGGCTCGGTCTGCAAGGGAGTGACGTTACACAACACATTGTAGCACCTGCAATATTTACTACCCCCCCCCCCCCCGCCTCTGTACATGCTACTTGCTGTGTTTTTTCTCTTTGGATTTTGTGCAGGGTACAAGTGTTGATTTACATAGTGTTTGGAACTCATGCAGGGTTTGATTCAAACATCTAATGGTACCTTCGTTACAGCAAGATGTGGACAGACGGTATGCACATTCTGATGACAAAAGCTTTCCTATTTAAGTGTTCAACTCAGTGGCATAGCTAAAAGCAGGTCTCCGTCAGTCTTGGAAGACTATGGTATTGTGCTCGGCGCTGTATGCGCTGCATGCGAAGCACGAAAGCCTGGGTTGGATTGTTATGGAGGATAGGCTGTTACCCAAGCAGCAGATCCCCCCTCTCCACACCACTGAATTAGTCCAATGGAAAGGCAGAGCTGATACGGTTGGATCCAGCTGGTGTCGCAGAGCTGGGCTGAGGACAGGAGCTCACCCTGTCTTGTGGGGCCGACCCAGGAATCGAACCCTGGCCTGCTGGTTAACAAGCACAGTGTCTTAGCCACTTGTGCCACCCACAGCCCAGTGGCATAGCTAGAGGGGGCAGAAAAAGAAGTCTTGGAGGGATCCTCTCTGTGATGTTCATGGGGCATCTCCTTTGGAGCCATTCCAGGCGGGGAGTGCAAAATGGAGCCATATGCAGGGTGACCATATACAGGGTGACCATATGACCAGAAAACTCGGATTTGTCTGGATTTTTAGCCTCCTTTCCGGGTGTCCTACATTTTGGCTTCATTTTGAAACTTTGCAATAGTGCAAAGTACCCCATCATGCCATATGTCGTTGGATTCGTATTGAAGAGCAGAATCCAATGCAAAAATCAGTTTGGAGATATCTCCTTCCTATCAAACGTTATGGTCAAAACACCAAAAATAAAAAAATACATTTTTGGCAATTTTTTAAAGCGGGTAGGAATTTTGGGCTGGGATTAGGAATTTTGGCCCTCAGGTTCAGGAATAATCTGGTCACCCTGACCATATAGAATGGAGGACAGAGTGCCTCTACCTTTAAGGACTGTGTAGAAGAGGGAATTGAGGCAGGTCATAGAATGGTTTAAAAAGAAGCACCTGCCTCAATTCCCTCTTCTATAAAATGGTTAAAGGTTGATGCTTTCTGTTCTCCGTTCTATATGGTCACCCTGGCCTTATGGAGCCAGATTGTCCTACATCCTTTTTTCTGCAAGTTCCCATTTCTGCTCCCAATGAAGGCTGCTCTGCAGTATCAGACAGTTCACATAGCCCTGGTCCAAAAGCATCACTGTCGGGTCTGTTCTTCAAAGCTGAGCATGTGTCTGGCGCATAAGAAGTTGCATTTTGGGGGCAAATGGACTAAACACCGTCTGAAATGCTCAAGAAAAACACTCTTGGGAAAGTCTGCGAGGTCAGCGTTGCCACCATCAGGCCTTTTGAAGGAGAAAATTGGCATCTCGGATGAGAAAATTGTTGCTGCGAGTTGTTTCGGGAGTGACGCCTGCCAGTTCTGAGCATTCATTAGGGAACGGTACAGCATTAATGGCTTGATGGATAACCCAGCTACCAGCTCTTGAAATAATTATGTTTGGTAAATGGAATGCATAAAGTACTCATCAGCAAGGCTGCGACGGAGTCAGGCAGGCAGAAACTCTAATACAGTACAGGCTTAAATAGCATCATATTATTATTTTTTTCGGTGCGAACTTGTAATCTGAAACCCAGCAGAGCTCCCGGCTTCTCCAAACGGCAAGGACTGTGCGCTGCTTCCAGCAGACGATTACCCAGCGGAAGCCACTCTTGGGACCAAGTTGGGGAATAATTATGTGGAACACGCTCATCACTCCAAAAGCCCCAATACCTTCTGCCTAGGTTCTCCATTGCACATTTCCAGCCTGGAAGTACAGGAATGTGGGGGAAACGGTGTAGCCCAAAGGGGTGCACGTGTGGAGTGCAAGGGCCCTACCCCAACTCTGGAGACATTTGCGGGGAGCAAAATGGAGATGTAAGAAGCAAAAAATACCAATTGTGCCCAGTTTTTCTGAAGAAATAGATGCTGCCGAAGGGAAGGGGTTCATGCTGCTGACAGGTCTTTAGTGCAGACATTATGGGAGGCGTGCGCCAGCAACGCAGCTGAGTGACGGACAAAGAGCGTCAGCTTGAGGCGCTTGTCCAGGAATGTCTTTCCCTCAATAGGAAATTCTATAAATCTATCCAAGTGGAAGAAAGAAAGATGCAAAGCTGTCTGGAGAAAGTCAGCCACCCAGAAATTTCTGAAGCCAGCAGTTATTAAGTATTCTTTATAACCAGCCTTGAAACAGAATGGCTGGAGTTGAGGAACGGTCCAGATCCAGAAGGGATTCCCACAGAATATTCTGAATCTTTTTTTGCTGCTCTTGCCGGGACTGTCCACTTGCACACAAGAACCCATCAGTCACCAGAACTTGGAATGAGGCTACACACAGGTGTAGCAAGATGTGGTTTGTACGTATATATAGCCAGATGTAGAGAGAGGAGGTGAGGCATCCCTGCTAACTAGACAAAGATGCCCTTTACCAATTGTGCTCCTCCTATGTTTAGAAGGGGAAAAGCTGCTGCCACTGCTGCAGACTGCTGCTGCTACCATTACTGCTACGATGACAATGGCGACTTCTTCATTTTCATCATCATCATCATCATCATCATCATCATCATCATCATCATCATCATCATCATCATCATCTTCTTCTTCTTCTTCTTCTTCTTCTTCTTCTTCTACTACTACTACCACTACTACTACTACTACTACTACTACAAGCCTACACATGTTGTGGCTCCCTCATGAGCAAGTGGCTTGAGTAAGCATATAATGTGGACATGTCATACCCAGTGGTGGGCAGGCCTGACCCTAACAACCGGTTCTCTGGAAGTGGGCGGAGCCAGGCAAGGTCAGGGGGCGGGGCCAAGGTCAGGGGCGGGGCCAAGGTATTTTTTTAAATTAAAAAAATTGAAAAAAATTAAGCATGTGGCTTACCTCTGAGTAGACCTGCATAGGATGGTGCTCTGAGGCTGAAGTCCTCGACATGGCCTGGAAGTAAGTCCCATTGACTTTCATGGGACTTACTTCTGAGTAGACCTGCTTAGATAGGGTTCTCAGGCTGGGGGTCTGAAGCTGAAGTCCTCTCAACATTGGCCTGGAAGTAAGTCCCATTGACTTTCATAGAACTTACTTCTGAGTAGACCTGCTTAGGATGGGACTCTTAGGCTGCAGTCCCAGCCACATTTTCCTGGGAGTAAGCCTTTCCTGGGACTAAGCCAGCGGGGGAAGGCTCTGAGCCCTCATGGCCAGCAGGGAAGGCAGGCTTTGGCTCCCAAAGGAGCGTGCAATTGGTTGAATTGAAATGGAGGCCATGGTGGCCAAAAACACATGAATGACCCCCGAACCGGTTCGGCCGTTATGGCCAGCCTCTACAACAACCGGTACCCAACCGGTGGCCTGATTTTAACAACAGGTTCGGCCGATCCGGTCCGAACTGGTATTAGCCCATGCCTGGTCATACCCCCCAAACTAGAGATTATTGAGCAAAACTGGTGCCACTTTTGGACTGAACACCCCAAATATATTCACAGATAGATCTAATTTTTATGACAACAAAAAATGTGTAGGCTTGTGTGATAATTTTAATCCTGCTTATGTGGAAGGTCAGGCTGAGAGTGGCCCATGATTGTATGGAGACTGGAACTCAGGACTCTCTCGTCCAAGCTCCACACTATAGTTACATTGAAGCACATGCTGGGATCTCCTGATTATTAGCCTTTGAGACAGCTACTGGTTTTCTCTTAGAAGTTGCAAAGAATATTTGATGCCCACATCTCTTTTTCAACCATTCCTGTGCATCTTGACTCTGTAGGTAGCCTGATTATCTGGACACTGTTGTCGGCACCTGATGAACTATCTCCGGCTATGCCAGGCCCCTCTAAGATTCCTGCTTGTGATAGAATCGTAGAATCCTACAGTTGAAAGGGTCCTAGTAGGTCATCTAGTCCAACCCCCTGCCTGCAACAGGAAATCCTCCTAGATCATCCCTGACAGGTGCTTGTCAAGCCTCTGCTTGAAGACCCCCAGTTAGGGAGAGTCCACCACCTCCCCTGGCAATCTGTTCCACTGCACTTTGGCCACATTCCTGTCTGCATGAATAAGGGAGGTGGCATCACCTTGCAAAACCTACTGCTTTGTCCTCCCATAGCTATGCCACCGCATAGCTATGCTATACAAGCAAGGATCCCAAACCTTTCCAGACTTTGGAGACAAAATTGGTAAATGGGACTTTTCCTTGAGATCTCCACTTGGGGAACAGGCCACCAGAAAGAGCCAGGCATCCCAAATGAACACAGAGCTCCTCAGTTCATAAAGAAATGCCACCAGCCTGCATTTAAATGAAAGAGAAAGCAATTATCATCTTGCCAGGCAGGTCTCCAGGCATTCCTGCCCCCCTCCCCACAACCCCTGAGTCTATTGGCAGCTGATGAAAAAGTAATGCTTGTTGAAATCATCAGCCACAAATTTGTTTCTGAATTGCTTGTTGTCCCGAATGTCACTTTAATAGCAACTTCCTGCAAATGACAGGCAGGAATAAGCATCCTTCAGGATGATTTATACCCTGGATTAGGGTTGGTTGTAAAAATACACTGAGTCTAAATCACTGTCAACCTTGAAAAAATGGCATAGAAGGTGGCACCCCATGGATGGAAAATAAACAAAAATAGTGGCATGGTAAGGGGGTGGGGATGTTCTGCCTTGGGTGCCAATGGTGTTGGCTGTGCTGGGTGACAGTAAGTGGCAGGTGGTAGCCCTGGGTGGCACCAGGCTGGGCTGGCAAAGGTTTACTAGAAACATGCATGAAATCTGGGTAGTCCCGAAAACTATGCCAGTGGTCTGGAAGAGGTAAGGCTGATGGAGATGAGCACCATCTTCAAACAAGCCAGGCAGCAACAGAAGTGGGAGGACATGAGCAAGTGGTCAAGGAACAAGAAGATTATATCCTTCCTTTAGGAAGAAAGAACGGTTGGATATAAATTGAACAAATAAAATAATGGGGGAGTTTAATAGAGGATGGGGGTTAAAACATTATTTGCCCTGGGTGTCACCTGCCACTAGATAAAGAGCATGGCATGATGAGGATTCATAATTTTCAGAAGTGTGGAAACCCCACAGGAGTAGGCAAGTTGGCAGATGGGTGTTTCGGGTGGATTGGGGTGGGATGGGACTAATGGCATATTTGTTTAAACAAGCCAGGCTTCTAATATCTGCTCTTTTTGTTTTGATCTATCTACAGTATTTATCGACAGTATTTATATATTGCTTTTCAAGAAAATGAAAAAATTAATAGCTAATTAATAGCTAATGGGTCCCTGCCCCAAAAGGGCTCACAATCTAAAATGCAAAAAGAACCCCAGCAAAAGCCACTTGGACAGACATTGCTGGGGTGTGGAGGGCCAGTTACTCTCCCCCTGCTAAATAAAGGAGGAACAGCCACTTGAAAGAGGGCCTCTTGCACCAGTTAGCAGGGTCCAGTTGATGCAGTGTTTCTGGTTTTATAGCTCAGATTACAAGAGGCCACTGCTTTTATTTGTTTTTATTGTTATAACTTTATTGTGCTGCTTTTATTCTTTTATGAAATACATTTTAGTTGTGTTTTTATATTCTGGATTTTATGAAATAAAATCACATCCCAGTTGTGATTTTATGTTATTTTTATGCAAGCCGCCTTGGGTCCCCCAGGTGAAAGGTGAGTTGTAAGTACCCGTATATACTTGTGTATAAGCCGACCCACGTATAAGCCGAGGCACCTAATTTTACCACAAATACCGGGAAAAGTTATTGACCCAAGTATAAGCAGAGGGTGGGAAATGCAGCAACAGCAGGAAAGTGTGGCTGGCCTTGTAGCCTCAGGGCCCAATCCTGGCCATGTCTACTCAGAAGTAAGGCCCACAAAGAAGTAGTGAGTCTGAGGAGGGGCTTGGCTGCAGTGGGCTCCGTGTCTTGCCGCCGCGCGCCTCCTCCATAGCCCGGAGAGCCAGCACCAGCAGCTGGAGAGGCTGCAGAGCGTCTGAGGGTGCGCGCTGGAGGTCGCGCCCAGCATTTAAAAAAATTTTTACTGACTCACGTATAAGCCGAGGTGGGTTTTTGGGCTCATTTTTTGGGCCCCAAAAACTAGGCTTATATGCGAGTATATATGGTAAGTAAAAGTGTCAGTAAGTGTCAGTAAGAAAGAAAGAAAGGAAGGAAGGAAGGAAGGAAGGAAGGAAGGAAGATTTAAGCAGATAACATCACAGTTCAGAGTAGGGCCATTAGCACTGCTGGAAACTTGACTCAGACTTGAGTCGCAAAAAAATTACACTTTTTTTGCTGACTGTCATGTGTGTGGATGAATCTTCCTCCATGCGCTCTGCCCAACCACATGGAGCCCATCATACATGAACACTTGTACACGCATGGAAAGGAAACAGCTCCAGAACTACTTGTTCCCAATCTCTATCACTAGAGATGTGCCTGCTGTAAAGAGTGAGCATGGTTTCTTTGAAACCTTTTTACTGCTTCTGCTGCTGTTTTTACTACTGGCACGAAACCCATGGGGGTTGATGGGGAGCAATGGGAAAAGGATCTTCTGTCATATGGCACTGCTTAATTTACACCCAAAGGCCCCTGTTTCTACCAGGCTTATATTTAGCTTCCTTATTTAGTATCCTTTTATAGTCACTGGTGCAGCTGAATATTCTCTGCAGAATACTGAAGCAATGGGGAAAGGCCCTGACCATTTTATACACCAATCGGTGGCTAGTTGGTGGGTGCACTAAACAGTAAGGCTGCAATCCTAACCTCCAATTGGGCCAGCCTAAGTCCGAGCATAATTCCTTTGCTGACCTGGGGGTGTCATAAAAGTTTTGCACCATTCCTTAGGGAAGGTTAGGCCAGTGCACAAACATGCGCTTGCCTCCCCGCATCACCACGAGAAGGGGGAGTCTGATGAATTCTGCTGGCATAGGTTAGGCTTGCACCCTTAGTTTTACAGGGAGCATTACTGTGTGCCACTCTGGGTGGTGGGAGTAAAACGGAGGCCGACCAATAATAACTATGCTGATGGTAATAATAAGATTTATGCAGCACATCTATTAGGCAGATACATTTGCCCCTTGCAGACAAACCAGCTGGTATGGCAAATTTGCAGTTACTCAGCACCACCTGCTTCTGCCTCTACCATTCTGATTTGCCAGGAATTGATGATATAGTTAATCAGTTAATTTACTGATCATGTAGTTAATACTGTGTGTGATGCATTTGCTTGTGATTTATTGGCTTTCCCCTCTGCCCACCTCAAGGACTCAGGAGGGTAACAATTTTCAACTCAAAATGTGATTAAAGCCATGCTTAAACCACCTGTTGTGGGCTGTGGGTGGTGCAAATGGCTAAGACACTGGGCCTGTTAACCAGCAGGCCAGGGTTCGAGACCCGGGTCGGCCCCACAAGACAGGGTGAGCTCCTGTCCTTAGCCCAGCTCTGCGACGCCAGCTGGATCCAATCGTATGGGCTCTGCCTTTCCATTGGACTAATTCAGTGGCGTGGAGCGGGGGGATTTGCTGCTTGGGTAACAGCCTATCCTCCATAACAATCTAACCCAGGCTTTCGTGCTTTGCATGCAGCGTATGCAGCGCTGAGCACAATACCATAGTCTTCCAAGACTGACGGAGGCCTTTTTTTTTAAACCACCTGTTAAAACGCACACATGCAGTTTGGGAGGGACTGATCCTATCCTTTCCATACTATGACATGCTAATTTGGGGGGTGGGGGGAGGAGGGCGATCCAGAAGCTTGGGGATAGAAAAAATATTTTCATAAGCACCTCAGTTGCGAGGGGGGTCTCCTTAGCCCAGTACCATGCTCTGGATGGGATAGCAATCCAAGTGCAAGTCACTAGAAGGGGTTCCATCACCTACTTTCGACACAGTGAATCGGGAGAGCCTTCCCCTTATAGTTGTGCACCTACTTTTGCTCCCTATTTTTGCTGCAATCCTCCCCTCTATCAGGGTCCATGAGAGGGGATACTGGCGTTATTTGATACCTGGGTCAAATGGGGGCCTGGTTATCAAAGAAGGGGGTCCAAACGACACCAATTCCACCCCCTTCTGGGTCCAATCTATCCTTTTTGTGCCTTTTCCCACCCCACTTGTTGAACAACTCCGTGATTAACTTACAGCCAAATCTGTAAGTTACGTAAGTAAGAGGCGTTACGTGCACCCGTAATTACTGCACCACCTAGTGAACACTTATGGGAAATTCATATTGCAATCCAGAGTAAATTGTTCTTACACTGGACTAAGGACTCCCCATAGTTACTCTGGATTTTGCCCTTAATAGTGGACAGTGAGAGGGCAGAGGAAGGGAAGAGCCACTATCATCCTTCACACTCCATGGAAAGAAGAAACCTCCAGAATATAACCAAATCACATTTACTTCCACCGTAATTATCTTTGATGGATGGAAGAAATTAGAAAGCAGCCCTGCACCCTCCCCCAACCCTTCTTTCCAGCAGAAGAAGGGATTTCGGAAGTTGTGTGCTTCTGTTGCCATATAGCTTGTTGCCTTTCCAGGAAAAGCTCCAAACCCAGGGTTTGAGCAATGCAAGGGGAGGGGGCCTGAGTCCCCGGCTGGTGGGCAGGTGATGACCTCTGAGCCCCTTGATGGCTGCACCAGGCGGCCCTTGCGCCAAAGCGAGTGGATGGGCTACACGGATAGTTTCGCCGCAGCTGCAGCTGTGAATATTAATCTCGCCCACTTAATGATTTTTTGTTTTCCCAGGGCACTCTCCGAAATTGTTTTAAATTAATTTTTAAAATTACTGTTCCTCCCTGCCTTTTAGCGCTTCTCGCACAGCATTAAGTTAGTTTACCCTGATGGGCTAATGCCTTTATGAATGTTAATATGTAACTAATCACACAAATGCAAAATTAAACTCTCTCTCTCTCTCTTTGCTTTAGGATGATCATCTCTGTAATTTTAACAATCTCACCATTACTGGGGAATGAGGACTCTCCTTTGTGCTGGTTGTTGCTACACGGAGGGGTTGGAAGGGAGACTCACTTCCCTGTGATTACGCCTGAGCCAAGATCCATGACTTGCCTGCTATTTTCAGAGGCCTGGGCCAGGGGATGTGCTTCCCACCCACGTACCCACCCTTGAAGAATAAGCAGGCCTCCGTCAGTCTTGAGAGACTATGGTATTGTGCTTGGCGCTGCATACGCTACATGCGAAGCACGAAAGCCTGGGTTGGATTGTAATGGAGGAGAGGCTGTTACCCAAGCAGCAAATCCCCTTCTCCATTCCAGTGAATTAGTCCAATGGAAAGGCAGAGCCAATACGATTGGATCCAGCTGGCGTCGCAGAGCTGGGCTAAGGACAGGAGCTCACCCTGTCTTATGGGGCTGACCCGGGTCTCAAACCCTGGCCTGCTGGTTAACAGGCACAGTGCCTTAACCACTTGCGCCACCCTGAACCATCAAAACAGACAGATCAGGCCAAGGACCCATCTAGTCCAGCTTCTTTTCTCTTGTTGAAGCACATGTATGGTAATGATGCCTTCATGCTGATCATGGACTATAACCTACAGTAGACTTTCCCCCGAGAAATCTGTCCAATCCCTTTCAAAAAGCATCCAGTCAGTCCTTCAGGTGCCAGGACAACATCCTATGGCAAGGAGTTCCGCACATTACATAAAGATATACAGCGGTGCCTCACGTAACAAATTTAATTCGTCCTGGAGACATGTTTGTTATGTGAAACGTTCTTTACGTGAAGTGGATTTTCCCTTAGGAAATAATGGAAACTCAGGCGATTGGTTCCACAACCCCAAAAATATTCATATAAAAATATTAACTGGATGTAAAAATGATGACAAAACACTGGGATTGAATTCAAAACATGCATTCAATGTTCATGACCCTATGAAGTCTACTTAGGCTGCAATCCTAAAGACACTTTCCTGGGAGTAAGCCCCATTGAATACAGTGGGGCTTACTTCTGGGTAAACATGGTTAGGAGGCTACAATCTAAGACACTTTCATGGGAGTAAGACCCATTTAAGAAAATGGGGCTTACTTCTGGGTAGACATGGTTAGGAGGCTGCAATCAAAGATACTTTCTTCTGTAATCCAAGACACTTCCCAAGGGTCTCCCCACTTCTCCTCCTCTTCACCCTGAGCCTCTCTCTGCCCTGCTCCCTTCTGGCTACCCTGAGCTGCTTCCCTCTTCTCCATGCTCTTCTCTCCCTCCGGCCACAGGAGGAACAGCGCAGAAGTGTTGCTTTCACTATGGGCAGGTGTGCTAGGCAGCCCTGACGCTTTTTAAAATGGCTGCCGGCCAGCACGTCTGCCACAACTGCCAACGAGTTTGCTTATTAAGTGAAGCACAGTTTGTTACGTGAAGCAGAATCCTAGAGAAATTTTTGTTTGTTATGTGAAACATACTTTACGTGAGGCGTTCTTTACGTGAGGCGCCACTGTACTTTCTTTTGTCTTTCCTAATTCAACTACCACTCAGTTTTCAAGACTGAAGAGCCCTCAATGCTGTAGCCTTTACTCCTGAGGAAGGTGCCCCAGCCCACATTTTGGTCACTCTCTTCTGCATCTTATTCCTGTTCCACGTTTCATCTCCCTCCATTGGGAAAATTGCCCACCGTTACCCACCCTCTGCCGCTCAACCAGTTCTCTCTAATTCCCTGACTGTGGGGATTTTCTATAAGGTTTTTGGCAAGGAATTTGTCTAACACCTTCTGAAAGTCCCAGTATCAATGGGTTTGCCCATTTCCACTTTCAAGGTTTGTGAGGGGAGACTTACCCTTGGAGAAGCCATGCTGATTTTCCCCCAGCGAAGTCCGTTGTTCTATACGGGCAAATGGGACTTTCAGGGCACAATCCCGAAGAAGGGATGGGTTGGCACAAGATCCTTGAACGGGTCCAGGAATGTCAAAAATGTGCCATGAAGCAAGTTTGCACCACCCAAAGAGTAGGGGTGGCCAGCATCAGGCCCAAACTTGTGTTGGATACCGCACTGCCATGCCTGCCTACCTGTTCTAGTGCAAGCTTGGGTAGCTTTTCACCTTTGTTCAACACAGTGAATCAGGACAGACTTGCCTTTACTACTCTTGAGCACATCAAGCAGCTTAAAACTGGTTTGATCCCACAGTGGGTGGAACACAAATCCGAGTATAACGGAGTTTGGCAGCACTTGAAAATGAAGGGAGAATGAATAGTGGCCAGTCGTGCACAGAGCCAGAGGTAGTAAAATGTGATCCTGAACACCGGGTTGCTGCAAGTGGAGGTGAGGTTTGCCCAACTCGCTTTTAGACACTCAAGTAGGGTCAACAGAACATGTGGGGAAGGAGGTGGTATCAGTCTCCATGATATGCGCCTCTCACATGTGCTCTTTTTCTGATACTCTACCATTTTCCTGGCATCCATTCATCCATCTGACTGTCCTTTTGTCTGTTTGTCCATCATCCAGTCTGCCCAACTGTCTATCTTTGCCAGGATTGGCTCCTAATTGACATGCAGGAAGGTTGCAGGCAGGCGAGCCACATCTGTAGTGTGGTGTAACTAATTAAGTTGCTACAGAAGTGTGATTAGCTAATTGTCGTTAATTACTTTGCAAACAGAACATCCAGCCCAAACAGAAAGCGTCATAAAGAAATGTTTTTGTGCTACTTTTGTCTAACAAGGTAACCGGGACCTCACACCTTTCGTACCACTAATCCCTTGTTTGCGTAGCAGACTAATGCCTGCTTTACTTTGGAGTGATAAATGATCTTAATTAACTTTAATTCTTTGCAGGCAATTTTATGCAAGTGGAGATGTTGAAGGGATGGGAGTGGGAAGTTTGCAGGGAGGGCTGGCCCTAGAGGGGTCCTGGGGGGTGGCCGGCAGCCTGTCTCAGAATGTCGGTCCACTGTGCACTCCAAGGCTGTTGGTTGTGCAGGCGGCTCAGTGGAAGTGAGGCATATGGGGGGGCTGTGTGATTTGGCTGTGGATAGGCGCACACTTTTGCTTGCACAGCCTCGGAAATAGGACGGGAAGGGGGAGATGCAAATCTATCATGCAAAGCAGGATTGTGGAAAGCGGAGAGAGAGAGAGAGAGAGAGAGAGAGAGAGAGAGAGAGAGAGAGAGAGAGGGTGTCAAAGTTTCCTTGGATGCATGCAGCGTTAAGGTGCGCCAACATGGTGTCACCTGGCTTCATGTATTTCCTCCTCTCCCATCATACTGGATGAGCCTAGGATGTGGTGATAGTTGTGTTGGTGCGTTGTCGCTTTGGCGTCCGCATACAGTTAGGCTGCTATTGAATTTCCAAAAAATAAATGGCTAATGAGTTAATAAATTTGTTGTCTCAGCCCGAACCTCTCTTACAGACCCTTCTTTCTACGATACTTACCAATTACTAATACTTCCCAAATGCTTACCAATTATTTATTTTGAATTATTCTTTTTAGGACCAGAATATAGAAGGAAATGGGTTTTGCTATCTTATTTAGACAAGAAAAACAAAACAATTAAAAACGTGAAGAAGCAGGGAGACTTTTTCCTTTGGCTTATTAACTAGGAGAGCTTTTCCCCTCTAATCTGTTTTGCAATAAACAGAAATGAATTTATTTCCCAATTTGCTGGGAAGTTGAAATTGATAGGGTGCCAAAATATGAAGCCCCCCTCCCATTTTAAGTTTCTTAAGTGATGATACGCATTAGAAAAAAGCAGCTCCTAATGGGCTAATGAGAGAGTACAGTTGAAAGATGGCAAAATACATTCATTGAAATTTGCTGTGTGATTAATTTTTCCCCCCCAAATGTAAAATGTCAGCAACAAAAGATAAATAGATCTTTATGGTTGGCCTTTAAAATAGCTTATGAATGTTATTAGCCTCGAGGTAAAAAAAAATGAAGTACAATACTTTGCATCAAGCATGTTGATGCCCTATTCAGAAATAATAAGGAGATTAAAGTCAATGCCTATTTATAAAAGATATCCTAAATAGTGAAATCGAGACAGAATTAGGATTTTTTTAAAAAATCAGATGACGTCTACATCACATTTTTTTTTAAAAGTTGCTCATCTTAGAAACCCTACAATCCAGAGTAACTACAGGAGCATGTAAGACATTACGTGCACCCATAGTTATGGCACTACCTACTGAAATTATGAGAAATTAATATTGCAATCCAGAGTAAATTGTTCTTACACCGGAGCAAAGACTCCCCATAGTTACTGTGGATTGCGACCTTAAAAGCAGGCCTCCCTCCATAGTCTTGAAAGACTATGGTATTGTGCTTGGCACTGCATGCAAAGCACGAAAGCCTGGGTTGGATTGTTATGGAGGATAGGCTGTTACCCAAGCAGCAAATCCCCCCTCTCCACACCACTGAATTAGTCCAATGGAAAGGCAGAGCCAATACGATGGGATCCAGCTGCGTCGCAGAGCTGGGCTAAGGACAGGTGCTCACCCTGTCTTGTGGGGCCGACACAGGTCTTGAACCCTGGCCTGCTGGTTAGCAGGCACAGCGACTTAGCCACTTGCGCCCTTAATTGTGTGCAAAACACAGTGAGCTCCACCACCACGAATGGAAACTTTTTATTCCAAAGCAGAATCTCTGTGACGAAGCCTATTCTGAATAAAACAATAGTCAATAAACCATAACACAATTATCAAGACTGAATTATATTTAGAGCACAATCCTTACCATATCTACTCAAAAGTAAGCCCCCAATTTCCTCATCCCAGGTTCCCAGTTGGCTGCAAAGAGCTGTGCATGTGCCCTTTCTAATCAGCTGGAATGGATTTTCCCACTGGCTGTGAAGTGCGTGCACGTGATGACGTCATGTGGGTGCATCATGGCATCATGTGTGCCACGGGGTAGAGAGCCCCTGGTATGCCATTGATGGGAGGGCACCTGGATGCAGGTGTTTTCAGATTGTCCCCTCCTTCTAATATGAGCCTTCTTAGCTACAGCCACACATGGCGGAGGACAGGATTGGGCCCTCATTCACAGTCTTGTCCTCACTCCTCCTGTGTCTCCGATGATGGTGTGATGTGCTGTGGGTTTTCTGGGGTTAATCTGAAGGCCGAGGCCACTGACGATGTCATAACTCAAATTTATATGAAATTGAAAAGTTTGGGACCCGGAGAGGAGTTCAAGGGCCTTCCTGGGAAGATGATCTGTCTTTCATGGTTTTTTGGTGGCAGGAAATCGCCCTTTCGATCGAACCTATCAGCCTCCGGAGGCAGCTCCATCACTCATGATTCACCTCAGTGAGAACCGCACCTGAAAACCGACTTCTCTCACCGCGGAGAGTTCAGGTGCCAGAACGAATGAATCTGTCAGAGGCACAGCCTCACCTTTTGGACCTCTGTTTGCAGGCAGGAGGGAACCTGAATAAACCTGGCGCTCTGCACTGAACGTCCACCGAGTTCACTTCCTACACCTGTGTCGAGGGCAGGACTCCAGACACCTGCTGATAATTGTCAGGAAGACTGTTGGAGCATCATGCTCATTCGAGCTATGGAGGAAGAGGTTATGGGGGACCATTTAGATGCAACCATAACTATTAGTGATCTATGTGACACCATATGACTCTCTGCAAACCAATATACTTGCTGTACAGTTTTGGCACCATATTGTGATCCCACAACAACAACAAAAAAAGCAGGCGTCCGTCAGTCTTGGAAGACTATGGTATCGTGCTCGGCGCTGCATACGCTGCATGTGAAGCACAAAAGCCTGGGTTGGATTGTTATGGAGGATAGGCTGTTACCCAAGCAGCAAATCCCCCCTCTCCACGCCACGGAATTAGTCCAATGGAAAGGCAGAGCCAATACTCTGGATCCAGCTGTGTCGCAGAGCTGGGCTAAGGACAGGAGCTCACCCTGTCTTGTGGGGCCAACCCGGGTCTTGAACACTGGCCTGCTGGTTAACAGGCACAGAGCCTTAACTGCTTGTGCCACCCACAGCCCTGATCCCACAACACAGCTCCTTATTTTTGACAGGTGTGGCATACAGTGGCATAGCTAGAGGGGGTGCAAGGTGCTAAATTTGGGAGGGAGCCTCGCCAAAGCATGCAAGGTGCCCCTTCCCCTCTCCTTTGGAGCCATTCTAGGTTGGTTGAGCAAAAAGGAGACATATGCCTGGCTCCGAAGAGAAGGGATCGATACATGCTCTAGTGAGGCCCCTTTTAAAACCCAAACCTAAGCTTGTTTACTCAGAAGTAAGTCTCACCCCTGCAATGTCTTGAATTCTTTTGCATTTTTTTAAAGATTCTGATTATAGTGAATTTATTGATTGATTGACTGACTGATTATAGTGAATGAGACTGACTTCTAGGTAAGTGCGGGCAGGATTGCAACCTTTTGTTTTGTACTCCCATTAGCGATGCTGCTGGTAATACACCAAAATATTAAAAATACACTTTTTAATATTGTAAAAAGTCCATAGATGCGCTGAAGAGTTTGGAGCATGGCTGTTGAAAAGAGCTGAAGAACTCTTCCAGGATTTGTGGCTTTATTTCTAGGAAAATTGCCTGTTATTAATTAAGTAATCCTTAATTAATCCTAATTAATTTAGTTATTTGATTTATATCCTGCCATTATTCCGAAAGGAAGGATACCCAAGGCGGCTAACAACATTTAAACAACAGAATATAGTTAAAATATACTGTAGTTAAAAACTAGATAAAAGCACTAAAACCAAACAGTAAAATACAATTAAAACTATATAAAAACAGTAAAAATTCAGGTATTATTATTTTATAATAATAAATGGTCTCTCTTTTTGTAATAATACATTGTCTCTAAATTTTCCGCTACTATAATTTCCGCTATAATTTTGAAGGATTTGAATGACTGAGTCCTGATCTGAACTATGAATGAGTTCTGAATCCTTGGAGTCGGACAAGGTGGGTTGCTCCAGTGGCATAGCTGGAGGGGGTGAAGCAATCAAGTCTTGGGGGGAGCCTCCCCCCTCCTCCACAATTTCCTCTCCACTGGTGAGGACACAGCTGGCTCCCCAGGTTCTTCCTTTTACTTTCTCGAACCCAATCTTGTCAGCCAGGCTTGTCATGAATTTGTCAGACTGCTCACTTTTGGCACAGTTTGGTTTCCAACAGATGTCTGTCTGGGGAGTGAGTCTCCTGTTAGTGCCACGTCTTTGAACATTTGGCCATTCTCTAGAGGAAGACGTCCAGATCTTCCTTCTGGACTCCCACTATTGCTTTTTCCCTCTTTTATTTTTATCGACACACTCTCCTCTGGCCATTCCCTCATCTTGGTGGGTTTACATAGTAGTATTCCTCCTCCTCCTCCTCCCTTCCATCTGTTCTTTTGGAAGAAGTTGTATCCTTTGAGTACTTGGTTCCTCTTCCGCAACTTATCCCACCAGGTTTCTCTCATGCCTACCAGATCATACTTACCTCCCTGTAGCAACAGTTCTAGCTCCCTGTGCTCACGGTGACCTCTTTTTTTCGAGGACCTGTCCTGGATTTTAGTCTTGGGTCCTGGAAAAACTTCAGTTGCCTCTATTTCCTTGTAAGTGGGCAGCATGTAGCCTTCTTCTCATTAAGAAATTATATGTAATAAATTATAAATACAGTGGTACCTCGCTTAACAAGCGCCTTGCTTAACAAGCGTTTCACATAACAAGCAAAAATTTTCAATAAATCTTGCTTCACATAACAAGTTCTGTTTCACTTAACAAGCAAGCACGCTATGGGCATGTGTGCTATGCAGCCCTGATGCTCCCCACGGAGGCTCTTTAAAAGGGCTGCCGGCCAGCTCTGCTGCGTCTAACTGCCCCCAACATGGGGGCAGTGGCCTGGAGGTGCCAGAGGCAGCTGCTCCTAACTGCCCCCAACTCCCCCCACTGACCACCTTGAACCTCCAGCAGCAGCCCAGGTAAGCCTCCCAGGAAAGTGTCTTTGATTGCAGTCTCCTAATTATGTCTACTCAGAAGTAAACCCCATTGTGTTAAATGTGTTAAAAAAAGTTAATATTTTTATATGAATATTTTGGGGTTTGTGGAACCAATCGTCTGAGTTTCCATTATTTCCTATGGGAAAATCTGCTTCACTTAAAGAGTGTTTCACTTAAAGAGCAGGCCCCCGGAACAAATTAAGCTCTTTATATGAGGCACCACTGTAATTTAATACATAAATGTAAATTTATATCTAAATATAAATTTAAAACAACAGTTTTAAATTGAATAAAAAGTAACATAGTGTGTAAATTAGGCACATAAAAGCAATATTCATTTGTGTTGTTAGCTTTTATTTTATAATGGCCTACATTTTTCTTGGGTGTCCTATGATTTGTCCTCTTTTTTTGGTTATAGCATATGGTCACCCTGTCCACGCTTTGCTCATTGGTGTACAGATAGTAGGGGTACAAATAAATGAGAAAGATAAAATAAAGCATTTCTTCAACCTGCATGGAAGTAAACTGTGGAACTCCTTGCCACAGGATATTCTGGCCGGGATGCCTTTAAAGGGGGTTTGGACAGACTGATGGAGGAAAAGTCTATCAGATGTTCCAAGCCATGATGGATATGATGGATACCTTTCAGATTCGAGAGGTATCTGAATGCAAGATGCAAAAGTGTGGTAAGAGGATGCAGATATCATGTGCTCTTGTGTGCTCCCATGGACGTCCCACCATGGACGTCCCACCTCCCATGGACGCTCCCATGGACGTCCCACCTCCCATGGGGAGGTATCGGCTGGACTAGATGGGACCCATCTGCTCTTCTGATCTTCATGTATCTGAAGTGACAGGTCCTTCTCCTTCTTGTCCTTCATGTTGGCATTTCATGCAATGCCTCGATGTCCCCATAGCAGCCTCCAGCATCTCATTGACTTCAGAGTCCTCTCCTCTCCTATCTTCCTACATGCATCTTTCATGTGGAAATCTTACATGGGTTGCTCAGATTTTCCTCAACTATAGTAGCCCATAGGGGTGGTTGGGGCTTGACATGTGGCAAGTGGAAAAATATCTCCTTACCCATGATGACCTCCAGCTGCATCTTAACCCATACTGGACGCAGAGCATATCACTACCATGTGGCTGTTCTGGTTGGGATGTGGCTGCATGTGGTGGGCCATGTTACCGAGACATTCAAGGCAAGAGCATCCCCACCCTAATAAGCAAAAACACAAAAAACAAAATGTAGAACACCCAAGAAAAACGTAGGACACAACAAAATAAAAGCTAAAACTCTCATAAATATTGCTTCATGTGGTTAATTTAAACATTTAAATCTATATATATATAAAAGAGAAAAGTCACTCACTGACTCACTGACTGACTCATCACCGCCTTGCCAAAACCGCTGGGCCTAGAAGTTGCGCATGGGGAAAGTTGCGCATGGGGAAAGTTGCACATGGGGGTTGATGCACATCGGGGAAGTTGCGCATGGGAGGTTGAGGCACATGGGGGAAGTTGCACATGGGGGTTGATGCATATGGAGGAAGTTGCGCATGGGGGGTTGATGTGCATGGGAGAAAGTTGCGCATGGGGGTTGATGCACATGGGGTAAGTTTCACATGGGGGTTGATGCCCATGGGTGAAGTTGTGCATGGGGGATTGATGTGCATGGGCGAAGTTGTGCATGGGGGATTGATGCGCACGGGGGAAAGTTGTGCATGGGGGGTTGATGCATATGGGGGGATGGCATACAGGGGAATTTTACTCCCGTAACGCGGGTACGCCTTTCGCTAGTTATTACATAATTTAATAGAATGTATTAATTACAATAAGGGTATATGATGCCTGCTCAAAGGAAAAGGAGGACAATGAAGATTTTTTTCCAGGGCACAAGACAAAAAAGGAGGACATGTCCTGGAAAAAGAGGCTAGATGGTTACCCATTCCACCCTGCAACTGACTTATGGTTGAGGAATGACATTTATACGGTGTCAGGAATGACATATATACTTTAAATGTGCAGCAGGGCATGGCCAGGAAACTGAGGATGGGGTCTTCTTTGGAGGTGGAAATCTGGGCCTTTGTTTCAAGCAGTTGGGGGGTGGAGGAGGGAATTGGAAGCTGCCAAAGACATTGTGTTCTTGTCACACCGATACACATCTCGGATGTGTTGCCAAATCTGACAGCTTGAAAAATGTCGTTCAGTAGGAGTTGATGTAGCATAAACACACTCTTAAAACCGACGCATACATTTATTGCTTGGACAGGCCTCCAGCGCGCCGGATAAAGAAATATTGTGCCGCATTTGAGGAGCGTAATCAAAAAAGAGATTTGTCATCTAGCATGTTGTCAGGGAAGGGAGCAGGAGAAGGCAGGCTCACCACGGGAGGCTGTTCGCTTCTTGTACTTTTCCCTGCTCCCTTTTCACCGTTATATTTTTTGAGATTTTAAATAACCCCTTATTTTTACTACTATGTTCAGTCGCTGTGGCAAGCTCTGAGGGGTCCTGATACTGGCACTTACTGGAGTGTACGTGGGTTGGACCTCATTCTTTTGATGAAAGAAATTTTAAGAAATTTACATTTCTTTTCATGATGTTTTCTGAGCTTTCAGTAAGAGTATTTATTATTTTTTTAAGTTATTAATTTATTAGATTTGTACTTGATTGTATTAGATTTCTCCTCCAAGGCACTTTAGTTGGCTCACAAAAAATTTGAATAAATTTGAATAAATTTACATATATTGGAGACAGATTGGAGGATTACAAGACTTGCCTGAGGTCCAGATGGAAGGGTTGTGCCGAGAGCCACATCTGATCCTGGGCCAGGGTTTGGACACCTGGACTAGATGACCTATTAGATCACTTCCAACTCTATGGCTACAATCCAGAGTAACTACGGGAGCATGTAAGAGACATTATGTACATGTGTAGTTACTGCACCATCTAGTGAAAACCTATGGGAAATTCATACTGCAATCCAGAGTAACTTGTTCTTACTCCGGAGCAAGGACTCCCCATAGTTACTCTGGATTGTGCCTTAAGATTCTATCATCGAATGAATTCTACTGAGGCAGTGATGCACATGGGACACAGGGTGACCTTATGTTCTTTTTTCCAGGACACATCCTGCATTTTAGCCTTGTGTCCTGAAAAAAAAAATCATCATTGTCCTCCTTTTCATTGTGAGCAGGCTGCATGGAGCCTTCTTAGAAATAATAAATTATATGTAACAAATTATATGCAAGAATTTTATATTTAATAATAATACGGTGTTTAAATGAACCACACGAAAGATATATATATATATAAGTGCAGCCGAATGATAGTAAAGAGAGTAAAAGTGGTTAAGACCAGTGGGGTAGAACTACCAACAGGGTACATAACAGATGTAGAGACCAACTATAAGTACATATATATGTATGTATGTGTGTGTGTGTGTGTGTGTGTATATATATATATATATATATATATATATATATATATATATATATATATATATGTGTGTGTGTGTGTGTGTGTGTGTGTGTGTGTGTGTATATATATATATATATATATATGTATGTATGTATGTATGTATGTATGTATGTATGTATGTATGTATGTATTTTTAGTTTTTCTTTGGTCAAGTCCTACATTTTCTTGGATATCCTACATTTTGGGTATCCTCTTTTTTTGTTATGACATACGGTCATCCTGATAGGACAATGAGGATGTTCTTACAGACCAAGCCAGAAAGGGGGGGGGGAATTAACATAACATCCAGAAATAAAACACATGGAGACATAAATTGTTCAGAGGTAATGATAAACATGGGACCCAAAGTGAGGCCAGCCTTTCCTTTGCTATTGCTTCTGCTTCACAGATATGAAGCATCAAGCACTGGAAAGAGAACTCGGCCAGCTCAAGCATGTCTCCAGCAAGCCAGAAGCTTGTTGGAGGCTGAGGGCTCCCCACAAGCCAGATTTGGGGTCCTGGGAATGGAATCTATATGGAAAAATGGAAAAGAATATATTCCATACATATATCAAGAATATATTCCATCAATAAATGGAATATATATGGAAAATGGAAAAAAAGAATATAAAGATATATAAATGGACTACATATAAATATAGTCCAGAAAGAAGCCAAATGCACACGGTGCATTCTAATAACTGTTAAAGGTAAGAGGATAAATACAATATTAATTTTATGGACTTACATTTCATACTCCAGTAAACAGACATTTCCATAATTATATTTACAGGGTCTGGCTGTGTTGTACGATAAGGGATAATTACATTCTAGGCTGACAGGAGAGAGCTGAAAGAAATTAGACATTTTTCTTAATGTCGACAATAATTAATATTAGGGATTTCAATTGGATCTTAATTAATAGCAGGAGAAGAATGCTATCTGTGAATTATTTACAGCAAATAAATCTCGATTTGTGAAGTCTGACAACTTTTCCATTTTCTCCCAGACTAATTTTGCTTGTTGTACACAAATGGCTCAGAGGTGGTTGCATCCGCTGGCCAGGTGAAAAGATGCCGAGGCAGAATCCGCCATTCTTTTTCAGAGCCAAACAGGATGTTACTCTGAGCAGACGGCAATGGACAGTATTTTAGAATCATAGAATCATAGAGTTGGAAGGGACCTAGTAGGTCATCTAGTCCAACCCCCTGCCTGCAGCAGGAAATCCCCCTAGAGCATTCCCGACAGGTGCTCGTTGAGCCTCTGCTTGAAGATCCCCAGTGAGGGAGAGTCCACCACCTCCCTTGGCTATCTCTTCCACTGCCGAACCGCCCGAACGTCAGGAATTTTTTCCGGATATCCAACCGGAATCTCCTTTCTTACAGTTTGTCCCCATTGGTTCTCGTTCTGCTTTCAGAAGCAGCTATGAACAAATGAGCCCCTTCCTCCCTATGACAGCCCTTCAGGTATCTGAAGAGGGCAATCATGTCTCCTCTCAGCCTCCTCTTCTCCAGGCTGAACATCCCAAGTTCTCCCAACCTTTCCTCACAGGGTTTCCCTTCCATCCCACTGATCATTCTTGTCGTTCTCCTCTGGACTTGCTCCAGTTTGGCTCCAGTTTTTGCTGCCTTTTTGATCAGAGGCGCACATTTTTGTGACTTGTGAAGCCAACAGTGTGGAGCAGCTCCATGGAAATGCAGATTGCAACAATGCAGGACCATTGCCGGGGTGGTGGTGGTGCAGGAATTCCAGCGGGTGCTGTAATGCCCAACGAAAACAGCTTCTCACACATACGATGCGCAGTGTGCTGCCATTGCACAGTGTACTTGCTGTACTTAAATGTGCCATCTTGTGGGCAACAGCATCACTGAGGGTGTTTGGCAAGATACAAAGGAAAGGAAGGCGGACAGGAATGCTTGGTTAATTCTGCAGCTCCATGTTTTGAAGAGTCCTGTTCCGGGGCAGAGCGAGAGAGGGTGCAAAGCATTAAGGCTGCAATCCTAAACTCTAGTTAGGTTGGCCTGAGTCCTGGTTGGCCTAAACCCTGGTTTAAGTTCTGTACTGAGCTGGGGATGTTACTAAAGTGCCATAAGACACAAGAGCACAATCCTAACCATGTGCACTCAAAGGTAAGCCCCATTGTGTTCAATGGGTCTTACTCCCAGGTAAGTGTCTTTAGGATTGCAGCCTTATGCGCCTCTCCTAGGGGAGGATTAGGCATGCGCTTGCCTCCTTAAGAGTGCAATCTTAAGCATGTATACTCAGAAGTCCCATTGTGTTCAACAGTACTTACTTCCAGGAAAGTGCAGTTAGGATTGCAGCCTAAATCACTATGGGAATGGGATGACTGATGAGTTGTGCCGACCTTCGTTAGGACTGCACCCCAAGTTTTGCAGGGAGTCTCACCGTGGCATGCAAGTGGCTCCTTCCCCTTCCTTCAGAGCCTTTCTGGGACACAAGAGTGAGGTGGAGATGTTGTGTGTATGGGAAAAGGAACATCCCTCTATCCACATTATCCACCCCATGTAAAATTAATTAGGTATGTCTCAAATTCAGTCGTTCTTTCAAGGTTGTCAAAATGTTCCTTGTATAGGATGAAATGCTTCTTCCAGAAGAGAGGAGGCCAAGGGAAGATTGGAATGGATGAGTTTATGGTTTTGGATCTTGGGCTATTTGGTTTGCTGGAATGCAGAAAGTTGGACAGGTGGATTGCAACGGTTTAATCCAGCAGGCAGTTCCTTTATTCATCTCCTGGCTGTTTTCCCACCTTGAGGATTTAGAGGAAGGTGAATTAAAATATCTAATACAGGGGTCCTCAACCCATAGTCTGCAGCCCAGTGCTGGTCCGCAGTGCCTCGACCACTGGCACTGGGTCTCAGACCAGAGGCAGGAGCCCTGGAGGCCTTCAGCCCCAACCTGGCCTAGTTTCTCCCTGGCTGCAAGGTGAGCCAGGCTGTGCCCAGCTCGCCTCGCAGCTGGGAAGAAACTGTACAAGCGCAGCCTGGCTACTGAGCTGTGCCTGTGCAGTTCGCCCTGGTTGCAGGTGAACTGTGCAGGTGCAGCTTGACACCAGGCTGCACCTGCGCAGTTTGTGCTGGGACCAGGGCAAACTGCGCAGGCGCTGTTCCAGGAGAAACTGCATCCTGTCCAGGCTGTAGGAAATTTTTTCCCCTAGTGCCGGGCTGTGGATCTCACAAGGTTGAGGACCACTGATCTAGTAAGCCTGTGGGCCCACAAACTCTCCCCCCATGCACACAAAGGACAAGGAAAATGAAATTCTTGGATCAACACACCCAGTCAAAACTAATTATTTTTGTTAAGTATTTATGGCACACAAAAAATACATAAAACATGATGGTTGAGGCTTGTTTACGATCCAAAGCACATGAAACACCGCGCCTGTCCCTGCTTGATAACAGTCTTGGAGCGAAACGGAAACAACAGCAAAGCCCATCCACACTGCACGGTTCCTTCACTTGAAAGGGTCTCTCTCAGCACCACCTTGGGGATCAGATGCTTTCGCTCCCCGGGTCCTTCCTTGGAGGCCGATCTCACTACAGGGGAGCCGCGGCCAGGAAGGCAAACCAACAGCAGGCAGAGGATCATTTATCCACTTCAATTCCCCAAACCCCAGGATGTATAAATGAAGTAGCTGGAGACGCTGCACCTTTTCTTTTCCAGAAGTTGCTTAAGGACAAAATGAATTCAAAAGAAGGAGGGTTCTAAGGATTTGTAATGTACAAATTTGTAATTGTAGTTGCTTAACTTACAGCACAATCCTAACCAAGTCTACGCAAAAGTAAGCCCCGTTGTGTTCAATGGGTCTTACTCCCAAAGTGTCTTTAGGCCTTTGCACCCCTCTAGCTATGCTACTGCAGGGAGGATGAGTAGGAAGAAAAGATTAGAGGGTATTCGGTATGAGGGCCATCAGCCATCTAGGACTGGCCTGGATTCTCCAGAAATTCCAGAATAACTGCTAACATGGAATAATTGCTGCCTCTTCTTGGGAACAAGCCTTATAGAATACAGTGGGACTCACTTCTATATGTACAGGTGTGCGTCATGTAATAATCTTTCATGTAAATGATGAATGGCATATATAGCCAGTGGTCAGAGCACAACAAAGAGACTCTTAGAGTCCAATCCGATGTAGTTCTACTCAGAGGTAAATCCCATTATAGTCAATGGGGCTTACTCCCAAGTAAGTGTGGTTAGGACTGCAGCCTTAATGAGGCAGTCAGTCTCCCATAGCATAAGTAGATAAGAACATAAGAACCTGGCATTCTGAGGTTGCCCACATCTGGAGTAAGGAGGATGCACGTAGAAAACATGGCTTGTAATACGTGATGCAGGATGTAAATATGCAGGAGGGGCTCAGGTCTGGACCATTTAGAGTGCCCATGTTAGGGTGACCAGATGCCCAAACCTCAAAAGGAGGACAACATCTTGGATTTCTCTTAGCCTGGCCTTCTGGGTGGACAATGACATGTTTGCCTACTCATGAGTAAAGCCGCAATATTGGGCACTTTCACATTCCCATAGAGCTCAATGCATATTTTTTATTTTTAGTTTTTTGGCCATAAAGTTTGATAGGAAGTGAGATATTTCAAAACAGATTCTTGCATTAGATTCTGCTATTCAATACAAATCCAATGACGTATGACATGATGGGGTACTGCATACCATTGCAATGTTCCAAAAAATGGAGGACAGTGAAGCCCTTTTGGAGGACAGGAGGCTAAAAAGGAGGACAAATCTGGAAATATCTGGTCATATGGTCAGCTTGGCCCATGTGGGAATGCAGGTGTCAAAAGCTACAATCCTATAGACACTTTGCTGGGAGTAAGATGCATTGAATGCAATGGGGCTTACTTTTGAGTAGACATGGTTAGGATTGTGCTCTTAAAAATCTTAATTTTGAGTAAAGGGGCTTATGGAACATGAGGTTTCCCATTAGTAATCTAAGGTGGTCCATCTTCCTGTGTACTTTGGAAAATTGAATGCTAGTCAGAGAAGGAAGCCGGACTCACTGGCTTAAAATTCCGTACATGGACAAGCCATCAAACAGTCCAAAGCATTGGTCCCCGAAGGAGCTCTGAGTCATCCAGGCTGACCAGTCCTATTGATTTGAAACCCTTTGATCAGAAAAGAGACATCTCCAAAAACTGGTCCACTGTGAGCAATTTGTGTTTCATCGGAGTTGCCTGTGCAGAACCAGGGCTGAAAAGAATCAACGGGGCAAGCACCGGCCCTGGACACTCCGCTCTGGAGAGAATGACCTTTGGGACATCCAGCAAAGCCTTCTTTTTCCGGTAGACCCCATCAGTTATGAGTCGGTGCATGGCGTAAAATTAATTAGCACTGAAAACAGGTGAGTGCGGCATGGAAGAGCATAACTGCTTACTGGTGATAAATGTCCACCACCCGAACCGTTGATCCCATATGGAATGAAGAGCCTCTTTTTTGTTTGGGGATCTGACGCGGGGCACAGTTTCATCCAGCCTCAGGTTTCTGGGCCAAGCAGAGGCAGGGAAACAGTGCCATTTACTCTAGCACCTCCCCTGGATTTGTTAAAAGCACTGCACTGGCAGACCACTGAGTTAGGACGGTGCCACCACCCCATAAGGATGCGCTGAATAACGTGCCCGTTTTTTTACCTAATCAAAAAACCATTTCGTTGTTGAGATCCAGACCACCGTTTTTCGGGGTGCCAAAACACGCCCATCTCTTGCTCCAGGTGGATTTGGAAATGGGGAGACCTGTTCCTTCAGGTCCTTGAGTGCCAAGGCACTTGGGGATTTCTCGGTAAAGATCAGGACATTGAACTGAGCTTGGATACAGATCCAGGAAAGCTCAATGCAATTTCAGTGCTAGGAATAAAGAGGTGACAAAGTCTCCCCATCTTGGTGGAAAGTCTCCGTTATCTTCAGACCTCAACTGTTGCAGGAAAGAGTTTGGCTTCCATAACTGATGCTGCTGGTTAGCATCTAGCAAGTTCAGCTGGAAAAGTGGATCCAGGAAGGGATCCTCTTCTTCCCTGTTCTTTCCCTTCTGCTTTTTTCCTCTGTTTGACCTGGTGGCCCTTTCCATTCGTACCTCCATGTCCTCTCTGAAATATGGCAGCCTCCCCTCCGATTCCTGGGCCAGCCTGTGGCCTGGCAGCATGGGCAGGCAATGCCATTTCTGTGGGCTGCAGGTGGACTCCATGTACGGCATGGGTGCACAGTATGGGTATAAAGGGCCATGAACATGACATGGGGCCATAGTGTGGGTTGCATAAGTTTCTTTGCAAACCACTTCATGAACTTTTTAGTTGAAAATGGTATAGAAATACTGTAGATAGATAGATAGATAGATAGATAGATAGATAGCTAGATAGATAGATAGATAGATAGATAGATAGATAGATAGATAGACTGTCGCGTGCATGTGCCTTCCACAGTGCACTCGTCTTTTTCCCTATGCTCTAGGGCTGGGTTTCTCAACCCTCGGTCTGGGGACTACTGGTGGTCCTTGGCAGCTGCCTGTTCAGTCAACAAGAGGACTCCTCTAAATGCATCTTCCCCTCCCCACAGCAGGATGGCTCTGTTGGAGGATTGCAGTCTTCGAGACTAATCCTATGCCTGTCTACTCAATAGTAAGTCCCACTGTAGTCTGTGGGGCTTACTCCCAGGAATATGTGAACAGGATTACTGCCTCAGAGCCCAGTCTTATGCGTATCTACTCAGTAGTAAGTCCCATGGTGGTCAGTGGAGCTTACTCCCAGGAAAGCGTGAATAAGATTGCAGCCTCAGAGTCCAATGCTTGTCTACTCGGAAATAAGTTCCGTTATTGTCAATGAGGCTTACTCTCCAATAAGAGTGACTAGGATGGCTTTGTGTGTTTTCAATGCATCCTGCACTAAAAAAGGTTGAAAATCCCTGCTCTCTGAGTAGACATGCATTGAGATGTTGGGTTTTCACCTGCAATTCTGTCCACAGTAAGCTAACAATAGTGCTATTTATTATAATGGGATTTATGGCTTGAGGCAGCTGTGCTGTGCCCTAGGTGGGGAAGCCCCCCCCCCACTCCAGGTCGCCAGAGGCAGGACTCTCCCTACAACCCTGGGCTGGTCCCTGGAACTATTTTTCCCCACAGACCAGTCCCTGGGACCAAAAAGGTTGAGGACCAAAGCTCTAGGGCAGTGGTTCTCAATCTTCCTAACACCGTGACCCCTTTATAAGTTCCTCATGTTGTGGGGACCCCCAACCATAAAATTATTTTCGTTGCTATTTTATAACTGTAATTTTGCTACTGTTATGAATTGTAATGTAAGTATCCGATATGCAGGATGTATTTTCATTGATACAAATGAAATGTGTGTTCTATGCACACACTGAGCACAATGGGATTTATTTCAGAGTAGGCATGCACAGGATTGGGTCCTGAGGTTGCAATCCTATCCACATTTGCATGGGAATAAAGGCCACCCTGACTATAATGGGATTTATTTCAGAATAGGCATGCATAGGATTGGGCCCTGAGGCTGTCAGTCAGCCCCAGTGTGCGTTCAGCTACAGCCAGAGGTCTGGCAAACCTGACCTGGCCGCCTGCACCAGGTGTCTTTAGGTGACCCCCAGGAAAGCTCTAGGCGACCCCCAAAGGGGTCCCGACCCCCACTTTGAGAAACGCTGCTCTAGGGCTTTTAATTGATCTCAGTAACGTTTTTAAGAACTAATATTTTGAATTCTAAATTTAAAATGTTTTTAATTTTTGTGTGTGTTTTTATCATATTTATTATTATCATCCTGATTTTATCATGTTGTAGCCGCCTTGGGCCCCCATGGCAGAGAAAGGTGGGGTAAAAATCCTTTAATAAAGAAAAAATATGTGTGTCATGACACCGCATGGCATCATGACGTCATGGTGTGACATGGAGCTTGGAGCTTCCCAGTTGCTTCTGAGCTCCAGGATTTGTGTGGGATCAGATCAGCCGGAAGGCTCCAAAGCATGCGCCAAGTGCTGGCTTTCCTCTCTTTTCAGAAATTAAGCCCTGGCTGTCCAAGTGACACATTTTCAATTTGTCATGTGTTAAATATGTTGGTAGATGTTAAAACAGCTTCTCACTTCTTCAGCTGCGGAAAGCAAGCAGGGTTGGAGGTTGGGGAGGAGAAAATCTTATGCTCCAGTTATCGGCTCCCGCAGGAAGCGATGGACAATTCGTCTTTCTTAATGCGTGTGTCGGGGCAGCCGCTATAAATCATGGCGGCAACAGAAGACAGGTTTTAATTAAATGACAGCTCCAAGTCACTCTTCCTGTAATTCAGAAGCCAGACTCTACTTTGCAAAAAGATCGCTCTAATTTGAGCTGTAATGTTTAAATCGAGCAACACATTCCCGGTAATTCTCAAATTGCTACCCAATTTCCACTGCCTGCAACTTCTCTCATCACCGTAACAAATATCTTTGGCAGCAGAAACATCGAGACTCACCTCCAGGCGAATCGTTTATCATTGCTTTACAGCCACAAGTTTCCTTTATTCCATTTTTTTCCGCTTTTAAAAAAAAATATGTTTATAAAGAGGAAAACTCTTTCAACTCCTGGACTATGATCACTTGTGGGAAATACATTTTTTTTGACCAGCCACAGATTAGAAGATGCTCTCAAAGCAATTGATTGGATTAGTCAAGCCGTCTACAGTCACTGATATGTGCAAATCCTCCATGTACCTCAGGAAGACGAACGCTACAAGGGGGCTGTCCCTCTAGAACCGCGAGAGATAACAGAGCATCCCTCTCTCATCCTTTCACACACACACTGACACCAGCACACATGTACAGTACATGTGCACATGCGCAGGAAAGAGAAATTTTGGATTCAATCAGGCTACAGATAGCAGAAAAGAGTTCCCCGTAAGCCACTGGAAGGCTTCTTCTTCCATTCTAGAAGTCCAATGGATAGCAGAACTTGGTTCTGAGAACCCTGGATTCTGCCTCTGGCACTATTCTGTGGATATATCTGGATAATACCATATTTACTTGAACCTAAAGCAAACCTTTCCCAGCCAAATTTAGCTGCCAAAATTGGGGTGTGCATTAGATTTGATGGTGCAGCCCATTATCATGGGCTGTGGGTGGCGCAAGCGGTTAAGACGCTGTGCCTGTTAACCAGCAGGCCAGGGTTCGAGAAACAGGTCGGCGCCACAAGACAGGGTGAGCTCCTTAGCCCAGCTCTGCGATGCCAACTGGATCCAATCGTATTGGCTCTGCCCTTCCATTGGACTAATTCAGTGGTGTGGAGAGGGGGGATCTGCTGCTTGGGTAACAGCCTTTCCTCCATAACAATCCAACCCAGGCTTTTGTGCTTCGCATGCAGCGTATGCAGCGCCGAGCACGATACCATAGTCTCTCAAGACTGACAGAGGCCTGCTCTGCAGTAGATTCAAGTAAATACAATATTTTGATTTTGGTTTAACATTTGGTTTAACATTTCACCATCTAAACATATAAAATTGAAGAGTCACTCACTCACTCATCAATGGCCAGCCAAAACCATCAGAAGTGTGAAATTTGGGGAGGGTGTTCCTTCCAGAATCAGGGAAGGAATGGGGATTAGATGGGGCACTGCAGCCAAGAAGGAGGTATTGGTTGCAGGGGCTCTGCCAATATCTTAACCCCTTCCTGATCTTGGCCCACCTGTCTCTTTCCACATGGCCTTGTACCAGCAAAAGAGCTGGCTCAGGTCCAGGTAGACCACAGGGGCAGTCGAGGCTTGCCTTGGGACAAGGGAAGAAATGTTCCTCTATCTTGAGGGGCCTCTGGGATAGAAACCTCCCTTATGGGATGGAACACTAGTGTGTTGCATCAGCTCATGGGGTTTAGGAAGGACAGGGCTGCCTGCCTCCCTCCTCTTGATTCTGGTCACCTGAGGAATGAGTTGCCCTCCTGGGTGCGCATCACAGGTACAGTTGATGGGTCACCAAAGCTGTAGGAACTCCCCAATTTTCCCTTTTCCTTTCTTCTCTGCTTCATCCATCCTGGGGACTGCTTTTAAGGGCTCCTTCCATCTCTCCCCCAGCATTTGACTTCACTTGCAGCCGAGAATGGGTGATGGCTGATGATCCCAGCCATTCTTCCACACTCCAGGCAATGGGTGCCTCATCTTCAGCTTGGTTGGCTGAGAGCTATATTGGTCCAGAAGTGGCACCACTCAAGGAGCATGTGGAGGCCATCGTTGGTTTGGAAGAGAAGGATGATGCTGCTTTGGCTAGCCTTGATCTTCCCAGCATCAGATGTTGCAGAGGCTGCAATGGAGTGTTGCTAGGAAAATGCAGTTCTCTTCTGACCCCTCATTTTATGTGGCCTGTGGCTGCAATAATGTCACCAATAATGCAATAATATCAATAATGGTACCATGGAAGGCCTCGTCACCTCCTGGGCACAGTTCTGAATTCCTTATCATGAGTTGGCCCTTATCATGAGTTTGGATTGCACTATTTATTTAATACCCTTTCTTACTTTCATTGTTGCCTTGAAAGCTTTGTACAAAAAGGGGACTCTTGTCTAACTATTCTAAATAAATGAAAGATGAGTCAAACCCATGCATGTACGTTTCCGCCATGCAGGTGCAGCCTTTGCACCCCTTCCCCCTTGCCTGCTTAGGTCCTTTGCAAGCAGTCCAGGTGCCAACCTTCTCTAGCAGAATGTCCAAAGACGGTCCATCGCTCACCAGTTACTCAACCGGCAAGTGTCCACTTACCGGCAATTTTCCTTCTCGGCAGTCATTAGAGAGGAGTCGGAGCCAAGGCAAGCCTGTCGCATTAATCAGATATTCAAAGAGCCAGGAGAATCTGACAAAGGAAAAGTTCCCGACATGGAAATCAGGCTGCCCCTCTGCTTTGCGCTCTTTGGGGAGAAAGAAGGTTGACCCATCTGTTTCTGGAGATACTGGAATCTGGATGGAGACGTGAGGACTCGGGGGCACCACCAACCATACCTGCTAGGAAAACGGGTTCCATGCGCTTGAAGTAGTCTACTGATTGCCGAACGAGCCGTTGTGCCAAACTGAGCTCGTTCATGGCTAATCCTGAAACAGACGCCGGAGCCTCAAATGAGCTCTGAGCCTCTAAAGGGAAAGTATGTCTTTGTTCTTCTCATTTCATGTCCTTTTCTGTCATTGGATTGAATTGGTCAGGAGGAAGATAGAGTGGTCAGGGCAGTTATGGTGGGAGAAGAGGGAAAGTCAGGGGTGATTGGACAGTGTCCATGTTTTGCCAGTACTCTGCCCTAGGCTGGGTAGCGCCTGATGGGAAAATGCACGGGTCCTCCCAGTTAAGGGTAGACAAGCCCACAAGAGGGTATTTAAGGTCACACATGAGAGGGGCTGACCCTCTTTGCACGTGGTGCAGTTGTGAACACTGCTGACTCACTGCTGACAGTGTCCATGTTTTGGCAGAAGTGTCCAGCCATTCACTCCACAGTATGGTCGCCATGTCCTGAAAAACAGGGACAATCCTGATTTGGGGGGATTGTGTTCACATATTGGCAAATGGCACAGAGGATCCTGTCCCAATTTTGTGGAAGGGAATTATGGCAACACAGAGCTCTCTGAACAAGGTGGCATGGAGGCTGCCAAAAGGACAGAGCAACGCATCCCTTTCCTTTCTGGGCACTATTTTCTCTTTGGAGTTGGTGTGGCTGCTGGTTATTCCTGGCCAAGCTATTTCCCAGACACCTCTTATTCCTTATTGATTCCTTATTATGTTTCCTTATTGGAATCATTTGCAGCACACCCCAGCACCCAGTCTCTTTCCTTTCTCCCAGTCTTTAATGAGCAGTTTCTTAGGCTGCATTCCATTCCTATGGACAGAAGCCTCATTGAAGTGACACATGTAGGATTGTGAGCTAGTGATGGTAATTTAGATCCCGATCCTATCCAACTTGCCAGTGCTAATGCTGCTGTGCCAGTGGGGCTGGCATCCTGCAGTGCAGTTATGGAGGCCTCCTTAAGGTAAGGGAATTTCTTTGCTTGAGGCTGCAGTGTGGCTACACCACACTGGGCAACTCTGTGTTGACCCATGAAAGTGAATCAGGCCCAGGAAGGAGGTGCATTCCCCTGCTCTCCCTGCCTCCCCTTAATCTCTAATACAGCCATACCTGTGGTATCGGGCACCACCAGTGCATCATTGTATAATCCTGGCTTGCTGCTTCTGAATGTGACCAGGCCACACCGTCAGGCATTTATGACGGCCGGAAGTACATTCTGGTGGCGTCAACACTGAACAGGATTAGTCCATGAAACCTGGACAAGATTGATCCAGTAGATCCAAGGGCAACTTGATAAATTGTAGCCACTACTATGAAGCATGTCTTTGATGAAATAATCAATGAATACTCTGTTGTAAACCTGTCATCAGTTTGCTACCCATTCATAATTTTAATGGACTGTTCGTATTTCAGAAACTCAGTCCATGGCAAGTACAAAAATAATGGCCAGTGTTACCAATTATTTTTTTATGGAGGCAGAACACAGAGGATTGAAAGAAACCAGCCTTTGATGAGGATTGACCAAGCCAAACTCAACAATCTGAATATTTTTTATTGTTACTGCATTTGATTGCATTTATTATACTTTAAATAGCAAGTCTCATCTTTACAAGCTTCGAAAGGACTGTAAAGGCAAAGGTTTTGGTGGGTTTTGTTTCATGGACAATCAAATATCATCCTGGCTTAATAATGGGCAGAAAAACTATTTTACAGGCAGTGGATGTGTGGGAAGTGAAATCAGTGGGGTAAACATATCAACTGTGAGAAAGGGGATCAGGCTCATGCATCAACATGCTCTCTGTCAGTGGCATAGCTGGAGGGGGTGCAAAGCACTGGACCTTTTCCGTGGATCATCTGGAGGCTCATCTATCAATTAAGTCTGTCTCCCTGAAACTTGAACTCAGACCCTGTTTCAAATGTCCTCTTCCTTTCCAAAAGACTCTTAGGGCACAATCCAGAGTAACTACGGGAAGTCCTTGCTCCAGTGTAAGAACAATTTGCTGTGGATCGCAGAATGAATTTCCCATAGGTTTTCATTATATGGTGCAGTAACTACGGGTACACGTAGTGTCTCTTATGTGCTCCCGAAGTTACTCTGGATTGTAGGACCAGTTATGGTTGATTGTTCACAGACCCAAAAAAATCTTAGAGAAGATCTTTTGACCTCAAGGTTGTCTTGCCATGTGCTCTGCTGTTAGGGCATTAACAGACACCCCCTATAAATAATTCAGGCTGGCACAACAGAGGTCCCCATCTATGGGAATATTCCTTATGGCGGACTGCGGAGGGCATGGAGGGGCCTGATTTACAGTTATCTGGTCTGTTTCAATTTATTCCTTGCAGGTCACAGGAGGCTGTGATGACTCCACGCCACTGAAGAACACAGCAGGAATCATTGAATGAGCATTTCATACAACTAAGTGGCTGGCAGGAGCACAGAGGGATCTGCAACGAGGAGATCAAAATAATGTCTGCTTGGGATTGCTCTCCACTGCGGGCGTCTGATCTGAGCTTCACCTAAGGCACATTTGTTCACATGAAGCTTTAGAAGGTGCTTGCTTTGTTAGGTTGGGATCTGCCCTCAAGTTTGCTGACTGAAATGTATTTTGCTTTCCTTGGAAATTCTGAAAGATTTCCTAGGAAATTCTACAAAAAGAGGCCCCCTTTTCCCCCAGGACAGGTCCTCTTTTTAGACTTGTGTCCTGGAAAAAAAAAATCTTCCTTGTCCTCCTTTCCATATAAGCAGGCAGTATGTAGCCATCTTGGAATTAATAATTTTATATAATAAATTATGTGTAAAAGCTTTAAATTTAATAATAAGTAATAATAGGGTTTAAATTAACCACATGAAACTGGTATAATGAGTATTTATAGAAGGGTGACAATATGACTGGAAATTTCTAGATTTGTCCTCTTTTTTAGCCTCCTGTCCGGGTGTCCTCCAAAA
The DNA here is from genome assembly GCA_030015325.1 of Cryptoblepharus egeriae. NCBI lineage: Eukaryota > Metazoa > Chordata > Lepidosauria > Squamata > Scincidae > Cryptoblepharus > Cryptoblepharus egeriae. The sequence goes on from JAREYC010000001.1 coordinate 267,710,537, forward strand.
GGGCTTCATTGTCCTCTGTTTTGGCTTCATTTTGGAACTTTGCAGTGGTGTGCAGGACCCCATCGTGTTATATGTCCTTGGATTTGTATTGAAGAGCAGAACCCAATGCAATGATCGGTTTTGAAATATCTCATTCCTGTCAAACGTTATGGCCAAACAAACTAAAAATAAAAAATATGCATTGAGCTCAATGGGAAAGTGAATATCCCTACAATCCAGAGTAACTACTGGAGCACATAAGAGACATTACAAGCACCTGTAGTTATTGCACCACCTAGTGAAAACCTATGGGAAATTCATATTGCAATCTGGAGTAAATTGTTTTTACACCGGAGCAAGGACTCCCCGTCGTTACTCTGGATTGTGTCCTATGTCCAATATTGTGGCTTTACTCATGAGTAGGCAAACATGTCGTTGTCTGTTTGAAAGGCCAGGCGGAGAAGAATCCAAGACCTTGTCCTCCTTTTGAGGTTTGGACATCTGGTCACCGTGGTTTATAGGTTTTATTTTTCATAAAATAAAAATAGGTCCTACATTTTTCTTGGATGTTCTACGCTTCGGGGGCCTCGTCCTCTATTGCAGTTGTGACATCTGGTCACTCCGATTCTAACACCCAGTCCTAGCTCGCTTTCTAGCACCGAAGCCACTTTGTCAACAGGATATGCGCTTGGTGGCATAGCTAAAGGATCTGGCTCTGGGGACTTAAAATTATTTTAGTAATTCCCAAAGATCAGATGTCCAGAATACCACCAAGAAGTGACTAGGAGACTATCTATGGTGTTTGGAGTCAACATGCGGCCTCCTCGTGCCTCCTGGAGTCCTTAAAAGGCACCTCAAGTTTTCAAAGAGCTCCTAAGGAGGCTTTCTGAAGCAGAAGAAACTTCAGATCAGCGGCCAGAACCCTTAAGTTCTGCCATTTGGAGTGTCTTGGCATTCCTCAATCTTTGGTGTGTGCTTTATCCAGTGGAGTTATCTGGTCCTTATCCATTGGAGGGCCTTCTTGGTGGTGGCACGGTTTATGGAATACCCTCCTCACTGAGTTAAGGAAATTATAGTCCAATTTACTGTCCAATTTATCAAGGAATCAATATTTTATTGAATGCTCTTTAGGGAAAAAGATGCAATACAAATCAAATTAATCAATAATCAATAAAATTTGATCTGGGACTTTTGCTTATAAACAAAAGGTACAGAGTTTAAGTATTTGAGTCTACCTTAAAGGATTTGGGCTACCATGAAGGACGGTGGTAGAACGGAAGGCCATTTGGTCCCTGTTGTTTTCAGTGGGTCTTACTCCCAGGAAAGTGTCTTTGGGATTGCAACCTTTGTCTGTGCAGGAAGTGGGGGAATTCACCCTGCAAGCCATGTTGGCAAGCACAGGGCCACATCTGATCTGAAATAAAGATGCTTCCCTGAAATTAGTGTGATGGAGCTTATTTTTCTGCCAGTCAGTGTGGTGAAGACGTGTTCAAGTATGCAGACCAATGTGCAGGTTATGGAGTTTAGGCTACTGTGACCCCAACCATGCCTGGCCGTTGAATCTGCCTGAGGTCCTTCTCCAGATCCAGAGGCAAAAATTTCATTTGTAATTGTGTTATTTTAATTCCTATCATGTTCTTATTTTGATGCTGAAGGATGGTGATCCACTCCGCCAAATGCCAGAAGATGAATTCAGAGGGTCCTATCCTGTCCCCCCTCTAGCACCAGCGCCAGGTGTCGTAGACATGCATTATATAGTCCCATTGGCATATAGTCCTATATGCAACTCCATTGACACTGTATACATCCCACTGGCACTGAGCCAGTAGCAGTCAATGAAGGGTCCAGTTCCAGGTGGAGGACACCATGTGGTTGATGAAGCATGAGTAAGAGTTCTGGGTGGTGGTGCCTGCTTTCAGGGCAAGGGGAGGCATTTTGGGGTTAAGGAAGGTGAAGGTTGTTAGATGGTCCAGGAGGGAGGTGGGACTGTGGTGGGACTATTTGTCTGGCTGAAAAGATATGATTGGCTGCGGGTGGTGCAAGCGGTTAAGACATATGCCTGTTAACCAGCAGGCCAGGGTTCAAGACCCGGGTCGGCCCCACAAGACAGGGTGAGCTCCTGTCCTTAGCCCAGCTCTGCGACGCAGCTGGATCCAATCGTATTGGCTCTGCCTTTCCATTGGACTAATTCAGTGGTGTGGAGAGGGGGGATCTGCTGCTTGGGTAACAGCCTTTCCTCCATAACAATCCAACCCAGGCTTTCGTGCTTCGCATGCAGTGTATGCAGAGCACGATACCATAGTCTTCCATAGACTGATGGAGGCCTGTTTTTTATGTTATAGTACAGATTGCTATACTAAATAGTAAGTGGATGTAAGTGGGCTGTGTTTGGCCTGCTGCATCCGAGGCCAACGAATTTGGGGCCGGACTGTTCCCCTTTCAGCTTTGGATACATCCTCTCTGACTCTTCTCAATGTGTTCATGATGGACAAAAGTGCAATCCTAACCTATTTAGGCTGGCAAATCTCACTTAAGTCCCCATTCCTGTGGTGTCATGGGGAGGCCGGTGCCTGCCTGTGGTGCAGGAGTGGCGCAGAAGTGTCTTATGGCACTTTTGTGACATCCTGCAGCACGGGGCTTATGCCAGGACGTGTGCCAGCCTCATCAGGGCATAGGATTGCATTGTCAGTGCTGAAATCCAGGCAGCCGTTTAGTACTTGCAAAACATCCTGGCGTGGCGACAGACTTGAGGAACCCTGTTAAACAGGAGACAGAGTGGAGGATCCTGGACAGCCGGGGTCGAAAGGGGACCCAGTGTTGAAGGGGCCAATTCCTTGGATTTAAATTTGATTAAGGAGAAAGCGCCGCGGATTTGAAGGCTCTTTAATTCAGCAGACGAGACAGATGCAAAGTGAGAACGAACCCCTGGCAGTAAATGTATCTTGCTTCACGCCAGAAGGATGGCACCGTTTTCCCCCCCAGACTGAGTGGGAGACAAATGAAAAGGGGAAATCTGTTTATGCCCCCCTTCCTAAGTTAAGATGAACCTGGCCTGGGCACTCTAGTGGCATAGCTGGGGGGGGGGTGAAGCACTAAGTTTGGCAGGCTCCTGAACGCACCATGCAAGCACCCCTTCTTCAGAGCCATCCGGAATGGGGGGAACCAAAAACAGAGGTGTTTGATTCTCATTGTGGGTGTCCAGGAGCACCTGGATCGCTGCTGTTGGGAACGGGATGCTGGTTTAGATGGCCCTGGACTGGTTTGATCCACCAACGCTCTTTGCGTGTCCTCCTCTCCTCCTTTTTAAATTCTTTTACAATATACTGTTTGATTGATTTTATGTCGGATTTGATGAAATGGTTTTAAAATGGATTTGATGTGATTTTGACGTGAGCCGCCTTGGGTCCCCCAAGAGAAGAGCGGGATACAAATACGGAAAGAAATAAAAAGAAATGAACGAATCAACTTTTCACCGTGCATGAGTGACACGCGTGATTTTTCCTTTGTGGTGCGACTGACGTGTCGTCTCATGTTCGGACCACATGCTGGAAAGCTCATTTAGTTTCCATAGAAACTGGGATGGCGGCTCATTTTCTTTCGCTCTGAACCTCCAGCGGCCAGACCTTTGGCCCGTGAGCATCTTTGTGATGCTGTCCACGAGGTCTGGGGGTGACTGGTTTCCTCTTCGCTTGCGGATCTCACCCTTTCCGGAGTCCCTGCAATCCCACGTCACGTGCTCCACACAGTCCTCTTCACCGTTGATGCAAATAGATTGTGAGCAAAGAGTCAGGCTTGTTAAAATATTAATTTACTCGCTCCTGCTAGAAAAGGCCACGCAGGTTCCCGAAGCTATTGACTCATTAGTCACTCTGTGGTGGCGCTGCTTCCTCGGCAGCTCCTCGCAAGGACATGGACTTCGGGCTACATGGTCTCTCCAGAACGAACCCGCGCTGAGGTCACCACTGCAGAGAAATACAAATTATTGATACAAGCGCTTCACTTTTATTCTTCAACTTCTCATTATATAATACGGTGACGCTTATATGGCTGTTGTCTACGTGTTGATTTAAAGTACGACTTGATTTTTCCGTATCCCCTCTGGGAAGCGCAAAAAATAAAATTAGAATATAGGCTTTGTTTAGGGAGGTACAAATGAAACTGACTCAGATTGATGGTGCCCGAGACCCAAAAGACTCCAGGCAGATGAGATATATTGTTATTAGTCTTGAAGATTGATATGCCACCTTTTGATTGAAAGGTCCTCCAGGTGGCTTACAGTGGGTTGAAATAATTCTTTTTCCACACAAGGCCAATGGAAGAAGGAGGTGTGCCCTCCTCACTCCGCAGTCTCAGGGATCTGACAGTTGGCACAAAGTGGCATGAAGGTTGGCACAACAGTCTCCCTGCAATGGGTCTCTTGGTGGTGTGGGGGTCTCACCCTTGCCCTGGCAGGCAAGGGTTCCATCCTTTGGCCCATGATGGAGACAAACATGAGCTTCCCTTCTGATGAGCAGCATGATTGTCTCTATCTTATCACTCCCCACACCATAGCAGACCACTGTGGCCATGTGGCCACCACTGGTTCAGCCTCAGCAGAAGACATTTGGTGATCTTAGTACTCATGGGTAGCATGGGAAGGACCACCACTCACCACCACTTGTAAGCCAAGGCAACTTACAAATTACAGGTTAAGTTTACAATATAAAAGTATGCAATATCAAGTTTGACTTTACAAAAGTAAAGTATAAAATGTAATTTTTTACAATATAAAATTTTTCTGGTAATTATCAGAAAAAGATAAATAAAGCTGAATAGGAGAAGAACAAAACTATATACAGTGGTGCCTGTATAATGGCTATTCTCAGGGCTGCCTACCATGCCTGCCTGTAGCAAGAGCAACACTTCCGTGCTGTTCCTCCTATGGCTGGGCATCCGCTGGGCAGAGGGAGAGAAGAGCAGTGGAGAAGTGGGAAGCAGCTCAGGGCTGGCCAGAAGGGAGCAGGGCAAGAGAGGCTCAGGATGAAGAGGAGGAGAAAGAGAGAAGACACTTGGAAAGTGGATTGGATTGCACCCTCCTAACATGTCTACCCAGAAGTAAGCCCCATTGTATTAAATGGGTCTTACTCCCAGGAAAGTATCTTGGATTGCAGCCTAAGTAGACTTCATAGGATCCTGCACACTGAATGCATGTTTTGAATTCAATTCCAGTGTTTTGTCATCGTTTTTGCATCCATTTAATATTTTTATATGAATATTTTGGGGGTTGTGGAACCAATCGTCTGAGTTCCCATTATTTCCTAGGGGAAAAATCCGCTTCACGTAAAGAATGTTTCATGTGACAAACATGCCTCTGGAATGAATTAAATTGGTTACGTGGGTGCCACTGTACACTAAAGACCTGCTATATAAGCACAAGTGGCAGAGAACCCATCACTAGGGTTTGCCACATGTCCAGAAAAACAGGGACAGTCCCAATTTGGGGGGTTTGTGTTCACATACCAGCAAGCATGAGAGAGGGTCCTGTCCCAATTTTGTGGAAGAGAATTGTGGCAACCCTACCCATCATCCAAAATCCCGACAGAGTAAAACTTTTTTTCTGTCTCCCTTCCCACAATTGGCATTCAGGGGCTGACTGCTGTCAAATCCGGAGATAGAGCACAAAGCTGTGTCTGGTCCATCATGATCTTTCTCAACTATCTTTTAAAGTCACCCAAACTTGTGGTCACCAACAGATTCCACAACCAGATTATGCACGTTTTGGACAGGTTGACCAGATTATTCCTGAACCCCACGGCCAAAATTCCTGATCCCAGGTCAAAATTCCTACCCGCTTAAAAACATTGCCAAAAAGTGTATTTTTTTGTTTTTGTTTTTTGGGTTTTTGACCATAACTTTTGATAGGAAGGAGATATCTTCAAACTGATTTTTGCATTGGATTCTGCTCTTCAATACGAATCCAACGATATATGGCATAATGGGGTACTGTGCACTATTGCAAAGTTTCAAAACGAAGCCAAAATGTAGGACTACGAAGCCAAAATGTAGGACACCTGGGCAGGAGGCTAAAAATCTGGACAAATCCGGGTTTTCTGGTCATATGGTCACCCTGGTTGTGGAGAAGTAAACCGTCTTAGACCCTGATACTGAGTTGGAGATAAGTGGCACAGACTCCATGTGCTGGCTCCCAAGTGTCATAAATGCTACATTTAGGGGCAGAGCCAAGTGGTCCGAAAGGGACAGCTATGGCTTGGCACGGGGTTAGGGGGAAAATGTCCCCTTACCCTGAATTGCCCTCCAGCCACTTCCTAACCTGTGCTGTGCATTGGCCCTCCTGTTCCAGTACAGGTTAGGTAGTGAGGTTAGGGTAATCTAGATTTTATTTATCATTCCGAGAACATATACCTGCCTTTCTATCATACCCAGGTTGGCTCAAATTTATGATTTACCATATTTACCCGAATATAACACACCACTGAATGTAATGCACACCCTGATCTTATAATAAAAATGCTGTATTTACTCTAAACTGCAAGTAATTAACCATCAAATCTAATGTGCACCCTGATTTTGGAGACTAACCCCCAAATCCAGAGTAACTACAGGAACATGTAAGAGACTTTATGTCTGCACTACCTAGTGAAAACCTATGGGAAATTCATATTGCAATCCAGAATAAGTTGTTCTTACACCAGAGCAAGGACTCCCCACAGTTACTCTGGATTTTGCCCTAAATTTAGATGAAAAGGGTGATTGTTATATTTGAGTAAATACAGTAATTTATTGATTAGTTAAGTTTTTAATCAACTAAGGTTTCAATCCTAACCACACTTCCTGGGAGTAAGTACTGTTGAATACAGTGGGACTTACTTCTGAGTAAACATGCTAAGGATTGCATTATATGTAATTGATTTTTTCATATCAGTATGGTAGTATCATATAATATCAATATGGTAGTTAAATATATCCAGCCCCATCTTTGACTGATTGGGCCCAAAATGTGGGTTGTGGATTCAAACTTCTGACATAGGACAGGGCTGTGATGGGCTGTGGTGGCACAAGTGGCCTACTGGTTAACAGGTCAGTGGTTAACAGATCGGTGGTGGCACCCGGGTCTCGAACCCTGGCCTACTGGTTAACAGGTCAGTGTCTCGAACCCTGGCCTACTGGTTAACAGGTCAGTGTTGTCTATGATGCGGCTCATGTTGGTCTCCTTTATGACTATCCAGGGTGCCCAAAAGATGGGGTGAGCTCCTGTCCTTGGCCCACCTCCTGCCAACCTAGCAGTTCAAAAGCATGTAAATGCAAGTAAATAAATAGGTACCATCTTGGTGGGAAAGATAACAGCATTGCGTGTTCTTCGGTGTATAGCCATGCTGGCCCCATGACTATGGGGCAGTGTCTTTTGACAATGGTGGGGCTAAAGGCTTGGAAATGGGGATGACCACTACACCCTATAGTAGGAAACGACGGGCAGTTAACCTGTGGGGATAAAAGAAGACCTTTTTTATCTTTTTAGGACAGGGAACTGAAGATCTCTTTGGACAAATTAATGAAGGGGGATCCGTGTGTTCCCATCCCACTCCCCTTTCCGTTGCGGTCCATCAAGGCTACGTGCTTCCATCCGTTTAATCTTTGATTACTGACTTACCTGTTCTGGGCTAGCATGGCTAGTATCATGCAAGCCAGCCAGCCGAGAGAGGGGGCGAGAATCATTTAAATGTGCAACCTGCGAGAGCATTTCCATTCCCGCACTAGTGGCATCGCCTCCTCGGTTGGCGCTTGTTGATAAAAGACTCTTCTTTGCAGACTATTAATCTATTTTTAATTGCATCATCCAGAGTGATTCAGTGCCTGCCAGTGGTTTTCAGAGCCTCAAATGTTAGATATTCCTTTGAAACGGGAAAGGTTGGAGTGTTGTTTCGGAGAGCATCCTGGCAATTCTGGCTGGCATCCCAGTCCCAATGCCTATCTATTGAAAACAACTGCTCTCAGAACTTGGGTGCCAATTTACTCCTCAAACAGGGCTCTTTTCATGTCAGGTTTGGCATAATTTTCTAATCCTGAATAATTAGATTGAGTGTCTATGGGGTATTTTTTCTCACCAATTTGAATGCGTCAAGAGCTTTTCGTGAGACAGAGACGGAAAACGGCAACCCCTCCCAAAAGCCATACGTGTGTGGTGGACAGCACCATCTGGATACCCATCGGTTGAGGGACATGGCGATCCCTGGATAGTCATAAAGGAGACTGACATGAGCCGCATCATAGAAAAATTACATACATACATAAAAAATTACATACATACATGTAGAAGAGGACAGGCGGGATATAAATTGAATTAATTAAATAAATAGCATACATACATAGTTCAACATACATATATGATGTACATGATGTGGCTCTACATATTACCCACCACGGCGAGAATGAAGAGCCAGAGACAGATGCTGGATTTAAGGGCCACTTTATTAAATAACTACAACTATTTAATAACCCACAGGGGACTGCTGATAAAGTCGTGCTGGTAACTACAAAAAATAGGGACGGGCGAAAGCCTGGCTCAGGTCACACCCTCACACAGAAGGTGCCCATCATAACCAACCCGAAGGTCGAGACAGCTGGGCGCTCAGTCAACCAAATCCCAGGTGCAGGGCTAGCCACGTAGGCTTATGTCCGGTCTGGGACCCAATAAGCCCGCTCTGCATCGCACTGACCCTTGCTGTCTCAGGCAATCACCAAGGCCTATCCTGCCTGCTCCAGCACGACACCTGCCACACGGGGAACCTGTCTAGAACATGGTTCCACCGCCCCACTAAAGACAGTCAAGCAGTCCCCTGACTAAATCCCAGATGAACTCATCTAGGGCCAAATCGGTAATGTGAACCCCGTCATCCCTAAAAACATGGGGCAGCTGCCAAAGAACATGAGGGTGTAAGATCACAAGCCCGCCCCAACGCTTCACAAAACTCGCCACATAGGCGTTGACCCACTTACGGGCCAAATCAATCTTTCGGATATCCCTGGCACCCTTCCACACCCTCCTCGGGAGAAAAGAGGACCAAAGAATATGGATGTTCGGGCACCACCACATAACAAAAGAGAGATCTTGCTTAATCTGAACCCTGAGATCCGAAGTCCTCATCTGGGTTAGATCATTCTCTCCCAGGTGGACCAAAAGAACATCAGGGGGCAGGTTGTCCCTCAAAAACCCATTAACTATGGGCAGCAGCTGCCCCCACCCCATGCCCCGCTTTACCACCCAGAACAGCTGTACGTCCGGGGCCAAGCCGAGGCAGGAACCAGCTCCGGTACGTTCGGCCCTCCTCCGAGCCCAGAAGAGGATGGAATGGCCAATAACCAGTACTCGAAGAGGTCGGGGTGAAGATGACTCTAAAGAGAACAAAAACAGAGTCACTGAACAATGATGCGAACACTCAAAAAACAAAGTTACATCCACTAGGCACCCCACCCCGCTAAGGCACCCCTTAAAGGTGTCACTTGCGGACGTAATACCTGAAGGCACCCGAGCGCCATCGGCCGATGCGCCGGATAACCTCCTCAGGCAGACCCATGGTCGATGCCAAAGTGGCAGTGCCAATCCTGAAGGAATGAACGCTGTAATAACTAGGGGAAAGACCCAGAGTGGTCAAAGCCCATGACAACACAGCCCGAAACTGGAAGAATGTGAGAGGCGCCCCATCAGCATGCTGAAAGAGGGGGCCTACGAAATGCAAAACCCTGTCCCTATATTGGGTAAGAGCCCTAACCGGGCACAGGGGGTGGCGTGGGACAGCCCTAAGCCTAATCACTGCACCTCTAGACCTTTGGTCATTTTTGGCCCTTCGTAGATGGAGAACACACTCGGAGGAACTAAGAGTCAAGTCAGACCACCACAACACATTAGCCGGGTCAGCCGAACGAGACCTCACTAGAACCTCGCTAATCCTGAAGGCCCCACAAAACATGACCATAGCCACAGCTCTAAAAAGGTCTCTCTCAAAGTCCGAACTGCAGCACCTGGCAAAGGCCCCCATCAGACCTCTCAAAATATCCAGGGTGAAAGGTTTCCTCTTATCAGGTTCCACAGGCCGGTCACGGCGCATGCCTTCAAGCATGTGCCGGACCCTAAAGTTCTGCGTGGTGTCCGAGACACCCTGCAACCCAGCCCCAAAAGCTAAAGCAGACAGATAAATAGCAATAGAGCGAGGGTGAAGAGCTGATTCAAAAAGGAAGAGCAGGAAGCGCAGCACAGCCTCTTCAGAAAGAGGCCAGGCCACGGGCAGAGCATTGGCCTGACAAAAGGCCTCAAATTCTCCCACCTTCCATTCGTAGCTGCTCCTAGTTGAAGGAGCCAGCGAACCAAGTATCAACCTCTGAGCCCTCACGGTCCAAGGCTCCAAAGCCACTCGGGCATGGGGTCCGGTTCTGAACGAGCAGCCGGGGCAAGTTGCCGGAAGCGCTCCTCCTGAAAACGAGACAGAGCATCGGCAACCCCATTCTCAAGCCCCGGGACATGCTTAATCGAAACTACCAAGTTGATGCGCAGGCACTGCAAAACAAAAGCACATACCAAGCGCATCACCCTTGGTGACCGAGAGGTCTGTTTCTGGATGACATGTACCACAGCCTGGTTGTCGCACCAAAACCGAACAGTAGAGTTCTGGAATTGATCCGCCCAGATGTGTACAGCCACAACCAAGGGGAAAAGCTCCAAAAAGGTAAGATCGTGCACCACATCACTGGCTCTCCAAGAGTCAGGCCAAGGATGTGCACACCATCTCCCCCTGAAGTAAACCCCAAACCCGTGACCGCCTGCAGCATCTGAATGGTCCTGCAGGTCAGCCCGAAGAAGCTGTAACTCCCTCCAAAAAGACGTGCCATTAAAGTCGGACAGAAAGGTAAGCCAAACCCTCATGTCCTCCCTCATGGCTGAAGAGACCCGCACCCTGTGGTGAGGGGCCTTAAGACCAACCATGGCGTCACAAAGACGCCATTGAAAAGCACGTCCAGGAGCAACTACATGACAGGCAAAGTTTAGATGCCCCACCAAAACCTGCAATTCCTTAAGAGTCAACCTGTCAGAGCCTGATCCAACAAACCTCGTAAAGCAAGCAGCTTAGACTGCGGTAACCTAGAACACTGAGCGGAAGTGTCCAGCTCAATGCCCCCAAAAGTCAACACAGTAGAGGGGCCCTCGGTCTGATCCTGTGCCAACGGAAACCCCAACTCCGAACAAAGTGTCTGAAAGGAAGCTAACAGTTGGGAACACTCCTCAGATTCAGCCTTACCCATAAACAAAAAGTCATCCAGGTAATGAGCAACTTCTCCAAAGGGAGAACGAAAACGGAGAGCCCATTCCAAAAAAGTGCTGAATGACTCAAAAGCCGAGCATGAAACAGAACAGCCCATCGGCAAAGCCCTATCAACGTAGTACCCCCCTCAAACCACATCCCCAGCAGGCAAAAGTCCAAAGGATGAATGGGAAGCAGCCGAAAAGCCGACTCAACGTCCGTTTTGGCCATGAAGGCCCCAGGCCAGCAAGTCCGCAAAAGGCGAACAGCCTCATCCAATGACGTATACCTGACTGAGCACAGGTGAGGGGGGATCCCATCATTAACAGAGTCCCCTTTGGGAAATGATAAATGATGGATAAGGCCAAACTGACCGGGTGCCTTTTTGGGCACCACCCCTAAAGGGGAAACCCTCAAATTTGGCAAGGGGGGAGAAGGGAATGGGCCAAGCACCCGTCCGGCAGCAACCTCCTTAGCCAACTTCTGCCACACCACCCCTTCCATACCAATGACCAACTTGAGGTTGGGAGCCCAAAAGGGGGAACCCGGGCGGGGAGAAGGAATGAGAAACCCATCTCTAAACCCCTTCAACAAATAACTTGCTGCAGTCCTGTTAGGATAATCAGATAAAAGGGCAGACAAAACCTCAACCTTAATCGGTGACGGCCCCTTTTCCTGCAGCTGGGGGAGGGGGAGGGGGCTGATTCCCACCACGTTTCTTACCACCTCTTCCCCCTGTGCTGGCGTAACCTTTACCCCTAGGGCAACTGACCGCAGAGTGCTTCCCCTTGCACACTGCACACTGGTGGCTGAAAGGGCAGCCTCCCCTCGAGCAGGCCCCAGTCGAGCTGAATTCATAGCACGGCCGTTGCCCTTGAAAACCCGAGTCGCCCGAAGACGCCTTGGGTTGTGGCACATTACGCGCTATGAGGTGACCGCTGTCTGAACGGTCACCCTGAACAGGTTTGGCAGTAGCCGCAACCTGCATCCACAGCTCGAACTTGGGGACCGACCAATTCAGGGACGGGTCATTAGCAGCCCGCATCCTGAAATTCTGGTCGTACTGCAACCAGGCATTCCCCCCAAAATCTCTAAGGGTCCGGTGAACAATATCAAGGTATTTGATCATAGCCGGAGCCCTTTTTGGCCTGAGCTGGACAACAACGGCCATATATATGCAATAGCCGTATAACCAGTTCGTCCAGTTGTGATCTATCTTGCGCCTACGAGACGCCTCAAGATCATGCTTGGGTTCCCCCACCTTAGGAACCCGCTCAGGCTCAACCTGAAGAAGACTGAAGACGTCGACGTAGTTGCCTCTCCAAATCTTCTCCTTTACCGACATTGCCAGGTGGCCACCCAAAGGCAAGTCAATACTGCCATAAGGACGGTCCTCAGGACCATCCTCATAGTCAGAGTGTCTGGCCAATCGGTAGACCTCCTCCCAAGTCGGACCATAAGGTACCCCCACCCTCGGGCGATCCCCATCATAGGCGGATCAGCGAGGGGGACGTGGTAAACCCCAAGCACACCAAGGGTTATCAGTTGGAACCATACCAAAGGACGGCCAAGCATAATAAGGACCACCCCATCCTGGGCCCCACCAAGACACGGCTGAAGCTGCCTGCTTCGCAGGCGGGGGTCCATACCCGTATGGCTCCTCCCAACATCCCACCACCTCAGGTTCATCTTCTACCTCACCATCCTCACCTGCAGCAGCCCCGTCTAAGGTGGAGGAAGGGGCACTGGACACACCTGGTACCTGAGGGGGTTCCTGGGCCAAAGGCTTCCGGCTGCCAGACCTAGAAGGGCGAGCTGTGAACATTAGTGCCCCCCTTCCCTTCCTAGTAAATACCCGAGGAGCAGGGGCAGCTGCTGACACCGAAGCCCCATCCCCTTTGTTTGCCTCCCGCTCTTTAGCCTCCCTCTCCAAGGCCTTGCACCTTTCAACTAAGGCCCTGTGGTCAAGAGCCAACAACTCCTCGTCCGAGGAGGTTGGCTCCGGAGGCGGAGGAGAAGGAGTGGGGGGCCGTGGGGCTCTACCCCCTCGTTTCTGAAGCCGCTTCCCCATGTGTCACCCACAAGGACCAGCCCACACCCTGAATGTAATCTTTATTGACTCAGAAAGGATATGAGCTGCCTTGCAGCAGCAACAGGAACAGCAGCAGCAGGAACGACGTCAGCAACAGATGAAAACCGGAGAATCCCAAACGTCTTTGATCCCTCGAAGATACAGGCAGCAGCCCTCAGCAATGAGCTGAAAAAAGGGGGGGAGGGATGAGGCCTGAGGCCAACACCCCAGCCGGGCACCAGGCTTAAGGCCCAAACCCCAGCAGGGCACCAGGCTCCTAAAGCCCCACCAAAATGGCCACCAACACGAGGCACCCCAAAATGGCCGCCACACAAAATGGCCACCGAGAAGAAGCTGCCCTAAAATGGCCACCACCGAAAAAATGGCCGCCGCGTGCCAGGCGGCCCAGCTAAGCGGGCCCCGATCAGCCCGAATGGTGACCGCTCCGAGCGGAGGCCAAGGACCCGGTGGGCGCACTCGCGCCCAAAGCAGTAGCGCGGGGGCGTCCGCAGATGAACCTCCCCAACGCTTTGTCGTCGCCGCGGGGGCCTAAGGCGTTCCCAAGAGCAAGGTCTGGAGCGAGCCAAAGAAGCTCCTCTCAGGACGCCGCTCTGGCGAGGACTGAGGGGAAGCGGGAGAACGCGCCCGCTTCAGCCTCAGCCCACACCCCCTGGCCCAAAGCAGCCAATTGGCTGCAAGCATCTCCCTCCGGCCGGACCATTCCGCCGGGGGGGGGGGCAAAGTGGGCAAGCCCATTAATACAGAGCAAAGGTTTCTACATAGATGGAAAAATTACTGATGATCAAGAACAGCTCCAACCTTATTATACACAGATATTTTATACGCAAATTTGGGTCTACACGGAATGGCCACTGCAAATCAGTTTTAAAAACAGCTTTTCTACTGTTGTAGTGAAGCGGTCTGGCAAGCAATTATTCCATTTTTTAGATCAATGATTTTCAATCTGTGCCACAAGAGTGATCCACAGCTGTGCCATGGGTGTTTGGAAAATGTATGTATTTATTAAATTAATATTATTTATTAATAGGGCTAATAAGGACTTGAACCCCAGTGCACAGACAAGCACTTACCTCACAGGAATACTGACAAATTGTGGTGGATTGGACCCTTAGAAACAGCTTTTCTACTGTTGTATGTAAACAATCATTCCCTTCTTCAGCTGATCTAGGCAAAGGCCAGAGGGTCCTTTGCATTTCTAATTGATGACTTCCTCTCCACAACAGTAAGAAAAGCTGTTTTTAAACCATTTTAAAAGAACACATTTTTATATAGAGTGGTCCCACACATAAAGAGCTTAATTTGTTCTAGAGGCATGCTCTTTAAGTGAAACACTCTTTAAGTAAGCAGATTTTCCCATAGGAAACAATTGAAACTCAGATGATTGGTTCCACATCGCCTAAAATATTCATATAAAAATATTAACTGGATGTAAAAATGATGACAAAACACTGGAATTGAATTCAAAACATGATTTCAGTGTGCATGATCTTATGAAGTCTACTTAGGCTGCAGTCCTAAGACACTTTCCTGGGAGTAAGACCCATTTTACACAATGGGGCTTACTTCTGAGTAGACATGGTTAAGAGGCTGCAGTCAAAGACACTTTCCTGGGAGTAGGATCCATTTAACACAATGGGGCTTACTTCTGAGTAGACATGGTTAAGAGGCTGCAATCAAAGACACTTTCCTGGGAGTAGGACCCATTTAACACAATGGGGCTTACTTCTGAGTAGACATGGTTAAGAGGCTGCAGTCAAAGACACTTTCCTGGGAGTAGGATCCATTTAACACAATGGGGCTTACTTCTGAGTAGACATGGTTAAGAGGCTGCAATCAAAGACACTTTCCTGGGAGTAGGACCCATTTAACACAATAGGGCTTACTTCTGAGTAGACATAGTTAGGAGATTGCAAAGACACCTTCCTGGAAGGCTTACCTGGGCTGCGGCTGTAGGTTCAAGGTGGTCGGTGGGGGCACTTGGGGGCAGTTAGGGGCAGCTGCCTCTGGCATCTCCATTGCGCGCTTGCTTGTTAAGCGGAACTTGTTATGTGAAGCAAGATTTCTTGGAAATTTATACTTGTTAAGTGAGGTGCTTGTTAAGCGAGGCACCACTGTATTATTAACTGCTTTATTTATCACATGTTTTTCCCAGCAGGAAAACCCCTGCAGATACTGAAGCATAACCTTATTCCATTAGGAGCAATGCAGAGCAACAAACCTGGAAGTGGGTCTTTAAATTTTCCACTTTTAAAAAAATCCACTGATAGTTTTATCCAGGGAGTTTCCAAAATGGAACCCTAGTGGATAACAAGGGTTATCTTGTTATCTGTAACTCCGAAGAGGATGGTCACTTGCACACCATGGTCAGGATCCCTGCAAAACTTTGTGCTTTGCACCACCTCTCGTTATACCACCATGTCCTGTTGTGGGTCAATCAGGCCTCCAGTCTGGAGTTTGGATTTCCTTTGCAGTCCCTGCTCCGTGTCGAGCAACAAATTTACTCCAAGTTGTAACAAGAAGGCCTATGCAAGACTAATTAAAGCCTTTTTCTCAATGTAGCTGCTTTACTCAGAAAGGTCACCATAATTAACAGCACCAGGTTTGCCGCGAGGAGGTCCTTCATAGTATCTGGCTGTGCTCCAGTCAGACAAGAGCCTTCACTTTAAGGTTCATCTACTGCCTTTGCCCCCTCCTTTTGTTCCCTCTTCTTGTTAAAGATTCCTCACAAACAGCTTGTTAATTACTTTTTATAATTAGCCAGTGTTGAAAACGGAAAGGTACCTTTCATGCTCCTTGGCAGATTTTCTCTGATTGACTGAAGCTAATGTCAACCTATGGTTCATCTTCCCCTCCCTCCCCCACTTCTGGTCTCCTGTGTCAAGATGATCCCGAGGATGACTCTTTTCTTGGGGGGTGCAGACAAAAGAGACCGTGGGTGGTGTAAATATTCAGCAACAGGATGATATGAATAAACCAGGAAGACTCTCTGGGTTGGAGTTGTGGGCGGCAGGGGGTGTGACGCAGGGATGTGCAAATCTACTTCAGTCCCGAGTCCCTTTTCCCTTTGACTCGGCTCACCCAAACCTTTGCAACTCTACTCAGAAGTAGTCCCACTGCAACTAGTTGGAAAAATTTCTTCCTCCTTCCTTCCTCATTTCACTTATTTAAAGAAAAAACTTATTTATTCAATTATTATCAGTTCCGTTAGAGTAGGACAAGAGAATCCATCCTGCCTCCCTTCTCCTCCCCGGAAGGTTTGGCAGTGGAAAAGAGAGGTGGTGGACTCTCCCTCACTGGGCATCTTTTTAAAGGCTCCACCAGCATCTGTCGGAGATGCTCCAGGAGAATTTTCTGCTACAGGCAGGGGTTGGACTAGATGACCTATTGGGTCCCTTCCAACTCTAGGATTCTATGGTTGCTGCTGAATGCAACCAAAACATTAGCCCTTCCTTGCTTCCTGACTGCTCACCGGATCTGAATGAAGGCAAAAAAGTATACACAGACATAGACTTGAATTAGCATCTGTGGGGACTCATCTCTGAGTTGAATCACTGACACGCCGGACTCAAATGGACACGAGTCAGCAGAAAAACACTTTTTCTGAGTCAGACTTGAGACTCCTGACTCGAGATCCCGTCCGGGTTGGAGTAAGCAGCAGGCCTCCGTTAGTCTTGAGAGACTACGGTATCGTGCTTGGCGCTGCATACGCTACATGTGAAGCACGAACGCCTGGGTTGGATTGTTATGGAGGAGAGGCTGTTACCCAAGCAGCAAATCCCCCTCTCCACGCCACTGAGTTAGTCCAATGGAAAGGCAGAGCCAATACGATGGGATCCAGCTGCGTTGCAGAGCTGGGCTAAGGACAGGAGCTCACCCTGTCTTGTGGGGCTGACCCGGGTCTCGAACCCTGGCCTGCTGGTTAACAGGCACAGCACCTTAACCGCGTAGAAAATCTGCAATCACCAGACTTGACTGCTCTGAATCAGCCATTCTTTGCAGCCTGGCTCCAAATAGGATTTTAAAATAGGAATAGGGAAGACTTAATATCTCCAGATTTTACATTTGTGCCACGTTTCCTCTTTTCCCTGGATTTGCTAGTTAAAAGAACCCCTGAAAGGAACATTTAAGTGCTGCAGCCTGGAGCACATTTTCAGGGATGGAAACAAATATTTGAGAAGCTACACCTGTTTGATAAGTTGCCTTGTAGGGCTGAGAATCCATATTTACAGTAATATATATCATTTTCAGTCAATTAGCTGATGTCTTGCTATCTAGCAGTGATTTCCTGAGAAAACAAAGCTACAGTGGCGCCTCATTTAAAGAGCTTAATTTGTTCCGGAGGCCTGCTCTTTAAGTGAAACACTCTTTAAGTGAAGCAGATTTTCCCATAGGAAATAATGGAAACTCAGGCGATTGGTTCCACAACCCCAAAAATATTCATATAAAAATATGAACTGTTTATAAAAATGATTACAAAACACTGCAATATAACACTGTACAAAGCACTGTAATATACAGTAATACACAACACTGCAATAAAGAAAATACTGTACAGTACTGAACTGTACGTTTGAAAACCTTCCTGGCTGGTGTGAGGGTTACAGTGAGGGGATGACTTTGGCTGCAATCCTAAAGACACTTTCCTGGGAATAAGATCCACTGGACACAATGGGGCTTACATCTGAATAGACATGGTTAGGATTGTGCTCTTTCACAGTCACTAATGGAGTCACTGCTATCCATTGGCTCGATGGAATCTATTGTCTTTTTGTGCAACTTGAACATTCCCCAGCTGCTGACGGGGAGCAGCACCAGAATATGGATCAGGCACACCTTCCACGCTGCCACACACAGATCCCACATTAAGGCCTGACTCAGGCTGTTCTTCCCAGACATCCAATGAGTTCCCTGGCAATGGAAGCCTATTCCCAACTTTGCCCAGGGCCCCACTGGAGCTCAAGCTAGTCTCCTCGTCCCGCCTGTGAGTTCCCTTGCCATGGAAGCCTGTTCCAAACTTCCTCAGAAGTGCTCTTTATTCAAGACAGTGCTCTTTAAGCAAGTCAAAATTTCTGAGAAAATTTTGCTCTTTATACAAAACGCTCTTTATTCAAGACGCACTTTATTCAAGGTACCACTGTATTTTATTTGTTTGCACTCGTGCTTTGTTGGACATTGACAGGCTGGGTACCCCACAGAGTTGCCTGCAAAGGTATAGGTTTGATGCCCTTGCACTTCCTCCGCTTCAGGCTACAGATCCCAGCTCTTCTTTTATTGTTTTTAATCTATGTTGTTTTTAGCTTGTATGTTTTAATTGTTTTTATCACATTTTTATATTTATGTTTGTAATTATGTTTTATGGCAGCCGCCTTGAGTCGGAATATATGAAAAGCGGGATATAAATTTTTTAAATAAAATAATAATAATAATAATAATAATAATAATAATAATAATAATAATAATAATAATAATAATAATAATAATTGGCACAGATTTCTGCTTCCTTTCTGCATTCCCTTCCAAATGCCTTGGCACCCAAGTAGACCATTAAGGTCTTTCCTACCAACCCCTTGACTTTTCCTACCTTCTTCCCCCATGTTTCCTCCACTTCTTTAAGACGCTGCCGGCTTATCCTTCACAGTGCTAGTAACTGAACTACTTGTCATACTGCTCATTAATTACAAAATTACATTTGATTTTCCCTCCAATTATTCCCTATTAAATATTATCATGTGTGTATCGATGCTTGTGGATGTCGCCTGATGCAACGGCCAAAATCCATTGGGTGTGCCATGAGCTAACAACCCAAAGACCCACCCCCAAATCCAGAGAAACTACAGGAGCACGTAAGCAACTTTACATGCACCTGTAGTTACTGCACCACCTAGTGAAAACCTATGGGAAATTCATACTGAAATCCAGAGTAAGTTGTTCTTACACGAGCAAGGACTCCCCATACTCTGGATTTTGCCCTTATGTTGCATACCACTTGCAATGTCCGTCTATGTGTGTGTACTGGAACATGTGTGCCAACAACCCCAACCCCACCCCAACCCCACAACTGAGCAGTTTGGGACATGTTGGCCACCATCCTGGGGCTTTCAAGGGAAAGGGCATCGTCTGTAGCTGTGGCACACATGCGACCCTCCTTGGTTGTTTTCAAAGGACTAGAACACAAGACATTTTAACTGATTCTGATTCTTATTGCTGCCATTTTGTAATTTATTGTTTATTGGCATAAGTGTTAATTGATTTTGGTGTCATTATTGTGATTGTTTTACTGGATTGTTAACTGCTTTATGAGTCCATCGATCTGAATGGTTAGGGAGACAGATTTAAAGAAACATCTTATCTTTGGATACCAAAAGATCCAGGGGTTGGAGTAGTCACCAGATAGTCAATCCATCTACTGTATATAGATATCTTTCACTTGGACTGGCAGATGAAACTTACCCAGTACTACCCAGCTAGATCCTGTCCCTGGAGATGCCAAGCTGGGAGCCTTCTGCAGATCCACTGAGTTCTGCAGTGAGTTCTGCAATAACTAATGTATTGTACAAATATATTGTATTCACTTGTAGATGGCATTAAGTATGTGTATGGTGGAACATAAATAAATTTTAGGTTCAAAAAAACAAAATACGCAGTGACCTGAATTGTGATGGGCTCTAGGATATGTCCATTGAAAAGACCCATTAAAGCCTTAATGTGAATTTAATGAGAAAAGCATTTGGGTATTATTAATTTTCAACTTATAAAATTAACAGCCTCTATACCAGCATTTTGAGAAGATACCATTTAAAAAAAAAAAGAAAGGGGAGAGAGAGAACAGCCATGATTTACATGACCCTGATAAACTGTCAGATTTTTTTGAACTTAGGTAGCAAATTATATATATTAAATATTTTAATTTTTCTAAGTAAATTGGTTTTCCGAATATATTTTTATGGTTACAATTTTAATGGCATTTTCTAGAGCAAAATAGATCCAAGATGTTAGATCTCCCACCTGGACGATCACACGGGCTGCAATCCTAAACACACTTTCCTGAGAGTAAAATCCATTGAACACAATGGGGCTCCCTTATGAGTAGACAGTTCGGATTGTGCTCACAGTCTGCGATCTTATAGGGGAGAAGCAATAGAGGGGTAGGATGAAGCTGGAAGTTAGGTGAAAATTTCAGGAGGGGGGAGTTTAAAGGCTTTGAGGGTATGAGTGGCTGCAATCCTAAACACACTTTCCTGGGAGTATGCCCCATTGAAAACAATAGGACTTATTTCTGAGTAGGCATGCTTAGGATTGCACAATGTCAAAGCAATAAATAAATAAATAAATAAATAAATAAATAAATAAATAAATAAATAAATAAATTCCAAATGCTAAGAGTTTTCAGCTTTCTGAAAATAACCTAGCCTGTTACAGAGTCAATTACTCAGAAGTAAGTCTCATTATGTTGAATATTTATTCCCGAGGAAATGCACATAGGATTACAGCCTAGTAAGCAAGTGTTATGCCTTTAGGCAATCTGATACGTCATTGCCTGCAAGTACATCCCATTGGGCATAGTGGAACTTACTTCTAAGTAAACATGCATTGAATTTTGATGCTGGTCAAATAAATAAATTCACTGCTTTGCTCCGTGTGCGTTTCTATAGGGCCAAAGTAACAGCGTCCTTTCTTTGCGTCTTGATGGGTGCAATGGACCTGAGTCACAATGGGGATTACTGTGTCCAGCAGTGTAGTGAGTTGAGGAGGCCTGGTCTCCACTTGTAGAAGAAGGGTGGCAAAGCTAGAGGGGGGCAGAGCAGTGAGTCTTGGAGGGAGCCTCACCCCTTTGGAGACTCACTCCCTCCAAGACTCACTGCTCTGCCCCCCTCTAGCTATGCCACTGCAGTAGAACAAGATAGGAATGAGAGGGAGGCAATGTCAGGATCTTGAAAATCACAGCAAAAGGTACGTTTGGTTCTTTTATTTTGCCTTTTCCAACCTGATTGCAAAAGTCCTCGTGACCTGGTGAAAGAGACCTGCCACATGCCAGGGAGCGCTGTTACTTGTGCTTCCGAGACCGCACAAATTGAGTCACCCACTCGGCCTCGTGCTTGACTTCCATCCCTTCGTCTTCTGCAGACACCTCCACGCTCGTCCGTACCGTTCCGGTCTCCAAGTCCACGTACGTCTGTGCAGATTCAATGTTCACCAAGGCTCCCTCGCTCAGAAATTCTTCAATAAAGTCATAATAATCATCATTGTCTCCGTTCCGGCAACTTCTTTGTGCGTGTAACTCTTCCTGGGAATCATACATGATGACGTCCTGACAGTCTGTATCCTCCGGTGTTTCATCTTCTGTTTCCCGACATGTGGGGCAGGACAGGTTGAGATCGTCGTCCTCTTGTCCTTCGGCTGCGTTCGTTCCAAGGAAGGCTTCCCTTCCCGCAGATTGTGCCCCATAACTCTTAACAGTCCTAGTTCCTGATGGACTTGAGGCTCTTTCTCCTGCATCACCACTATCTTCTGGAGATGTTCCACTGATGGCGGCCAACTCATTCCCTCTGGTTTGCACACTGTGACTTGACAGGTGTGTGCTGGAGTTGGTGTTGATCAGGCCTCTTTCACTGGGAGAAACCAAAGTACATATAATGTCCCGATTGTCTTGTGTTCCCTCTTTACTGGAGTTGCTGGAAACATCACTTTGTGGGTTTTTCTCTGCCAGAAGAGATGGGTGTGAGATATCTTCAACGGCTATCGTTCTCCTTGGGTCCTCCTCTTCCATGATGAGGTTGGCACCTCCACACCTCTGGAGTTGGTTCTTCCGGTTTGTGCTCGGCACAACAATTCCTGGGTTAAACTTCGGATCCGCGACACCTAACATTTCTTCAATCCCCTTGCAACTTCTGAGGATGGTCTGATCCATGGAGGGGTTCAGGGTCACCCTTTGTTCCTTTTGCTTGAGTCCTATTAAGCCACGTTATTCAGTCCTGGGTGGGGGGGGGGAGGGATAGGGGCTCCTTCAGGATTCTCTGGTAGAACCGAAAATTGGAGCCTAATTTCCGCCGATCCCCGTCCTGCTTTACCTGGTCCCAAATTTCTCTCTTTTTCCAAAGCTATGAATAAATCTCAAGAATTTACTGTTTCCCTTTACGCTGTTCTAGATGTTCAAGCCTTTTTTGAATTCTTTGTGGGTCATTGTCTGAATAGCTTCCAAGTTTTCTGATTTTCTCCTTTTATTGCGAGCGAGCAGGAATCATGGCCCCTACGATGAACCCCAAGCTGTGGATATTCTAAACGTCAGCTGTCTTGGTAGGGCTGGGCTTCAGGTTTTCACTCCACCTGCCCTACTGTTCTAGAAGCTTTCAGAGATTGTCATCACCATATTTGTGACATCGCTGGACATTCCTTCCCACCAACCAATTTACTACAAGCTTTAGCAGGGTTTGGAAGTTGGGTGCAATTTAAATGGTTAGAGATCAGCTTCGTAGCTTGTGGTTTCTTTGTCCGACTGTCCCCTTTGAGGTCCTTAGAGGGGTTTCTCTGCTGATCCAGAGATTAGCCATGAGAAACAAATGAAACATCTCGAACGACTTGAGAAGCCACACTGTAAGCCAAAGAAACTGGGATCCACTGAAATTCATAGACTACTACCTGGATTGTGACCCCCCAAAATGGGTTGAGACTCATAAAGCATCAGTAACATTTGTAACTCCCAATAGTCAGGGTGACCATATGTCATAAGCAAAAAAGAGGACAAGGACAGCTCTAAAATGTAGGCAACCCAAAAATGTAGGACATAACAAAAGCTAAAACACTCAGATTTATTGCTTTCATGTGGTTAATTTAAACACGATGTCACTTATTATTAAATTTAAAACTACTAGAATTTATTACATAAAATATATTAATTAATAGAAGGCTACATGCTGCCTAAAAAAAGCAGGCCTCAGTCTTGAAAGACTATGGTATCGTGCTCGGCACTGTATATGCTGCATGCGAAGCACGAAAGCCTGGGTTGGATTGTTATGGAGGATAGGCTGTTACCCAAGCAGCAAGTCCCCCTCTCCACGCCACTGAGTTAGTCCAATGGAAAGGCAGAGCCAATATGATTGGATCCAGCTGCGTTGCAGAGCTGGGCTAAGGACAGGAGCTCACCCTGTCTTGTGGGGCCAACCCGGGTCTCGAACCCTGGCCTGCTGGTTAACAGGCACAGCGTCTTAACCGCTTGTGCCACCCACATGCTGCCTACTCACAAGTAAAAGGAGGACAATGAAAATTTTTTTCCAGGACAGAAGTCTAAAAAAGAGGACATTTCCTGTAAAAAAAGGGGACATGCATGGTCACCCTGCCAATAGTTCAGTGATTTTCAATCTTTTTCAACCATGACACACTTGCCATGCACATCATCAGTTTGGGGCATATTGACAAGGTATACCATGCTGCTGACGGAGTGTGCAACTTCCGTGGCACACCTGCAGATCATTCGTGGCACGCTTGTGTGCCACAGCATCCTGGTTGAAAATTGCTGCAATAGTTAAATCCACTTGAATTCAATAGGACATCTGTATCAACATGCACTACAATCCTAACCATGCCTACTCAAAAGTAAGTAGACATCTGTATCAACATGCACTACAATCCTAACCAGGTCTACTCAAAACAATGTCTACCCATTGTTTTCAATGGGTCTTACTCCCAGGAAAGTGTCTTTAGGATTGCACCCCTAAGCTGACTATATTCCTTATCCTCAAATCCAATCCCTTCCATTCAAATTATACACTTTTCCAGGAAAAGTGGTGTCAACTTCACTCCCAGGGCTAGAAACATGGTGTGGACAACATATAAAATCAGCTTCCATTTCTGAGATTGATCATCCCAATTTCAACCATGCTGTCTGTCTGTCTGTCTGTCTGTCTGTGAGTGATGGGACCTCTCAGGTGTCCTGTGTCGTGTCTGGGAATAAGTGCAGCCTGCAGATCAGCAGTTTGCCAAAGTATTTGTTTTCAAAATGAGACACGGATACAAATGAACACACTTCTTAAGGCTGCAACCTCTGCGCACTCACCTGCGCACTCCAAGTGAACACAATGGGACTTTTCTGAGTAATCCTGTGCATGACTGTGCTAGATGAGAGGAAAGGAGCTCAAACAGCGGTGACCATTTCAGTCAATGAGCCTGCTTTTTTGTACTCCCTTTAGTTTTGGTCTGATCACCCATAGGTGACAGCCTCCATCTCTGATTGTGTCACTTGGAAGGGGCCTGCCCCCCCCCCCCCGATTCTACAGACCCGAGGCTGGACACCTTATGTGTGTCCATAATTTATAACATGCCCTCTTGAATAATTCAGTGTATTTGCAGGGCACGACCTGCACAGCTCCATAGAGGCCCTTGCCAGTGCACAGTGGTTGCAGGCACATGAAGCACAGTTGCGTACCAAGATAACGGGCCATCAGCCGACAAAGCTCAGATCAATAATTCAAGTGCATCCATTTCTTCAATTTCAAGGTCTACGTCTGTAAATAGATTCCTAGGCTCCCTCTCTTGGCCCCCAGTTTGTGACAGCACCAGTCACTTGCTACAGCAGTGGCATAGCAAGATGGGGTGCAAAGCACTACGTTTGGCAAGGAGGTGCTGCTTTTTGAACCCACTTACATTGAGATAAACCTGTAAGTGAAACTGTGGTTACAGGGACTGTGGGTACGGAGGGATGACTTGGCATATTTTATTTTCTCTTTATGTTCACACCCCCCCCCCCCACACAGAGAGAGAGACAGACCGATGATAGATAGATTTATCCATCCTTCTGACCTACCTACCTACTGACCTTCCTAGATAGATAGATAGATAGATAGATAGATAGATAGATAGATAGATAGATAGATAGATAGATAGATAGATAGATAGATAGATAGATAGATAGACGAGGCATGTCAATGAGGCAATGAACATGAATTTGGACAGACTTTGGAAGCTGGTGGATGATGGAGAACTGACAGAGAACAGTTCTGACAGAGAACTGGTTCGAAACCACTTAACTGGCCTAAATGAATTCAAGTCATTTGGACCGGATGAGCTGCATCCTGGAGTTCTGAAGGAACTGGCAGATGTCCTTGCAGAGCCTCTGTCGATCACCTTTGAGAAATCCCTGAGGAGTGGAGAAGTGCCTGGACTGGAGGAGGGCAAATGTAGTCCCAGTCTTTAAGAAGGGGAAAAAAGAAGACCCGGGAAATTATAGACCAGTCAGTTTGACTTCAATCCCGGGCAAGATATTAGAGCAAATCATAAAACACACAATTTGTGCACATCTAGACAAGTACTCGGTGATCAAAACAACCCAGCATGGATTTACCAAGAATAAATCTTGCCAGACAAATCTGATCTCCTTTTTTGATGGGGTTACGAGCTTCCTGGACATGGCAATGCTGTGGATGTCATTGATCTTGACTTCAGCAAAGCATTTGACAAAGTCCCACATGACATTTTAATTGGGAAGTTGGAAAAATATGGGCTAGACGGGGCAATTGTTAGGTGGATCTGCAACTGGCTCGATGGCCGCACTCAAAGGGTTTTAGTAAATGGTTCTGTGTCAACCTGGAGGTCAGTTTCCAGTGGGGTCCCCCAAGGCTCTGTCTTGGGACCGGTTCTCTTTAATGTTTTCATCAATGACTTGGAGGAAGGGATACGGGGGAGCCTGATCAAATTTGCAGATGACACCAAACTGGGAGGAGAAGCAAACACATCAGAAGAAGGAGAAACCTCCAGGAGGATCTGGATAAACTGGAATCCTGGGCTGGAACAGAATGAATTTCAACAGGGAGAAGTGCAAGGTTCTGCACTTAGGCAATAAAAACCAAAAATACAGGTATAAAATGGGGGATACTTGGCTTGGCAGCACAACATGTGAGCAGGATCTTGGAGTCACCGTGGATCACAAGCTGAACATGAGTCAGCAGATGTTGTGTCTGCAAAGAAGGCAAATGCCATTTGAGGCTGCATTAAGAGGACTGGAGCTTCCAAGTCACAAGAAGTTCCAGTTCCTCTTTATTCAGCATTGGTGAGACTCACCTGGAGTCCTGTGTTCAGTTCTGGGCACCTCACTTGAAGAAAGATGCAGCCAAACTGGAGCAAGTCCAGAGGAGAGCGACAAGAATGATCAGTGGGATGGAAGGGAAGCCCTACCAGGAAAGGAGGGGGGAACTTGGGATGTTCAGCCTGGAGAAGAGGAGGCTGAGGGGAGACCTGATTGCCCTCTTCAGATACCTGAAGGGCTGTCATAGGGAGGAAGGGGCCAATTTGTTCATAGCTGCTTCTGAAAGCAGAACTAGAACCAATGGGGACAAACTGCAAGAGAGGAGATTCCGGTTGGATATCCGGAAAAAATTCCTGACGGTGAGGGCGGTTCGGCAGTGGAAGAGATTGCCAAGGGAGGTGGTGGATTCTCCCTCACTGGGGATCTTCAAGCAGAGGCTCGACGAGCACCTGTTGGGGATGCTCTAGGGGGAATTCCTGCTGCAGGCAGGGGGTTGGACTAGATGACCTACTAGGTCCCTTCCAACTCTAGGATTCTATGATTCTATGGGGAGCCTGGCATTTTGCAGTCCATGGAGTCCCAAAGAGTCAGACACAACTAAACAACTAAACATGTTGTTTAAACTAAACAACAACAACATGGTGACATATAGAAATACAGTGGTGCCTCACATAAAGAGTCTGAGTGTCTGAGTAGACGTAGTTAGGAGACTGCAATCAAAGACACTTTCCTGTGGTTTGACATAGAGTAAACCACATTGTGAGCTCCTTGTTGAAAAGCAGTATATAAATATTGTTGATTGATTGAGATGAATCGATCTCTGATTGCCGCTGTGCAGATCTGGGGATGGAGCAGACAGCTGCACTCTTCTGAAGCACTCTTCCGGAGGCTCCCGTTTAGGTCCAGCCCAATCAAACAACCTCAGTTTCTGATCGGAAGACTTGCCCCATCTATTGCTCCAGTGCAGGTTCCTGTGGTACCTCTCCACATTGACAGCACCTGGTTGCTCTCCATACACCCCTGTTCTGCTCAGTAGTCCACCTAGTAGGTTCCTCCCTTTTTGTTCCCTGCATCGTCTGCAGTGATTGTCTCTGACTTTTTCATTCCTGTCTGGACAGAACTTGGACTTCTCCATTTTACCTCCACAACTTCACATTCCTCTTCCAAGAAGGCTTTTGCAGGAAGGGTTTCAAGAAGGACTTCTTCATGTCAAAGCATTCCAGATGTTATGGGAGAAGGACCCCCACCTCCAGCACAGCATCATCCCCAACAACTTTCTTCCCACATTCCCTATACACTCCTGATAGGATGTATCAGTAGTGGACGGGTGAAGCCCACCTCATTGCTACTCACCAGCTCTGCAACGTCAATGGATGGGGATAGTGGAAGTTCTCCAATGAATACAGGGCTAGGAGGAGAAGCACAAGAGGGTTGTGGCTTGCAGGCCGGGCTTATGAGCTAGCACTGTACAACTGAGCACTGGAAGCTAGCCAAGGTCAGATGATCAACCACAGGTGGAAAGCAGGATGGTCTGATCCTGGTCCCGGAGGTATCTCCAAGTGTTTCCAAATGCTCAGCAAGGACAGTTTTCTGTTTTTCCAGAGACTTCCCAGCCTCCTCTTTTGCTTTCTAATGTAGGATTCTGTCTTCCGGGCATGCTTTGGCTGCAAGCTTTGTTCTGACTAATTAAAAATCAATTAGTATGTTGAGCAATTATCTAATTAACTTACTAAAGCTATCATGTTAGATTCCTATCCAAACATGCCTCTGCAATGTTCGGCATTAGCAATAATGCAAACGGCAGGCTTGTTGTTCATGTACATTTGCGTTAATTGAAGAACGTGACACTTCTGTTAATCTCATGTGCTCCTGGTGTGTCTCGTCTGCGCACTTGGAACAAACAATTAGTGGGGAGTCATTCTTCTAGCCAGGAGCACCAGGCAGCCATCCCCACTTTCTCAATCAGCCCGGTTTTTTCCACTGCCAGGCTGAGCGGTGCGTGTGGTGGCGCGTGTACATGCCGCAGCTCGGCACTCCAGTGATCAATTGAGTCTGTATCCTAAAAGTGCACCTGAATTTTGTTGTATATTTGTGTTTAATGACAATAAAGTAGCTTTCTTTAACACATCCTTTGCTGTTTCTAGTCCAGCTCTGTGTGGTCTCCTTGTACAACAGGGCCACATGCAGGGTGTGCAGCTCCACTGGTCAGAGGAGATGGATTGGATCATGCTTGAAACCCCTCCAAAGATCCCTTTGCAAGCCTCGGTGTCCCCTTCGTACCCACTGCTGAAGGCTCTGCTCAGCTGCTGCCTGTTGCGTACATTTATTCTGCAGCCGTCTGTCCTCCTCTGATTCCAGAGCCAAGAAGGTGATGTTCTTTAGCTTAAAGATGTCACACCAAATGTTTTCCCAGTATGCCATGTATTTGGCTATGACTGGGCAGACTGGGCACCCACTGCATGGTGTGCTTGTGGTCATCCACATGCTCTTACATGGGTCTGTGCACTAGAAACAGAACTGTATTGAGAACTTATGGTACCTGAATTAATGCCATGCCACAAGCTGGCTACATGCCAGGCCTTGCTGTTCCCATTCCTGGGCTGGAAAAATAGTGGCAAAAAGGACGCATGGATGCATGGATGAGAGAAGCATGATGAACCAGAATGCACAACTCCCCCTTCTGGGAGTGGGAAGAGGAAGAGGAGCAGCAGAGGGAAGTGGAGGACAGATGGAGGTAGACACTGTCTATGGAGTTGGAGAGCAGGTTCAGGGTCTCTACAAGCAGGAATAAATTTTCAAAGTGAGGAATCAGAACCAAAGATGGAGAAAAGGCCCTACTCTCATGGCTGCAGAGCTATTCAGTTCTGAGACAAGACGCAGCAGCACACGACGCACAAGGAACCACAGACACGCTATTATGGGTGCTACACTATCACCGATGGCACTGTGGCCTAGTGGTAGCGCACAAGGGTTCGAGCACTAGTAGATTACAATGATCTACAACACCCTGGTGAAATAGTACGGATTTCCTTTGACATTTGCCAGGGCCAACATCTTCAGGATCCACAGGCAAAGGAATGCCTGTCCACGCCACGTGCAACAAGGTTCAAGCGGAAAACCTGGATATTTATTTATTTATTTATTTATTTATTTGGATCTCATTGCACATGCAGCACAAGTGCGGCACATGAATCCAGGTGCAGGAGAGGAAATTTTTATCCCCCTCTTGTTTGCACGGAGGAACTGTTAGTGGATCTAATGGCACCACGTGCAGGGCATGAAGGGACTGCTCTATAGCTCTCTTTTAAACTGGTAGGGCTTGCACAGGAGTAATCTTCACTAGTTAGTACCCCATATCTGCAAATTGGGCAGAGAGAGAGAGAGAGAGAGAGAGAGAGAGAGAGAGAGAGAGAGAGAGAGAGAGAGCGAGAGAGCACTTTGAAGTTTACCAACATGTTTTTCTCACTTGAAGAACATCTTTTTGCTCTTTCCTTCCGTCTTCTGAGATGTCCAAGGGAAGTTGCTCCCCCCTCCCCAACGGTATTTTAATTGCTTGTTAAAAAGGAAGGCAAATGTGTTTTCCAATATCTTTTCCCTCTTCTGATGCTGGAAGCTTCGGCAGCAAACAGCAGGCAGATAAACACATGTCGGATTTGATCTCCCTTCACATCTCCCTGACATCCCCGGGATTGCCCCAAAATGGACTTTGCATGTTCTGCAACTCTCAACGACAAGAGGCGGCCTCTGAAAAATTTACCAGTGTGATTTGCAGTCCTTCGGCTCTCCAGAAGCCGGGGCTCCAAAGTCGGCTCTCGGTTCACTGCTCTGCATCACGAAGCAGGCTGGGCTTTAATTTTTCATTTGTTTATTTTGGGTGGGTGATACGTGCTGGCAAAAGTACTATTTTCCAACTCCTCCATGTTGCTCACTGCCCTTCTGGACGACCTCTAAACTGCACCAGCTCTACAGCCTTTTGCCCTGCAAAATGGGGTTCGACCAGGTCAACTGGTACAGCAATAGTGGACGGAATGGGACATCAAAACGGACCGCATTCAGAAGGTTTAACAGTCTGGATTGTGTCCTGCGGCCAGAATTGCCTAGTGCAAATAGATGCGCAATCCTAACCAATGTAGGCCAGCACAACTCACACATCTCCTTGTTCCCATAGTGGTGTTGGGAGGAACTGGTCTAACCCCAGTTGATTTGGGGGGGGGATGGGTGCAAAGAAAGTATGCGATTGAGGGCACAATCCTAACCACAACTCACCTGCTTCTGATTCCCATGGTGGTGTGGGGAGGCCGGTGTATATATGTGCACTGGCCTAACCTTCCCCCACCAGAGTGGTACAGAAGAGGCACTTCTGCAACACCCTCAGGTCAGCACAGGACTTGCACCAGGACATATGCCAGCCTAAGTGTTGATTAGGATTGCAGCCTATCCTAAACCCATCTACTCAGAAGTAAGTCCCATTATACTCAATGGAGCAGGAAAGTGTGGACAGGATTGCAGCATGAGACAAAGATGCTGTCACAGCCAAAAGAGAAGATCTCTGCCATGAGCTATTGGGTTAAGAGAGCCAGGATCAAGGTACAAATTCACTGAACCAACAACTGTAATCTGGTATTTTCAGTGGCCATTTTTATGGTAATGGCATCACTTTCCAAGCGACGCATCTTTAGGTATTCATGTTGCGTCATATTCCATGGAACAGAAAATGCCGTGATAAATCTTTGGGTTACAAATTTACCAGATACTACACAGAAAGTATGTTACTTTAATATGATTAGGAGATGGCTCCAAAATCATGCTGAGCAGGTCAGGGAGCCGGAATCATTCGGCTGATGATGCAAACAGAAGTACTAACAGAGGTGCAAACAGAAGTACTAATAGATGCAAACAGAAGTACTAACAGAGGTGCTCTTTGGTGCATCATGAACAACATCAGATAGAGAGCAGGTCCTGGTCTCGTTCCTTCCATTCATTGTCGGATTGCCAGGTGAAGGAAGAAAACATGTACCAATGTACACCAGGGTGGCACGTTTTGTGTTACTCAGATGAAACGTGGTTGAAATATGAAACATTATGATCCATCACTGATGTGGTGCCAAATCTCTCATGCCAAATGCTTGGGACATCATCCCAAGGCTGGGGCATGTGGACTCCCGTCTGTTGTCAGAAATGTGGGAATATTTTATCAGCAGTTCCCAGAGATTTTCATTCTCCTCCTGTAGCTTCCGGCTTGAAAGATATTTTTTCGGCGCACAGCAGGTGTGGGCTTATGTCTGCTCTTGAAGAATATGCCACTGTATCCATTTGTTCTCAAAGATTTAGACCCGGCTAGATCTTTAATCATCCAAGGTAGTGAGTAAAAACAACAAAATACAATAAGGTAATGTAACAAAATCAGCAACCTCCAAATAACTAAGGGCACAATCCTAGGGTGCTATTCAGAAGTAAGTCTGACTGTATTCTATAGAGCTTACTCCCAGGAAAGTGTGCTTGATTGCAGCACACCAGCTCCAGGATATGCAACACATGTTCAGGGCATGTTCATAGGAAAAGGTACGTCTTCAGCCTTTCCTGAAAAGGGACAGCTGAACTTCCAGTAACAGGGAGTTCCATAGGGAGGAGAAAAAAGGCAACTAAGGGGCCTCATAATAGGTCTCTTATATATGATCTAATAAAGTTGGATTGGATCTAACAGTCAGTTGGACCTAATATATTTTTATATATTTCAATATTTGTACCCAGTGGTGGGATTCAAATCAATTAACAACAGGTTCTATAGCCTAATAACCTAAATTAACAACCGGTTCTATGTCCCATTAGTAACCAGTTCTCAGAACCAGGTGATCATTAGCAAAGGGTTCTATAGAACCTGTGAGAACCCCCTGAAGCCCACCACAATTGTGCACCACCTTCTCCTGGGTACCCAAGGTGGCTCGTGTAAAAGGAACATATCAGAAAAACACCATCAACCAAATCTCATAAAATCTAAATTAGGTCACAAAAAAGTAAACAGCGCAATAAAATGATAACAATAAAAACCAATAAATCAGTGGCATCTTATAAAAAGTAACATTACATAAAAATCAGATATTGTATAATCAGAAGCATTATTCCATGAATACAATCATGAATAAAATCCACGGGAGGAAAAGAAAAATCTTGATTGGCTTTCTTAAGATTAAAGATTTCTGCTGTAGGATTTCTGCTGTAGGATTTCTCACCACCCCACCTTACAAGCCTTTATATCTAGTAAATTCTAGGATCCAGTTTGGGAACCAGAAACAGCACCGAGAAAGTCAACAAGAAAGTATGTATTGACAACAGGGGAAACTGAGGCTGGGAAACTTGGGGCTTTGCAGTCGCAGGAAGAGAGGGAAGAGCTGGAGGAGAAAGGGAAGAGAAGCATGAGCGGGACCCAAGGTTCTGGCAGTTGTGAAAGATCTCCAGTAATATTGAATCCAGAAATATAGGATATCCGGAAAAAATTCCTGACGGTGCGGGCGGTTCGGCAGTGGAAGAGATAGCCAAGGGAGGTGGTGGACTCTCCCTCACTGGGGATCTTCAAGCAGAAGCTCGACGAGCACCTGTCGGGGATGCTCTAGGGGGATTTCCTGCTGCAGGCAGGGGGTTGGACTAGATGACCTACTGGGTCCCTTCCAATTCTAGGATTCTATGATTCTATATTGAAGGCAGGGCACCTGCATCTCGGGCACTGTGTCTCCAATGCTGCCGCCACCAATTTGTGATGGTGGCTCGGACTGCTCGGGCTGTGGCCCAGTCTGTGCACCAGTGCTGGGCCTTTGGGAGAAGCAGTACAATCATCCTGTATTGCCAAAGACCCAAAGGTTTGGGCTCTTGGAGAGTGTAGGTACTTTTTATTCTCATTGCTTTTGATTAAGTGAAAGCCTCTGGTCACCGTGACTTAATGAAGCCGACATAATAGCCACTTTCTCTATAGACCCGGCAGCCGTTAAGGTGTGAAGAGCAGTTTTCTCCCTTTCACAAAGCACCAGGATCATCTCAGGAAATTAATTGGAGGTCAATTAAGACCAGATAGAAACCTAAACTCCAGTTCCTTTGGTCGGATCCAGCCACGCAGCTGATGCTGGCAGGCCCAGGGGAACCTCAGGTCTTGGACCATTGAGTTTTGTGCTGCCACTGGAAGAGGTTTTGCAGGATTGGGGATATTTCGTAGTCCTCACCATAGACATGGCCAGGGATTAACTCTGGAGCATTCAATATGTGCCACTGGGCTGTGTCTCCTTCCCCCAAATGTCTACCCCCTGCCCTGAAAAGAACAACAAAGGGCTACTCTAGTGGTGGGGATGGGAGCAGGACTGAACGGATAGCTGGGGATGTCTAGGGAGACATGGGTGGGGAGAGGAAGGAGTGGGGATCACTCACATGTGCTCCAGATGTGCAGTGGGTACCCAGGGAGAGAAAGAGGAACAGGCTGAAGAAACATCCCAGGGTCCCAATTGAAGTCTCCCCAAGAATTCCTAGCAAGAGGTCACTTTGGGTCTCTAAGAGAATGGTGGGATATAAAGACTTCATATTTATAAGTAAGGGATATAAGTAAGGGATATAAGTAAGAGCACAATCTTAACCATGTCTACTCAAAAGTAAGTCCCACTGTGTTCAATGGGTCTTCCTCCCAGTTAAGAGTCTTTAGGATTGTAGCATATGCAAGTAAGCAAGCAAGTATATAAGTAAGTAAGGGCACAATCCTAACCATGTCTACTCAAAAGTAAATCCTATTATGTTGAACAGGTCTTTTCCCACCCTCCCAGGTAAGTGTCTTAAGGATTGCTGCCTAAGTAAGGACGCAATCCTAAAATTCAGTTAGGCCGGCATAATCCCCAGATTGTGCCCTTAGTAAGTAAGTAAGTAAGTAAGTAAGTAAGTAAGTAAGTAAGTAAGTAAGTAAGTAAGGAAGGAAGGAATCTTAAAGAATCCTAAAGACACTTTCCTGGGAATAAGATCCACTGAACACAATGGGGCTAACTTTTGAGTAGACATGGTTAGGATTGTGCTCCAAGAAAGTAAATAATAAATAAATAAACAAATCCAGCGAAGGACAAAATAAGTGAAAAAAATTAATTAATCAATTAATTGCCTGGCAAGAGGCATGAATAAGACATTTCTGTCAATGTTAACTCCGCAAGCCAACCAATGCACCCAGTGGCATAGCTAAAGGGGGTGCAGCGCTCTAGATTTTGCAAATGCCTGTATGCGCCAAGCAAGTGGTCCCTCCCCTTTACGTGCATGCCTCCGTTTTGCTCCCCCCTCCTGGAACAGCTGGGGGGAGGAGACACTTGCATAGCGCATTCAGCTACCCGCAAAACATAGTGCTTTGCACCCCGCCAGCTACGCCGTTGAATGCGCAGCATTTTTGTTCTGGAGCAGAATGGGGTTCTCAATGTTCGCTTTCCCCGGCTTATTTCAGGCTGCTGGAAGAATCTGGAAAGCCTGTGAAGAAGCCGTGGCGGAATCTCCAAATCCAGCAGGGGGCTCAGGAGGACTTCCAGTGATCCGGCCGCTGGGCTGCCAGTACTCAGCAAAGCCGCATGTCTCTCAGTTGTCATGGACTGGAGTTGTGTTTCCAATACAATGAATATTTCTTTTTAGTAAGGGGGACTGCAATAAGAGTGCAGTCCTAACCAGATGAGGCCAGCCCAACTCACCCATCCATCTCCTTGTTCCTACGGCGGTGTTTGGATGCTGCGCGCTGGCCTAACCTCTCCAAGAGTAGCACATGGTACTTTTCTGTCACCCTTAGGCCAGCGCCAGACTTGTGCTGGTACTTGTGCTGGCCCCATCAGGGGTTAGGATCAAAGGCAAAGGCTGCAGTCCTAACCCCAGTTATGCCAGTTTAAGTCCTGCCACAAGTCCTGTTCTATCCTGGGGATGTCACAAAAGTTAAATAAGGACATACGAGACCCAGGTCAGCCCCACAGGACAGGGTGAGCTCCTGTCCTTAGCCCAGCTCTGTGATGCCAGCTGGATCCAATCGTATTGGCTCTGCCTTTCCATTGGACTAATTCAGTGGTGTGGAGAGGGGGATTTGCTGCTTGGGTAACAGCCTCTCCTCCATAACAATCTAACCCAGGCTTTTGTGCTTTGCATGCAAGACTGATGGAGGCCTGCTTTTGGTGGCAGGTAAAGGCTAGGTAGTGCTAGGTAGATCTAGATATATCAATTGGGGGGATGTTGATGTGCATGGGGGAGACAATGTGTATGGGGGGACAATGCGCATGGGGGGACGACGCACATGGAGGGGCTGAAGCACATTCATTTAAACCAGATCTAAGGGCCTTTACTGTGATCCAAGTGGCACCTTTCAGTCAGCACATTAAAGGTGCATCTTTCCATGCTTCTCTTTGGAAAGCTACCTGAAATAACCCCGAGTGACTTCCGAGGTGACCCCCATGACAACTTTGTGGCCAATGCATATCTCCAGAACATCTTTTACCTGCTACATTCCTCCTGGTGTTCTCTGGCTGAAGGCTTGTGTGGCACATCAATGTACCTTGTTATGTGAAGTGTTCAAGATGGAATCACATTTGCATTTTAAAAGGCGCTGATCGATCTCACTTTGGCAGTGATCAAACGCCAGCAGCCATAAAGCCTTCCAATGTTCCCACTTGGAAGGAAACCTGACAGAACAGAACATCCTTAATAAATAGTGTGATCCTGAATGTTTTAATTTAATTCTTAATTAGCAAGTTAATTTGGGGTGGAGTGAGAGGTGGGAAAAGTGCGCTGGGAGCATTGCCTTTGCTTCTGAAACCCAACTCCAGATGGGTGTCCAATGGTGCGGTGAGTGATATTCCCAGCTTCAAGCCAAGACTAGGAAACTCTGCCAGTTCCCGGTTAGCCAGTGCCTGGTCACCCCTCTTGTTTGCCTGGACATTTCCCAAGTGGCTCCTCTGTATTGCCTGGGGGTACAGGGTTCGGATCTTTTAGGGTGCAATCCTCACCAATTCAGGCCAGCATAACTTCCCAGGGTGGTGTGGGGAGTCAGGCGCATGCCTATGCACAGCCTAACCCCCCATGAATAAGGCAGAAGTGCCTTAGAGTACTTTTGCGATATCCAAACTATCCCATTATTTCCAATAATGGAAACTCCGATGATTGGTTCCACAACCCAAAAATATTCATATAACAATATTAACCATATCTAAAAATGATGACAAACACTATAATTGAATTCAAAACACTGTGATATAATACAGAACACAATTACTGGAGTAGAAAACTGTAATGTACTGTACAGTAAAACAGAAAAGAAAAACCTTTAGGGCCTAGGATGATTAGTTTTCAGTAAGAGAGTCACTGGTGTCTTTTAGTTTGTCTTACAAAGCATTCTTCTTACAAAGCATTTGTCTTGCAAGGTGCCACTGCATATAAAACTGAAAAGTCACTGACTCACTGACTCATCAATGCCCAGCCAAAACCGCCAAGCCTAGAAGCATCACATTTGGGGACGGACTTCCTTCTATTACACCAACACCCACCAAGAACCGAAATTTAACCCTTAAGGAGGTGTAAAGGGGTGCAATGTGTTTTTGCCCTGTACTTAACATGGAAGACTGACCAATATCCAGCCTATTTGGTACCTGATGCACTGGAAGGCAGGGTGTGCATGAGAGAATGTTGCACATGGGGGATGTTGCACATGGGGAAGTTGTACATGGGGGGACCATGCGCATGCGGACAATGTGCATGGGGGACATTTGATGGGGCAGTGCACATGGGAGTTTGAAGCACATGAGGGTTTTGTGCACATGGGGATTCGATGTTTCTTCATGGGCAGATGTTGCTGAATGGGGGGGGGTAAATGCACATGGAGGGTTGATGCG
Source organism: Cryptoblepharus egeriae (assembly GCA_030015325.1). Taxonomy (NCBI): domain Eukaryota; kingdom Metazoa; phylum Chordata; class Lepidosauria; order Squamata; family Scincidae; genus Cryptoblepharus; species Cryptoblepharus egeriae. The sequence goes on from JAREYC010000001.1 coordinate 267,747,785, forward strand.
CATGGAGGGATGAAGTGCATGGGATTTTGATGCACATGGGGAATGATACGCATGAGGGACAATGCTAATTGGGGATGTTGCACATGGGGGGAGGTTGAACATGGGATGTTGATGAACATGGGGAGAGTTGATGCACATGGGGGATGTTGATGCGCATGGGGGATTGATGCACATGCACATGGGGGACAATGTTCATGGGATGTTGCACATGGGATGTTGCACATGGGATATGCATGGGTTATGATGTGCATGGGTGGACGATGTGGATCCGCAACTGGCTCGATGGCCGCACTCAAAGGGTTTTAGTAAATGGTTCTGTGTCAACCTGGAGGTTGGTTTCAAGTGGGGTCCCCCAAGGCTCTGTCTTGGGACCGGTTCTCTTCAACCTTTTCATTAATGACTTAGAGGAAGGGATATGGGGGAGCCTGATCACATTTGCGGATGACACCAAGCTGGGAGGAGTAGCAAACACATCAGAAGAAGGAGAAACCTCCAGGAGGATCTGGATAAACTGGAATCCTGGGCTGTGACAAACAGAATGAATTTCAACAGGGAGAAGTGGAAGGTTCTGCACTTGGGCAATAAAAACCCAAAACACAGGTATAAAATGGGGATACTTGGCTTGGCAGCACAACATGTGAGCGGGATCTTGGAGTCGCCACTGTGGATCACAAGCTGAACATGAGTCAGCAGTGAGATGTGTCTGGAAAGAAGGCAAATGCCATTTGAGGCTGCATTAAGAGGACTGGAGCTTCCAAGTCACGAGAAGTTCTAGTTCCTCTTTATTCAGCATTGGTGAGACCTCACCTTGAGTCCTGTGTTCAGTTCTGGGCTCCTCACTTGAAGAAAGATGCAGCCAAGCTGGATCAAGTCCAGAGGAGAGCGACAAGAATGATCAGTGGGATGGAAGGGAAGCCCTACCAGGAAAGGTTGGGGGAACTTGGGATGTTTAGCCTGGAGAAGAGGCTGAGAGGAAACATGATTGCCCTCTTCAGATACTTGAAGGGCTGTCATAGGGAGGAAGGGGCTCATTTGTTCATAGCTGCCTCTGAAAGCAGAACTAGAACCAATGGGGACAAACTGCAAGAGAGGAGATTCCGGCTGGATATCTGGAAAAAATTCCTGACGTTCGGGCGGTTTGGCAGTGGAAGAGATTGCCAAGGGAGGTGGTGGACTCTCCCTCACTGGGATCTTCAAGCAGAGGCTCAACAAGCACCTGTTGGGGATGCTCTAGGGGGAATTCCTGCTGCAGGCAGGGGGTTGGACTAGATGACCTACTAGGTCCCTTCCAACTCTAGGATTCTATGATGTGCATGGGAAGACAATGTACATGGGGGAGTTGAAGCACACAGAGGGAAGATGCACATGGGCATCTTAGCATGGGTAACAATGTGCATGGGGATGATGCACATGGAGGATGATGCACATGGGGGGATGATGTGCATGGGCAGTTGATGCGCATGGCAGTTGATGTGCCATGGGTAGATGGCATACAAGGGGAAGGTTTATTCCTGCAACGTGGGTACATTTTGGCTAGTGGGAATCATCAACATCATCATCATCATCATCTGACCCTGCAAATAATGGTCTTTCCAATTCTGCTTTTTCAAATGTGTTTAAAACAAGGTGCAGCGTTCAGTTCAAGGAATCATGAAAAAAGCCAAAGTTATTCAGAGTGAGTTTTGAAACACATCACAGAAAACACCAGCAGAGGAATTGCTATTTTTTCATCATATCACATTTAGCATTTGTTGGCCTGGTAATTTTGTAATAGTCCTGAACGAGCATTTAATTTAAATTTAATAAGGCAGCTAGTCTATTGCAATTAAATATCAATTGATTGCTTTCTTTTAAAAAAAACTCACTTTCTTAATATATGAGATACACCTGAGTTGGAGTGTAATTAAAGCAGGGGCGCACAAGTTAAATTAGACTGTGAGAATGGAAGGAGAGTTGATTGAATTGCAAGATATGATGGGACTGGCATCAAAATGAAGTGCTTTGCAAAACCACCTACCATTCCTAAGGCGGACGGTGAAGAGTATAAGCTTTGGTATGAGCAAGCTGGTTGCTGCACAGAGCCAGCAACGAAGACTGATCGGACTCTGAGGAGGGTCAGGTCAGGGTAGTCCGGTCTACCCTGTCCGGTCTACAGGGTAGTCCGGTCAGGGTAGGGTTGCCGTAATTCTCTTCCACAAAATCAGGACAGGACCCTTTGTCCCTCTTGCCAGTATGTGAACACAGTTCCCAAAAATGGGGACTGCCCCTGTTTTTCAGGATATATGGCAACCCTAGGTTAGGGGATTCCGATCGGGGTTCTGACCAGGATCCAAGGAGCCCCTTGTCAGGCCTAAACTACATCCACGTGTGCATAAAGGTTTTGCCTCTGGCAACTTGCACCAGATTGTACCCTATTCCAGAAGGCTAGGGCTTCTGAATTGTAGGAGCGGTTACAGGATTAAGGGGAGCTTAAATTTGAAGGGGGGTATTGTATATCTGGAAGGCTGTGCGCACCCCTGTGTATCACACAGCTCATTTCAGATTCCATTTCAACATAGACTAAACATCTGGCTTTGACGTCCCCTTGCGCCCAACCCGGCAGCATCAGATCCCACTCCAGACAGATCTAGTTCCCGGCTTTGCTGGCTTCTTTCTTCTCTCAATCCTTCAGAGATTGACTAGCATTGAGAAGAAAGTGAGATCCAAGAATCAGTGTATGTAAGGACCTGATTCTCCTTGCTGAAATGTGCAAATGTTGGTGTTGGACCAACTGGTGAAATTGGTCAGGGGTGGGTCAGCCAAAGCCATTCCATGTTGTGGTAAAAATTCTGGATTTTTCTTTTCCCCCTATATTGGACAGGGATGTGCCGTGTGCTTCTAGAATCTCCAAACTGGAGACTGCGCTGTTGGTTAACCTTGCACTGATGTGCATTATGGCACTTTTGTGGCACCCCCAGGTCAGCACAGAATTGGTGCCAGGATTAAGGCCAGCCTAACCAGAGGTTAGGATTGGGCTTCAGTTTTACTAGGCTTAATACTGAGTCATAAATAATAAACAAAAAATACCTGTATTCATGCAGCATCTTCCTTTCCATTACTCGGAAGGCAGCACTGCATAGGATGAGTCATGGGTACTTCATTACTCACATTCAGGAGTTCCTTCTGCCTCTTCGGACAAATGTATTCTGAGAAGACAGATGTTGCTTTGGGTTCCTCTTGACCTCCTTTGCAACTTCATTTAGTCAGACATCTAAATTAGATCCGCTTGTTGTTTGAACAGCAAGAGCCTTGTTTGTTTTCATACATGGATTCATACAGGAATAGAAGCAACCAGAACTATCGTACCAGTCCCTGTGTTGGTAGCCTGGTCAAGTTCCTCCCAGGACAGATGGGCATTTCCAAGAGATCCTGCAGAAATCCTAGAGGCAAGGCAGAAACCCCTCCAGGGATGAGAGCAGTCCAAAGTGGGGAGGGGGAATGTGCAGGGTGGGGAGAGAGGTGAGGCAGAGCCTCCCCTCTGGGGTCCTTCAAGAAGTGATGCTGCTCTGTGACACACACACATACTCACAACCCATGCAAAGGGGCAAGACTCGCATAAGGAGAACATAAGAACATCAGTAGAGCCTCCACTGGATCAGGCCAAGGTCCATCTAGTCCAGCTTCCATGATCTCACAGCAGCCCACCAGGTGCCTCTGGGAGCTCATATGACATCTGAGGTGTGGGACAGAGGTTTGGGGAAGAGTGAAAGTCCCAAAAGAGGAAAGCCCCAAGAGAGAAGTGGGGGCAAAGCAGGGCTGAAGGTGTGTTTCACACATCAATGTGTGTGCGTCGGTCTGCAATTTTCTCATAATAAGGCACTGGAATAAGACCCTGGTGAAGGACAAATCTGGTTGTGGTTTGGATTGGAGTGCAAAGCTTTCATGACGCTGCTGAAAGCCTTGGAATAAGAACCCCAAAAGGTCTAGACTGAATAACACCCTATTCCAAGCATGGATCATAAGGAGCACATCAACAGGTGCTTCTACCCAAAGAAGGGCTTTGAGAGATGACCATCTCCTCCAAGGGAGGTGCCCACACTGAGGATGGAATGTTCCAGATCAGCCCTGCTGCATTCTCAATTGCTGTCTGGCTAATCTATATATAATAGGAAAACATACCTGCGTTGTGGGAATAAAATACCCCGCCCTGTGGGCCGTTCCCCTATTGCACATCATCCCCCCATTGAGCATCATTCCTCCCATACACATCATCCCTCCCATGTGCACCAACTTCCCATGCGCACCATCCACCCATCCATCAACCCCCAAGCTCATCAACCCCCAAGCTCATCAACCCCATTGATGCACAACATCCCCCATGCACATCATGTGTAACAACCCCCATGTGCACCATCCCCCTGTCTATCAACCCCCATTGATGCACAACCTCCCCCCATGCACATCAACCCTGAATGTGTAACATTCCCCATGCGCAACAATCCCCTATGCGAAACATCCCCCATGCACAACATTCCCCATGTGCTAGACCACTAGACCTAGAAGCATAAAATTTGGGGAGGGTCTTCCTTCTGTGACATGAACACCCACCAAGAACCGATGTGGAGAAATGTAATCCTTAAGAGGGTGAAAAGGGGTGCAATGTGTTTTTGTCCTAAACTTAACATTGAAGACTGACTGATCAACATTCAGCCAATTTGGTGCCCAGTGCCTGATGCACTGGGAGGGAGGATGCACTGGGGGGGAATGGTGTGCATGGGGGATGGTATCAATGGGGGGATGATTCCGGGGGGGGGGTATTGTGCATGGGGGGATGATTGTGTTGCACATGAAGGAGTGACATGCATAGTGTGGTGATGCACATGTGTTTGGGGAAAACCTGGACTGCCAGAGCTATATAGGGTATATTAGCCCCCAGCGCAGCAGAAGTATACCACTGATCAAGCCAAGAACAATGTCATTAGTAATGAAGACAGGACAACAAGGTATCTGAGATCTAGTAACTTGTATTAAAGGATTAAGCAATATTCATAGTCAAAGTCCGGTCCAGGATCATACATACAGAGTTTCAGGCAATGTCAAGTCAGTCCAATATAGTCAGCAGTCCAGTATCAATCAGTCCGTAATTCTCTATGCTCCTTCTCGAACCCACACTGAGACTTCAGAATGCCCCCTCTTAAATACCCCACTGATTCTATGTTACACCCAGAATCAGCTGCAGTGAGTTAAGGGCTTACAGAGTCTATGTGCAATTTCACATGTCGGGTAGTTACACCCAAGTCCAGGTGCACCTTGTTAAGGCTGTGGAATGTGACCTAGAATAACTTATTCCTCTCAAATCTAATTCCAGGGCATATGGAACCTGGCAGTGCCTGGGGGGATAATTGTGTTGCACATGAAGCAGTGACATGCATAGTGTGGTGACCAGTGATGGGCCCACCGAGCCCCAAGATCCGGTTTGCTGGAAGTTGGGGGTGGGTGGGCCCGGGGACAGGGGACAGGGCTGGGGTCAGGGGGAGAGGTGAGGAGCGGGCCCTCACTGTGCATGCACCAGGCTTGGCGCATGCGCAGTGTGTCTCCTCGAGGGAGACTCAGTGCGCCTGTGTCCAGCTCGACGCAGGCACACTGAGCTGCCCCGAGGAGCGGCTCAGTGTGCCTGCGTCCAACTCGACGCAGGTGCGTTTCCTGAAGCGCAGCTTCGGGCGACACAGTGCGCTAGCGTCCAGTTGGACGCTAGCACACTGTGTCTCTTGAAGCCCCGCTTCAGGAGACCTGGTGGCCGCTTGTGAACCGGTCCCCGCAGCTCTCACCAGCCGTGGCTCTGGCTGGTTCGCCAGCGGTCGCCACGTGGGAAGATCCAGTTCGGTCGAGTAGGCCCGAACCGGCATCTGCCCACCACTGGTATGTGTTTGGGGAAAACCTGGGCAATGTTTCCTATTGGCAGCTTCATCCTGGAACTTTCCTTCCATAAAAACCCTATAATACCAGCACACTATTTCTCTGGGTTGCTCTCACTCATATACAACAAAAGTTACTTTGCTCTCCCTCCGTTTGGAGGTGGGGAGCAAAATAGGAGAGGTTCGTTCTAAAATGCCCCCCTTTGCAACTTTGGATATCATTTACCAGTAATATCTGCAACAGGAAACAAAAGGCAATCGCTCTCATGGGCTTGTTTGACTCCTGATCAAATGGCTTGAGAATTGAAAAGCTTCTGTAAATCTCCCAGGAATAAAACCTACAGTATTACTGCATATTTTAGCTGGTTAATTTCCAATAGGAACTGTCCATTTGCAAGATGATGATGCTTCATTTATGGCAATTTTCTGAGTCTTTATATGGCTAAGTTGGGTAAAAATGTTGCAAGTACAGCCACAAGGAAATTTGAAAAAACGTACAAGCTGTTGTTAAATTAGAATTGGAGAAGTGAAATTTGATCTGGACTTGGAAAATTGTATAGGCTGGACTGTTTCCACCGGTTCAATAAGCTGCTTCCTGCCCTGGTAGGGGTGTGAATGAAACCCCAGAAAGAATTGATGACACTCTATTCAAGTCAAGTGTAATATCCTGTGCAACGTGGAATGCTATTTTGGATGTCGTCTTTTAAATATCAAAGGCTCTCACATGCAGAGCTCATCAACATTTGATCTGGAAATGGCTCGTTGTGGCTCATTGTGGCTGTAGTGCTGACATCCTTTTCCTGTGTCTTTGTATTCTGGCCTTCCTCCATCCCAAATTCCCTCTTCATGGTCAAGTGTACTCACTCCCCTTTTCGGTGCACAAATTCTGCTTCCACAAAGATCCTCGATCAGCCACTTAGAATCACAGAATCATAGAATCATAGAGTTGGAAGGGACCTAGTAGGTCATCTAGTCCAACCCCTGCCTGCAGCAGGACATCCCCCTAGAGTATCCCCGACAGGTGCTCGTCAAGCCTCTGCTTGAAGACCCCCAGTGAGGGAGAGTCCACCACCTCCCTTGGCAATCTCTTCCACTGCCAAACCGCCCGAACTGTCAGGAATTTTTTCCGGATATCCAACCGGAATCTCCTTTCTTGCAGTTTGTCCCCATTGGTTCTAGTTCTGCTTTCTTCTCCTCTGGCCCCTGCCTGCAAATCCCTAAGAGGAAAAATAAATAGCCTTTACCGTCTTGCTGGTTCTCTTTATAATTTTCTCAGTTTTGGCATCCATCAGTCTTGAAAGACTATGGTATAGCGCTTGACGCTGTATGCAAAGCACGAAGTCCTGGGTAGATTAATATGGAGGATAGGCTGTTCCTCAAGCAGCATATCCCCCTCTCCACGCCACTGAAATATACTAAGTACTTAATACTCAATACTACTCAATACTACTGAATATCAGAACGAGTATGTACTGGGAAGTTGCTGAGCAGGTGTCAGGTTTGGCTGAGTCAATGGTTGTGATGAGCCATGATCCCAAAGACAATGTCCTTCCTTTTGTGAAGGTCATACAGAAGGACTTGCCATGGTTAAGATGATCCCAGAGTGACTGCTCCTGACGGGAGCAGTTGAGTCTCCAGGTCAGGCATCTCAGAACCTGGACCAGGAGCTTCCACATGGTTAGCTAGACTGGTGGCCACAAGACCCTCCATTAGGAGTCCTCATAAAGCTTGAAACATGCCAGGAAGGCTACTTCAGGTTGACCATGTTGTGGAAGAGCTGGAATTGTCTTCCCACCAGTGGCATAGCTAGAGGGGGGCAGAGCAGTCAGCCTTGGAGGGAGCCTCTCCCCTTCAGAGCCAGTCATAAGAAGAGCCTCCACTGGATCAGGCCAAAGGCCCGTCTCTTCCAGCTACCTGTATGAGGGGAAGCAAAATGGACATCTTAAAGCTTAATGTAGCCTCACTCACCCCCTCCCTGAACTATTTTTCTTCTCTGAGTATGACTTGGCGAGTTCAGATGCTCCCGGTTTTGCAGGGTCACGGATCATTTAAAATACAACTTTCAAACCCAACTCTGAGAGTAATTAGGATGCATTATGCCTACATTGTTTGCTTTATACTAATTGTACTGACCTTTTTCATCTGTAGTTGATCAGATTGCCATGAATAATGAAAAGGCCCTTTAGGCAAGGGGAGAGAGAGAGAGAGAGAGAGAGAGAGAGAGAGAGAGAGAGAGAGAAAGCAGATGGAAAATGATCATTTTGGACATTTTTGAACACTAGCCCTCCTTAGATGATTTCAGTTGGGACACTGGGGGAACTCTGTTGGGAATCAAGCTCTGCTGTTTGCAGTCATGTGCGGTCATGTGCCCATGTAGAATCCTAGAATCCTAGAGTTGGAAGGGACCTAGTAGGTCATCTAGTCCAACCCCCTGCCTGCAGCAGGAAATCCTCCTAGAGCATGTCCAACAGGTGCTGGTGGAGCCTCTGCTTGAAGATCCCCAGTGAGGGAGAGTCCACCACCCCCCTTGGCAATCTTCCACTGCCGAACCGCCCTCACCATCAGGAATTTTTTCCGGATATCCAACCGGAATCTCCTTTCTTGCAGTTTGTCCCCATTGGTTCTGGTTCTGCTTTCAGTAGCAGCTATGAACAAATGGGCCCCTTCCTCCATATGACAGCCCTTCAGGTATCTGAAGAGGGCAATCATGTCTCCTCTCAGCCCCTCTTCTCCAGGCTGAACATCCCAAGTTCCCCCAACCTTTCCTGGTAGGGCTTCCCTTCCATCCCACTGATCATTCCTGTTGCTCTCCTTTGGACTTGCTCCAATTTGGCTGCATCTTTTTTGAACTGAACACAGGACTCAAGGTGAGGAAAAGTGAGGAAAAGGTGTGCAAAACACAGTTTTAAAATTTGTTTTTCTGCTCCTGTAGAAAGTCATTTTTATCTGCAGGAAGTTCTAGAACGGAACATCTTAACTGTACTGAACTAATTAACTAATCAAGTTAATTGGAGTTACCCCAACCCTGGTGATGCCACTGCTTTTCTACATAAGAAATCTCATCTGAGCATTCATGTTCTGACATCATTAAGATGTTGGGCTTCCCACTGCTGGTCCATGTCATTGGCTGCTACTGGCTGGGGATAGGATCATGGCCAAAAATGAATGCTAGGACATAGGAAAGTCAAACCAGATGCAACAGCAGTCAGAGGGATGTTGTTTTTGGCGGACACCCACATTCATATGCACTCTCATTCCAGTTCAAAGAACAGAAATTTTATTCTTTTCAAGGCGCCTTTCGACACCCAAGTGGTGCAAATCCATTTGGACTTTATGTTCAGAGGCTTCCTGAATGCTATTGGAACTGGAAAGGGGTTCTACTTGAGTGCCACGGAAAGCGCAGCTCCACTGACCCCTGTAATGACTCATCTGATAGCAAAGCAATTTGTCAGTTCGGGGCCGACAGGCTGAGTGGAAAAGACTCACACCTGGAAAAGGTTACTTATGGTCCTGCTCAAATGAGACATTTATCAGTAAATGTCAGTTTTACCATAATCACTTGCATGCCGACTGGGGACGTGCAGGGAAGGAGGGGCGCAGAATCTCCCAACAGGCAGCAAAATAATGTCTGCTGAACAAACAACATCCTTATTACTCCAGCAAAAGAGAATGAATTGAAAAGGCAGGGTGGAGGGTGCAAATTGTCACTTGGTTTCGGTATCCTAAAAAGTGTGGTGGACATCCTGTTCTGGTAGGCTTTGCCTTTTGAGATGCAATGCCCCAAAGTCACAAGCGGCCAAACTGTCCTGCTGAGATAAAGCAGGCCTCCGTCAGTCTTGGAAGACTATGGTATCGTGCTCAGCGCTGCATATGCTGCATGCGAAGCACGAAAGCCTGGGTTGGATTGTTATGGAGGATAGGCTGTTACCCAAGCAGCAAATCCCCCCTCTCCACACAACTGAAATAGTCCAATGGAAAGGCAGAGCCAATACGATTGGATCCAGCTGGCGTCACAGAGCTGGGCTAAGGACAGGAGCTCACCCTGTCTTGTGGGGCTGACCCGGGTCTCGAACCCTGGCCTGCTGGTTAACAGGCACAGTGCCTTACCACTTGCGCCACCCACAGTCCTGCTGAGATGGACATACACCAACTGGGCAACTGAGCCCACCTGTTAAGGTAAAGGGGTGAAATTTATAGGCCAGGTACTTTCCCACATCCAATCTGGTAATGCTGTGACATCCTCATAGATGTTACAAGTGTTCAATGCAAAGGCATGAGCTTCACAAGTGAGACATCAAGGTTGGAGGTACTGGGTGGACAACAAGGACCTTCTAATTTTGCCTTTCACTCTATACATGTGTTCAGTTTTGAAACTTTTTAAAAATAATTTTTAATTGTTTTTAAATTTTTAAAATTGTATCTTATTATTTTTTAAATTGTATCTTATTTCTGTTTTAATTGCTGTTAATTTCCTTGAGTTCCCTCTTGGGAATAAAAGGCGGGATACAAACCAAACCAACCAACTGACAGACCAACTGATCGATCGATCGATCGATCCATCCATCCATCCATCCATCCATCCATCCATCCATCCATCCATCAATCAATCAATCAATCAATCAATCAATCAATCAATCAATCAATCAATCAGGAATGGATTAAAATCATATTTAGATGACTCTTAGCAAGCTGCTGCTTGGCCATGGCTCCAATGGTGCAATTCTGGTGACTTTGGCATCAGATGGGTCTCAAAAGACACATGATACAATCCTGACACCAGGATCCAATATTTCTAACTTGGAAATTTGAATTTCTAATGTTAAGATGAAGAGATCCATTTAGGGAAAAAGGCCAAACTCTTCAACTGTTGATAGATTTTGATGCAACAATATGAAACGATACCTTGCCACATTCAATATTTAATGTATTTAGTCTAAGAACAGCCATAATTGGGAATATTGAGAAACAAGTTTAATTAAAACAATGTCGATTTTTGCAAGAGATGAAGATACGTGAACCAGCAAGATAATTAGCGTATGACCCGATGTCAAGTCCAGTTGACATGAGCTATAAGTAGCTCGGAGTTTGAACACCAGTTTTAAAATATTATAATACTAAATATAGAATGTAATTGCAAATCTCACACTGCTGCCTCTCCTACTCTGGCTGTTGTAGCCCTTCGTCCTCATGTCCTTGATTTATGCTTTTATGTTCTTAACCTTCTCATTGAGATCCATGCGTAGCGCATGCACATCCTATTGTTTTCAAACATTCCTTTGAAAACCATCAAGTTTGCCCCAGAAAGATGTTTTCATGGTTCATCCTACCATTCTGTTCTTCTTTAGACCTTTCTTTTCTTCCCCCTTCCCTACCCCTGCACTTGTTCTCATCAGAAGAAAAGTGTCTCACACTTTAGGGTTCACACTTCTGGGGGGAAAATGTGTTCAAACTCACCATGGTGGTGTAGCTAGTCATCCCCACATGCTGGGGGGGGGGGGAGGTTGAAAAAGGTGTTGGTACGGAGTACTGGTGAGTACCCCCCAGAAAAAAGCCCTCATCATCATCATCATAACTTATACATGCACTTGTCTGTGCAGTACTTCAGCACTGATGAAGGGGAATTGCCTCACTTGCACCGTAAATGATGGGAATACTCAGGATGGAAGGAAGCAGAAAAGGTGTCAGTCCACATCTTATAAGAACATAAGACAAACCTACAGTGGGATCAGACCCATCTAGTCCATCTTCCTTTATCACATAGTGGCCCAAGCAGGGTGACCAGATGACCGGAGAAACCTGGATTTGTCTGGATTTTAAGACTCCTGTCCGGGTGTCCTACATTTTTGCTTCATTTTTTAACTTTGTGATGGTTCGCAGTACCCCATCATATCATGTGTTCTTGGATTTGTATTGAAGAGCAGAATCCAATGCAAAAATCAGTTTTGAGATATCTCCTTCCTATCAAAACCTATGGCCAAAAAACCAAAAACCAAAAATATAAAACAAAAAAAATACATTTTTGGCAATTTTTTTAAGCGGGTAGGAATTTTGGCCTTGGGGTTCAGGAATTTTGGGTTTGGCATCTGGTCACACACAAGACACCTGTATCCAGGTGCCCTCCCCTGCATCTGGCATTTGGAGGTTGCCCTCCTCTACATGTATCTATGCACATCTACACACATTCCTCATGGCTTGTAACCTGTGATGGTCCTTTAGGAATTTATCCACTCCATTCTTGAAGACATTGAGGACAGATGCCATCACCACATCCTGTGGCAGGGAGTTCCACAGATCAACCACGCTCTGGGTAAAGAAATATTTTCTCTTGTCTGTCCTAACTCTCCCGACATTCAATTTGAGTGGATGACCCCTAGTTCTGGTGTTATGTGAAAGAGAAAAGATCATCTCTATATCTATCCCTTGCATAATTTTGTACATCTCAATCATGGCCCCCCTAAGCGCCAACTTTCTAGACTGAAGAGCCCGAAATGTTGTAACCTTCCCTCATATGGAAGGAGTCCCAGACCATCCATCATTTGGGTCACTCTCCTCTGCACCTTCTCCATTTCCTCTACATCCTTTTTGAGTTGTGGTGACCAGAACTGGACACACTTCCACACATTTGATTTGTAGAGATTCAAGTATACATGCTCAGGGCATTCACACACACACCCATAAAGTAACTAATGCTAGTACAGTACAGTGGTACCTCGCTTAACAAGCGTTTCATATAAAGAGCAAAAATTTCCAAGAATTCTTGCTTCACATAACAAGTTCTGCTTCACTTAACAAGCAAGCGTGCAATGGGCACACGTGCTATGCAGTCTTGACACTCTGCATGGAGGCTCTTTAAAAGGGCCGCCAGCCAGTGCTGCTGCCTCTAACTGCCCCCAACTTGGGCGCAGTTGCCCGGAGGTGCCAGAGGCAGCTGCCCCTAACTGCCCCCAAGTACCCCCACTGGTCACCTTGAACCTCCAGGAGCAGCCCAGGTAAGTCTCCCAGGAAAGTGTCTTTGATTGCAGTCGCCTAACTATGTCTACTCAGAAGTACGCGTCATTGTGTTAAATGGGGCTTACTCCCAGGAAAGTGTCTTTGATTGCAGCCTCTTAACCATGTCTACCCAAAAATAAGCCCCATTGTGTTAAATGGGGCTTACTCCCAAGAAAGTGTCTTTAGGATTGCAGCCTAAGTAGACTTCATAGGATCATGCACATTGAACACATGTTTTAAATTCAATTCCAGTGTTTTGTCATCATTTTTACATGCAGTTAATATTTTTCTATGAATATTTTGGGGGTTGTGGAACCAATTGTCTGGGTTTCCATTATTTCCTATGGAAAAATCTGCTTCACTTAAAGAGCATTTCACTTAAAGAGCATGCCTCCAGAACAAATTAAGCTCTTTATGTGAGGCACCCCGGTACTTGGAAATAGGCTGAGGAGCGCTCTTGGCTGGTCATAATTAGGAGGCGCACAGCTCTTCCCAACCAACATATCATCTCCTTGACTTTAAACTGCCTCAAACTGGACTCCTGTGCATTGGAAATCAAACTGGACTCCTGGACTCCATTGGAAAAGAGGAACTGGTCACTAATGGACTGGTCACTCCTGGACTCCATTGGAAAAGAGGAACTGGTCACTAATGGACTGGTCACTCCTGGACTCCATTGGAAAAGAGGAACTGGTCACTAATGGACTGGTCACTCCTGGACTCCATTGGAAAAGAGGAACTGGTCACTAATGGACTGGTCACTCCTGGACTCCATTGGAAAAGAGGAACTGGTCACTAATGGACTGGTCACTCCTGGACTCCTGGACTCCATTGGAAAAGAGGAACTGGTCACTAATGGACTGGTCACTCCTGGACTCCATTGGAAAAGAGGAGCTGGTCACTAATGGACTGGTCACTCCTGGACTCCATTGGAAAAGAGGAGCTGGTCACTAATGGACTGGTCACTCCTGGACTCCATTGGAAAAGAGGAACTGGTCACTAATGGACTGGTCACTCCTGGACTCCATTGGAAAAGAGGAACTGGTCACTAATGGACTGGTCACTCCTGGACTCCATTGGAAAAGAGGAACTGGTCACTAATGGACTGGTCACTCCTGGACTTCATTGGAAAAGAGGAACTGGTCACTAATGGACTGGTCACTCCTGGACTCCATTGGAAAAGAGGAGCTGGTCACTAATGGACTGGTCACTCCTGGACTCCATTGGAAAAGAGGAACTGGTCACTAATGGACTGGTCACTCCTGGACTCCTGGACTCCATTGGAAAAGAGGAACTGGTCACTAATGGACTGGTCACTCCTGGACTCCATTGGAAAAGAGGAACTGGTCACTAATGAAGTGCTTAAAGCAGGCTTAGGTGTGCGGAAGAGGAAGGAGAATGGAAAGTGGTAAATATCAAGTTGATGGATACGATCCTTTTTGATGGAAACAGACAGAGTCAAATAAGAACCAAAGAGCTGGGCTGATGCCATGAATAGTTCATGATGTCCCAAGTCAGGCGGCTGATGAAGAGGCATTCGGAAGGGTTGTTTGCATCTAACAAGTGCAGGGGCTATAAGTGGATTTTTATTGTGATGCTAACTCATGATGAATGTTCTCTTTTGCATCTTGATAAAGATGAAAACAATGCACAACAGGGTTGGGGAGAACAAAAAACCCAATAAAAGCACCAAGCAGCTCAAGACCAGACTATGGGCAAAATCCAGAGTAACTACGGGGAGTCCTTGCTCAGGTATAAGAACAATTTGCTCTGGATTGGAATATAAATTTCCCATAGGTTTTCACTAGGTGGTGCAGTAACTACGGGTACACGTCATGTCTCTTACGTGCTCCCGTAGTTACTCTGGATTGTGGGGTTCGTTTACAAGAAGCAGCAAAGATCACCAGTGAGAACTCTTCCGCCCCCATCCTCAAAAGACCACCACTACTATGGCTTGACTTGGCGACTCAGTGTGGGGTGGAGCGGCTCTGAGGCTCAAAGAAGCATCTTGTTCCTAATCGCCAAAGGCAAAATTATTCTTGAAATGTCAGTCTGCTGAATGGATCCAACTTCCTTCTTTGAAGGTGTTGCTTCATCTTGGGTTTCAACAAGCAACACCCCCGAGGTCAGAGTAAGCTTTTCACTAATGGTGGTTACCATGTTTGCTGATTCTGGCCTAAAGTTTCCCTGGGCATCTTTCTTTTGAGGTTGGGGCCCGGCTTGGCAAGGTTAGGGCTGATGCCTCCCCTTGTAAAGAGGATACTTGAATGTACATGTCAGAGAACTCATGGAAGTGGAGATCTGTGTTGCAAGCTGCTTTCATGGCCACGGTTGGTGTAAGGTCAACCTTCCGTGACCATGGGCCATTTCATTTGGTTAGTAATGTGAGGGTAACCCAGAAGCCCAGGCTTCTATACCTAGTTCAGGTACAGATTTTCAGTGTATCACATGTGTACCCAAATGGGGTGGGAGGACTCGAACCCACAACCCCTGGGGCACTACATAGGTTCTTCAGAAAGGCAAAAATACAAAGGACCACAATATTAGAGCTACTTGTGGGGAGCTTCTGCTACCCAATCACTATGATAGCCACAGAAGCCTGGGCAGGTGGTAAACTGATGCTAGAAAGTTTGTCCTGGTGCAAAAACATTTGGGAACCTCTGGAATAGACCTGCTTCATGATGGGGTTCTGAAGATTAAAAAAGGGGTGCCCCCTTTGCACACAAACCAGGTCCAAGCTCTGCCATCAGTCATTTGTGTCACTCCTCCTTGCCTTTTGTACCTCTCCTCTACCTAAAATGCCCTCGAAAAATGCTTGCATAGCCTATGTTCTCTGTTCACCTTGCCTAGTGGAGGTGGAACCAGAAGCCCAAACCTCCAAAGGAGGACAAGATCTTGGATTCCTCTCAACCTGGCTTTTCTAGCACGTTTGCCTATTCACAAGTAAAGTCGCGATATTGGGCACTTTCACTTTCCCACGGAGCTCAATACATATTGTTTAGTATTAGTTTTTTGGCCACAACTTTTGATATTAAGGAGCTATTTCAAAACAGATTTTTGCAGTGGATTCTGCTTTTCAATACCAATCCAATGACACCATTGGAAAGTTGAAACCAAAATGGAGGACAATGAAGCCCTTTTGGAGGACACCTGGACAGGAGGCTAAAAAAGAGGACAAATCTGGAAATTTCCGGTCGTACGATCAGCCTGCCCTAAAGTCATGGTGAGCAAATTGTCAGAACAGTGTCTGTGGGGGGTGCTGCACATGGGAAAGCCAAGGACTTTTCTGGCCTTCTGTTTGGAATCAATACAAGTGCTACCCCAGACTGTGACAGATATTCTCCCATCGGAGATCAACCGTAGAACTGCTTAAAATCTCGGTTTCTTCCTGAAGGCAGGATAAACAGAGCGGAGACTCTGTGGGTTGCAGCATTCCTTTCTGTCAAGCAACCAAGTCACTGTTATTATGCTCAATTCTCCCTCTGGTAGCCTGGGGGAAAATACAGGATCGCAGAATGCGGCTCGCTCCATATAACGAGACTTTGATGCGTGGACTTGCTCAGCAACCGGTTTCAGAGAAGTTGACTCGGTTGGCAAGAACCGGTCAGGATCAAGAACTGGAGAGATGCCGGTCTGCAAACAGGCAGAGACTGTGCCTTGTGGGGCATTTGCCATGGCCTGCTAGAAATGGTGCCAAGGAAGCCTGAGCCCAGGGAAGCTGTTCCCACCACCACTCCCTCCCTTATTGCCCAGGACAAGGCATCTGTCCGTTACGGGTTTGCCGAAGCAGCAGGGAGGCTGTCCGTGCAAGGAGCACATCAAATAAGGAGCTGCCACCATTAGAAGGTCCCACTGGACTATGGCCAAGAAGTCAAGCAGATGTCCTGCAGAGCCACGTTTTACCATCCTGGCCACAGTAAAAGAGTGCCCTCCAATCCTGTTCTTCCCAGGCAGCTCAAAAAGATGCCATATTTTATACATGCGGCTGCAATCCTAAAGACACTTTCCTGTGAGTAAGACCCATTGAGCACAGTGGGGCTTACTTTTTGAGCAGACATGGTTAGAATTGTGCTCTGTGTCAGCAGTTGTTGAAAGCTCCAGAAGAACCGACTAAAGATATTCCCAATATTAGATCCTGCCCACCTTATCTAGTTAGAAAGCTTCCTTCAATACAAAGAAAGAATTATACATATATCCCCCACTTTCTGACAGTTCTTTTTCTGATGATCCACTCTTTCAACAACTTCCAATTATACCCAGAACTCATTCATTCCGTGCATGTTCCGCTCTTTCAACGTCTTTCTGCTGTTCTAAAGGCCAAAATTGCCTTCC